>JACRUU010000015.1:19597317-19847317 GCA_030449085.1 Kryptopterus vitreolus
AGGGAGTTGGACAAGAAGCCAAGTGTTGTATATTCAGTGAAATGTGTAAAGCAGGGATCACCAACCTTTTTGTAACTGAGAGCTACTACATGGACACCGAGTCATATAAAGGGCTACCAGTTTGAAATACTCCTCTGAAATAACAAATTTACCTTTAGTTATATATTATTATTATTATTAATGATACTCATTTATCTATGTGAATACACTTGTGATTTTTGACAGTGACTATCAACAACGAATTAACTACATTTTACATTATAGACGCATCTCACTGATGAGTTGTGCACTTTTTATAGCAAGCCTGAGAGCTACTCATGTGCTCCTTGGGGGCTACCTGGTGCCCACGGGCACCACGTTGGTGACCCCTGGTGTAAAGCATTACATTTTTTTTACATGTATTAATTTAATGACTCGTGTAAATAAAGGATTTACAAAAAACAATATATAAAATGTTTGAACTATAATCTTCATTTTGTCTGATTAATCACAAGCAACACTGTTTCTTGCTTGTGCAATGGGTTGGAATAGAAAGCAATGCAGAGGGAGAATAGAAAAAAAAATCACTAACATTTACATTGTGTTTATTGAGTTCCAGGAAGTGAGGGCAAGAACATCTACAAATAAACAGTATCTGCTTAGTCCTCTACTTGAGAAAGAGAAACACTGATTGTAAGAACAAAAATAAATATTCTATATTTAAGATATATGTAACTGATTACAGTGAATCTCAAAGATTCAGAAGTCAGTGGAGTTTCATATTCAATGCCACCACGAAGGTCTACAACTCCTATTCTTAAATAATCAGTAAGTACTGAAATATAGGCATAAGTGGAAACTACTAATACATTTTATTCTACGTAGGGCAATGATATGAAATGGCACATAGAAATACAAACGGGAATCATATCCTTGACAAACAAAAATATACCTTCCCCAGTGATGCTTTGCGCATCCGATGAAATCATATGTTTTAATCAGTTCTATTATCTTTTTTTTTTTAGTGATTAAGGTGTGAAACCTGAGTAATTTCAAAACTACTAAAAAGTTTCCCCCATCTAGGAGCTGCTGCTCATTATAGAGCCCGACCGATCATGGATGTCTGGGTCCCTTTCATCACCACCTTATCATGGTCACACATCCTCAACAACTGTCTAACCATAGTTGTTTGCTCAGCAATTATTTTCAGAAGAACTGACATACAGCAGGTTAAATTAAAATGATATTCAAAAGAATACATTAAATCACACATTGAGAAAATAAATCTCAACTTTGCCACTTGGCAACATTTAGATAAGTCACTTTGAAATGCTTTTGGAGTAAAAACATTTGAAACCACAAGTGGAAATACCTAGATAAAGTTACTGTTACAACTAAAACCCTGCATTTAAATTTACCACATTAAAATGGTGATAACTGTTCAGATATTAACATGGGGTATAAATAAGGTTTTTTTTTGTTGTTTTTTTTTTAAATAAATAAATATCATTGATATTTTCTATTTGGCAGGTCGAAGGGAGCTGCTAATAATTCTATGGTTGCTGTTTAACAGCATTAACAGTGTCATCCGTGATGAAAGTACTGATGATGCTTGTACTCAATTGAGACAGGAATAAAGAACAAATGCTATATAATGGTCGAACCGAATAACAGCGTCCTGAAAACATGGAAAAAACATGCATAATGGGACTTTCTTTCTTATTCGCTAAAATCAAAACCCAAGTCAACAAGCGGTTACGATGATACTTTGTGGAAAAAGCGCAGCCAAGTCATCGGTCGGACTCTACTCCTAGGGTCAGTGCTGGGGTAAAGTCTAGGAAAATACAGTTTACTTTTACCCCAGTCTTCAGTTTGAGACCTATGATAGTACCATATAAGTCTTTAGTTTGTGTGCACTCTGTGAGGAAAACAAAAACATTGAAACATTCAAATCTAAAATGGTTTTTGACAGGCACCATCACTTATTCTAAAGTTTCTACAGTATCACTGTCCCTACCAGAGGTAGTATCACGTCAATGCCAGTCTTAAGTGTCCTTTACAGAAAGGTATTTGAAAATACAACAGTACAGGAGGCAACTATTGCCAAGAACAGCATCTGGCTTGGACACCGTCTTGACAAATACAGCAGAAAAACCTGATGTGTTACGATTATTGGCATTGGGCCTTGGGTGGGGGAAGACTTCCAGAACAGAAATGTTATTCTGTCGTCTTCCTTTGGAACGCAGAGATGAGTGTTGGTCCTGCAGACGCTGCCTCAGAGGAAAGGCTCCACACCCAGTCCCATGAAGGCATTTGGATCCATGCTAAAGGAGGACTCGAAGTTCTGCTGGGCATTCTGGTGCAACTTCTGGTGATGTCGCAGGTTGGACTTACTGGAGAAGCGTTTGTCACAGAGAACGCAGGAGAAAGGCTTCTCTTTAGTGTGAATGCGTCTGTGGCAGATGAGCTGCGTAGACACACGAAACGCTTTGCCGCATTCCAGGCACTGGTAGCGCTTGGGCTCGGTGTGAATTCGCCGGTGGTTCTTCAGCGCCATCAGGTTGGTGAATTCCTTTTGGCACACTGAGCAGAAAAAGGAGCCCGTTTTGTGGCTGTTCTTGTGGTTGAGAAGGGATCCCGCATGCCGGTAGGAACGACCGCAGTGCTCGCACACATGGCTCTTCTCTTTGTCAAACGCCTCGCCACTCTCTTGCTGATCTTCCGCGTCAGAGAAGTCGTCGTGCATTTGGCCAAACTCTGGATCCATCTTGGAGAGATTTTGGAGCCCCAGTTGTTGGTTAAGTCCCGAGTCCCAGTCTAAGCTCTGAGACATCTGGACGTCTTGCTGATGGTGGGACCGGTCTTGCAAGCTATGGTGAACCTCCTGGTGCTGCTCAAAGCTGGTCATGTTGGGGAAGTTCTGCTGGCAAATGTTGCAGTAATATGGGAGGCCCTTACTGTGCACCTCCATGTGGCTTTGCAGGTGTGCAAATTCGCAAAAGGTCTTTCCACAATCGGGGCAGCAGTGACGGGCCATCTGGGAGTGGCTCTGGAGTTCCATATGGTCGCTGAAGGTTTTTAGGCAGAGACTACAGTGGAGCAGGTCAGAAGAATGAGTCTTTTTATGGTTAAGAAGCGACCCAGCATGTCTGTAGGAGCGTCCACACTGATCACAGCTACAAAAAATGAAAAGGGGAAAAAAAAAAAGAAGAGTACTTATAAGCACGGAAATCAAGACAGACATTTACTACGCAATTCAACATGTTTCAAAGTAAAAAAAAAAAAAAAAAAAAAAAATACAATGTCATTGTCATGCAACATTAGAAAATGATAATGGTTACCACCAAGATAAAGAACATCACTGATACTCTGTGGGGCATCTGCTGTGTTTAGAAACTTGATACTGCAGATTAATTGTTTGCAGTATACGGTTATTAAACACGTAAAGCCTCCTTTATAACAGCGCCCTCTAGTGGGGAATGTTTAAATATAAATTCATCCTCAGAAAAGCTACAGATATGCTGGTTGGATTAAAAAAATATATGTACTAGAACTAACAAAATGTGATCGACTCACGTGTAACACTTGTCGCCTCCATCTTGACTGAGTGGGGAGCTGGAGGAACCGTTTCTGAAACACCGATGTCTCTTAAGTCCAGATTTCCCCTGAAACCTCTTCCCACATATATGACAACTATAATGGGTAACCCCTCTGGCATGGATCTTTTGGTGGTTGTAGAGGATGCTAGAGAGACGGAAAGCTTTGCCACAGGTTGTGCAGACATATTTTTTCTTCTGTGTGTGGATGCGAGTGTGATTACGTAATGCCATCGGATTGGAAAAGGGCTTGGCACAGAAGGAGCAGGTGAAATGGCCGGTTTTGTGAGTGTTCTTGTGGTTCAGAAGACTGCCTGCGTGACGGTAACTTCGTCCGCAGATGTTGCAATTAAAAGGTCTTTCCTCTTTTACCGCCGACACGTCTCTAGTGCGTACGCGGTCGACTCCTACAACAGGGGTGGACTCAGAGTCTGGTTCTTTGCTACAGGTGTGGCCGGCACGTTGCTCAGCAGAGGGAAATACCAGGCTGCAATTCTTGCACGTGAAATTCTTAGCCCGTCTCCGACCTCTACCCTTTCCTTTCGATGCTGCATTCTTCCGATTGTGTTTACAAGTATGGTTCAGTAACTGTTTCTTTCCCCGGAATGCCTTCCCACAGTCCTGGCAGCAGTGCTTCTTGACTGAGAAGTGAATGCGTAAATGGTTCTTCATGGCCAACTGGTTGCTGTAGGTATTGTTGCAGACGGCACAATAATATTCTCCTGTTTTGTGCGAGTTTTTGTGGTTGACCAGACTCCCAGCGTGTCGATAACTGCGCCCACACTGGTCACAGACAAAAGGCCGTGGGTCGCTAGGGTCCCCCGAGTGGCCGTCTTTTTCTGGGCTGGACTCCTCACTGGCAGGAATGTCTTTCTGCCTGTGGCGTCTGTTGCGTCGTTTTCTGTTGTCGTTGACCGTCTGCATCCCACTCACAGAAACACTCCCACTCATCTCCATGAGGGCCTGGATCTGTTTGTTGAGTTCTTCAATCTTGGCCTTGTTTTCCCGATGAACTCTCTGATGGTTCAATAGTTGTTTGTGGATTTTGAAGGCCTTCCCACATTCTGCGCAAGTATGCCTAGTAGAAGGGGAAATTAAAAAAAAAAAAAAAAAAAAAACCCATTGAAGATTGAATTGCGAAATCTATTTATATAATAATTAAATGGTAACATTTAAGCAATTGTACAAAGAACAGTATCGTAGTACATATTTGGAACTCATTTTTTACTTACTTCTTAACATCAAAATGGGTCCTCTGGTGGTTCTTAAGGGCCAGCAGGTTGTAAAAACGCTTCTGACAAACAAAGCAACGGAACACTCCCGTTTTGTGTGACTTCTTGTGATTTAGAAGAGAGCCTGCATGTCTGTACGAACGTCCACACTGGTCACATTTGTACAGTCTCTCTCCGGTGCCTGGACTCTCCTTCAAATATTCAGGCTCACGCCCGAGAGAGATAGCGACATCTGCTTTTTCATCATACTCATCGACATTCTCATCACACTGTCCAGGGCAATTATGGCCCTCCAGTTCAGCAACACTAGTACAAACTATACCACATGTCCCACAAATAATACTCTGCCTTTCTTCTTCTGGTTGGTGTCCATTCTGGTTCTCGGTTACATATTGTTCAGGTTGTTCGTCCACTGTATTGCTATGTAAAAGCTGATGGGCTAGTAGGTCCTGCTTTTTTGTGAAACTTTCTCCACAAGTGCTACAGATAATCAGATCACAGTCACTTTGTTGGACCTGACCTGGTTCGTCGTCTCCATCACCTTCAAGGGAGGACATGGAGGAAGGACCTGATGTCGACGGGGTGCCATGGATTTGAGTGTGACCACGGAGATGGGTCCTGAGCGCCCGCATGCTGGTGTAGTGGTTTCCACACACTGAACACTGATACATATCTCCATCGTCCTCCTCGTCGCTGTCTTTGCAGTGAGGTTTTTCTTCTTCATCACTCATCATCTGATCATGCATAGTGTCATGAAAGTACGCAAGGTCACTGCCGTTGTGTCCCTCAAAAGCCATTTGCTCCCCCGAGTCTCCCACGGCATGTTTATAATCGTCGGTCTTAAAGTCCATGTCACAATCCGGACTGATATTGTTCGACTGATACTGCTGATTCAAGAGAGGGCACATGTGTGATTTGATCCCTGCGATGTCAGTAAATGTCTTTCCACAGTCTGCACACATGTGCCTCTCCATAAGGGTTTCATCCTGAGGTAGGTCCATGTGTCTGTCCTCAGAGAACGAATCATCAAACTGTTCTTGGAATTCTGAGCCATCAAGGTCATTCATATTCTCTTCATCAGAATTCATGTTCACGGAGTCTCCCAAATCCTGAGGAAGGCCCAGTATTTCACTAACATCACCTTCGTTCGAAAATCCTCCATGCTGATTTTCATGCGTCAGGGGCTCGGAGGAAAGCCAGTCGCCTTCGGCGGTGGGCATCACCATCGAAGGTCTCCCCTTGTGAATGCGAAGGTGGCTACGCAGGGCAGCCAGATGTGGGTAGTTTTTCCGGCAAATCGAGCACTGAAAAATACCTGTCTGATGGGAGCGCTTGTGGTTGATGAGACTACCTGCATGTCGGTAGCTCTTACCACAAACATTACATTTAAAACGCCGATCTGAGCTACCGGACTGTTCCTGTTTATCATCAATAGCTTGCTCCAAAGCTTCAGGGTTGAGGTTTTCTGAAGGCAGGGCCAGGTGCTCTCCCTGAGTATCTAACAGAGTTTGTTCATCACCAATGGGGTGAGGTACATATACATGACCATTTTCCATTGGTCCCTGGGTTTGGTCATAATCAACAGCTTTATCGAGTAATGGAGGCAACGGTGGAGTGTCACTGGAGGATGGGTATGGATTCGACTCGGGTGACTGGTTAATACTATATGAAAAAGGATGGTCCTCTGGTGTGCTAGCGGGAAGCTCGAAGGACACCGAAGAGGAATTATGCAACATGACGTGGTTTTGAAACTCGTCGTCATTTGAAAATGCTGACTGACAAAGGTGACAGAAAAGGATATTCACGGCCCCGTTCTGGAACTCCTTGGACGCTTCTTCTGATGTAGACTCTGTGTAAGCCTCTGGAGTTAATGGGCTGACCGTGCTGGGATGACCTCTGGTTTTACTGTGGATTCGTTGGTGACTGGTAAGGGCAGCAAGGTTGTTAAACTGCTTGAAACAGATCGAACACTCAAATATACCCATCTGATGGGTTTTCTTGTGATTTATGAGGCTTCCGTGATGCCTGTACGTCTTCTCACACATGTCACATTTAAACGGCCGGTCCCCTTCCTCGCCAGGGGCGTCGTGTTCAGAACTAGCGCTGGGAATCATCTCCGACACCAAACCATTGCTAAAGCCATTATCCGGTGCTACATCCAAATCTAACTCTGGCAGCTCTGGGATAATATCAAAATCCTGCTCATCTATCTGCTGTAGCGGAGCATCATCACACATTCCACCAGCCTGTTTAGCTTTCAGCTCCCTGTTCTTGGTCCTTCCTTGAAACTCTCTATTGCGGTGCACCTTTTGGTGAGTTGCTAGTTGGGTTGCGAGGCGAAAGTCTTTACCACAGTCCATGCAACTATACTTCTTTTGCGACGTGTGGATACGCAAATGGCTTTTCAGAGCCAAAGCGTTGGAGAGCTTTCGTGCACAAATGTGACACTGGAAGGACCCGATGTCATGCGTTTTCTTATGATTAGCCAAACTTCCAGCGTGCCTGTATCCCCGTCCACATTCGTCGCATTTGAACTTCCGATCATCCTCGGATTGACGACAGGTTTCCGTGTGCTCCAAAAGACTGGGCATGTTGGAACATGCTATACCACAGTGCTTGCATAAAAAGCCTTTGGTCTTGCCTGGCCGTTGCATAGCCACAATGGTGTAATAGAGCGATGTAAAATACTAACAAGAGCCAGTTTGAGTATGAGAATTGGGGGCACCTTTTTAAAAGGTGAGGTTCTTGTCCTCACTTTCATCAATAATGATGGTGTACGTAAAGTCCATAAGCATACGCAAGGTTTATGAAAGGAGAAGTGAATGCATTCTGTTCCATGCCATTAAAAATATGAGAAATGGTCTCAGAAGGGTGCACACAGTAGATGGATGCTAGAGAGAGACACAGAGAAAGAAAGAAAATGTATTAAAATTTTCATATATATACACATATAAATAAAAAATTACACATCACTACTCTTGTTTTTTTTTGTTTGTTTTTTTTACAACTGCATTATTTTTAAAGCATGATTTCCAATCTTAGCAAGACCTTGAAAGATGTTTGACAATTTTTGCTTCCAGCCATTATAATTATACTTAACTCCTAAAAGTAAAAAAAAAAAACAACAAACAACATTACAGGCCCGTCTCAACACTTGCAGTGCAACACTCATAAGCAGATACTGAGCCAGAAATAACGCATGCAGTTTGAAAATGCATTTTTCTGTTCACAGATCATATTTACTTTGGGCATCTGAGACAAACAGTAACATTTGAAAATGATCTGAAATTTAAATATTATTTTGTTTATCAGTAAATATACCCAAAACCACTTCTAATAGCTGGGGATGCTCTTGCAAGCAGGTATGGTATACGGTATACATGCAAAAAGATCTGCGAACTCTTATTTGCTTGATTTATGTTAAAAGTAATCAGTGCAAATTGATATTTCATTATTTATTCGTTTTTAATCAAATACGTTTTTGGGCTATTTGACTAAAACATGACAAACTAATGAATTGGAAAAAAAAGAGGGATATAAGAGTTATTTTTCCTGTGTTTAATGGGTAATGTTTGCCAATGACATACAGTTTTGTACTAAAAATACAATTCATATTAAAAATAAAGTTAATATTAAAACCTGGTCATTTTTCCTTAAACTGAAGGCAAGGATTGCGACCATATGCTTAATATGTATTATTTACAGCCCGGGCGACTGTGACACGCTGATTTTGTGCAATGCTTTTTTGTTTTAGTACTCAGAAATGCTAAGTTGTAGAGACTGAGCCAGCTGGCGAACACAATGGACTTCTATTTACACAGTAAACAATTCTCTTGCATGGTAGCTAGCAAGACAAACATAACCTTGTCAGAAAGCTGGCTATAGTCATATCTTTTAAAAAAAAAAACGCATCATCGTTGAAATACGTACGACTTGCATGTTCGTGCCAAAAAATTCAATGTAAAGTGACCATCTGATGAATCCGGACTGATAAAGACTGGACAAGCATCGACACGCATTAGCTAAGCTAATTTATCTGGATAGCTCGCTAGCCTGTTAGCATATCTAACTAAGAGACCTTGCACGTTAAGTTAACCCCGAGCAATAATCGATGGCTGGACAACGGTATAAAGTACATACACAGGAAGCTGCAGGTGAACACAAATGATTTGTTATTCGCAGGTGCGTTATATCCATTTGCTTTTTTTTTACTCAGGGCGGCTGTACACGTACCCGTCCGCACCAATTGTCTTTTCCCTCTTCCGGTTGCTTGTGTGAGAAACAGGAAATGTGCATCAAAGAAACGAGGTCCGGCGGCGACACGTTTTTTTTTTTTTTGACTGTTTATAAGATTCTCTTTATGATATAAAACCGCCTAATTTTGTGCCCCTTAAACTAACACCACAGCGTTTACCTCATTGTTAGATTTGTGTTTATCCGCAGACCGGGGTCTGTCCCTGCGGTCTAGCAGCTAATGTTTTATAATTTCTCCTCCCACAACGCAGTTCCCGGTTTCTGCTCAGACAGCTTACTAATGATCTCCGACTGCGATGTTCTTACCATGACGCCGGGTCTAGCAGGCGTTTGCAGACAACAGAGGAGCGGTCTTGGGTTTCCACTGGCTCCTCGATCACACTTTTCTCAGCCCCGCGGATTTGCGGAAATGCCGAAGCCTCTCGCCGACTCGATCTCGCGGTCCTAAAGCCTCCCGGGTAACAATAGCACGGCTGACAGCAGTTCAATTCCAATACAGATCCCGTTCTCGGAATCGGCTCCCGAGCCTTAAAATCGCACTCCCTGGTAAGACTTTATTCATCACACTGCACAGACTGTTACGGAACCATTCACTCCTGACACACACAGTGACACATCGTTTAAAGTAAAGTGCTCGTTCAGCGGTCCTAAAGCCAGCCATTTTGTGCTACAACGGGCTGTAATGTGGGCTGGAGTACTAATTTAATTGTTTCAATAATCATCACGGTGAATAACTAAGGCCGATCTGCCCAGGCACCCGGAAGACATTTTCGCCAGGTGTTTCACTGTAGATGCTGGACAACTTCCCTCCGAGAGCGTTTTTTTTTGTCTAGCGAACTAATTGTCCCTGAGGTCCTAATGCCGGCCATTTTGTGTCGTCTGCTGTACTCTCTCCATTCTCTGGTCACTTTAGTACTTAACCATTACACTAACACGTGCAAAGAGTGAGATCATGTGTTCCCCCTGGTATTCACCTGATAACAAGTATTTTATTCACTTACAGAATGATGGCCTCCCCTCTGTCAGGCAGCCCACCTACAATTGAGCAGCGTACACCAACTCCTGAGACTGAGCCCAGTGTAGAGATGGAGAATGTTGATGAGAAAGCAACTAAAAGAAGAACCCACGGGAGACTGGCCAAATCTCAGAACACATTCAAATGCTCAACCTGCCAGGAAGCATTCTCCAGCCCCGCTGCTCTGCGGAGTCACAAGCTCTCGGCTCACGTTCAGGACAAGCAGCAGCCGTACACCTGTGGGCAATGCAATAAGACCTTCTCCAGCCGTGCCCAACTCTCGAAACATCAGCGCTCCCATTCGGCCGAGCGCCCGTTCCAGTGCCCTCAGTGTCATAAAGCATACAAGACCCACACGGAGCTGCGCAATCACAGCCGCTCCCACACTGGAGAAAAACCCTTTGTCTGTACTGAATGTGGCAAAGCGTTTATGCAGGCCATCTGCCTGCGCATTCACATGACGCAACACAGCGGCGAGAGGCCTCATTCTTGTCCGCAGTGCTCCAAGAGCTATCCTACGCTGTCCAAGCTGAAAGTTCACCAGCGCTCCCACACCGGAGAAAAGCCTTATTTCTGTGCGGAATGTGGCAAGAGTTTTGCCGACCCGTCGGTATATCGAAAGCACCGACGCAATCACCAAGGTCACCGGCCATATTCCTGCCAACAGTGTGCCAAGACTTATACAGAGCTCAAGGATCTGAAGAACCATGAGCGTTCTCATACCGGTGAAAAGCCATACCTTTGCTCGGACTGTGGCAAAGCTTTCTCACGCTCCTCCTCCTTAGCCTGTCATCTGCGTATTCATTCGCAGAGCAAACCCTACCAGTGTGAGCAGTGTGGCAAAGGCTTCACTCAGCTTTCCTCCTACCAGTCCCACCTTCGCACTCACTCTGGTGAGAAACCCTTCCTTTGTCCGCAGTGTGGCAAGATGTTCTCAGACCCTTCCAGTTTTCGCCGGCACCAGAGGGCACATCAGGGATTTAAGCCTTATCCTTGTGACAAGTGTACCAAGCGATTTCGACAGCCCGCCGATTTAGCTGTCCATCAACGTGTACATTCGGGTCAAAGGCCATACAAATGCCAAAACTGCGATAAGGCTTTTGTCGCATCTTGGGATCTGCGCCGACACATGCTGGTGCACACTGGGCTCCGACCGTTTTTCTGCACCGATTGCGGCAAGACCTTTGCAGAGCGCTCCAGCCTCAACAAGCATAGAAGGGTGCATTCTGGAGAGCGACCATTCAAGTGCCAGCTGTGTTTCAAGTCATTCGTCATGTCATCCAGTCTGCGCAAACATGAACGGACCCACTTACCTGAGAGACCGGTGCAACAGGAACAGGCCCATGAATCGGAGCGAGTTTTTGCCCAAAACGACAGACCGCAATACCCTTGTGTTCAGTGTGACACGGCCATTTTTGCTACATTGGAGGAAGTGCAGGCCCACACCAGCCTCCATGCAATCTCCCCTCCTTCAGATTCCGCAAATGCTCGGATTGGCCCGTTTATTTGTGAGACATGCCAGGCCGAGTTTCCTCAGTTATCCGAACTCCAGGCACACGAGAAGGTACATCCTAAGCCACGGCCTCATGTATGCGACAGCTGTGGCAAAGGTTTCCTGAACAAAGCTGGATTGCGCAAGCATCAGCGCATCCACTCCAACAGCCGCCCACACTGCTGTGCAGTCTGCGGTAAATCCTTCCTATTTGCTGCATACCTCCGCAAACATCTGCGCACACATCGTGACAATCAGTCGTCGCCGCCGCCACAGCCACAGACAGATGTAACCCAATCACAGCCGCTGCCATCTCCATCGAATGCAGCCTCTCCAGTAAAATCGGAGCCCCCACCGATATCTCTAACCGTGCCTGTCATTGTACCAGCAACAGCTTTCCAAACAGTGTCGAGTCAGGTGTACATTAATAAAGAAGAGGACAACTGAAATACCACTGCTCTCAACATTATTTTTTTTTAACAATCTGTGGGTGCTAGATTAAGGCAGCACACAGTGGGTGTGTTTGTGACACCGCTTACAAATCACCAACGCGTGCAAAGTCTCTGCCTGGCGTGTCGTACCAAACAGGGCGGGATTGATGCCGCCTCAGGGACGCTGACGATTGTGGCAGGCGGAGAATTAGGTAATATAAATTGCCCCTAGTTGTGAATGAGTGAATGCATAGTTCTCTGGGACAGACTGGTTTTCCTTCCATTTCATTCCCACTGCAACCATAATCATGATAAAGAGTTTACTGAAATCAGGTGAATGAACTTACCAAGTAGAATGCAGTTGTTTTAAATACAGATACATACAATCTTGTTAAATCCTTCTTAACCTGATCTTTAAAGGTTCCTTTTATTGATAAGGGTTCTTGGCTTCATTAAAAAGATCTGCTACAAACATGTAAAATATAAACTTTTTGTTGTATGGCTCTATCGAAAATTTCATGTGTTCATTGAAAACAATTTAAGGGGTGCGTTTACCTTTTTTTTTTTTTTTTTTTTTTACTTGAGTGTATGATTTAAGAACTTTTGTATGGAAACTAAATACTGTTTATACATTTATGATTGTCATTTTATTTCAATGTATTCATTATTTAAATGAATGAATTGATTATTGCATATAACTGTGTGATTGTGTTACTGATGAAAGTTAATATCAATATCAAAGTTAATGACGGTCTTTGATATACCTTCCTGCCCTAAGGTTTTTTTTGTTTGTTTATTTGTTTGTTTGTTTTATAGGTTATTGAAAGGGTCAGTATTTTACATTAAAGTCAACTTTACACAAGTGCATGAATCTGTTCGACTATTGCCACTACTACCTGTACATGTCTACCCTCGGGACATAAAGCATTTTAATCTGAACATTCTGTATTCAATAAATTTATCACAAAATATTCTGGTTATTCATTTTATGAAATTACTTTGACAAGTTGTAAACCTTACTCCTTGCTTTAAAAAAAACAAAACAAATGTAATTACTGCTAACAGTTTTTGTACAACCAGAGTAAGCGTGACCTAATTTGAGTGTGGTAAACAATGTGAGTAACAGAAATTTTGATGACATTAGCAGTTCAACACATTATACACAGAGCAGCTGAAATTACTGGCATTGTCAACATCACTCAGAAAAAAGACTGTCACCTTGTACTTGCCAGATAGTTTCTCTAGGTAAGTTTTGTATTTTTTTTATTGTAAAATTCTGAACTATTTGATATACTGAAGTGTAAAATGTGATTTATACCTATGACCTCTAAAAGTCAACAACCATGCACATTTTATTTTATTTAATTAGCGAGAAGGAACCTGAAGAGCAATGGCAGCAATTGTAACTGGCCTGATCCCTATTCTCCGCACTGCAGTGGACGCCACCACTACCTACAAAGGGCGCACCGTGTGGTTTGGCTTCCTCTGCATTCGCCTCGTGACCCTTTTTGTGGCCGAAATGCCTTGGTTTAAACTGAACTCGGACTTCAGCTGCAATGTCACCAAGGATAGCGTGTGCACTAGGTCCTGCTTCAACCAGCATTTTGACAAACCGGTGGTAATGGCTTGGAATTATATTTTCATCCTGCTGATTTTGTCAGTCCTGCTAATGGAGCTCTTCACCTCCCAAATAGACTCGGTTTTTGAGAAGACCACAGTAGTGAAACCGACAATAGATTCTATGGATGAGTTAAAAATTTCAAGCGACCCTGTTATGACCACCACTGAGATAATGTTCATAGACATGCATAAAAGTAGGAACATCGTGCTGTTCTACCTGTTCAGCATTATGCTGCGGATTTTAGTCGAGTTTTGGTTTGTGTATATTCTGCTTTATTGGAATTTGCCTAAATTGAAACACGGGGCATTCGTATGTAAGAGTTATACCGCCGGGTGTCCGGATCAGGAGTGTTTGGTGAGTGGTAGTGCCGAGAAATGCATGTCCATCTATGCACTTGTGTCCATTTCTGTGCTTGTGATCATCAGCAATTGTGTGTTTTGTGTCCACTTAATTGGCCACTATCTCTGTAACTGTATTACCAAAGAATCCTACGGTGTGTAACTTTATTGCTGGCAATTGTGGTTTGATTTCCTCTAAAAAAAAAGTAGTCTTAACTTCATGCCTTTGTTTGGTTAAACATTTTCAATCTAGCTTTACTTATATGTGAAATTTTTGGAATATCACAGAATTTGGGTTTGGGTAATTGATAAATTTAATATGAATATGTGTCATGATTTGATCCATTTTCTTCTGTGTTGTGCATGGTAGTTTCTCCCCCCCCCCGTCCCCCCCCCCCCACCCCCCCCCCCCCCCCCCCCCCCCCCCCCCCCCCCCCCCCCCCCCCCCCCCCCCCCCTCCTTCCTTCTCACTTCTTTAGGGTTTTATTGTTTCAACACTGTGCCCTTATGAATCATGTGCACAAGTCAAATCACAAGTCAAACTCTTATTTCAAACTATTTTATTATTTCTTTTCTTTTTCAGATATGGCAGTAAATGATCATACATTATCAGTAATTTTATGTTTATGGGAATTGATGCTGAAATTAATAATCACAATGATTTTACTAATAAGTTTAGTTAATTGTTGGTTCGCCAAAGTCGATACTGCAGCATTCCCCCTCCTCTGGATCAGATACACATGCCTTGATGTAGTTCAACATAAAAAAATATATATATATACATAAACATCATTTTCATATTCAGTATGTTTAAAAATGCATGGTGTGCCTACTACAGTGTGTGAGCCCTGTAAATATATCTTAATAAACACTACTTTCAATTGCACAACTTTCATTTCTATTCATTGTTTAAGCATATTAAACATATTGTTTATATGTATTGACATTTTATATTAATCAAGAATTATGTGCATGTAAAAAAAAAAACATCAGATATGTCTGAATAATATCTTTCTTCATGTGAAAAAAAAAGATAAACCCTTTGTATTGAATGGAACAAGAGTTCTCTTGAACTCCAAGTTTATTCTAAGTTTATGAATAGAATGAGTTATTTTGACCACACCTGTATGTATACAACAACTGATGAGCTGCAAACACTTACATTATTGTCCTCCCCACGGGTATCGAGTATCCTCTCTGACCTTCCTTGGTTTCATATAACATTCATTATTGCAATTAGATTACAAATAATGTATTGCCATTTCTGAATTAGTAAATGAAATATGCTGTGGTGATTAAACACTTAATAGCTTCGTAGATTTTTAATTTTTGTTTGTTTTTTGAGATAATATTTATATATATGTAATAGCTGAAATTATATATGTAATGTTTTTTTGTTATTCAATTACATAGTCAATATTAATTTGAATATTACAAATGTTTGTTAAAAATTTTGAGACCTACATGTTTGAGGGGCTGCAATGTGATGTAATATTGCCACACACACACACACACACACACACACACACACACACACACACACTGGACAGCGGATTCACATTAAATCCATGTGGGTACCCTGTGGTCTCAGAGAGCGGTTTTCACTGGCTCAAGTATTTCTGCTGACCTTGCAGCTTGGGATGATGTCAAGGACAATTTTGTCCAACAACATACTCACCAAGTAAAAAACAGGGTCATGAACTGGACTGGCATTAAGGACATTAATGGCACAAGGAGATAAAAGTCATGACAGGCTTGACCTCATTAATGTTCCTTTTACTGAATTGGCATATTCCCACCTTCATAACACAAAATCTAATTTCCTGGACCAAATCCAAATGAATATTCATAATTTTGCAATGGGATGTACACATGGGGCGTGGTGATCTGATGGACACATGCTTTTGCAAAACCTAAAAATGATCCCATGTTGACAATCATGATTCTAGAACTTCGGATGGCAGAGCTTTACGTATATCTCACTGATCAGCCTTTATTTTTTACAGTATTTTATGTAGATGTAGACATCTACAGAATACTTTATTCACAAAAGCTCTGGCCTGTCATTTGCCATGGTCAGTCATTAAAATCTCTAACAGTAAATTGACCTGCACTAAATGAGTTATTTTGCATAGAGATGAACACAGTGTAGTTATTTTATTTCATTTTAAAGACCGACATGAAATAACGTATGAGTGGGTCTGAGATTGAAATACAAGCACATTATACATGACAACATATAATATGAAAACATTCTGTTTAAGCAACATATAAAAAAGTGCATTTGTCTGTAGAACGTATTTTTTATATTGTTTACCTTTTTTCAGTAAAGGTGTGCAATGGTTTACTGTCTGCCTGTAGTTCTTTAGAGTTTGCTCAATCAACTGCCTAGTCAACAGCGCCCCATAGTGGTGACATTTATTTTTTGTTTTTATGTGAGAATAACTTTAGCAGCTCTAACGTGAGGAAAAGAAGTAGTGTGGGAGGAATATCGGCTCAAACCCCTCCTTAGAGACGTCTCCTCTTGAGGTGGATGAGAGCCCTAAATGACCACAGAGGTAAATCTAGGTTGAGAATCAAGCTTTTTAGAAGTTGTAGCTTCTGCTTCTTCATAAGGACAGAATATGGCGAATACGTTCATCTGGGATCCGGGATACGAGTTTAAGGTGGAGACGGTGAAGAAAACAGAAGTGAAATTGCTGTTACAACAGGACAAACTGGACAACCTTTTTATATCAAGGTTCTTTTTACTCTTAACTTTTTATTTCTATTACAGAATCACCCTGAAGGAACACTCCCAGGTCATTTAGACAACGCCACTGTTTCTCCAATGTACAAACCTAAACTTTCCCTTTTATTGTTGCAGATA
Organism: Kryptopterus vitreolus; assembly: GCA_030449085.1. Taxonomy (NCBI): domain Eukaryota; kingdom Metazoa; phylum Chordata; class Actinopteri; order Siluriformes; family Siluridae; genus Kryptopterus; species Kryptopterus vitreolus. Next base: position 19,614,145 of record JACRUU010000015.1, read on the forward strand.
CCCTTCTATCACAAATCACTCCTGCAACCCTTCATCACCCTACTCAGACCAGCCGGCACTCCTTCCTTCACCTCTCTAACACCCTCACCATTACTTTGCACTGTTGAACCCAGGTACTTAAACACCACCTCTTCTCCACCTCTGCACATTTTCACCACAAATCACAATATCATTCACACACATCATATTCCATAGAGACTCCTGTCTGACTTCGTCTGTCAACCTGTTCATCACCACTGCAAACATGAAAGGGCTACGAGCTGATCCTTGACGCAATCCCACCTCCACAGTTAACCAGTCTGTAATTCCTACTGCACACTTTAATGCTATCACACTGACCTTATACATGTACTTCACCACCCTCATAGATCTGTGCTACACCTGACTTCCTCATACAATACTACAACTCCTCTCCAGGAATGCACTTTCTCTAGATCCACAAACACACCACCACAATGCAACTCCTTCTGACATTCTCTGTACTTTGTTTTGCTTTGATGATTTTTCTCAACCAAAATCCATAGTTCTCTTCCTCAACACGAAACCGTACTATTGCTCACAGACTGTCACTTTTTCTCTCAGCTTACCTTCCACTACTCTTAACATAACTTTATGGTGTGACTGATCAACTTTATTCCCTTGGAATAAAGTACAGTTCCCCTATTCTTAAAAAATAGTACCAGTACACCCCTTCCCCATTCCTGTTGTTTAACAATGTAGATAAAAACTCCACTGCCGTCTCTACTAAACATCTCCACGCTTCTACTGAAATGTCATCTGGTCCAACCAACTTTCCACTCTTCATTATCTTTAGGTCCTTACTAATCCCACATCATCTACCAATCTCTCTCTCTCTCTCTCTCTCTCTCTCTCTCTCTCTCTCTCTCTCTCTCTCTCTCTCTCTCATCCTCTCTCTCTCTCTCTCTCTATCTCTCAATCTCTCTCTCTCTCTCTCTCTCTCTCTCTCTCTCTCTCTCTCTCTCTCTCTCTCATATTCTTCATTCATCAGCTACTCAAAATACTCCAATTACATTCTCAGCACTCTCCTCACTAGTCAACACATTTCCATCTGCATCCTGTATTGCTCTAACTTGCAACGTGGAGATATCTGGACTAGTGTCATGGATGAGCTTCATAGGTAAGAACTGAGCAGTTAAAGAAGAAACAGGACCAAAGAAGAAAAATATTCTTGTTTTTGTATTATTATTTTTTTATTATATTATTTATAATGTACTATATATTCATTCATCTGCTACAGCTATATCAGATCTTCCCTCGGGTCACCGGGGAGCCTGTGCCTATCTCAGGCATCTATGGGCATTAAGGCAGGACACACCCTGGATGGAATGCCAATCCATCGCAGGGCACACACACACTCACATTCATGGCGCACACACACACACACACTAGGGACAATTTTCCAAGGTGCCAATCAACCTACCGTGCATGTTTTTGGACCGGGAGGAAACCGGAGAACCCGGAGAAAAAAAACCCCCTGAGGCACGGGGAGAACATGCAAACTCCCACACACACACATGGCCGAGACGGGAATCGAACCCGGACCCTGGCGGTGTGAGGCGAACGTGCTAACCACTAAGCCACCGTGCCCCTATATACTATATATTTTTATTCAAAACCCAAAGATGTAATGTGGCAGTTTGAAAGTTTGTGACCGATTAAATGTTGTTATATTTATTTTATTGATATTATAGACACTTTAATTTTAACTGTAATGCATTAATGTAAACATTAATAAATTAATATTATAATCAATTAGTAATATATAATAATTAATAATCAATTAATAATTAATAAATAACAATAATACATTATTAATTAATTATAATTAATAAGTATAAAAACAATCAAACCGCGATATAAAATTAAGATAACGGCGGTACTAAACTTGTCTGCCTGCTTACATGCAGCAGTAGCGCCCCCTACTGGCTACAGACGAAATCGTTCGACTACATTGAGCGTCAGTTCAAGCGTCAGTTTTTCTAGTACTGTATAGACTTAAAGAAGCGTAGCTAAAAGTGAACATCATTGATGACTATATATAAAAAAATGTAACTGAGACTAGGAGGAGATTTGCAAATATGGGACTGGCTGAGAGCTTCTTCAATTTGCAATTTTTATGAAAAGTGATAATTTCAGCTTTCAACTTTCTACTTCTTTACATAACAAAAATTTTAATAGTATTTACATTCACATTTACATTCACATAAACATAACTTTAGCTTTAATGTTTTACTAAAAGTTAACAAAATTAAACTGTTGAAAATGAAAAGTCTTGGACCAGTAAGCACTGTTAAAATATCATTAATTGGTAATAATTTAAATAAATGAATTTGATTAAGTGATTACACATAACTGTATTTGAGTAAATTAAAAAAAGATTTATATTAATCTTTGATGTACTGTTTTGTTCAATGGTGTTGTGTTAGATTTGCCTGAAAAGTCAACATTGCACACATGGATAAATTTTAATTCAGACTTTATAGGATACAGTAATCAGTACATGGCACAGTTTGAATTATAGGTACATGGCCCATTTGGTTTGTGTTTAATGTTCATTTAATGTTCAAAATGCAATAAGCATTTTGCCTATAGTGTTGTGTAGGATAACATGACCTATGTTGAGAGTAGTAACTACTCTGAGTTACAGATATTTTGATGATGCTAGCAGTTCAACCCTGTATATACTGAGTGATAATAGAAGCATTGTCAGCAGTGCAGAAAGAAAAGTCTGTCCAGTCGATCTTGTCGGATATTTTCCTTTGGTAAGTTTACATATTGTTTACCATATAAGATTACATATTGTCTGAAATTGTCATCAACGAGAGATAGAAATATTAGAATTAGAAAAAAACTGACTATGTATAATACAATTATTTTATATATTTAAAACAATATGGCTATACTGGCCTATTATAATTTTGTTTGATTTTTAAAAATGTGATCTTTTGCAAATATTATTTTTCTGTTTTAGAAAACGATTGAAGAGCAATGGCAGCAATTGTTACTGGGCTGATCCCCATCCTCCGCACTGCAGTGGATGCCAGTACCACCTACAAAGGGCGCACCGTGTGGTTCGGCTTCCTCTGTATTCGCCTTGTAACCCTTTTTGTGGCTGAAATGCCTTGGTTTAAGTTAGACTCTGACTTCAGTTGCAATGGCACCAAGGACAGCATATGCACTAAAGACTGCTTCAACAAACACTTTGACAAACCTGTGGTAATGGCTTGGAACTATATTTTCGTCCTCCTTATTCTGTCTGTCCTGCTCATGGAGCTCTTCACTGCCCATGTAAACTCACTTTTCCAGAAGAAGACCAATAAAGCAAAAAATGCAGCGCAACTGGAATCTCTGGGCCAAGTGAAAAGCACAAATGATCCCGGCAGTAACACAAATGGCGTGCTGATCTTAGATATGCATAGAAGCAGGAACGCTGTGTTCTTCTACCTGTTCAGTGTTGCCCTGCGGATTGCGGTGGAGTTTTGGTTCGTGTATGTTCTACTTGATTGGAATTTGCCTAAACTTAATCAAAACATATTCAATTGTGAGAGTACTTTACAAGGATGTGCCGTTCAGGAGTGCTTGGTAAGGTTTACAGCAGAGAAATCCATGTCTATCTATGCTCTAGTGTCCATTTCTATCCTGGTCATACTGACCAGTTGTGCATTCGCTGTCTACTTTATTTGTCACTACCTCTGTAACTGTTGTACCAAAGCACCACGCAATGTAAACAATGAAGGTCTTCCAACAAGGGTTTAGTTTTGCAAGAACCCTTTTCATGTTTTTTGCTTTGTCTACAATAGTCATTTTCAGTGCAGTGTTAATATTGCATAAAAGCTTTTGAACATAATACAACCGACGTATTTTGCTGACTTTTACTAAAGTGTGAAATGCTTTCCAGTAAAGGGTGTTACACTGTAATCAGTGTTGGTTGTACTGACCATGGTGTTTCTAACCCAAGCATTTTTTTCTGTCTTCTTGCTTTTTTTTTTTTACTTCTGGGTTAAGCTGTTAAAACATAGCACAAATGAGCAAGGCAAAATGTTTGTTCTTTTTTGTACATGCACATTGTTTTTATTTTTTATTCAGGCACATGATTATGACATTGATTATTATTTTTTTGCATTTTAATTTGAACTCATAGTGTATATTGCTACAGGAAACATTGTCGAAAGTGATTGTAATAGATCATATCAGAGTCAGTTGCAGAAGTCTGTGTCACAGCATTCCTTCAACACCATGCCATGGACATCCGCTTCACATTCCTTAGTGCTGGCACATCGACGCACTTCGCCATCTAAAACAAGTAACAAGAAAGCTTAAATAGTGTAAAAACTGATTAAGAAAACAAATCCAGAGACTGACTTAAATGTAATATTTTGATTCCAAATTCAATCTGAAATTTGTTTAGATATATCAAATATGATTACTGTGCAAACATACATGCTACTCCGTCCATTACGATCCTGATGCATTGAGTGAGATTAACACTGCATTCTATTTCCCGAGGAGCTTCACAAGGATGGTCCTTCTTAATGTCCACACAGTAATTACACATCAGACCCTGAGCAACTGATATGATCACATTGTTGAATATTACTTTTTTTTTTTAAACAAATGTTTAAATTTCAAATGTTTAATAAATATACACTTGATATTGAACTCATGCCTAGTTTATGTTTATTTAAATATTTCGCTTTTAATTTGTATATTACTACAAAAAGAAAAAAAAACGTAAAGACTTAAAGTTAGAAATCTAAAAACTCACCAGAGAAAACAGCAACGAACACGATCAGGACACACAATTTAGGTCCCATTATTCACTTGTAAGAATGATTGAATAAATGATGAATCCAGGCCAAAGACCTAAATCATAACTTCATATCATTATTAATGTTTTAAAATTGCTAGAGATAAATATAAGCATGTTACAATAAAATAGCCTTTGTTTGTCACATATACATTATAGCACAGTGAAATTCATTCTTTGCATATCTCAGCTTGTTGTTGGTAGCTGGGGTCAGAGCGCAGGGTCAGCCATGATACGGCGCCCTTGAAGCAGAGAGGGTTAAGGGTCTTGCTTGGCGATACCGGGGCTTGAACCCGGATCTTCCGAAATCAGCACCCCAGCGCCTTAGACCACTGAGCTACACCCCCTCTCAATAAGATATTAACACTGAATATCATACAATAAAAATCAGAGAAAGATTTTACTGACCTATTCAGTCCAGTTTGTTCCAGAAAAGCAAAAGTGTAGGAGCTATTATGACCAGACCTGTATATATACAACATCTGATAACTGAGCTAAGAACATCTCCCATGTTGGCAGCCTACCCACGAGTATCACATATCCTCTATGGCCTTCCTCAGGTTCACGCATGACTGATATTAACGTTAACACATTGGGTTACAAATGATGTACAAATGATGTACAAATATACTTCGGGGGAAAAAAAAGTCTTTCTGTTGTAGTATGTTCAGATTACTGTTTGTGGTTTATGCTTTGATCTATCTAAGTTTATTCTCTCCACAGAGAAATTCCCCACTTAATCAAAGTCTCTCAATGTCCTTACTTGAACTTAAAATGGAACTATAAATCAAACATTCCTAAAATTCCTAAAAATTCATAATAACAAAATCTTAAAAAAAAAATCAACAATTAATGCCAAAAGGACAGAACTGGCCACATCCCTAAAGGATTGAGGTCATCTATTGTGTATGTGCGACAATAGAGATTCATTATTCACAAAAATGCTTCTTTATTTCCTTCTTCCTGAAAGACAAGAAGATAAAAATGTTACATGCAACAGATACTTCTATTAAAACTTTAGGCCTGAAGAAGAAGGGTTGCGTCAAATACTGGAAAATGTTCAAAAATAACATCAGACAAAAAAAAAAGTCCTTGAAATGTTTTTAATGTATTATTTATTAATATCATAGATTCTGTATAGGAGAATCATAAAAATGTTATCACTCCTGCTGTTTACAGAAATTAATACTGATGTGTTACAAAATAAACAGATAGCTTGTGTCATAGAGAAAGCTTGCAGCTGATGTTCTTCCTGGTTCCCTCTTTAGGTTCTGGTTCAATACTTAGCTATGCATGGAGAAATTCATGGCATCCTGTTTATACAGAGACATCGAAAGGATGATACCACATATCTGGTGAGAGAGGGGTGGAGATATGACATTAACAGGGGATAATTCTCTTCATTTCAAATAGAAAAAGATTTTATAGTATAAGAGAAAATATGCAGCTAATATGATGGTAATGTAATTTAATTTAAACGAATACAATATGGTTTTATGAAATTTGCAAAATTCTGTTTTATTTACAGTTTGCACAGCTCCCTAACATTTTTGGAATTGCAGTTGTAAGTAATAAGCAAACAAAACCACACACAAGAAAACACATAATAATACACCTTGCACTACTCAGTCAACATATGCAGTGTACCTTGCCAATACTCCACATTGAAATCGCTATTAGGATTTGACACAGGAACAGTAATGTTAAACAATGAAAGCATCCAGACATTCACATACAATTTATTATTTAATATAGTAATAACTAAGTACTTCCCAATAGAAAATAAATAAAAAAATAAAAAAATAATTATATATATATTCACAATACTGCTAGCACTCTGAGACCTGGAAAGTTGGCCATGGCTGCCATAAGTGTTTCTCGCTGGACAACATCGATTTGTGTGATTAAGACAACAGAATGTGGCAAGACACAGCCACTGGAGACACTACAACACAAAGTAAATGAGTAACTGCAGATTCTACACAAAATAAAGAAATGAAGCGTAATAATTTTGCCATGCATTCATTAGGTGCAAAAGTGCAGTTTGATGTTTGTGTTACCATAATAATATTTGAGTCACGCTTTGCAAACATATATGGCAAAAAAGAGACATTTGGTCAGTTAACTCTCACCTCTACAACAGCTAGCGCAAGCACCACACCCAGAATGACCAAAAGATTCTTGTTGACCCAATCTATAATAATGTCCCCGCAGTTCTTAGGACAAAAAAAAAGGAAAGACAAATTGAAAAAGGCAAAAATCAAAATGTTCAAATTAAGATGCAGTAATATTTCTTGTACGTTTGATGACTGTGACAACAAAGCAAGTCTAGTGCTGCAATCAACCAGTATATAACATTACCTACTACCAATAAGTACTACTATTTCATTTCAAAAGATTTACATTTAGGTACTGTAATATCTTACGTAGCACAGGTTGAAAACAATCACAGAAAAAGCAAGTATTGCTGTATCTGTTTATACACCACACATGTGGAGTTTTTAAATTCCTCACAGTTGCAAGTGCGTAAATCTGTGACATTAGCTGTAGCATTTCTTTCGAAACAGGAGCATGGGATAATCGCCCAGTCCTCTTTCGTTTTCCAGCCGCAGCACTTTGCCTTGATTGACAAAACCTTGGGTTATATTGATATTTTCACATTGTATTTTATATTATAGTGATATTGTTAAATAAATGCAATCTACTCAATAGAAGCAAGATTTTTACAATTATGACAGCACATATATACAATGAAAATGGTAGGTGGCCTATGCCTTGTTATGGGTAACTTGAGTATTACCTCTTGTTGAAAATACTCTAGAGATTTGTGTAGACTTGAATTAGGCTTCTGCATGAGTTCAGTAACATGAGTTTCCAGAGAAGTTTCAAACTGAGATTAAATAAAAATGTTTTGTTTATTAATCTTTGGTTATCAAAAATGTACAAGTAGCTTGTGAATTTCTTCACGTGGATTATTCATGGATAATAAAGGGACCTTAATAATAACAACAGTAAAAATAACAACAACAATAATTATAATAATAATAATAATAATAATAATGATTATTATTATTATTATTATGAATGAAGGTCATCTTTAAGTGCTCTACTCCAACATTTACAGTAACTAGTCGAAGCAAGAAAAACAACAGGATGTTGCAGGGTGTGTGTTCTTTCCATGCTTGACTTACCGCACTTTTCTGTGTGAAAAGCAAAACTGTACCAATTGTCTGAGCAGCAAGAAGCACGGTGAGCAGAATGAAATACTGCACAAAAAAAAGGCAAAAAAAGTTACATTTACTAAATTTTCATTAAACAAAGCAGATTAGCAACGCATCCATTAAAAGTGACATCTGTGTTAGGTTTCAAGGATGTGGGACTGATATAATTTGAATGTAAATATCAAAGAAGGTGGACATTTTCAGTGAATGATTTAATAAACTCACAACTGCTAGCATGCATTTGACCTCCTTCAGAGCGCCGAGGCTCCCAAAGAAGCCCAATAAGAAGGTGACAGAGCCGCTGATGATCAGCAGATAGGACAAGTGTGACAGGGGTAGGTAGGAAGGGACCGGTACTGTGAAAGATGCGACACATGAAGAATGCATTTTTATAAAATCTAGATATGCTAATAATAACATTATTACATGTTATTATTGTAGGGAATGTATACTCACTTGGAAAATCTGAACATATTATCCAGATTCCCAACCCCAAAAGGGACAATCCCAAGAACTATAAATGAAATGAGTCATTTTAGACATGTGATGACAAACATTAACACTCAGTTAACTTTCAATAAATAGTGAAATCTTTTTTTTTTCGATAATAAAAATGAGAATAAATCTTTATGTTTTAGAGATGGTGTTTAACTATATCATCAAAATAATTAGGAAATTTATTTATATACAACTTACAAAAAAGATTAGGTTGAAAAGAAACAGGAAGTACTTGGTGACACTAAGGCAGCACTCAGATGTCATATCTGCATGGAAATAGTTCATTGGTCAGTAATGAAACAAAACATCTGTAATCTGTAAATCCGACTCAAACAAAAATCAGTCAGTATGTAAGAGATATAAGAGAAGCTTGTTTTAAAATGGGTAACTGTTTCGCTCCAAATAACAGGATGTTGTGTTCGGAGTGATTCTGATGACATGGTCTAGTAATTTGGTAAAACGTTCAACATTCATTTGCATGTTACTGCGTAGTGGTTATGGGTGTCATGCTAGAGCAGTGCAAACCAGCCCACACCCTTGCTTTTCCTGAAAAAGGGCAAACAAAAGAAAATGCTTTGCCTGACCTGATCTCAAATTACTTTAACTAGATGAAGGAACCAGATCCTATTATCTTTCACAGTAAGACCTTTAACTATTCATGCACTGGCAAAGACGTGGGTAAATAACATCAACACCAGCTTAGCATGATGAACATACTAAAACAATGCATTATACAAAGAATTGTACACATACTGATAACTCTACATATTAACAAATAGTTTGTTTCTTTTTCCTTTCTTTCTTTCTTTTTTCCTTTCTTTCTCTCTTTATCTGTCTCTCTCTCTCTCTTAAACAAAATCAGTAGAAAATCAACCTGATAAATATGCATTCAATAAAATCAATCAGATCACATCCATATACTTGTAGAGGCTTGGGACTTTGATTGATGTCACTTGTTACAGCACGTAAATTAGGTAATAAATAAATATGACTCACCTCATGCATATATACGTTCCCCAGTCAAAAAGATAACACAGTGACGGAGTGAAAAATGACAACCTTGTAGGAGACCATGTAGAAGACGCTTTGCATAAACTGCGGCATTGCAGAGTGACTTACAGTGCTGAATGCAAAGCTCCTGTGCTGTGACTGGTGTGTGAACACTCAGTTTCATAAATAAAATATAACCTTCTACCGCTTTCCAAAAAAAACCCCAGAAAGTTTTATTATGTATACTATGTTTTCAACATGGCACTTTATGGAAACTGGGTTCATTAACCTTTCTCACAATAATGTGTTTTTTTCTCACAAAGTTTTATAATAAGTAATAGTGCATTAACTATCAGAGCGTGTAATTGACATTAAATCAGTACATTACACTACGTACATAAGCTATTATTGCCTATAAGTACAATAAAGTGCATATAAATACATACCAATTATGTGGTATTGTAATGAAATCTACCTGATGTTATGTGCCCTGTGTTACAAATATCATCTGCGTCACTGGCCTCTGGATCACTTGCTCTAATCACTGGTGTATGTGGGTGTAATCATTTGAGACAAGTTGAAAGAAAGTGGTAGTTCCATTGTTATAAAGTTTGGAAGGTTGTGAGTTCAAATCTCACCATCACTTGTCCCTTGAGTAATGCCTTTATTCTTCTACTGCCTATATGTATAAATGAGATAATTGTATGTAAATCTGGAGAAGAGCATCTGCCACATAATGTAAATGAAGGTTGCGTTGAAGAATGAAGGCATCTTTATTCCTCTCCTCCCGCTGTTTTATTCTGGTTAAGGTTGACTGATTTTCATATGTTTCGATTAATCAAATAAATCAAGTTCTTTACACAATATTTCAGGGAAGTACAAGTAAAAAAAAACCTTCTTCTTTCTACCATTAACATCTCTCCTTTATATTTACATTTACAAGACCTATGATTGTGTGGCAATTAAAAATAAACAAACAAACAAATAAATAAATATGTTTGAAACTGGAAAAAGAATTAGAGCTAAAATAGAACTTTTGGACGTTGCGAATAAAATAATAATAATAATTAAATAAACCCACTCCCAAGTGTTCGGACTGATGTCACTGTCCTCGACCCGCACCTAAGATCAACTTTGGTTGGTTTTCTAAAACTATTTCTCAATATAATAATATTAATGTAGACACTTATATAACACATCTAAAGGCAGTAGTTAGAAATAAACAAAACAGTTTAAGCATACTACAAAAGAAGACCCTTTTGACAACTGGAGATGTTTTTCTACAAACTGTAAAATTATCATCACCAGTCTTTGTATATTTCCTTCTCTCTCTGCTTACTTCTTCCTCTACTCATTTCATATGTATTGTATATCAGTACTGAATTCCTGGTTCAAACCCCAAGAATTCTTTTGTAGGCACATTATTATAATATGAAAGAACATGAAAGTACACTACATAGACAGCTGTAATAGTATAATTATACCATACCATACCATAATACCATATAATTGTTCATTTGTGCCAAATAATTATGGTAACATAATTTATCCCATTTGAAAGTATCATGTTAATAATAGTCTGGGTCTTGGAAATATCAGTGTGTATGCATTGAAAAAAACCCTTCAGTAAACACACAAAAACCTCAGTCACACGTCAAACATCAGCGGCACGCACATGATGTGGAAAATTATCGTTTGTCAACAAACATCAATATGAGGCTTGTTCAAACATCTTTTAACAGTGTGGGAAAATGTCACTTGTTTTACACAATACACATCGTCACCTGTTACGTATCATTTATTTTAATTGTCTCGGTTTTGATGTTTTAGTGCTTTACACATGCAACTGTTTTTTTCTTTTTCTCTCTTTTTTTTTTACCCATAAGTCTGACAGTAACCGGAAAGTTGCGTGCTATGTTTGGTATGACATTTATAGTGACACAGCAGATCTATTTTCTCTCATTTACCTACTCTTGATTTCAGTCTGTGCTTGGCACATGAGCACAATGTTCACAGGAGATACAGAGATAATTATGCACCAGGTGAACCACATGTACAGTATCCAGTGAAAGAACAGGTACAAATGAGCAATGTGCGCTTACAAAAGGTCAAAAGTGACGCTCCCATGAGAGAATAGATGACGGAATAGGACACAAGAACAGTGTGTTGAAGCCCCTTTTTACGGTACCACTGAAGCTCTGTGTCATATAATTAGCGACCGGTAATTATGTGGAGTGTTCTAGGGTCCCTTTGCTAATGGATCGTAGGGAGCATGAGGTGCAGCAATTATACCTGGGGCAAGGTGCAGCCATTAGGGACAGAACAGCATCATGGAATGAAATGGATTTTGGGTGCGCTGCATAAGTGTAACAGGTGGAGGTGGGTGGCTCGGTGATGTCGAACAATTATAGAAGACTCATGTATTTACAAAATATAACTAAACTTGGCTCTGATTCGTTCTTGCTGTACATGAAAATAAATTCAAATTTATTCTGAAAGAATAGAATTGTTCTTGTATAGTCATCAATCCAAACATCTATTTCAACTCAGATGTTTTTTCTATATAATTATATTTACACATTTTATATATATATATATATATATATATATATATATATATATATATACATATACATACATACACACACACACACACACACACATATAATATATATTTTTTTACATCTCTCATTTTGTATACCTCTGTCTGCGTTATTAGGCTCTCTCTCTCATTCACTCCCTCTTCCTCTATTTACCCTTTCACTGTGTGGAAATTAATTTTGTCACATCACTACCCCCTCCGCCCTCATGCCCTGGTCTCTGTAATAACCACCAATTAAGATAAATGAAATCCATACTAATAGAGTTTCATTATGGTAATGTGCTACTTGTTCCAGGCTATATAAAAGACAGACATTCGATACCCCACTCTCATTCAAGCAGCCACACACTCACATCACTTTAGTACATTTTGTCATGCATAACAATAAATGAATTTATTGCTTTAATACTAATTTAACACATCATTTTCACACATAAGTTAATACAAGGCGGGATTCACTTTCACTTCTCTTGTTTCCAGGATCCTAATTGTAACATTTTTATTGACTGCAAGCTTTTGAAAGGTAAGCACGGTCTATATTATATATATATATATATATATATATATATATATATATATATATATATATATATATATATATATATATATAATATTTTAAAAAGGTCAAAATGTGTCTGCACAATACTGATTTTGTAGCTTACTAATTATTATCAGATAATTATTAATTTAAAAAAGGGAAGGATATATTTATGTTGTATGTTGTAAATGTAAATACTGCTCTCATTATGGTACTTATTAATTTTTTGAAGAATAAATCTTGGTTGTTTCTTTCATTACTAGGATCTTAAATTAACTAAATTAAAGCCTAATTAGAACTAATCATTTAAATGATCAATCAATACCGATACTTTACTGATTCTTTTTCTGATATTTATTTCGGCATATAAAACAATGCCCATTCATGAAACTATTTTTAAACTGTCTGATATAATGCAGTTCTTCATTAAAACAAAAACTGTATTCTTTATAGCTATATGAACTTTAACTTACTGCTTCACTGCTATATTTCTTCCTGCAGATGCAGATTGGCTATATATTGTTTTGTGTCTCTTTGTGTGTCCCTCTGTCAAGGACCTATGGGATGACCCTAAGGGTAATTTTTTTTTACTGTTTCATAGAGAATCTTTAGTACTACCAGACAGTACAAATACAAAGCTTTCTTCCCTTTGTAGATGAATGTATACATATATATTTTCAGGGTTTAGAGAAGAGAGGATGGACACTGAATAGTGCTGGATACCTGCTTGGACCTTGTATGTCATTTTACAAACTGTTGTGTAGAGTTGTAATGGCATTTTTTTAATGTACATTTATACATTGCCTATTTGTTAACTAGCACTTCATTTGCCTAAATGATCACATCCAGATGCGCACAGAACACTGACTGTACGACATGGAGCCAGTGTGGGCAAGCGGGACAGCAACGAGAAGTCCATCCTGCCAACACACCAGCCGTCATATAGTGAGAACCTTTTCTTCATGAAAATTTGCATAATGAAGTCTTAATAGGATATCAATGTGAGCAGTTAGTCTTAACGATTAAAAATGCTTTAAAGCTATATTGCCTGACTGCTTTATGATCAGGAAAAACACAGTTGCTGGATTCTACGCTCAAACTGCTAACCAAAAAGCTTCTAGGGCATTAAATTTGACCTTTGAATGGATTTTATTTTTCATTTGCATTTTAATGCTGCATTCTTTTTTTAGGATCTATTACAGACGAGTCATATCTCCATGCACTCGTAAAATTTTTCATGTATCTACGGATGAAAGGTTCGGCAGCTTTCTTAACTTTTTTTTTTTTTTTTTTTTTTTTTTTTAAAGGTGCGTCTTTTCAACCTTTGATTATGTTTTTTTTCATTTGTTCTTCTGCCTCTCTATTTTAGATGATGAAAGCATTGAAGAATTAAACAGCGCTCCATTTACCGATGACATGACCCAATAAAAGAAATGTCATTTGGTAACCTTTCTCACAAGGCGAACATTTATACTCTCCTCCCATATATTAATTCCGACTTGTAATAACAAAGTCTCTTGTATAACCCTGCGGAAAAATTCAAGGCAGGTAATTAAATTACATTTAAAAAAATGAGCTTTCTTACTCCTTCTTTATCAAATGCTCTCAAATATTAAACTCTCCTTATTCATATTTACTTGTTTTTTTACATATGTATTTTAACTTAAAGGCAGTTAATGAAACTGCTCAGCTGGAAGTCACTCTAGATGAGGGTGTCTTCCAAATGACATAAATATAACTGTAAGCTGTTCTCACCTTTATTTCAAAAACTCACAGGTCTCTCTGAATACAAATTACATCAAGAAAAAATAATGGCATGCATGAAATAAACATGAATACATAAGTGTTATTTTGCAAACCTATAGTATAGCAGCATGAAAGCTTGCTACTTAAAACTACATAAAATGAATGCAATTACATGTTAACTGAGTAGAAATGCATTTAATATATATTTTTTGCAATGTAAAACAAATGTAAATACATTAAATTGACAAAATGTTCTGAAATTATATTTATATTCTGAGGAAATGATATTAAAAAGGGGAATAGAGCATGTATGCTTGGCTAACAATGCATAAAATAATGTTTCAGACCGGGATGCATTTTAAGTTCATGCCATCACCAAGACTAGGGAGTTAAGCAGAATAATTGTAGTCAAATAAATATAGAATAGTTATTTAAATACATTTGATTACATGCTCAACAATCGAAACAAATTTGTCATTCATTCATTCATCTTCTACCGCTATATCCCATCTTCTCGGGTCACAGGGAGCCTGTGCCTATCTCAGGCGTCTATAGGCATTAAGGCAGGATACACCCTGGATGGAATGACAACCCATCGCAGGGCACACACACACACACGTTCACACACACATTCATACACTAGGGACAATTTTCCAAGGTGCCAATCAACCTACCATGCATGTTTTTGGACCGGGGGGAAACCGGAGAACCCGGAGAAAAACCCCCTGAGGCACAGGGAGAACATGCAAACACATGGCCGAGACGGGAATCGAACCCGGACCGTGGCGGTGTGAGGCGAACGTGCTAACCACTAAGCCACCGTGCCCCTACAAATTTGTCAGTTTATTTATTATTTGTATTTAGCATGTTTAGTGTATAAACTATTTTAATTAATCTCTTATATTGTAGTTGCTTATCTGTGGTGGAAATATGATATGAGTATCTGACCAATATATATATATATATATATATATATATATATATATATATATATATATATATATATATATATATCAGCTTTGCGAAACTATGACCTTGACTGTGCTTGCTCTCCATATTTATATTTAGGATGATTGTTTTTATTTAATATTCTTTTCCATTTTACCTGTATTAAAAGTGTATGCAATCGAGATATGGATTGGTGTGAGTACATTGCATTGTCATAAAAGTTATTCCTAACTACCTAACTACCTTTCATTTCAATAAGCTTTTAGAGTACAAAAATAAACAGTAAAAGATTTGCTGAAACACGTGTTATAGAGTGTTAAACACCAAAACTGCTGAGCTCATGCAGAAGTGAAACTTCCTCGTCGACATGGTTGCTCAGAGACACATTAGGCCACTTGGTGGCAGTGTGTCACCAAATTCTTACGAGGCTGAAACAAGTAATTAAAAACAAGTAATAAAAAGCATCGTGTAAAATGGCATCATGTGAGGAGAAAATAGACTACACACATATTCTGTGTGCTGATTCCCCTTTCTGGGCATTGAGCAATTTTATTCAGCACATAACAAATAAAGACAATCCACAACAATCCACTCAGCATTCACCAACCTTTTTGAACCTGAAACCTACTTCATGTATACTGAGTCATCCAAAGCGCTACCAGTTTAACACACTCCTCTGAAATTATGAATTTGCCTTTAGTTATATGTTAGTACTAATGATTATTGATACTCATTTATCTACGTGAAGAGCTACTCCTGAGGTCCTTGGGGGAGACCCGCGTTGGTGACCCCTGATTCACAAGTTCTCTGGCGCCCTCTAGTTATACACGAACGAGAGCTATAAGAAATCAAGGCTTCCTGTAACCAGATTCTGACTTTAAGATGGATGTAATCAATTCCTACAGTTCTGCATATATCACCTGTACTGTAGATGTAGCCTTGAAGGAAGTGAAATAGAAATAAAATAAAAGCAAGACTGCCTAAACATCAGTTTCCCTGCCATCACATGATGAGCGTTTTGAAAAATTGTCTGTGTAAGTTTGTACAAATGTACAACTTTGACACATTTAATTTCCTTTATTGATTTTATAGTGACAAACACAACGTCACTAGAACTTGGAAAGTAATAAAGCACGGACATTTTCTTTTTTTTTTATCATTCATCTTCTACCGCTTTATCCAATCTTCCCCCGGGTCACGGTGAGCCTGTGCCTAGGCATCTTTGGGCAGGATACACCTTGGATAGAATGCCAACCAATTGCATGGAACACACACTTACATTCACACACATATTCGTACACTAGGAACAATTTTCCAAGGTGCCAATCAACCTACCGTGCATGTTTTTGGACCGTGAGGAAACCAGAGAACCCGGAGAAAAACCCCTGAGTCACAGGGAGAACATGCAAACTCCACACACACATGGCCAAGACGGGAATCGAACCTGCACCCTGGCGGTGTGAGGCGAACGTGCTAACCACTAAGCCACCGTTCCACATTTTCTTTTTTATAAATGTAATTAATATCCCATATCATCCAGTATATTCACTGTATAATGATGTTCAACATTACACACTATCTTACTCTGCAAACTCTATATGATTTGCCCTTGTTTTTATCTCACAGTTTATTTGAATAGAAACAAGAGAACTTTAAATATCATCTGTATTGATTATGACATTGTTCTACCAAAAATTTAATTTGATAAAAAAAACAAACAAACAAATGAACTAGAACAGCATCAATTGCGTGTTTCACAAAGGGACTCCATATGCTGATGCAAACTTTTTATTTTTGCAAATGAAAATAATTAGTAAAACTGAATCTATGGTAGAGAAATGACGTCATTTGGAAGTTAGAATTAAACATTTTGAGTTAATTTTTAAAAAAAACTTTTTTTTTGAGTTCCTTTAAGTCCCCCATATCCTCTAAGTGTGTTCAACCAGTCTGGTATAGTGTTGCCAGAAAATCTATGCCATATTTATGAGTTTTGGCAAATGCCCAAACTACTGTCAGTAAGCTATAGATTATTCAGCATGAATGAGCAAACACTGCTATGGCCTTAAGGAGTGATAGCGTAATGAAAAATAAAGGCTAGAGGCATAACTGGGCAGATGGGCAGGGCCAGATGCTGTCCAATACCGAATGTGATCTGCTTCTGTCATATATGAAATATGTTTCTGTCATATATCAAAGAGCTTCAAGCTAAACAGCTGAGCTCATCACAGTTTTTGACATAAAGAGTTCAAATGCTAAAATATTTCAATCCTTCTTTTATTAGAAGAACGAATGACATTTCGCTCCTTTGTAAAAGGCATTTTCAAAGCTTCAGCCATTATGGATTGTGTATAATCTGATGATGTAATGGAAAAGGTTGCCTGATAATCGTACTCTGAGCATCCATATTTAATAGAAGATCCAAGCAAGCTTAAAGGGTATGCTAACTTGTATGTTGTAAATGACATGATGTCTATTTTCACAGGGGAAAAACAGATTTGTACTAAACATTTAAAATGTAATGAAGAAAAATAAATATAGGGATCAGATTCATTATCAATTAATAATGCACAAGTGAACAAAAAAAAATCACCACATCCAAAACAAGTCCTTAAAATATTTGACAAGTATCAATGCTATTTGCAATCTAATAATAAGTAATGACTGACTGGACCTGTTATTTATTTGTAATTATTTTTGTGGCATACTAATTATGAAAATATATTTGTATTCAATGTGTATGCAAAATATGCAAGGAAATATTTTTTTAATCCTGACACATGGTTCTCATTTCCTCTACTGTTTCCTCATCAACACCACCTTACAAGGAAACTATGCTTTTAATTCTCTTTATGAACACTGCCAACCTTTCCTGTGTTTCTCACTGAGATCTCAGTATACTGGTTAAGTACTGGTTTCTTGGAAGGGATTTAGTTTAATCTATTTTGATTTTGCATTAATACTTGTTTGTTTGTTTTTTCTATTGTATTTGGGAGTTCAACAAATCCTTCAGTTTAATTCAAATTGTATTTGTATAGCTTATTCTTAACAATGGACAAAAAAACAGCTTTACAGAAATCCTTCAAACCTATGCTTGCATAGAGATTTACAGAAGGCGAGACAGATGATTTGCCACCAGTAGCCCAAAGATTGTTAGTTAGTGTCTGAACTGATAAGAAGACCTGGTTTAAATGCTTTTGCCAGCTCAGCAGGACACATAAGACATTTTAAAGACATTTGGAATGTCATTTAGGTTTGAGATCAAAAGGAAGACCAGAATTTCAGCTTTCATTTTCTAATGTATTCCTTTTAGTCTCTGCAAATGTAAAGTCGGTACAGAGACTGAAATTGTAAATGCCACCTTTTGGGGTTCCAATTATCAGAGCCTTTGCTCAAGCTTTGGGTTGAGATTATTTCAATAATACGAAATCGTCTTACAGAAGAAAAAAAAAGAAAAAAAACTTTGTGATGACACAAACAGTAGGTGACAGAAATATTTTAAAAACTGTGAGAAAACCCTCTAAAACAGCAATCAATCACATTACCAAACTCTACAGGAGATCAAAAAACGGGAGACATGGTGCTGGGAGAACAACGTACCCCTGAATGTCAGCAAGACAAAGAAATTAATAGTGGACTTCAGCATGAAACAGGATCGCTCATACCAGCCAATCACAATCAACAGGACCCCTGTGGAGAGAGTGGAAAGTTTCCGGGACCTAGGTGTTCACATCACACAGGACCTGTCTTGGTTCTGTCACACCAACATCCTGGTGAAGAAGGCCTGGCAGTGTCTATATCACATCACTTCCTGGTTTGGGAATAGCATCATGCAGGACAGGCGAGCCCTCCAGAGGGTGGTGCGATCAGCTGAGCATACCATTCGGCCAGAGCTCCCTGTCCTGCAGGACATTTACAACAAGTGGTGCTGGACCAGTGCCAGGAATATAGTTAAAGGCCTCAGCCATCCCAAGAATGAACTCTTCCTCTGTTGCATTCAGGAAAGCGCTTTTGCTCCTTGAAAGGCAAAAACAGAGAGAATGAGGAGAAGCTTTTTCGCGCAGGCCATTCGAAGTCTAAACCAGGAAACACCCAGCGGCTAATATCAGGACTTTCTTCTTTCTCTTCTATAAAATTACAAATTTAGACTGACCAAGTCATTCACATGATCATAACCCAGTTAATTTCCTGAGGGTTCTGAAGAGAGAAACCACCAACAAAAGAAAAAACATAAACATAAAATAGCTAAAAAAAAAGAATTTAGTGTGGTCACGACAGCAAGCCTCTGCCTTGACAAAGTCACGGCAAGAAAGAAAAACAATACACATCCAGCTAGAAATTTTATGATTTACTTTACTTTTAGTCCAACTGTTCCTATAATATTACTCTACCCTACAGAAAAAGTGCTCTGTCAATCATGTCTAACACATGGAAATGAAGATATATTTGTCTTTTTATCTCATACATCTCCAATGTAGAGCAAAAGTAAAGGAATCTGCCTCGCCATTCTTATACTTTCAAGGGGGTCTGTATGGTTGGTACGTAGGTAGGCTGATCGATCCTATTAATTTACCCTCTTAGATAAGTGAAATTTTCTGCAAAGCAGACTCTTCTCAGATTAATTATACTTGTGATCATGATTAAAGGCTACGACAAAAAAAGATCCAAAATCCCATCAGCAATCAACAGGGCATAGCAAAAGCACCAAATGAAAATCCTACTGAAGATTACAAAATGTCATGTGTATGCCAATTATGCATTACACTCATACAGAAGAGATATATGTATAGTTTTTGAGTTTTTTAATACATCCTTCTACAACAAAATATTGCACAATTTATGATGAAAGCTGTCCTTCAAACAGTAAATATATTTAGATCTTACACTGTCAGAATTCTAAGCAATCTGTAATTAATGTACCTTAAGAACCTGCATTCACTTTCAGACATAACACGGATTATTAATAAAAGCTTTGGGTTAACTTGATGGGATATTGATTATGGAGTTTCACATTTTACCCGTGTCTAAGTGGGTGTCCTCTGGGTTGTCTTTTTTTCTCCTGCCACTCAAAAATTCTATTAGGCTGATTAGACTACTCTGTTCTAGTAAATGAATATCACAGAGCAAAAAGGATCGTGCATCCTCCTGCAAATACCAAGCCATCAGATAAAAATGATTTAGTATGCTTTCATTTTTTTTTCATTCATTTTCTACCGCTTTATCCGATCTTCCATCGGGTCACGGGGAGCCTGTGCCTATCTCAGGCGTCTATGGGCATTAAGGCAGGATACACCCTGGATGGAATGCCAACCCATCGCAGGGCACACACACATTCACACACACATTCATACACTAGGGACAATTTTCCAAGGTGCCAATCAACCTATCATGCATGTTTTTGGACCGGGGGAAACCGGAGAACCCAGAGAAAACCCCCCCTGAGGCACGGGGAGAACTAACCACTACGCCACCGTGCCCCTTTAGTATGCTTTCATATTTTCTTAAATCCAGGTGCACATGCATAACAAACTCAAACGTGTGATGGATCTGACATCATATCAGCGAATTCAGTCAGCAGATAATAAACAAATACTGAACCAGTACTGAAGAATAAAGAACAAAAATATTGAACAAATTCCTTTTCGCTGCAGCACAGTCACTGGAAGTTGCCAAGTCATGGGTACGTGTAAAAAAAAAAGAAAATCATAAAGTATTCACAGTTAAACACAAACATAAGTTTTTTAAAATCACAGTTTTGTGTGTCACAGAGCTTCTATATAAACAGACCCAGAGGCCTTAACAGGAGACGTGTGAGAAGATGATGCTGTGAGACACACACTTCTATATTTTTTTCCTTTTCCACTGAAGACTATGCTAGGCTACTTTCCTTCAAAGTTTTGACTTTTTCACAAATGATAATAAAGTTCTGTCTCCCACAAACTAAAACATGTCTGAAATCTAAGGAAAAAAAACACAATTAAAAATTTTATTTCCATATCTTTTCATCTAAAAAATGTTGAACATGGCACCTGTTTGCTTGAAACCCCCATGTTAGCCATTGCAAATATAAACAGCGAGTTTAAGTAATTATCACTCTGTAAAGAGTCTGAAGATGTAAACACCGCCTCTTGTAGTTGTAATAATCCCATTATGAAGCTTTGCTGATTTCGACAATTTGAAATGTGTTGAATAAGAAAGAAAAACTATTTTTGTGCTAACAAGCAAACACTGAACAGACCAGTCATGGATCAGCAGGATACGGAAATATTGCGAGGGAAGAAGAAAACAACTTAAACAGAGAATTAGGAGAATATATATTGGAATTGGAAGAAGGACCAAATTGTAATTTGAAAAGAAACATTTAAATGAGCCACAAATATTTTGTCGCCAAGATTCCCCTCTGCCAAACGGATAACATAAATAACTGGTCAATCACAGTGGAAGCAGTGTTATTGCCCTTTTAGGTGTTTATGATACACTATATTGGTAAATATATAGCCCTACATCTTGCTGCAAAATTTCAGACTTAATAATATTTTTAGCATGCTTACATATATCCTTAAATCCATGTGGACAATGTCAATACTAAAGGTTTGCTGTATCTGAAGTGAACACATAATACTGAACTAATGGAGAAGAGTAAAATACCAATTAAGCCACTTTCAAAGCAGCACAGCCACAGGAATGTCATGGATGAGATAAAAAAAAGAAGTTTTTTTAAATCACAGATTAGAGTGTAAATGGCGGTTCAGGGCTCATATATAAAGACGAGCTGCAGCCGTAAACAGGAGGAGTGTGAGGAGTTGATACTGCGAGCCCTGTCCTTCACACACTTCACTCACTTCTGTCTTACGGATTCTTGTCGTCTTTTGTAGACTTTTCTAGACTACTTTCCTGCAAAGTTTTGTCCTGCGTAAGACCGACACACCTATAGACTTCCCACCGAGATTCCTCCGAGTAATTAGGCGGAGATGTCCACACCGCTCACCAGCATGGACGGGTTTCCGTCTTCCGTTAACGGGGGCTCCTACACGGACTCTCCGGCAGTGCCGAAGCTGCGGGATCCCTTCGCCGGTCCGCTCGAGTCGATCGCGCCGTGGAACTTCAAGTTTATTTCGTGCCTGATGTTTATGGTCACTGCTATCTCGCTGGCCGAAAACTCCACCGTCATGATAATAACGTACAAATTTAAGCAGCTGAGACAGCCCCTGAATTACATTATTGTCAACTTGTCTGTCGCTGACTTCTGCTTGTCGCTGGTCGGAGGTACAATCAGCTCCCTGACCAACGCGCGGGGTTACTTCTTCCTGGGCAGGTGGGCGTGCGTGCTAGAGGGATTCGCCGTCACGTTTTTCGGTGAGTCTGAATTCCAGAGCTGTTCTGAAGTATTCTGAAGGAATGTAGCCATGCACTGGACTTTTCCCATGTTCTTCAAGGCTTCTCAGCACTTGGAGTATCTTTCCTAGCAGAAAAAAAGAAAGAAAGATGTAGAGCACAAAGGAGTTAAAACTTTTTAGTCTAATGCTATGTTATTGAATTGAAATAGTTTATAACAAGAAAGTTGGTCCTGGGAATATTCAGTGAAGTTCATTTCATTTTTAATCTTCTTCATTGTTTTGCCTTTTGTTTATCTGGATTGTACAGAATAGAACACCATACACTAAGTAACAGTATATACTACACTGTATATATTTATTCTATTTATGGTGGCTTTAAATACCGGTTTTAACGTTTAATAGTGCCCTTGGGACAACCCCTTTGTCCTCTAATAAGCTTTATGAGTAATAGCCTTTCTAATTAAGATAAATCTAGAAAAATATGTACTACAGAAAAGTACAGTTAAATGTCAAAGACTTTTACAACAGTATTTCCAAAAATAAAGCCTCTGACCAAAGGAGAGGAGCCACAAAAGATCCATAAAGCATTCTTTTTTGGTCTCATGACATATTTTACAAACAAATGAAGAATGATATTCCTTATTATAGTTTGGTTCTTTTCTTTTTCTCTGTTTTCTATGTTCTCTGTGTGCATGACTTCCATGATGATGGTAAAATGTAACAAACTTTTTTTTTGCCTTGTAGGGATTGTGGCTCTCTGGTCTTTGGCAATTCTAGCTTTTGAACGCTTCTTTGTTATTTGCCGACCCCTGGAAAATGTCCGTTTGGGAGTTAAACATGCTGCAATGGGTCTTCTGTTCGTCTGGACATTTTCTTTCATCTGTACTATTCCACCGGTATTTGGCTGGAACAGTTACACAGTCAACAAGATTGGCACTACTTGCGAACCCAACTGGTGACTCATCTCTCTCTTTTAATTATGAGT
Source organism: Kryptopterus vitreolus (assembly GCA_030449085.1). Classification (NCBI taxonomy): domain Eukaryota; kingdom Metazoa; phylum Chordata; class Actinopteri; order Siluriformes; family Siluridae; genus Kryptopterus; species Kryptopterus vitreolus. The sequence goes on from JACRUU010000015.1 coordinate 19,637,835, forward strand.
ATAAATGAAATGATTTTTCACTCTCAGACTAAAATTATCTTCTTTTTTGTTGTTTTCCATCTGAGGGCAATGTATTTTGTTGTAATCAGATCATAGACAAACCCATGTTTCTTTATGCAAAAAGCTTTATTAAACAGTTAATAAAATTACACTCAATGTTATTATCTCATTTTAATTTGGCAGATTTGTAGGTTGTTTGTAAATGTTAACACTAATACATTTTACATGACAATTTAATAATCTCTTCAAAAATATTGCATGCTTGATCTGTTTATCAGCTAAATTATCATTTTATAAGTAAAACAAAAAAACTGTATTTGCCATTGAGATGTTCGATTGGCCTTGCTCAATATGTGAAAGCTATGCATTGTGGTTCTTGAAGTGTTATATCAGATGTAAATCTTAGGAGAGATCTGATTCTTTGCTTTCTTCATTAAGGTACTCAAGAGACTACACTGACCATACTTATATAATCACCTTCTTTGTCACATGCTTTATCCTTCCACTTGGAGTAATCATTGTTTCCTATGGAAAACTCATGCAAAAACTCAGAAAGGTGGGTTCTTAAGACACTGGAACATTTTTTACAGTTTGTATCGTAGCACAAGTGTTCAAACAAATATAAAAATATTTAATAATGCCCTTTGCTCTTCCAGGTATCCAACACTCATGGGAAATTAGGTAATGCACGGAAACCAGACCGGGCCGTGGCACGGATGGTCATTGTAATGATAATTGCATATATGGTTGGCTGGACACCTTATGCAGCGGTCTCCATCCTCGTCACAGTCTATCCAACTATCCATATTGACCCTCGCCTTGCCGCAGCACCAGCCTTCTTTGCTAAGACAGCAGCTGTGTACAATCCAATCATTTATGTGTTTATGAATAAGCAGGTATGCCATCACTGTTAGCCTAATGTACATTTGTTTATCCAATGTTTTTGCTCACGCCCTGATAATGCTTGAGAGTGAAAAGTCTGGCATTACAATATAAAGAACATACTGCATGTTACCAAAAAAGGGATTATGTAAGTATGGCCCTTAGGGCTCCTCAGGTAGGATTCACCAAATAAAATCACAACAAGTAACAATATATCATAATCAGTGGTAAACGAGGTACACAAACCATGTACTTGAGTAAAAGGCGTGATACACAGGGTAAAATATTACACCAGTAATAGAGGTGCTCACTTTAAACATAAGTAAAATGACAAAATAGTTGCATTTGAATATACTTTAGTACACAATGTACAATGAATAATGTTGAGTCTTTTCACTTAAACTGAGTTAATTAAGCATAATTTTAATGTCTTGTTATCATTTTGTCACCAGACTCTTGCTTAATTAACTCAGTTTAAGTGAAAAGACACAAATGTTAATCTTAGCACCAAAACCTTTTTACAACTACTTAGAAAAACCTAGAAGCAACAAAAACAATAAAGTACAATAAATAATTTTTTGTTAATGTACACATTTCTATTCTCAATTGGGAAATGTGTGGTCTCTATGGCATCAAATTGTCAGTAAAAGGTTAGAAAACTTGCAGGTAAGACTCTGTCCCTGATAGCATCAGAATCTTCTTCTTTTCTGGATGAAAACTTTTGTTGTGCATTCAAGACAAGGTTCTATTAATGTAGAGATGCTTTATTCTGTTAACTCCAGTAGTGATTATCTGAGTTATTATATTCTTGCTGTCAACTTATTCTGTTTCATTATTTCTTTTTATAGAAAATTCTTTTTCTTTTTACATTATAACATTTTCATTATTTCAACACGGCATTTCAACTAATCAGACTGTCACTTATTTACCATTTGATATACACCATAGACATTGCTGTGTGTAGAATCTCCAAATTTCAGCAGTTTACATAATACTCAACCATCTCATCTGGCACCAGTATTCATGCCACAATCAAGGCCACAAAGATCAGATCTTTTCTTTATTGTACTGAATAATGAGAACTTTACCTGCAGCTCTAGACCTCTATCTGCATGATCTTTTTCATAATTGATTAGATAAATGAGCAAGTATAAACATTTATTTATGTTTCTAATAAATATATATATATTTTTACATATAAATTAATGCAATAAATACTACTTTCTCTTACATTAAATGTTAACACACGCACACACATAGGTATATATGTATGGATATATATTATCCCAGGTAAAAGTCTTTCATAGTTCGATGTGATAATGGGGAAATGTTGATTTATAGACTCTGACTTGCATAAATCAGGCTTGAATAACTGTTATGGCTTATGAATGCTCTGGATGTTTTCTCTCAGTATTTTGCATCGCCTCTTGCAAATCAGCTGAGAATTCTCCAGTGGTTCAACCAGCAACTGGCTTACATTAAGAATTCAGCATGTTTTAAAATGCAGAAACATTCTTAGTAAGACCAATGTGGGCAAGTCTCAGCGGTGGTGGACTTTCATTTGATTTATTCTAAGCGTGTTTAGCTCCTATAGGCCGTTATTTCACAGGGAACGTTTTATATATTTGAATAGTATTATAAAAAAAAACTACAACTATCACACCCTTTTGAAACAAACTGAAAACTGACTCTGATTCTTTTTCTGCAAATTCTATTCTTTTTAAATAATCTTTATACTGGATATAGAGAAATGCAGCAAATATAAGCCAGTTACCAATATATTAAAAGTCAACACAATGAAGGATTTTATATACAACCCTATATAAGGTTACATTTATTAAAATGTAATACAATGGCAGGATTCTGATCCCTTCTTTTTTGATTGTCTCATATATAAACATACCTTCAGTATAAAGCAACAATACTATTGGCCACCTGTTCCTGTATTTTCAGGGGTATTAGAATTCTCTTGTCCTGGTATTGGCTATAGTCTGCCTGGAGAGTTATATCTGATGGTTTATGTTATGTTTATAATATAATATTATTGGTATTTCCACAGAAAACAAGCCTCCTTGACCCAGTTCTAATTCAATCCTTATGCATTTTTCTATTTCCTCAGTTCAGAAAGTGCCTGATTCAGTTGTGTAAAGGCAACGGCATGAGCATTGACTCATCCCACTTGAACCCAACCTCAGGCAAAGGGCCCATCACCAAAACAGAAAGTCACCTGGGAGAGATGTCCTCTATTGCTGCCCATGTGCCTATGACCACATGCAACCTTGAAAAGACTGATGAGGATGATGAGGAAGAAGACCAGAATCAGAATGAAAGTGGAGGCTCCACACAACTTCCTCTATCAGAAAGCCGAGTTTACCCTCTGTAGAGCAACCCTAAAACACCCAAATGTAATGACCTGTAGCCCATTGCATAACTACCCAGTCGTCTGAGAAACAGCACAGCTGAGCCATGCAGATAGAGGATGTAGATTATTATACATGTAAATATTCATGTATGTTCAGTGTTCATCTCTATTTCTTTTTGCTGTGTAAGTTTGAAGAATTGTTTGTACGGTCGTGCAGAATGTTGTTACAAATATGTTGTTGTCCTGTCAATATGTTGTCAGTGAATGAATGTTAGCTAAATGTATATTGCTAAATGATCCTTTTTTTTAGTTTTTCATGGACTATGTTAAATTATAAACTGAATTTCACATTGTGACATTTAGCAATGCGTTGCAATTTATTCTTGCAAAAAATTAAACAAAATGTATTTTGCCTCTGATTTTTAGACATTGTAATATTATTTCGATACTTGATCAGGACCGAATTATTTGAAATGCCCCACATAAGGATATAAATTAGGTTTGGACAATAACTAGTCCAATGAAACAAGCAGAGTTTGTTGAAACAACGAGTGTCCCTTAATATTAAGTTTTAACCAAACAGCACAAATGTGTTTTAAACACTATACTAGAAAGTAGCTAATTAATAACTGGATAACCTAGTTATAATGACTGGTTAAATAATAATTGTTAGTAATTATGTTGGTCAAAATTATATTAAAATAAATGTGATATTAAAATTATTTGATATTTTGAACGAAATTGCCAAAAATAAACTATATGATCATAATTTTGGCTTACACCTAGTTCTTTAGACCTATGTGGGTTTTAATGGATCACATTCTGTATTTCCTTTCCCATAGATTTTGGAGTGAGGCTGTGGGGATGTGCCCATTCAGGTATAAGAACATTAGTGAGGTCAGGCATTGGTGTGTGATCACTGTTACAGGCAAAATGGGTTCTTTCAATCAAAACTTATTATACCATGGATTTATGGAGCTCCTTTTGTGTAAAGTTGCACTGCCAAAAACAAAACGGAGTGAAACAGAAGGTAATATGTAAGGCTGTGAGTACATCATTGAAGTTTTACTTCAGAAAACAGAAAACCCAAGAGCGGTGAAAGGTGCTTATTGTCCAAGGCAGATAACACATTAAATGAGAGTTTCAGAAGAATTTTATTTTCTCACTTGAGCATGCAACGCTATACTTGCCTGTTCCTTCAATAAAACAAACACAATCAAATTAAATTAAATTTTAATTTCCTTTAATTTTTGGGTCATTCCTAAAAAATGAAGCAACTGTATTTCAGGGTTTTGGAGTTGTCCTTTTTTTTCTGGGAAGAGTCAGGGTTTGTGAATAATACTTCCTAAGCACATTCTGCCCGTAGACTGATAATATCTTTCAGGAAAATATTACCTTTACTTTTAATTATGTTTTATTTATAAGCAACTGGATCACATATCATGACATGCCTAGGGCTATATCTTCCTTGTGGATTGAAAATTAAACCTAGGCTATGCTTTTGAAGAACATTTTTGAAAAAGAACCTATGTGTGCAAGCATTGATAGAAACCTAGAAGTAAATTAGTTAAGTGATGAGAGAACAAACTGACACACAAAAGACTTTCTTTTAATAACATTTTAATGGCGCTACAAATAAATACATACTTCACTCAAACAGCCAACGAAATACAGAATTCTACAACCAGTGAATTATCGAATTAAACCAAAAAGGACCATGAAAACAGCACATGGTTAATAGAGTCATTCTTAAGAAAATGTGTCATACAAAAATATCAGAAAGTTGGATTTTTGTTTATTTGTTAGAAATGATGAATTCTTACTATTTAATAATGGAAATTTAAAAATGGAAATATCATTAATGATACATTAAAGGCGGATTACTGCAATTTGCCCCTTATCAATTCACTGGAAAAACACATTATACAATAAATTAACATGAAAACTTTTGTATCGCTCCAAATTCCTAACTCTGCTTCGTGGAAATTTGAATTCTTTATAAAATATTAAGACGTAGCACGCAAATCAATTATCCAAAGGTATTATTGGTAGTTACTAAAATGATTGAGAATGCTGAAAGTAATGAACCATGCTATTACTGATCTAGCTATCTTCTTCGCCCAGACTAATTTAGTGGGCAAGACCACTTTGAGGTCGGAGCTTTGATCCTCCCGCTGTTTGTTGCCTTTTATCCCTTTGGTCTGCTGTTTGTACTGACTTTCAAATACTACAAACACATCACGAAATTGCAGATGCAGTAGCACTTCAGGGAATTTGCTGAAATATTAACCTGCCTTTTAGATGTTCACATCTTTTAACCATGTCTTTTAATATTCATGTACCTAAAAAACTAAATAAAAGTGCTTGCGTGCATTTTCATGAAATGCTTATGCCATTATACTTCAGCGTACATATATCAGGTGTATGTCAAAGCTATGAGTAATGATGCAAGTTTAATTCGACTGGAAGAATAGAAGTAAACAAATAAATGCGAGCATATTCCCTACACCATTGCAATATATTTTATACAGGGATGTTTTGCAATGGTCTTTTCTCAGGAATATACTGTAATACATGAAACTAATGTATTTTTGATCAATTAAACGCATTAGTACATTCAAATATGTCAGATATGAAAACTAAAAGTTGTCCCTATATTTAAGACAGAAGCATTTACAGCATTATGCTTTTGGATGCTAATGTAGCTGTGACATAATGGTGTCACAGTATTTAATGAAATACAGGCGGACAAAGAAGATTTAAGGTCCATATCAGGCACAGGATCATGAGGTCAACGTACAGGATACCTTAGACTAGACTGCAGACAAACAGAAATACAGTAAACAAAAAAGCAGGTCTTAATCAGAAAAGTAAACATAGAAATAGCAGGTAATATCAGATGGGAGAGAACCGGGTTTATGTCGGTCTATGATCCAAAAGGGTCCCTCATCCCAGGAGCCCTTCTATAACTAAGGTATTTAGGGTGACTTACATGAAACTGGGTTGGGTTGTTTTTGGTGCCAAAACCCGTACCCATCTGATTTAATTAGGGATTACAGTATATCTTTTCCGCAATGGAAATTTATTCGATATACTGCGAGGTCATTTATAATAAGAAAAGAAGGGGGTTGCAATGGGGGCCCTGGATTCTAACAGGATACATGAAGACACAATGTGCTGCGGCTGGCTGAGGTATGGCCAGTTTGCGAGTGATGCCGCTGATTTGTTTGGAAAATTGTGTTAGGTCCTCTTGTGTGTCTAATACCAAGCCTACAATTTCCTGCATGAATTTATAAGTGTAGCTTGTACTAATCAATAACCATTGTTCTAATTTATGGAAGCGTCATTCAGTGGGAATAGCCTTCCAGGAAAGTAGTTTGTGACCTGAGTTGTTGTGATGTGGATAATGAGAGCACTATTCCTGCCTACAAGGTATGGGGTACTTTCGCTCTGCTGCAAGTTACATGATTAACATAGACTTCATTCCAGGATGGCTTTAGACATCTAAATAATTAATCCGATGTGAAGCAGTTTATGGATGAAGAGCTTATTTGTGCATGAAATTTGCTTTTTCAGGGTTTGGGAAATGGCCTGATTCAGTTTATATTAAGTCACAGCATGCCAAGGAGGGAAGAAGACAATAGTTTATAGTTTTGGCCCAATCCTCTGTGATGATACAGAACCATTTCCAGTCTCTGAGGTATCAACAAAGTTTCAATTAACATAGATACCAGATCTATTACTGAATTGGGACAATATGGAAACCAGTTTGAGCTTGACAAATAAATAGAGGGTTGTCTTGCCTTAGCCAGGGCCCGGTCTTTATTTCAGGATGTTTTGAGGATGAGTTTGTGGTGGAGTACACATACAGGGGTGTGGTGCTGCAGGTGACTTCCAGTGAGTCATTTATTGATAACTTCAATTCCTATTCATTCATTCATTCATTCATCTTCTACCGCTATATCCGATCTTCCCTCGGGGTCACGGGGAGTCTGTGCCTATCTCAGGCGTCTATGGGCATTAAGGCAGGATACACCCTGGATGGAATGCCAACCCATCGCAGGACAAACACACACACACACACATTCACACACACATTCATACACTAGGGACAATTTTCCAAGGTGCCAATCAACCTACCGTGCATGTTTGGACCAGGAGGAAACCGGAGAACCCGGAGAAAAAAACCCCTGAGGCACGGGGAGAACATGCAAACTCCACACACACACGGCCGAGACGGGAATCGAACCCGGACCCTGGCGGTGTGAGGCGAACGTGCCCCTTAAGCCACCGTGTCCCTTGAATTCCTATTGCGTTTTCCTATTTGTTAAATGTCTGTGACCACTGAGGACCTAATGCAGTCCGGATGTACTGCATGTTTAGTCTACGTATTCTGTCAGTTAAACTTAGACTAGACTGTAGTAAAACAACAAAAACACAGCAGGTCTTAATCAGAAACACAAACAAAGATAAAGAATTCTGGTAATGCTAGGTGAACAGGAACTGAGAGGATACTTAACAAGTGGTGAATAAATGATGGTCTCTTTTAAAGAGTGTAGTATGTTTGTGTGTATGCATGTATGTGACTGAAGTCTGCACAAATAGTATGTGTATAATTGAGACTGTGGTGTGTTTGTGTGTTTTGGAGATTGTAGTGCATGGCAGCTATATTTGACGGCTACAGTGCCTGCTGTGAGCTGGAGGTCACTGTATGCTATGAGAGGGAAATATAATAATATTTATTCACAAAAATATATATTCACAGTCAAATCATTTTCTGACACAAAACACTGTTTTATTTAATGATTCGTTTAAGTACCCTTTTAACTTAGAAGGAAAGCAAATGACAAAAGTAATATTTACATTTGGCAATTATAGGCGTCATACAATTCTTAGTAAGTTTCCTGACTATACAAATGCAAAGGTCACTTCAAGTTGACCCAAAGCTTAGAGCAATCAAGATAGATTTCATTTGAATCAAACTATTCCATGTTTAAGATAGCGTCATTTTTGTATCAATGTGTAATTATTACTCATCATTTTACTGTCATTCCTATTCAGAGACATCAACCTCAGAGAACAGAGAACACACATGATTCAAAAGATAAACCTTGTTTGCACCCAGCCATGGCAACCTAGTTCTGTCAAATATGAAAAGAGAATAAATATTATTTCAGTGTATGGCTGTGGGAGAGAACCTCCTGATAATGCTGAGAGAATTGAAAAAAAAAAAACAACAATAACAAAATAATATAAAATCTACGTATTTCTAATAATGCAGTGTTCAGTAAGAATATACCTACATACAATTAGAATGAACCCACTTTTTAGCTATTGTATTTTATCTGAGGTTGTGTTTAATATAAAGTGTATTTATTGATTGTGTACAAGACAATAATTGTGTACAACGCAAAACTACATCGCAACTAGAATGATTGGGTCAGGTCAAACCTTATTGGTCACTCTGTACTGTGACTCTGCTGCCCTCTGCTGTACTCCACTGCAACTGTAATCTTTATACAGAATACGCCATGCAGTATAATATAAACTGTCAAAATGTTTCGAGTTTATAAGTACTTAAGCAAAATAAGCAATATATCTTCAATGATAATTACTATTTTATTTCCATGCTTATATAGCAGTGCTGCACCAAAGTCCTATTATATGCTTGCACATGTAGCTTCATTATTATTATTATTATTATTATTATTATTTATTTATTTATTTATTTTATATAACTTTATGAGAAGGTCAAGAGTTTAGTGATGCCTTGCAACCAAAATGAGCAATCTACAGTGGCTTGTACAGGAAATTATACTTTCCCTTGTTTTATTTTGTTCCTAAATGCAGCGTTTTTTTTTTGTGGTTCCCCTTGAGTAAAAACTTAAAGGGTTGGCAATGTTTCTGTGAGTAAAACAGGTTGCTACACATTGCATCACTGAAGACACCATTCTCTTCCTCAATGCACTAAACATAATAAAGTAAATCCTATTCTTGATTTCAGCTTTATCTAATCAGAAATGATGCCAACATTTCACAATATTCCCTACGCATTACTCGTTTTTTTTTTGTTCTTTGTGTTCATTCATAATGCATGACAGAACATTTTGAGTTTTGTATTCACACTCGCCGGTGTAATAAGACTACTTTTTCAATAAAGCCAGGAATTCATAGCGTATGAGGACATTTGGCTAGGCACCATGAAGTTGTCGTTGTAATGTGCAACTTTGAATGTCCAAAAATTGGAAAAGGAAGACAAAGAACGAAATATTCAAAAGTGTAGAAATTTCTATTATTTCTATAGCACCTATAGAAATGGGCAATTCGGAATGGTGGCCTAAACAGCTTAATGCGTCGATCTTTTGTTCTTGCACCCTTACGCCGCGGTTTGAATATACCAATTTAAACAAATGAATAAATGTAAATAATGCACACTGCTTCAAAAAAACTTTTGTTAACTGGACCAGGCTGTCTGCTGGATTGTGTTTGCATTGCTAAATCCCAAAGTTTTCCCACCGTCATCTCACAGGCTTGCAAAAGACTGACTTTCTATTTTATAATATTCATGCCTTATGTCCAGCTTTCCTGGGAAACTGTATATTTTGTTTAAAATGCGTAAGAGCGAGGCTTCGAGGGCATGATAACTAGCACTGTGTATGGAGCCCTTGCAATGACAGCGATGTCCATTTACTTTTTACATTGGATTTGAATTTGGCATTTCTAAGGAGATGGGGGATTTACTTTTGGCCACTGTGGGCTGAGTGAGAGCATATGTTACATTATTAAAAATAGCTATTAGTAAGCCAATGTTTACCTCAGAGGCTGTACTGATGTCTCAGTCTTATTCATTAGAAGTCCGATTCTATGTATCTTGAATGCAGGATCACAAAGCCTACAGTATGTGACTCATCTTGGTTCAGTGGGTAACTCTTATCCACATATTCATTAGCACAAAGGTTTAATGAACCAGTCTGTATTACACTCTCATGTGTGTTTATTGAACAAGGTCAGAAGCATTGTCTCCTTACATACCTTAAAAATTATTTTTGATTAGAACAAATTTTTTAAAGCACGACATGGGTTAGTATATTTCTGTACATGTCTTCAAATGGTACATAGATTTATCTGCTGACGTGTTTGGAAAGTGGTTAAAAAGTAGGGAGAATAAAATGGGAATAATGTGTTAATATAACATATTATAAAATCATATTAATTTTTATTAACCCTGATTATTAGCAGTGGTGGGCCGAGAGATGCAGCAAGACCTTCTTTGCTGGCATAAACACTATCAGAATCACTGACTTAAGTTTTATTACAATTTATATCCATGATATAATGTATTAAATTATTCCTTATAATCTATTTGATATTCTATAATCTATGTAGTTTACAGTGCATACATGTATGTATGTGTGTGTATATATATATATATATATACTAAATTAGTAATATATTTTCAGTGTATTAGAGGGTTATACATATTTATGATATTTATTCAATGCTGAGTTTGTATATTCAAAAAAATGCATTTAGTAAAAGTATATTCAAAAGTGCATTTAGAGATTAGTTTATGAATCAGATCAGATCGAGTCTTTAATACCCTTGAAGTTTTGTTATGTGTTTGAATGTAATAAGGACGTTATTCCTTATAACCCATATGATATTTAATAAGCTTACTTTAAGCCCACTTTGAATCAACATAAGCCTGCAGAATTATGGCCTTCTAAGAGCTACATGTCTGATTTGTTTTCCCAAGTGCATTTACACATTTGTAATGGCCTAAATTATGTGTGTATCAGTAAAAGAAATACAGAACCTCATAGGAATGTGTCACGGTTCCTCCCGACTATCCCGAGTTAATTATCCCTCCTTCACAATCCCCGGAGTTCTAATCACGTCCACCTGAGCCCAATCACTTCCTGCCTGATTCGCTCCCTTTATAAGCACACTCTCCCTTGCACTCCCTGTCCGGGCTCGTTAGACAAAAGACGGACGATCATGTGGACATGTGGACATTCACAAAGATAAACAAATATAATAATATAAGGAATGCCAAATTTATTATTTCAGTGGAGTGTGTCAAACTGATTTGCCATTCAAACTGCCATTGGTATGACTCTGTATCTATGAAGTAGCTGCCAGGCTCAAAAAGGTTGGTGTCCCCTGGCTTAGACATATACACACCACAGATTACAACTTACAGAACACATTCACCAAAAAATTTTTACTTTTAGCACACTAACAATACCAAGCACTTGACATAATATCAATTGTTCTCTTTGTTCCCTTCTTTTTATTATTTAGTTTATCATGTAATTGACTACAGGTCAGGGGCACAATTGTTTAGTGGTTAGCACACTCGCCTAACACCTTCAGGGTTGGGGGTCCGATTTCCCCCTCCGCCATGTGTGTATGAAGCTTGCATTTTCTTCCTGTGCCTCGGGGTTTTTTTTTCTCCAGGTTCTCTGGTTTCCCCTCAATCCAAAAGCATACACAGTTGGTTGATTGGCACCTTGGAAAAATGTACTTAATGTATGAATGTGACTGTGTGCGTGCCCTTTGATGGATTGGCATTCCATACAGGGTGTGTCCTGCCTTGATGCCTGAAGGTTCCCCGCGACCCGAGAGAGAAGTCGGATAAAGCGGTTGAAGATGAATGAAGGAATTAATGTCTCTACAGGTCACCTGAGTCTTTGTCTGACCTTGCTTCAATTACTAAACTACAAATGGCAATTGTTTCCCTTTTTTACATAAAAAAAATAAACAAAAAATCGAGCTTTCATATTTCTATAACGCATGATCATTGATTTTAGAAATTAATGAAGGAATTCTGTAAGCCTATCAAGTCCAAAGTAAACTAAGCAAGTTCTACATTTTTCTCAGATAGAAAAATATGTTCTTTTTTAAAATCATACATTTTAAGTAACTTCTCAGGGGCACAGTGGATGCAGTATACTGTAAATCCCAGGAACACTGGATGTGAAGAGAGACACACACACACACACACACACACACACACACACACACAAAGACACTGGTAGGTATTTCGCCAGCCTACTGACTGCATAGACAGTAACCCAATATGCAATGTGTAGTCCATTGAAATATATACTGTTTGTGGGAAACAAAAGAAGAAATGGCTTGCCAGAACGTTGGGGACAAGGGAACTGTGAGGCAGCAGTGTGTACCCGTGTGATGCCTATGATGTACTTAAATAATAAGCAGATTTCGTTTTAGCGGGAATGAATCCGTCTGATGTAATTTATACTGTATGTAAAGAAATATAGAACACTTATTGTCTAAAGTTAAATATGTGGGAACATCTCTATGATGCTGGGAATGGCTGTCATATATCATTTCCCCTGTATTATACTAAAATCTGCTTTATAAACCATTATAGTTCTTGCGTTTATCTCAGAATAGGTGAAGGCAGAGAAACCCTTTCAAATGTCTATCGTGTCATACTTTATATCACAGCTCATTAAAATGTAAGTGTGTCAGTGATATTTTGACACAAAGTGCTTTCTTGTGAATTCAAAGGCAGCAGGTACCAGTCTTGCTGGCAAACCAGTATAGAGTCCTATATATGGCCCACTGTGCCAGTCTGTCTCTTTTTATACTCTGGAGGAACACTGGACGGCTAACATTCAATTAAAAACTAAGGACCTTTCTGACAATATTTTGTAATGTTAGCGTCAAACTCCCATGGATGCCTGTCCAGTCCACACACCATAAACCTTGGGCCTTTTATTCTGTCACTTCCTTATATAAGTCCTAAGCTGTTCAGCTCTGAAAATGTCCATGTGCCTGGAAGCAGGACCATATGGCGTCCCCTCTTTTTCCTCACTACACAGCACCAGGCTTCGGTTTCAGAATGCCAGATCCTCTCTGCTGCTCTTCTCTCTTAAAAGAGCATCAAGGAGCAGCAGGGACACAACTGATGCTTTTTTCACCGCAGGCCACTTTACACAGCCTGTAGCACAAATCCTACCTCCCGGTATAGTGGATACTTTGAGTGGGCGTTATTTGAGTGCAGAGCTTATGACAGACTGCTTAAAAAGCATTGTGTGAGCCTACACTGTGAGCGATTGGACTTGCCTGCCTCATATGATTGCTATGTGGGAGAGGGCAGTGGGAGTTGACAGATGCGGACCTACCTGGATTTTTCTTATTTTCTTTCTTGCCTTCTTGCTTGCTTTCTTGCTTTCTTACTTTCCTGTTTGCTTTTTTGTCTTTTTTGCTTTCTTTCTTGCTTGTTTGCCATTTCATGCTCTCTTTTTCTGACAGACCTCGCCCTGGGTCTTTAAATAAATGAATTGTCTACTTTTCATTACCTTTGTACTCTTTCCTTAATCCTTTTTTACATTATACTTAAGTAGTGAAGATTTTCTAAATGCTGTAAAATCTACATTTCTTTTCATTCCAAAGGAAACACAATAACATTTCTCATCCTGTGAATGTGAATGCATGGTGGTAATATCTTCATTTCTTCCATTGCATACTGTTACTGTCAATTACACAACTTAATAAAGTAAAAATCCCAAGTCTCACAAACAAACCATATATTTCTTGTATTGTAAATTATTCTGCCTGTTCCACATCCACTTTAGTCACACTAACGCATTTGTATTAGTGTGTGTTTTTGTGTCTCTGTCTGTTTAAATAAGGAATTATATAGTACCAGTAGATAACAATTTTGTTCCTGGTGTTGTGTATGCCAACTGGAATCCTCATCTAATACATCAAATACATACATTTATACATAAAGATCTCATCTGCCTTCTCAGTTTTCACTTTGCACTTTGCTGGATGTTAACAATCACAAAGATGATAATCTCTTCAATAATTCCCACCATTTCATCCACTAAATATAGATTAGTGCTGGAAAGGGAAAGGTGTGCCAAATATTACATTCTAGTTGCAGACTACTGCTAAGGTACAAAATGCTCCTACAAGAAAAAATGCTCTTCAAATACCTAGTGGTTTATTTTCTATGTATTACTATATACAGTATATGTACTGCATTTAATCACTGCCCGTCCTGTCCGTCCTGTGAAAATGCGATCTATCTCTAGATGGCACTGCAGCTGTGCAGATACATTAACGAAACGTGGGGGGGGGGTGGGGGGGGGGGGGGGGGGGGGGGGGGGGGGGGGGTGTTCTGGTTGTGATCTGTTCCTATTTCACGAACTAAATTTAGGATTAAAAGTCATCAAATACGTCATCTATTTGCAGTCCTGGAAAATCCATAATCAAGGATACATTTTAAGCAAGCACAAAGGGTACACTTCTATTCTCAATACTTAACTGTATTCATTGATTTACATGATTTGAAAAAAAAAAATCACCCAGTCAGGGTATTGCGCTCAGAATATTTAGCAGATAGGATGTATGAGTTAATTAATAAACCATATACAGTTGCTGTTTTGGAGAACATCAGTGCAGCAAGTGTTTCAATGATATCTCCAGCTTCAGCCCCAAAGACTTATTTCGACACAGAGCTTGGGTTACTTTGAAACTTTAAAGCTTATAAGGGTTTTCTCTCCCACCTTATGTGTGTGTGTGTGTGTGTGTGTGTGTGTGTGTGTGTGTGTGTGTGTGTGTGTGTGTGTGCTTATGCTTATGCGAGCGCGTATACATAAACTGTCATATACTGTCATAAACACAGCAATTCTGGGTATATAGTAGTAATTAATAATATAAAAATATATAAATATATATATATATATATATATATATATATATATATATATATCGATATATAGATATAAATAGTCTAGAGATAAGTATAGTATACCAAGTGATTAATAATTTATGCAGAAAATATATCACTGATGTTTCTAAAAGCTTGCAAAAGACAAATGATTCAGGTCAATCAATTGACTTGTTTAACCCTTGCTAAAGAGCCACGTTATAACATGTATTACTCTGTGATAACATAGTTGACTATATTTTAGCCCAGCTGTACCATATTTAGACAGTATGATGCACTGTTTGGTACAGTGGCATGCATTACAGTGCCACTGACAATACATCTCGATATATTAATTAGTATGACAGTACATGTGCTACTGTAATCAGTTTATTCTTGCGATTCCGAGTTTAGTACTAGACCATGCTCCATTTACATCACACACTATACACACATACTGTCTAGTAGGTGAGTATGCAGTGATTTCTGAGCGCAAGACCCCGGATTTCAACGCAAACGAACCGCGAGCTCTACTTTCTTCTAAACGTGATCGCTAATCGCTTATGCCCAAATCAAGTTTGCCTTACTGTGGTTTAAAAGAAAAGGGGAAAAAAAACAACAACAACAAGTGGATTCTTGCTTTAAATAGTGAAATTATATAAATATATAGAGATGACTGAAGCAAATGACGCACAGAGCCAGAACAGATGAGTGCGCGCTGTTATTCGACGCTGCTCCGGTGGTTCAGTTTGGACATGCACGAGTGTGAACGACTTTAAAATGTAAGTAGGAAGATTTTGCGCTGTATTTCACTGCGTGTTGTTGCACAGTGCGTTCATTTCTCGCTTAAGATGTTCCTGATTGGTGTTTAACATCTGAAATCCTGTTGATTGTCATTATAAGATATGCGTCTTGTTTCTACAATTCTCCTTCGGGTTCAGTAAGACGGGTGATTTGGTGTGCAGTCAGGAGTTCCTTGCATTTTATTAACACTGCGATCTACTTCAGATGTTCTAGCTTATATAACGTTTTATATAACGATTCAAACCTACGTGCGTTTGCGCAAACGTGGCACGGGATATTGAATGGTTTCTTTCCCAATGATTTACTTTGGTGAGAATTAAGCAGATACGGAGAGGAGAGACAACAGGTGCAGCAAAGAAAGCGTACACATGAGACTCTATGTCGTAAAGAATTAACTGCATCGTGTATTTTTTTTTTTTACATGAGTGTTTCTGCTGGATCGCTGTTTTCCAAGCAAAATCTGCTTGCTTATTTTTCCTCATGGCAACTGACAGCTCACTGAGATTTAGAATTTTTCATGTGGCATTTATAGAGCCCAAATGCAGGCCAAAATTTTCACTCTAGAGTTTCTTTGTCACCTTGTAAGATTATGACATTTCTTTGCTAGTATCAGTAGTATTAATAGTATCCCCCTACACATGCTCATGCATACGAGTTTGTTCATTTACATGCACGTTTAATGTCAAATAGCCTTATAATGTCATTTCAGACATATAAAGTTGCTACAGGTGTTGTTTTTAAATAGTTAAAAGCTAAAAAAAAATCATTAACAATAATGTAATTACACAAACAAACATGTTCTAAGTATTAGGTCATTCCAACACGTACAATTTGAAGCCAACAACTCAATTGTTGAACCCAATGTTTCATGAATCTTAATACAATTCGCTTAAGTAAATTTGGAAAAGTTTGATCAATTTGGCAATATAATCATTAACATCTATTGAATATACTTGCACTTGCCTGAACATGTTGATAAAATATATTTTCTTGTCAATGTATTTATGATTGGACATTCATGAATGTTACGACTGAATATTTTCAATATCACTCATGCAAAAGACAATTATTCTGATCAAATTAAAAAGATCGCCTTATACATGCGCTGATTCGATGCCTTTGTAATGTAAGCTAATATATTACTCACAAAAGATTTACTTTACACTCTATCATTTATATAGATCTTATTTGTACACATTATGGATATACTGCATGCATATCCATGAGAGGTTTTCTAATAAATTAGCTATAAAAACTTTGAGTTACTTGTGAGTTAGTTTTTAGTTTTGCTTGCGCTAAACAGTTGATTAAACTAGATATTTTAAAAGAGTAGATGTAATAATCATAAATAAAAAAGTACATCATGTCAAAATGTTTGAAAAAGAGAACTATGAAAAATTCCAAGCTTCGCTTTACATTCTTGTACTACTATTCTGGAACTGGTAGGAAAACTGCGGATGCTCCTGAAATAATACCAGTGTCATGTGGTATGAGTCAGACTTTGGATTTTGTCTTCCCTGCACAAGGGTTTCATGAGCAGATGGCGCCTGCCTGCCAAACCTCAAATTTGTTTTTTGTCTTTGACCAACGTTAACATATTTAACACAATGCAGGTTGAACAAAGGCGTTACAGTTGAGTATGCCTATACAATTGAGTATAAGTTGCATCTTCTTTGTAATATCCCATAACTGGAGAGACTATTTTGTTTAAAAAAAGAAATAAAAAATTTAATCATGTATTTCAAATTCGAAAGGTTTGTAAATGTAAAAAATCCTCCCAACAACTAGCGAAATGAGAGATTTCTTTTAAACTCTCAATGTAGTTTCAGTAGCATTAATAATTTAATACCATCTTGAGGGCAGAAGTGAGTATGTTATGAAGGATATCGTAGGCTGCATGTAATAAACTGCAGAGGTAGTTTTTTTTTTATATTTCAGTCATTGATGTTGACCTAGATACTCTAGCTTCTGTCTTTCACATTTTATTGTCAGGTTTATGAAGTAATCACAGCAGTAACACGCAGAAAGGCAATCTTGATAAACTACATTCATCTGTGGCTCTGTGTGGAATGTGAGGGACCATAGGTGTTTCTTTGGAGCCAAGCAAAAAGCATGACTTGCTTTGCTATGAGGTCTCTTTTTTCTATCGCAGACTATTTTCTCAAGTGTTACACTAAATAAAAGGCTCCCAATTGTCTTCAACCTGGTGGCTGTGTGAGAAAAACTGTCGTGCATTAACATTGTTTTAGACAAGCTACGGAGTTGGTAAATTACATACTGTATCTGGGCAGAAAGCACTTTTTTTTGACTGTTACAAGTGCCTGGTTAAGTCAAATGAAGATTTATTAGATAAGCACATAACACTCTTCAGGGGGCAGATAGGCCAACCTCAGGCTTATGCTCAATGGAGAATATTGAATTTTATCTTTAAAATGCATGTCCTGTAATTAAACGAGTTTCTGAACTTCTGAGGAGCTGATTATGATGTCAGACATGCACTACCAGTTTTCCTGAAAATCTTTTGTATAAGTTTGGTGTGCCTTGATACACAATTTTGTGTTACCTTATATGAATGTCTCTGTCTCTCGCACTTTTTTGGTCTCTACACTGTTCATGTTATAAATAAAAAAAGCTGGCAGGCAGCAAGAACTAGAAGTCTAAAAATAATAAATAATAATAAAAAAAATCAAATTAAATGCTCTGAAGTTAGTTATGATGTCTGTGTGGGAAGACTTGGCAAGCAGGAAGTTTAGGCTCTCTACAGACGCATCTAGGAAAAGGATGAATCTATGTTGGGGGTGACAGGGTGTGTGTGTGTGTGTGTGTGTGTGTGTGTGTGTGTGTGTGTGTGTGTGTGTGCACAACTGAGAATAACTGGAGATTTTTTAATGTTGCATAATGTTTGTGTATATAAGCTTTTCTGGACTGGGATTAGATTTGTACTCTGGTCTATGTCCAGTATATTTTTCTACTTTTAGGGGTGTGTGTGTGTGTGTATGTTTAAATGTCTTGAGGGTAGGGGCTACAGTGAGGAGGTGTATTGTGTGTGTGTGCGTATGTGTGTGAGTGCATGTGCTCCATGGAAGAGGTCTGCTGTGTTGTGATCCTGGTATTAGGAGAGTAAGCAGAGAATCAGTCTGCACCCAAAATAGACTCAAAATAGCAGCGATCTTTCAAATCGTAAAGCATGAAACTTGGTATATTTCCGCGTACAGTCTTTCTTACATAAGCAGCCAGTGAAGTTGCAAATGATATTTTTTATTTTAATAATAATAAAAAATAGTAATTATTTTATGGTAATGTGCAATCAACATGTAAAACAAGAAAATGCACTTAAATGAGCGGGTGTTAAAAATGTATTCGTGCAAGATAAAAATATTTTCACTACACATTTTAACTGACACATGTATACCCCTGCTCATATAAACCAATCACGTGGCAGCAGTACAATGTCATTTATCTGTCTACAACTCGTGGTGAGCAGAAAAACATGTCTGAATTCACAAAACATCAGATAATAGATAAGTAGATCATTACTTCTACCACATGTTGTTAGATTAGATTTCTCTATCTACTCTCTTTCTGAGCCAAAGTGCTAATGCTCTGTAAAAACTGTTATTGCAACTTGTGAAACTTATAGTATAATAATAATAATAATAATAATGTTGGTGGTAGCGCAGTGGTTAAGGCATTGGCCCCAGACTTTAAGATCACACTTTCAAATCTCACCACGAGGGCCCTTGAGCAAGGCCCTTAGCCCCCAATTGCTCAGTTGAAACTCACTCTGGTTAGGGTGTCTACCAAATGCTGTAAATGTATAATATGGCCCTAGTTTGGCCCGCTAGTGAAATGTAGCAATATGAATAAGATAAGAAAAATGTGTTCCTTTCTTTAATAAGAAATAATTTGCCTCATTAACTACTTAATTGTATATATTAAAACATATATATTTATTTACTATTATTTTATTTATTTATTATTAATATTTTGAAGACCTTTTAAGTCCTGTGAGCAGATTTATTCTCCCACAACCCACATTCACTAATCAAATCTTGTCCCGCGTCCTGCTGGTTTGGACCTGGTGGATGCCTCTACTGTGCTCTCTGGACAGGTAAACACAGAATACAGAGCAGAATGAAAAATGGAGGAACTGGGAGAAAAATAGCTAGGGATTAGGAGAAGATTCAGCTCTAAGGAAACACCAGAATGTTTCTAAAGTTTGGGATTATTTCAGAATTACATATAAAGAAAACAAGTAATTTGAAATATATATATTCAAAAATATATAAAAAATATATACATTCAATGCATTTTTGCATTCAAAAATCACTCCTCAGTGGGCGTGTACAGAACAGAAGGTAATGGAGCACATTTTTAAAGCTGGAGATAAATACACGGATTTAATGCGTGGAAAATTTCAAGCAGCATTTCTGGAGATAGGAACACCATGATCTGAATACTGTGCGAGATTTAATAAATAAATGCATGAGTGAGAATGAGATTCATTGAACAGATAGTTTCCATACCCTACTGTATGCGGTTCCTGCGAAATGACGTTTACTATGGAAATTCATTGAAGGGGTTTGGTTTCCAGAGATATGCTTGGACGCAATTTTAGCAATAAAATTTTTTTGCATTCTAAAAAGAAAAATAAATGTTCACCATTCATTCATTCATCTTCTATCGCTATATCCGACCTTCCCTCGGGTCACTGGGAGCCTGTGCCTATCTCAGGCGTCTATGGGCATTAAGGCAGGATACACCCTGTATGGAATGCCAACCCATCGCAGGGCACACACATACACTCACATTCACACACACATTCATACACTAGGAACAATTTCCCAAGGTGCCAATCAACCTACCATGCGGAAACCAGAGAACCCGGAGAAAAATAACCCTGAGGCACGGGGAGAACATGCAAACTCCACACACACATGGTCGAGACGGGAATTGAACCCGGACCCTGGCGGTTTGAGGGAAACCTGCTAAGAGCCACCGTGCCCCCTCATTTATCATTTTCTCTCTCTTTATTATTATAGCTCTTTAATGAAGAAAATGTCTTTTTATCTGATTAAATGCTAAAATACACGATTACTAAAATAATATCCCTAGTTGCCATTTCCGAAAAATAATATATGGCATTTGACCTGAAAGGAGTTTAATATTAAAGTGGACCCTATTATAATCAACATCACTTGCATTTGCAGTGGCCTTAATTATATGTAAGCGTTGTTTGCCTATTGAGCAACTGGAAGATCATCAGTGAGTTCATGAACATCTAAATTGCTTGTGTTGTGTCAGATTTTTTTATTTATTTAGTATTAATGATTAAATTAAGCTAGCACTCCAACCATCGCATTCTAATTACAAAAGTGTAGCTTGCGTTTTATATTTGCTATACATAATAGCCCTAAACATGTGCTCACATTTTTGCATATTTAAATATGAAAATCTCGGGAAGAATAAAGAGGGTTTTCAATGCATGCGCAATAGACAAATGAGCAAATAAATAATTAACAAATAGAATACAAACATGCATTTGGAATGCCATTAATGTTTTGGCAGTAACATAATACCTTACAGTTTAATCTATTTAAATGATTAAACCATTTATTCAACTAATTATCTAAATGGATTTAATAGAGAGACTTGATGCTAAAAAACATGTATAATTTTTTACAGTATGTACTCCAGCTATAATAATGCTTAAAGATGCGCTACAATATCAACATCTTTTACAATACAGACGCAAGCAGAATATAAGGGAAAACCTGGACATCATACACACTGCCATAGGTTTTGATTAAAGTTACACAATCACATACTCACTTACTCTCAATCCGTTCTTTCAATCTATTTCAGATAGATGCTTGTGACTCCAGCAGCCATGTGTTCATGCAGCCCTCTGGGCTTGGTAGTCTTCCTTCTCATCATTAGCAGGTAAGAAATTCTGCTTTAACCTTCACTGTTTAAATACATCACAATGGTTTTCAGCATTATTACTGTACATGAGCAAATCTTTTCTTTTTTTTTTTTTTAAATGACATCTGTTTACCAGTTTTTGTGTTTGTCTTCCAAATTTATACATTATGTGTCACACTGCTAGCAGGAAACTGGAGGCAGATACCCATGTTTGTCAGCAACATCTAATGAAAGCTTACATGATAACATGGGGTATGGAAAACAGAATATAGTTTAGCATTTGGCAGAGAATGAAAGACCACACTGCCATAAATACCTATACATGAAGGATTATATGCATATGACAAAGAATTTTTGTGGTGGTAGGTTGGAATAATCTGTAAAGACTTTCTTGGCAAGCTTGAATTTCTGTACTGCAGCGTGAGAGAGAGAGAGAGAGAGAGAGAAAGAGAGTGTGTGTGTGTGTGTGTGTGTGTGGGTGGGTGCAGAAGAAAATAACAGCATTCGCATAGGACCCCATCACTCTGCTTATTCAGTGTTATCCTCCCATGCTGAGGTAACTAGAGCACTCATGATTACAGCTAGCCCAAAAAATAACTCGGATGCATTCTTATAATCAAACTACAATGTAATTTAGGCACATTCAGATTATTATATATATATATATATATATATATATATATATATATATATATATATATATATATATATATATATAATTTTTTTTATTTATTTTTTTAAGGCTTATTACTTAATGGTAAGAAATGCATTGAAGACACTTGACAACAGGGTACTTGTCTGATCAAAAGCGAAGCTGCAATGGAGGCAAAGAAAGCTCTGAAGCGTGTACATTCTGTGAATGGCTCTCTCTCTCTTTTTTTTTTTCCTTGGGTAGATCAAAGGGGATGTAGAGCGAGACAGAAGTGCCAGTCAGGTTATCCATATGTTCTTATTCACTTCTACCTCTCCCATTCATTCCCGGCTCCTCTATTTACTATCTATATAATATGAACCTCCTTATATTAATGTTCCGTACAATATGTAGAAATTGAATCTAGTTGGAGTCACTTTGTGAGCTGCCATACAACTGCAAAAGCTGCAATCATTACAAATATTTACATGTTTCAATTTTTATTCAAGTTAGCTTGTTAAAAACTAGCTAGTTCAGAGACGACAAGGAAGTAAAAGTTTAGCGCCGTGGGTAACACTGAGTAAATTAAATAGAAAGACTCCACACTGCAGTACAAAGTCTTTTCATTTGAGCCCTGTGACTGTGAGTATTTTGAATCACTCTGATCTATCTCAGTGTCGATGTCTTTGAAAGTCTAAAATCTAGCCCAGGGGTCACCAACGTGGTGCCCGTGGGCACCAGGTAGCCCCCAAGGAGCACATGAGTAGCTCTCAGGCTTGCTATAAAAAGTGCACAACTCATCAGTTAGATGCGTCTATAATGTAAAATGTAGTTAATTCGTTGTTGATAGTCACTGTCAAGTGTATTTACATAGATAAATGAGTATCATTAATAATAATAATAATAATAATAATATATAACTAAAGGTAAATTTGTTATTTCAGAGGAGTATTTCAAACTGGTAGCCCTTTATATGACTCGGTGTCCATGTAGTAGCTCTCAGTTACAAAAAGGTTGGTGATCCCTGATCTAGCCTATATGATGTGAAATCCCAAGAAATATTTTTTGCTGGGTTTTTTTTTTTTTAAGTCCCAGTAGATATAAAATAATAAATAGAGCTAAAAATAATCTTTGAATAGCAGTAAGGTAAGAAGTCAAATGTCTTTGATTTCTTTGGAAGAGGCTTTAAATTCTCATTCAGAGTCAGACAGCACAGGTCCCCTGACAGATTTTCAGAAGTCACTAAGGGGAAGCGTTGTCAAGGTATTGACAAGAGACAAGAGTCGTCTGATCATAGTTTTCTTTTAAAGACAATTTTTTTTACAATCATTTAAAAACATTTACATTGTACAACATTTACTAACACAGCCATTTTCACATTTTCATACATTACATTTTGGTATGTTCTAGGAACATTGCAGACCTAAACAGATATCAGATATTAACAGACATTGGTTAAGACATTGATATCGAGGTCAGAAGATTGCAGGTTCAAATCCCACCAACATCAAGCTGCCACTAGTAGGCCCTTGCGCAAGGCCCTTAACCGTTATTTGCTTAGTGGTAAGTCGCTCTGGAGAAGGATGTCTTACCAAATAATGTAAAATGTAAATAGTCTGAATTTAACAGTTTGTAATGTCTAAAATAACACAATTTATTTTTATTTTTAAAGAAGTTGTTTGAAGGGGCACGGTGGCTTAGCTCGCTCACATCGCCAGGGTCCGGGTTCAATTCCCGTCTTGACCAAACGTGTGTAGTTTGCATGTTCTCCCCGTGCCTCAGGGGGTTTTTCTCCGGGTTCTCTGGTTTCAGCCGGTCCAAAAACATGCACGGTAGTTTGATTGGCACCTTGGAAAATTGTCCCTAGTGTGTGAATGTGAGTGTTTGTGTGTGTGTGTCCTTCAATGAGTTGGCATTCCATACAAGGTGTATCCTGCCTCGATGCCCCAAAACGCCTGAGAGGTTCCTCGCAGCCCAAGGGAAGTTTGGATAAAGCGGTAGAAGAAGGAATGAAAGAATGAAAACATCTATAGATGTATATGTAGATATTTGGAATACTGTACAGATGCAGATACGCTTAGTGGCATTGTTTTATTCCCCTGCTGTGCAGGAAGAGTTGACTGCCATTTGATTGCCTCAGTAGAGGCTATGCTGAGATAAAGCTGTACCCTAGAGGTTTCATGTACATTTGAAGACACACACACACACACACACACACACACACACACACACACACACACACACCAACGCACGCATGCACACAGTTTTGCACTCGTTTTTGCATTCATGCATTGTGTGCCTTTTAAATCGTTCTGACATTGACTGCAGGGTAAATTGAAGTTGAAACTTTAAACAGAGTTTTGTTTGATGTACTTTAAACATACTTGTTTGTGTGAAAAACCCTGTCAAATTACTATGACCTTGAAAATAAAATGAAACGAATCCTGATTTACATATCACTTGTATGTTTTCTAACTTCCTGAGCGTCAGCACCAGAGAGATGAAAATACACTCACCCACTTTATTAGAAATACCTGAACATTCATTCAGTTCTTTAATCAGCCAATAATGTGGAAGCGGTGTCATCATGCAGATACACTGCAATAGCTTCAGTTTATATCTGTAGGTTCAGTCTGGAGAAAAAAATGTGACTATATGCCATTGCATGGCTTCTGGTACTCTGAATATCACAGAGGTACAGTGTGATATCTCACAGCGTGATATTCTGATATTCATATATCAGTGATATTCAGACTGTGATATTCAGTCTTCACAGAATGGAACAAAAAAAAAAAATAAATAAAAATAAAATCGTGCAGAAGAGCACCTAAAACACCTTGTTGATAGCAGAGATTAGAGGAGCATAAGCAGACAGGAAACCTGTAGTAAATCAAATATGCACTCTTTACAGCAAAGATGTGAAAAACACTTCAGAAAGCACAACACATGAAAGCTACAACAGAAGCGAAACACATCCAGTCCAATTTATGTAGTGCGAGTGAGAAAAAGAATATGAGCCTATCATGGGCAACCACACACTCAAGCTCTATAAGTAGTGATTTTTCATGTTAATAACAATGTTCTGCTCAACTGGCATATAACTATTTTCCACTAATTGCTATTAGGATTTATATAATTAGATTTAACTGAATGTAGATTTGGTAAGTAAGGACCACCTTTTATTTACACATTTCTAGGCTTCATAGCTCTAAAGCCTAAGACTGAATAGAGAGGTTTTCAGTTGAACTAGATAATGAGCAAAGTTGCCATAGTAGGAGAATATGCAGGAATATGCTGATTTACTGTGAGGTTGGGAGACAGCTGTATCTGACAGATACACAGGTTAGCAGCTGGCAGGGTGAGATCTGCTTACTGCACTACATACTGCAGCCAATAAGCTTCTATCACGTGTCCATGTTCTTGTGAGGTAGAGTGAAAAGCACACTTTCTTTCTTTCTTTCTTTCTTTCTTTCTTTCTTTCTATCTTTCTTTCGTTGTCATCTACCGCCCTCCTGGTCCCCTTGGAGAATTTCTCTGCACTTTTAATACTTTCCCGTCTGACAGCACCCCTCTGATACTTCTTGGTGACTTCAGCCTTCTTTCTGATAAACCCATTCCTCTCTTCTTAAGTCTTTTTCCATGACATGCTGCAGTCCCACCCACAGAGGCGGAAATGTCTTGGACCTGGTTTTCACTCGCCCTACCCCAGCTACACTCAAGACTACTACCCCACTCCACACTTCTGACCATCACTTAGTTTCCTTTACAATCACTCTTCCCGTCCACCGTAGAAACACTTTCCAACATCTCTCTTACCCATCGTAAGACTCACTCCATCTCTCCATCAGCTGTAGCTTCCTGCACTATTTCATCTCTCCTGAACCATGACTCCTTTTCCTTTCTACCCTTGGACTCAGAAACTGACACTTTCTTCTCTTTCCTCATCTATGGACATGCTATATCCCCTGACTGGTAAACCCAAGAAGACGACTTGTCCTACCCCCGGCTGTCAGGAGTGTTGCACAGCATTTGGTGAGAACAAAAAAATCACAACTTGACCTGACCTGACCTCTTACCGTGCACTTCTTTCTAAATTCTCCTCTGAGGTGACCTCTGTCAAGACTGCCTTTTACAAGACATGACCCTTGTAAAATTCATAACAACTTCTCGTGACTGCTCAACTCCTTTGCCCCACCTGCATCATCCTCCCTGACTGCAGAAGAAAGATCGAGGAAATCCGCCCGACCTTGCAATCCCACCACCTGTCCATTGGATCCAGTGCCTTCAACCACACTCCAGAGCATATCTCATGACCCCTATCATTCAACTCCAAAATCATCAACAGGTCCTTAACATCTGGCCATCTTCCTTCAAGCAAGAGAGGGTGACTGCCATTGTGAAGAAACCTGCTCAGAACCCACCAGGCTATCTATCTCTTGCAACACAACATTATAGACCCCAACCAGTCTGTCTTCAAAGCAGCACATTGCACAGAGACTGCCCTTCTTGCAGTCGCTGCGAAACTACATGCCGCTAGATCAGGTAAACCAGACATGGGCAAACTACGGCCTGCGGGCCAAACTTGGCTCGCCAGCCCATGTAATCTGGCCTGCCGAATATCTGAACAGAATTTTCCAAAATGAAAGTGAAACCGCAAAGCCTCAGCAATATAGAGCAGCGCATGCAAAGGTTGAACCAGAATCCCCGCTCCATCGGAAGCAATTCAAAACATGTCATGTGTACTCTGTCCTCATCTTTATAGACCTGTCAGCTTTTGACACGGTCAACCTTAAGACCCTGTTGACTACCCTCAGATGACCTGGTATCTGCGGAACAGCATTGAAATGGTTTTCTTGCAAATTGGAAAGTTGGTCATACCTGGTAATATGGAAGGGATTCAAATCTGCCCCACGCAGACTCTCCACTGGTGTCCCACAAGGCTCAGTACTTGGTCCTCTTCTTTTCTCAATCTATGCTCACTCTCTTGGTGAAGGCATCTCCTCACATGGATTTGATTACCACTGTTATGCTGATGACACTCTACTCATCTCATTCAATCCATCAGATAACACAGCTTCTTCTAGAATCTCAGCTTGCCTGTCAGACATAGCCTCATGGATGAGCGCTCAACAATTGAAACTCAACCCGAAGAAAAAAAACCACCTGCTTGTGATCCCAGGTGATTCAGCTTCACTTCAGAAAATGCAGCTTGTGTTCAACTTGCCAGGGTTCTCCCACACCACCCCACTGCTGTGCTACCTCCACTGGCTTCTAGTTGCTGCATGCATCAGATTCAAAACACTGATGCTTGATTACAAAACAAAAAATGGACTTGTAACTAATTACTTCAAAGACCTCATCATCCCTGTACACCTTACGGCCTGAGATCATCTAGTATTGCTCGACTGGTTCCTTCTCTCAGGGTAAGAGGTAAGTTTAGTTCTGGCTTTTCTCTGTCTTGGCACAGAGGTGGAACTTCCTAAATGTCCTTTCTATCTTCAAGTGAAGATGCAGCTCTTCCAGAAAAACTGGCACTTTTTATATGTCACTCTGTCTAAATGCTGTAAATTTAAATGATAATGTGAAAAAATGCACAAGATTTCACATTTTAAAGTATTTTATTCTAAAATCAACCAAATCAGAAAACAAATTTGACCCAAGACACGACTTTCTCATAATTTCCTTCTTAACTTTTTCCCTGAATTTAAATGATGTTTATCAAATGATGACAGTACCTTGCAGTCAATATAGGGCTATAGCGCTATAAAATGTTCAATGTTGATTTTATTCAATGTCAAATGCTGATTTTATCTGGAACTGGAACAGATGATGGATATATGCAAAGACTAAAATGTAGATAACCAAAATGAGCAGTTAAAAATCAAGACCATACTAAAGCCTACACAATTTAAATAACATGCATGTCAAAATCATCAATGTTCATTCATGTTTATGAATTCTAATGTAATGGATTCTAGGTGATATACGACCAAAATTGATTTGCTTATTTGATCATTCATTTGCTTATTTGCACAGATTAGAGCAGCTAAAATGCCCTGCAGCTTTTGAAGCCTCCAAACATGTCTGATATGGACTTCAAAACTCCCAGAACACACATACACACATTTTTGTCCCATATTATTGATTGGACACATAATTACACACATATTCAAGCACACAATGTTGCTAAGCATTCATCCATATGTTTTTGTATTGAATGACAGAGCATGCTGAGGCAGTGCCTTGGTATTAGGCTATGTATCAGTCAATACAGCAATACATACTGACAGACAGACAAAGTTCAAGATTTGGGATCTACTGTTGTTAGAAGAGAAAACCAATCATGAATCAGTTGTTTATTACTGCCTTATGAAAAGGCATATTAATGTGATTTTTTTTAATTTTCTGCTTGTAGGATCTTACAGGTTTCAAGCGCCAGCACTGAAGAGGTCCTACCTCCAACCATTCAAAAACTGATGAAGGGCTACAACAAGTACCTGAGGCCTTTCTTTGGCAGTATGAGAGACACCAATTTACTTCATACCTACAAGATAGATAAACATCAACAATTTTACAATTTATGTTTCATTTTCTGTAAGAGCTGCGGTTAGAGTTAAGTATAAAATAAGACAGTAATGTGATAGGGTTACATAAGGTATTCCTGTATAGTATAGTAACCCATTCTTTTTATATCTCTGTCTCAGATGTTCTATTCAGTTTGCTTTTAATACTGCTAATTTTATTTCTCTGCTTTATGCTGTGTTGTGCTGCAGACCGCCCTGTTACTGTTGGCATGAGTTTGGATATTGCCAGCATAGATACTATATCAGAGATCAACATGGTGAGATGCTAACAGTTTGAAAATTTGCTGCTTGTCTGTGCCGATAAATAGCAATCTCGATAGTCTATCTCAAATTGTTGCCACAAAGTCAGACAAACCCAATCTATAATGTGTTTTATCTCCCTACACTACAACTAAGGGGCCCAAAAAAAACCATCCCAGAAGAGTAGAAGTTATTTATAACAGCAAATTAAGGACTAAATGGGCCATGTGGTGTATGTTTAAAATTATGTTTGTGCATATGTAATGTATACTAATTAAGGCAAAAATCTATAGCTCTGAACGATATAGCGATATCGATATATACCGATATACCAATATTTACTATGTACTGGAACAGAATTTATTCAAAAACATTCTCAGTGCCGTAATATCTTAGTTATAAATGTGACATTTGTAATTGAAACGATTTGTTTTTTGGTAAAGAAACACCATTTTCTATGACCATGATTTATTTAAAATAAATATATTGCTTATTATAAAACCTACATTTATACAGTATTACAGGAACGCATGTGTGTTTGTGTGTCGCTGTTCCTATTTAGGACTACACAGCAACAATCTTCTTACGGCAGCGGTGGACAGATGAGCGTCTGTGCTTTGACGGCAATAAGAGCCTGAGTTTAGATGGCAGGCTGGTGGAGCTTCTCTGGGTTCCTGACACGTTCATTGTGGACTCCAAGAAATCCTTTCTGCATGACATCACTGTAGAGAACAGGCTGATCAGGATATTTCCGAATGGAACTGTACTTTATGCACTGAGGTTATTATTCGTCTCCTATAGTGTCTCGGTGGGGGAGGGGGGGGGGGACGCAATGAGACGCTGCTATTGTATTAGAAGGTTTAGAAGGGCAATAAGGCAGGTTAAGGTTAGGGTAAGGGTAAGAAGGCAGAAACTTTGTATCTCCGTGTGTTGCATGCATGATTATGATGAAATGTGCAATTTATTAATGGATTAAGTGTCATCAGCTCATAAACGTATTACTACCCATTTTTTTCACCTCTGCCTTTCTCTCTTCTTTTTGTCTGCAGAATCACCACCACAGTGGCCTGCAGTATGGACCTTACAAAGTATCCAATGGACAAACAAACGTGCACACTTCAGCTAGAAAGCTGTAAGTATTATACAGTATGGATGTGCACTTAATATTAAGTTTATTTATGAGGTAGATCACCTAGGACACCCAGAGCTACCAATTAAATGATTATTATTATTTACATTTATAGCATATGGCTGGTGCACACAGTTATCTCAGTTATACAGCTGAGCAAGCGAGGGTTAAGGGCTCATTATCAGTTTGCGTTTTCTATAACGTTTACAGCTTAGTGCACATACATTTGACAGCAGCTCGGAGACCTGCTCTGAAATAAGCACACTAAGGTTTCTTCATTCGGCACAGATGAATTATCCCTGTATGTTTTCTTGTAAAATATGCCTTGGAGAATTCAGACTGTGCAAAAACAAAAGTTATACAATGAAACCATACTTATGAGATCTTATGTGAGTGTACAATTGAAGTGGATTATTTGTTGGAGAATCTCTTGATTGTTATTGTGAAGTTTATATAATATTGGTGATGTATGAATGTCCCTACACAATACATTTTTAGTCAAAAACTAAAGAGTGTATACTGTACAGTTTATTGATTATCATAATGGTAGATAAACATAAAGAAATCAACTAATAAACAAATATAACGTTTGGATATTTAATTTTTCCCCCCTTATTTGATATGGCTTCCTAACAGGGGGTTATAATGTGAAAGACGTGGTATTTTATTGGACACGTGGGAACCTGTCAGTTAGTGGACTTGATACCCTGCAGCTGGCCCAGTACACACTAGAAGACTACTATACCTCAGAGTCTGAAGCCGTATACGAGACCGGTTTGTGCCCATTATCCCCCTCAGTGCACACAAACCAGTTTATACATTTACACTGCACACCGTATTGATTATGTCACTTCCTTTTTAGGCAGGTACCCAAAGCTAATCTTCCACTTCCAGCTGAGGCGAAGCATCCTATACTTCATTTTGGAGACATATGTGCCATCAAGTGCCCTAGTGGTTTTGTCCTGGGTCTCCTTCTGGATCAGTCAATCCTCTGTCCCTGCCCGTATTTGTATAGGTATGGACAAATGATTCTGCTATTTGTCTCATTTGGTAAAAAAAAAATATATATATATTTAAATTTATTTATTTATATTTATATATTTTTCCATATAAAGGTGTGACCACAGTTCTGACAATGACCACTTTGATGATGGGTGCACGCACTTCATTGCCTAACGCAAACTGCTTCATTAAAGCAATAGATGTCTACCTGGGCATCTGCTTCAGCTTCATCTTTGGCGCCCTCATAGAGTATGCTGTGGCCCATTTCTGTACTTTACACCAACCCAATGCTGCCAATGCATATATGGTAAGCCCTTATCTTCCTAAGTGAATTTATTTTATTGCAGTCATGGCATATATTGTACGTTATATTTTGTTTCCACCAAGGCAACTTGGTGTAAAGATGTGTGAATAGGGATGGGATTAAAATTATATACAAGCTGTGTGAGTATGCAGAATATCCATGCATTATAACTCATATCTTTTATTCTTCCTGGCCTATTATTTAGTTTATATTAATCATTAACGTGTGCAAAACTATCTGAAAGATGAGTACTTGAAAGAGTAATGAATAAAGTCTGAAGCAAACTATGGACCCTGGGTGTTTATTGGTTAGTTCTATGATCCATCAAATTACCATGTTCCATGTTCCATCAAATTACATCCAGCCTACATCCAGTTAACATTTGTTAACTGATTATCTTTAAGTAGTTTAGCGGACGAAACACTGAATTCACCTGGGTAAATACCAGTCAATTGGTGAAATAATGTGTCAAATTTAATATGGTGAAATTTTTTTCACCAAAACCACTTTGGAAAAAAAAATTTAATAAAATTAAAATTATGCTTTTGAGTCAAGATATAAAGCTTCTGCATTCTGTTTGCAAGACGAGGCTTCGAACAGGTAGAATATTAGACCAGTTGAAAACACAGTGCCGTCGTACTAAGAATGGCACTCCCTATGCTGCAACTGTTGACCTACATCAATTCTGGGTGAAGAAAATTCATTCATTCATTCATTCATCTTCTAACGCTTTATCCGATCTTCCCTCGGGTCACGGGGAGCCTGTGCCTATCTCAGGCGTCTATGGGCATTAAGGCAGGATACACCCTGGATGGAATGCCAACCCATCGCAGGGCACACACACACACACACACACACACACACACACACACACACACACACACACACACACACACACACACATTCATACACTAGGGACAATTTTTCCAAAGTGCCAATTAACCTACCGTGCATGTTTTTGGACCGGGGGAAACCGGGGGAACCCTGAGAAAAACCCCCTGAGGCACGGGGAGAACATGCAAACTCCATACACACATGGCCGAGACTGGAATCGAACCCGGGTCCTGGAGGTGTGAGGCGAACGTGCTAACCACTAAGCCACCGTGCCCCCGGGTGAAGAAAAAAATGAAATAAATAACACACGTGCCTTCATGAAAAAACTAGCAAATATGACATTGACATAGTCACATTGTTAATGTAATTTTTTCATTTACTACCATCATGAATATGACAGTGTCGACGAATATAGTTGTATTCTGTAATGCCTTCATCTTTATCATCATAATTAGCAGCAGCATCAGTGTCATTATTATTATTATTATTATTATTCATTCATTCATTTATTCATTTTCTACCGCTATATCTGATCTTCCCTTGGGTCACGGGGAGCCTGTGCCTATCTCAGGCGTCTATGGGCATTAAGGCAGGATACACTCTGGATGGAATGCCAACCCATCACAGGGCACACACACACTCACATTCACACACACAATCACACACTAGGGACAATTTTCCAAGGTGCCAATCAACCTACCATGCATGTTTTTGGACCGGGAGAGACCGGAGAACCCGGAGAAAAAAAACCCTGAGGCACGGGGAGAACATGCAAACTCCATACACACATGGCCGAGACGGGAATCGAACCCCGACCCTGGCGGTGTGAGGCGAACGTGCTAAGCCACCGTGCCCCCTATTATTATTATTATGGATTTCCAGTCAGTTAAACTACAATGAAAAACAGCTCTATGATGTTAAAAAAAAACTTTATCAGCTACCCACATCAATCTTCATGTCTGTAGTTGTCTCTTATGCCTTCCATGTCTCTTGTTGGTGGTTAGTATGGACAGGAGATGCAGGAACGTGAGGATGAGATGAACGGGATCGTCACATCTATAGGCAGCCATGCTCGCCGTGTACGCCGAAGGGAGGAGATGCTTTCCCGTGCTGGCAGCACTAGCAGTCCTACTCCCAGTGACACTAAAGAGGAAAAGCCCTCCTCTCAGCCCCAGAGCGGCTGCACCAAGTCCCTGTCACTGCTGCGCCGCCTTGTCTGTTTCCTGAACTGTTGCCATGTGGAAAACCCACATTACATTGACAACTATTCACGTTTGACCTTCCCTCTCTCCTTCATCTTCATTAATCTGCTTTACTGGACCTACTACCTGTACTTTTAGTCTGTGTGTTTTTATGAGTGTGAGGATTTCATATCTCTGTCACAGCATTTGAGGGATATTTAATGCACTTTTCTCTTCGCATGTTTTTTGCAGATGCTACATGTAAGTCATGCATGTAGTATGTGATTTTTATTTATTTTGTCCTACTGGATTTTTAATTTTTTTTTGGACTGGTGGTGGTAATGAAGGATAAATGTTGATTTATGAAAGTATGTTTATGTAAGGAATATGTGTCTTTTGATTTCAGTGAATTTTTACAAAATTATACTAGGGGATACAATGCAACTAAACGAATGACAGCGTGAAGCAAATATGACTAATTATTTGAAACTGTAAATCATGTAGAGCCGTATCAGTGATGATGTAATACTGACGAGCGAGACCAAAGACTTAATGCGTTTTTAACATTTATGGATACAAATATTTCAGTGCATGTTGTTCGATGTTACACAGGTAGCATTCTATGGGTGATTTCAGTTATTGTTATTTGAACATTCAGTGTTGTTGAGTTTTGTGATTATAAATTGAAGCCTTCAAAAGGGTAAAAAAAATCGAGTGATATTATGATAATTAGTTAGGAGTTACATTTTCTTTAAACTCTGATAATTAAGTAAGCATGACACTGAATCTATAACTTATTGAAACATAATATTTTTTTCTTTACTCAAACATACAAAGTTAAATTCCAATAGTGAAATAAAACCTAGTATTATATTCCATACATTTTGGTCAACGGAAATAGCCGGTTTTATCAAGTGTACACACAGAATTCTATTTATCATGAGCATCCTACCTATTTGATGTAAGTTCTATAGAAAGTTTTATCGGTATCCTTTTCTTACATTGAGTTTTGGATAGAAACCTTTTTTTTTTATTATCTATAAAGAATTCTCAGTTGTTTTACATATATAATGTCTTCCTACTATACTAAATTTTCAGCAGTGGCATTATTTATTAGCAAAAGTTTCTTATTACTATAAAGGTCTTTGCGGATGTTTTGAAAGTGACATTATTGCCGTTGTGCATGAATCTTGTGAAGTGAAAAATATGGCATTGGCTCCATTGTGTTTTTCCATGCATGGGAGATAATGATGCATCACACAGAAGCTTGTGAGGAATGGTGCATGGTGTGGCTGTGGGACTGGTTTTCCAATAAACTGGATCATAATTGTATCTGCAGTTTCAATGTTTTAAGGTTTTAAATAATGAATAATAAATAACTGCCCAAACTATTTTAAGTGCTTCTCAGTTAATTTATTCACTCTGAGTATTTTCATGCTCCCAGAACTAAGTAGATGATGGTTTTGTTTAAACAATGCAATTATTCCATTTCTTTTCTTATTGAACCAGTCTGTGTTATTACCGCTCTAATTTAGTTGTAGCTTGTTAAAAGGACATTAATTAAATATTATTTTTACTATTATATATTAATATTGCAGCTGCAATGTTACCGGTGGGGATAACCTTTATACTACTAAATAGCATAATATACTATAAATCCACAAAAAGAAACAAATGGATCTAGGGAAACCACGCTTCTGTACCTTAGGTAATTTTTCTTACAGAATCCACTGTAGGTTCATTATACAAGTCTCTCTCAAAACCTAGTCCTCACCTGCTCAATGCTTACTGTACCACATGGAGGAGCTGTTTGATCAACTTGATGGAAACTGAATTTAATATTTTTTAATAAATGCAGTGGATATTTTCTATTTTAGTATACTTCAGTTTTTACAATTTTTTAATTGGTTGCAAACAAGACAGTGTATCTTTAGCATCCTTAACTTTCAAATGAAAAACAAAAAAAACACTAATATGTAGATTCTAGGCGGCATACTGATAAATGACAATTCTGCGCTATAGCATATATTAATATGCAAAATCTCAATATATCATATTTTCAGTATAGAAAAAACATCATTAAAAAATACAATGCTTGAAATTTTAATTGTCCTCCATCCAGTCTTTTAGACTGGATATAATGAACATAATTAGAGTAACTAAAGTGCACATCACTAATTAAGCATGAGCTCTCCAGCCAAGATTTTTTTTCGATTGTGAATCAAAAAGGTACATGTTTCAAGTACAAGGCTTTTGTATGAATGTTTTTTTTTTATTATTAGACGGGTAATTAGTTGTACCATCAAAGCCACTGTGCACTCTGACGCAGGATTAAAGCCTCTGCTTTCAATTATTGAAAAGTGTGTCTTGAACTTTCCAAGAGCTGTGTTTATGTGTATGTGTGTGTGAATTTGTCCTGTTCTACTGGCCATCGTGGGAAGATAATATGGAAAATGCTTGGACACCCTTGATCCAGCTCTCCTCAACTAAGAGAGCCACCAGATGGGGAGCCTGAAGCCGAACTTGCTGACATGACGTTAGGCAATGGGACTTC
Organism: Kryptopterus vitreolus; assembly: GCA_030449085.1. Lineage (NCBI taxonomy): Eukaryota > Metazoa > Chordata > Actinopteri > Siluriformes > Siluridae > Kryptopterus > Kryptopterus vitreolus. The sequence continues at coordinate 19,673,959 of JACRUU010000015.1, forward strand.
TCATAACACATTTTTCTATCTGTCCACTTCAGCATACATTAGTGCACAGACTTTGGCTTTGGCGAGTCAAAATTGCTTCTATACATCAGATCGGTGGGGAATTTTCCAGTTTCTGCTTGAAGCTTAGCAAAGCCATTGTCCCTGAGCTAATACACTAGCATATTAGAGCATGAAAAACAGCATGTGCATGTGAAAAGGAGGCTTTCTTTCTCTCTCTCTCTCTCTCTCTCTCTCTCTCTCTCTGTATCACACTCTGCAGCCTATACCAATAAAGAATAATCTACTTGTTCTGGGGACAGCATGTAGGCTTGGTTCATTTTTATGTTTATTACACATTATGTAACAAAGCAGCATTTTAAATTGGACAAAAAGTATTCCTAATTATGACGTCTGTTGAATGCAACATGTACACAGAGATCACACTCTACACTCAGATCACAATGAACAGTGTATGTTCTCTTTCTCTTCAGCTTTTCCTTCTTTCTCATTGTTAGCCTTTCCTTCTTTCATCTTTTCGTCCGCAACCTCTTTCCTCTCCTCTCATTTCTGTCTCTTTTCGCTCTCTCTTTTTCTCTCTCGTCTCCTCTCTCTCTCTCTCTTCTCTCTCAGTCTACCCTCTTAACACTCTCTTCTCTCTCTCTCTCTCTCTCTCTCTCTCTCTCTCTCGCAGGGTTCTCTCCTCTCTCTCTCTCTCTCTCATCTCTCTCCCTCACCTCTCTCTCTCTCTCTCTCTCTCTCTCTCTCTCTCTCTCTGTCTCTCTGCGTTTGAGCACCTACCACTGAACAGCAAATCTCAACAATGATGAACCTGTAATGAATGGATACTCAGTCTCACCCTTTTGAGTTATCCTCAAGGTTTCTTCCTCATGCTGTGTCAGAGACTTTTTTTTGCCACACTGGCTTGCTCATTAGTGATAAACATAGACTTATAATGAACAAATGTATAGGCACGTCCTCTTATACAACAGTATAACCTATTTATCTTTGTAAAGCCTCTTTGAGACAATGCCATAAGAAATATGCAAATAAATAAGTAATGAATGTATTCAATCATACAAAATCCAGTGCGACAATATGCTGTATCATTAAAATCTTTATATATAAGACATCTTCTCACAAGTAATGTAAAAAAAACAAAAAATGTCTTGCAAGAGAAAATATGATGTAATTCTACCGAATCAGTTCGTTACTGCATACTGAATTGAATACGATTTCAGTACATGTATTGTAGTTCAAATTATGGATACTATTTATGTTATTGACTTGGGAATAAATGAATGTTGTTTTGCATCTATTATAAAGATTTTAATTCAGAAATAAAATACTTTTTATTCAATATATCATACTTGATGTGTCTAGGTATGTAGCAGCTGATAAACAATTGAGTATAGATCTAGAAACATTTCCGATGTCCCTAAGACTATTACGTTTAATAGTTCATTAAACGTAACACTTATTTTCATTCCATTCAATTGCAAATAATACCAAGAATATAGGTCATTGAAATGTCTTAATGTGTTATAAATTGTGGAAATGTACAATTTCGACAATGAGCGCATGGACATTTCAATAACATGAACTGAATTTTATTTGAAATAAATAATTTCTAATTCACTCTTGCTTTTCTCTTGTACATTTCTGCACGCTTGCCTGATTCTCTATCTTCTATCTTCGTCTCTCCCTCTGTGTGTGTGAGTCTGTGTGTGCGTGTGCATGTGGGCTGTTGGGAAAAGAAAGATGGAAGATGAAGCACTAGCTCCATTTCTGCACCTCAGTATTGTTTCTGCCATTTAATTAATTTATTTATTTTGACATTCCTACCACCTAAAAAGGAGCTCGCTGTTCATATTTTTTATTAAAAGGAAAACGGCAGGATTACAATTATCGATGGTTCACTATTGATCTGTTTATTTCTACTAAGGCGGTATCCGTAACACACACTATATACTCAACCCACCAAGCTTCTCAACTCATTTCTCAGTCTGTTCTCATTACAGAGAGAAAGAGAAATGTATGCATTAAGCACACAGGCTTGAATTGGGGAGTTAGGTACAAGGGAATGTGGACGTTTGCTCTGTGGTATTGGATTATGCTCTACTGCATTATGTTCTAGTCTTTGGCTCTGTATATATTTATTTGCGTGTCTTTCTTGCTTCTATGCCGTTTTTAATGGCATGAAAAATGAATGCTATATAACATTGTACAGATTCATATAGCATTTGAATATTTGTCTGGATGGATTGGATGAAAAGATTGAACCACAGAAAGCATGGTATATCGAATGTATTTAGACTAAATAACTATAGAATAATTTGTTGGTTTCCTATTTGCAACCTCTACTGTTCAGGTGCAGGCAAGGGCCTTAGGGGGTGCGATTTCATGTCTGTGTGTTTTGACACTTCAGAGGCTTGCAGGATTCATGCAGGGCATCACGCAGAGCCTAATTTTGTTGTCTTTTATTTTTAGTTTTCCCACAAACAGCAAGGCAGCAATCCATTCTCAAGGGTTGCTCATGAATATGGAGTTTCTGCTTTTCGTGAGACTATTTTAAGCAATACAACAGTTAATCACTTTCTTGATCGTATAATGATAACGTAACATAACAACAACGAAAATCCATTGAATATAAAAACTGTGCAGAGATTTTAAAGTGATTATTCACTCTTTATGTTTATCATATTTGAAATATTTTATTATACGTATTACCGCACACTCGCTTTCAGTAACCGTAGTGTGCTGGTCAGGATCATGATAGAGCTGGAGCCTAACCTGGGAACGCTGACTCATTCACACCTAGGGGCAATTTTGAGTAACCCGTCCACCTTCTGTCAGGTTTTAGGGACATAGGAGAAAAACTACACTGACATGAAACTTGAACCGTGGACCAAAGCTATGACAACTACAGACTCTGAAGGGGTCTTAATAGGGGTACTATATGTGGATGTTATATAAACAATAATAATTGTTTATGTATTTAGAAAATTTTAGAAATTCTCAAAGGAAATCCTACAACGCAATAAACCCAAGTGTTTTAACAAAACATTTTAGAATAAACATATGACTGGCAAAAAGAGAGAAGGAAGGAGCATGTGAGAGATGAAGGATGTGTACACAGGATATGGAATGGCTTGCATACACACACACACACACACACACACACACACACACACACACACACACACACACACACACACACACACATGCAAAGAAAGCCAGACAAGGTATTTAATGCAGTCTTGTGGACATTAATATATCATGAGTTAATGACCAATCTAGATGAGCCTAGATATGAATTCATATTACATCAGACTACTTAAGAGCTTCTTTTATTCTTTTACAAGGTGTATGACATTGAGCCAACAGCAGCAGGGCTGTTATAAAAAAATGTGCCCTTTGCCAATGTTGTCCCAATTTTGGCAATAATCGCACTTTTCATTACAGGCCTGCTGCCACTTGCCTAACATTGGCAAAGGGCAGACTGTGCATAACAGCCATACTGACCCTGGGAGAAATGCTTAAAAGCACAGTGTCAGTGCAAAAATAGGCAGAGCTGGTCTTGTGATTTATTTATAAGGGTGGTGCATCAGGAACAGAAAAGCGGACTTGAAATTATAAGTATGTAGTGACATAGCGTTCATATTTGCTTTCTGAATCTGTTAAAGTGAAAAAAAAAACATATCAACTATAATGTTACTAGGGGTACCGTGCCTCTTAGGCGTGGTCAGGAAAAGTGTATTGTCAGTGTAAAGTGTAACTGTCGCTTTCAGTTATAGTAATCGAGCATTCTAGTGATTATTCCATTGATTAAATTGGTTAAATTGATGAAATAAGTAATTTATTTTTGTTTGTAGAAAATTTCTATTTAAGAAATATAGTGAATTATAGTGAAGACTAAACTAATTGCCATATAACATTATCATGATACAAATATGGTGCGTTCAACAAGCTCCAGCACATAGTCCGTGTAGAGTAAGTCGTAGGAAACTACTTGTTTAATTAAACTCATTATTATTTTCACATGTATTTATTTATTTATTAAATCTTGCACAATATAGTGATGTGGTATTCCTTTTTCCTTTTTGAACGCACTGTATATAAATAATAGCGGTGTAACATCTCATGGTTGATCCCTGATCTGTGCACACGTTACCAGCTGACTATTTGAGACATATATATATATATAATCATAAAAATATATCTAGGGATCTAGGGATTATATAAAAAATAATCCCTAGATCCACACACACATGTATATATATATATATATATATATATATATATATATATTATATATATATATATATATATATATATATATATATAATATATATAGATAGATATAGATATAGATAATTTTAGAGGCTGCAGAATGAAAACTTTACAAATGTCTCAAGCATTAATTAATAATTTATGAGGAGCATTTTGTTACTGTAACATTTCTTGTTATAAATGGAAAACAAAATGATCTCCTCTCCGTTTTTTTTGTTGATCGGGTGCATCAGTAATAAGGTCCACGGAAAATATAGCAAAAGAACAGCACATCAGAGTTAGAACTAATGATTTTGAAGGGAATAATGAATGTCTTCTTTAAACTTTGCCTTCATAAAAAATAACTAGTAGGCATATCTAGGGCATTCAAGCTGTCAATTTTTAAAGATAATTTTACTCCATTAGTACAACGGCTCTCAGCAGTGCAACACAACTGCAAACGGGTTTGCATTAGTAAGGGCATCCAGCGTAAAACATCTGGTAAATCAAATATGCACATCAGTAAAATACAGTGATCCAATGTACAGCCCGAAAGCTATTAGTTTTCCTGTTTAGATCTCAATAATTCGGGGTAAACTAGACGCCAGACTGAGGCTTCATTTTTATAATAATAATAATAATAATAATAATAATAATAATAATACCGTTATACCTTCAATCTCTAACACCGGCAATCTCTAATGTGTGATCGTAATATCTCATCATGCATTCTACAATGATAATACTGATGGTTATTACGTAGCTCATCGGACACACTCTAAAAACTGAAATGGGCTTTTTATCCTCAGCTGCTTGATTGCACCTGAACATTGGCCACATATTTGCTTACTGCATGCTCTGACTGGTACACTTAACCCGTCTGAGGAGTCACACCATGACACGTTTGGCTACGTCTCATGTCACTGACTCATTTATCAGATCCTTCCCACTGTGTTATCTAATGATGGCCTTCAGCTCTATGAGCCGTGCATTTTATGGAAGATTACATGGGGATACTTCAGTGGCCTGTAAGTGCAAAACATATTAGCACACTGACGGCAAATAAAACAACAACAACAACAACGGGTAAAACAAATCTGTATCATTCTAAGAGACTAGATGAAACTGAGGTCTATAGGATGCAAACATTCTGAATAAATTCTTGAGTTAAGAATTCCTGGTGATGCTTTTATTCAAAGACATTGAAATGTTGCTTTAGATACACTGCAATAAATGATATGGATATGTGAACAATGAGAATCTGCATAATGGGAACCGGGTTGCTGTTTTTTTTTTCCTGGTGATAGTCATGGTGTCTAATAACCATTAGCATGTAATGTCCAATAAAGACATAGCCCATCCATTTTAAATTACTTCTAGCCAAAGAGACCCTGTAACAAATCAGAACAGTCCCATTTCACGTTCACTCCCTTTTCCAATTAAACAAAGTGTAAGAAGGCATCAAGATATGATAACTAATGTTCCCTCTTTGTCTCTCTGCATGCATAAAGGTTGAGGCTAATTTAATTAACAGCAGCACTGCAGGTTCTCAGCACAGCCTCCAAACCATAGACACACACTCTTGGGCTGTAATGAGTGACAAAATTCCTATCACAACGTAGACAGAAAATCTATTTGGGCTTGTGTGTGTGTGTGTGTGTGTGTGTGTTTGTGTATGAGTGTGTAGCTTAGGCACATGATGCTTGCACCTTGCTATTAATCTCCCGAACCTGAAACCGAAACGCGAGAATTATTACACAGCTAATGCTTGTGTCAACATCATCAAGTGTACACCCGTTAATACAGAATACATTATAACTGCTGCAAAAGTGCTAAGAGTAACTGTAAGGGCAATAATTATACATGCGACTTTTGCGTTCCAAACTAAAGATCTAAGTAGACATACCACTTTCTAGTTCTGTACGTGCCTCAATACCCTGAACTGTGCTGCAACAACAACAGATGCCGCTCCTTAATTACTCCTCCAATGCCAATCTATCTTCGACATCTTTTAAGAGATAACGAATAGCCCAAACGATAAATTCATACACGCAGTGTGTCTCATATGTTTATAGCAATTAAGAAGACAAGCTGTCCAGCTCTTCCTCACACACATTAATAAACTCATTCCTCATACTACCTACAGTATTGACACATCATTGCGTACATACTGGCAGTATGCAAATTGATGCTGCTGCTTCAATCGATTTGGGGAATTTTGTATAGAAAGCAAATGTGTTGAAATCTGCAAACTTTACTATAGATTTTCGCTTCAGCATGTAGAGAAGAGAAACCCTTTTTGGAGCAGCAAATTCCTACAGTCATTTAGTTTCCTCAGTTCACCTTGCTGCAAATCAGTGGATTGAATCTTATGCTGCTGTTGAGTGTTAAAACATAGACAGTGTTTTAAAAGAAGCTAATGAACCAAATAATGTCAGCCTCCGATGCACTTTGTCTTCAGCTTAGATTTGCCCACCTGACCGCAGCCTTCGCATTAGTTTCATTCTCGTTAACCAGGTCTTTACATTATCGCTCATCCATGCCGATGTCCAGGAATGAATGGAACTTATGTCTTATATTTTCATTATTTAACCCAAATGAATTGAAATCACAATCTATGGAATCTGATTGGTTGGATTTTTACATAAGAGGCTGAATTTCAATGAACAATTTGAATTTAGCATTGTCTGTGTCACTAAATTATCTGCAGTTTTTCTGAATCACTCTTTATTTGTGTAAAATCTGACGATCCATGGCCACTCTTGCATGTCTGTGCATTTTTCTCTCCATCACCATCATTCTCTACACACAATTAAATGCATTCAGCTTGAGGATCTAGCCATGCATTTTGCTTTACTGCAATTAAAGCCAATTCAGCACCAGTCTCCACATGAAGATGTATGTCTCATACGTTGCTTGTTTTCACTTAGCAAAAGGGGGGGGGAGCTCTGTCAGCTTCATCCCTGCTAAAATAGAGTGCATAAACTATCCACTGTTTTATAATTATTCGAAAACATAATGCATTCCTACAAATTAAATAAAAGGTGAAACCAGACCATTTCTACAAAAATAGAATAATGAGGTAAATATGTTAAATATCAGAGTCTCACTGTGTGATTTAAGTGTGAATGATGAATCAGCTTTATCTGTTCACTAAGAGAATAACCGCAGTGCCAATGCATGTAATTACAATCCATCAATGCAGAGTCATCTGGCCACTAGTACATGCAAAGAATCTCAATGCCAGGACGTGCTCGTCTCTCCTTCTTTTGGCCGAAATGATCAATTCGTTTTAGTACAGGTCGGTACTACGAGTGACCAATGAAAGAATACACTACAACTCGATACACTCATACAATAAAATACAACAAAATACAGCACAATGCAGTGCAGACTTTTGTACACTATATTGCCATGCATTACAATACAAAAACAATATAATTTAATGCAGCACAATACTATGCAATGCATTTACAGTATACCTGTCCATAAAAACATTTTATACAGTAGTTGATGCTGTTATTTAGGGTGTTATATAATTGTTATATGGCTTATATGGTATATGTATGACTGCAACTGAATCTGTCTGTTCAATTAACATTGATATTAGTGCAATTACCAAGGATAATGATGATTTAGTAAATTGTTTCCTCAGGGGAGGAATGCAGATGTTTGGTTAGCAGGATTTTGGCCTGGGCGAAAAAAAAACTGTGGCATTGCAGGCTGGTTCAGGATTTCATGGGTCTTTGTGACTGGAAGAGAAATTCCCTGAGATCTTTATAGTCAGATATGACTTTTCCTCTTTTTTTCTTTAGCCTGAATGCATGCAGGTCATTGGCGTTGGGGGGGGGGGGGCGTTCTGATGATTTGCAGTACCAGGAGTAAATGTAGGCCGTGACTATTGATTCTCTTGTTGAGAGATTCTCTCAGTAGAAGTAGCTTTTAGCTTTTGTGACATGCTAAATGTCTTTAGCTCTCGCAGAAAGTGCAGTTGCTGCAGGGGCTTCTTGGTGATTGTGTTTCTGTCCCAATTGAGGTCCTGTCAAATGATTGTGCCCGGGAATTTGTGTGAGAGAAGTCCAGTGTGGGGAAGTATTGTAAGGGAGTGAGCCAATGTCCATCTACTGGGAATTACGGCATATGCAAGTTCTTTGCCCCTTTCAGAATACCATGAATACCCTATGGTCTCCTAACTGAATCTGTCTAATAAAGATCCATTTATTAAAAGCACAAAGAGCACCATAATCGTTTGAAAAAGTATTGTATCCTTATAGAACCTCTTTACAGTGGATGTGACTTTTTTTTCCACCTCTGTTCATGTGATTTTATTCAGTACAAGATTTAGGTCTTGAGTCAACTGTAACAGTAAATTGTTCACACAAACAACTTTGATAGGGTGGTGACAAACATTTAACCAGCCTGTAAAATCATGTGTGACACCTGATAGGCACTTCCTGCCCACAACCATACTGTCACTTATTCAAGCCAAAAAGAGGTGTTGAATAGAGAGATTTCAGCAATAGCAGGCTTGCCAGGCTCAATATTTTGACTCAAGCTGACAAATACTTAAGTTCTGAGAAAAAAAGAAACAAGAGAGAATGCAGCCTTTAAGAAGAATATATACACCTGTTAAAAATGTGATGGATTTGTGAGACAGTTCAATAAAATACTATATAATACACATCCTATTATAAAGCTATGGTATGTATGCATCTTATTTTATGCATTATTAGTTGCATATTCTGGTCATGAGAAATTCCCTATAGGTGTCAATCAACATGTAATATGTAGTGCTCTGTCATGGACTGAAGTCCCATCCAGGGTACATTCCACCTCGTATCCCATGTTTGATGAGGCTTTGATATTTCCCAAGACCCCAATAGGGAGGTTGTAGCTCAGTGGTTTAAGGCGCTGGGCTAGTAATCGGAAGATCAGGGGTCCTTGGGTCCTTGAGCAAGGCCCTAAACTGTCTGTATTCCAGATACGCCGAAACATGGCTGACCCTGCACCCCAGATTCAAGCTAGGATATGTGAAGAAAGAGTTTCACTGTCTTGTAATGTATAGTGACAAATAAAGGTTATTCTATTCTAAATTGTAATAGACAAACTGAGGAATATTAACGAAATAACTGATTGCGTGATCATCCTTACTCTGGTCATTTTACAGCATGAATATCAGTATTTCACAATAATATATGCGAAGTTTCTAGTTTCAGCTCCCTACTGATAATGTCTTACATACGAATGTATTCGGATGTCTATGTTGTGCTGCGAATAGCATTTTCTTTTTCCTTAGTGGAAAGGGTCAATACAATTCAATACAACATTATTCCGATTGATCGCCTTTTCCTATGATAAAACATTCCTATCCTGATGGATGAAGCCTCTCCTTGATGATGCTTCCCCCATACATACTGTAGTGCATGATGTCTCACTGACCGGATTGTTACGGATGAACATGATGCAAATGATAAGAAGTGGCCTTCAGAATCACCAGATCCCAACCCGATTGCATACTTGTTAGATGGACGACTCCACCACATCATCAAAATACCATCTTGTTTTGCAGAAATGATGTATGGCTGTTTCACATATTTCTATGCACATTTTCAGTCAGGCATCTGCATTTGTTGTATTATTCTGGCACACATCCAAAAAAGCATTCTCGTGTCCCAAAGAGTGGTCAGGGCATTTCTTTCTTATTGAATTGAATCGAATCATGTCTATCTTCGTGACAAGATTCTCCTCATCCTAGGACTAGTGTGAGGATTTAATTACGCTTGACTAGTTGTGCTTTTAAAGCAACAGTGACAGGACCCAGAACATTTCAGCATCCTCCAGGGTAATCACTTTCTTAAATTTCAATTAGCATGCAAATACGACCATATTGAACAGCATTGTACTGTAACTGAATATAATGAGTTTTAAAAGAAGGAGTAGTGGATGAAGAAGAGGAAGAGAAAAAAAAGAACAATAGAAGTGCTTCTAAAAATTGGTAAATGTGTTAAATTAAATCCATAGCTGTTCTACAGCTGATAAGGCAGGTGGGTCAGTGACTGGGATTTAATCATGCAGCACAAATTGCAGCACAAAACTTTCTAATCTGCAAGCTTGCCTAAATGGGGAAACGCTCGTGTGGATTTGGATATCTGAAAACCGTCTGTGTGTGTGTGTGTGTGTGTGTGTGTGTGTGTGTGTGTGTGTGTGTGTGTGTGTGTGTGTGTGTGTGTAATTGTGTCTTGGAACAATAAAGGTGCCAAAAGGTTTTCTATAGAGGTAAAAGTATAAATGTATTGCACATAGTAACTTTTAGTCAGTTCATTCTCTATTCACTGTCTTATCACCGCCTAGACCATTTACAAACAGATCAGACAAAAGTAAACAAACCTTGCTGGCTTTTTACATTATGTGCATTTACATTATGTGCATTACGAACACACTTTACTGGGGGGAAAAAAGTTTACATGTTAATTGTTTGCTAATTTGCTGAGCAATGATTTGTTGTTAATATCTTTAAAACGTACTATTTTCTAGGTTGGGACATCCCTCCAGGAGAATACACGTGAAAATATGGGACTAATGCGCATTTAGTTTACGCTAATACACCGTATATGGAAATATTGGTACCACAAATGAAGAGTCTTGCTATTTTCAACTTTTAAATCTAGACACCAGGAAGCAGCAGGTACATGATAGTCTCGCTTGTGCTGAATGTGAAAGCGAGAACCTGGTTTCTGTTGTCTCTTCAAATCAGCGCTGCATTGGGGACATGCCCTAAGGGCGCACACGGGAACAAACCATTTTCCGTCCTCCGCAGTAGCAGCGTGTAGTGAGGCGCCCTGCCTTTTTTCTCTTCTTTCTTTCTTTTTCTTTTTTCTTTTCTTTTTTTTTTTTTTTGCTAGAAACCTCCGTCATGCAAAACTGTCACTCATCCACTAGTGGGCTCACTGTGCAGACTGGACTGCGATTTATTTTTAACCGTCGTTTTAGCCGCTGATTCTTTTTCTGTCTCAGGAGTAGACCTTGGCTCCTCATCATGAATCTGGTCGTTTGTCTTCCACAAGCTTTGAGCTCTTCCATCTCAGCTCATCCTCAAAACAGCTCGCAGAGACGTGCACGAGGCTTTCCGCACCAGTTGCTCACATCAGATTAGGTGAGATTATATAGAGACAATGCGGTTATTCTTGATGCGCGTTCATTGTAACAATTAAAACACACAAACACACACACACACACACACACACACACACACACACTTTTCACTAGTTACTATTTGCGCATGTAATTGTTTTATGCTGCAAAGCTTAAGAAAGCAGAGAATCTGATCTAGTGCTGTACCTCGTTTACTAATATATATATATATATATATATATATATATATATATATATATATATATATATATATATATATATATATATATATCGAGCAGTTTTTACGCACTTGGCGTCATCACGAGGTCGCTTTATATCGTGGTCGCTCTGCACGATGTTACCACGTTAGATCACGTTGGTGTAAATTCGTCATATAGCGGCTGTAGAACGGTTCACGTGACATCACGAACGTGGTCTTTTATTTATTTATTTTTTGTTTATTCTTTTTTTTCGCGCACACACACACACACACACAGACGGTGGTGGCGGTGAGCTTAGGTGTTTGTACGGGTCTTCCTCTAGTAAGCTTCATGCCGCTCTTCCACGTGTGCACGTCCAACTCATGAATGACTGCGCTATATCCCTGATATCAGCCTGCATCTCAGCTCTGAAGACCTGATGGTGAGTGAACGGCGACTTATTGTTCATCCGATTAACTTTCATATGGTTACTGATTATTGTGCAGCACTGAATAATGACAATACATTAGACAGTGGTGTTTAACCCTCCAACCATCTGCAGCACGAGTAGATTGGGACACTCCTGAATGCCCTGGGTGCTTTAATCTATTGATCATCATGGTCTTTAATATATGTACCTGCTCATAAACAGAAAGCTGAGCTCAGTGTGGACTTCAGGCATCGCTGCTCAATATCCAGCCTACCTGTATTTTTGCTAGAATAAAAACCCCATTCTCTTTGACTCCAGATTAAGTGCCAACATGCCAGATAAGCATTTTATTTGGAGGGCAATCATGCCGGTGACTCTGGAAGCAAGGGAAGGCGTGAACTGAATTTCAATTGCAATTGTGTTTGGCTGAATCCCAAACACCTCCCTGTGTAAGTGCACTACACAGTCTGGGAATAATATCATCTATACATAGACTTGTGAGATTGCTTACTGCTGTAGTATCCCCCTCTCCCCCACCCAAACACTTCCATCACCAGAACCAAACCACACACACACATAGACACACAATGTTCTGCCTTTCTTACTCATTTGACATTTAGCCCTGAACATTTCCTTTCAGTTGGGTCCAATAGCATGACTGGATTATGTACAGCATTAGATGGTCAAAAGACGCCATCTGTACTGATGGTGTCCTTTAAGCTTAGTGTTTGTAGTGGTTAACACTGAGTCACACAAGGTGTCTGCATGGGAATTAAAAGAAAAAACAGAAATGCACTTGGGCTTGGAGCCAACAAATGTGTATGAGTCATTCTGAGAGCTGAGAGTTTTATTTCACTATGTGGATTATGAAATTGTATAAATGTGACTCTCTTAGCTCTGGGCTAATGGTTTTGCTGCAAGTTTATGTCTACTCACTGTTTGGTCTTTGTTTATGAACTCATTCCTCTTTACCCATGATTAATATTGTGGCATGAATCTGTAGTCGGTAATGTTGTGACATCCAGCTACGCAGTGTGCACTGATGTTTAGCTGAGGACATAAAGTACAAAGCGAGATATAAAGAAATAGACATATTCACTGAGGCATAATGATTCAAGTAATGTAAAAACTACTAAATGTTCCTTAAGTAGGAAGCAGCTGCCATGTCTAATGTGGTGCCATCTCATTCAGCCTTATAATCAATTTATAAAAGACACAAACTAGAACATTTATCACCAGGCTATGTCAGCACCATGGAGAAGACCCTGTGAAAGAAGTGCGCTTATAGGCATCTACTTGAGAAAGAGAAGTGCTCCATAACTGGTTGAAACGGAAACGAATAATATTTGTTCACAAAAGTGTATCTGAATGCATGCCTTTCAGTCAACATATAACCAGTATATCAACTATTTAATGTATTATTCAAGTTCATTGAGTTCAAATTCATTACTTTTAAAATCCAAGAATATTGTGTAGCTATATATATATCTATATATATCTATATGTATCTATCTATCTCTCTCTCTCTCTCTCTCTCTCTCTCTCTCTCTCTATATATATATATATATATATATATATATTATATATTTGGTGTAACTACCCTTCGGCTTCAAACCAGCAACACGTCTTACACTTGCACACTTTGTGCACTTTCACAACGACATGGACTTTGTAGGATCAGGGTTAGGTGTATGATTTACCAGTTATATCAAGTAGGGGCTAATGATCATCAATTTCAAATTTACATCGAGACAGTCAATAACTGAACCAGAAGCGGCAGTGTAAGAGGCTTAAAACTGGTTGAGGAACGGCCAAACCTTGTTACTAATGTGAGGTTGTGGAAACACAGCTTTATGTCACACCATGGCATGACTGAGCACAGGATAGAAGACACAAGTTAATTCCATTCTATTATCAAGGTCTCTCTCAGGTGAAGATATCAAAGCTGACAAAAAGAAAGGGGGGAATGTTAACGGCCATAGACACAGAGTGGTGGCTACGGAACCTCAATGCAGCAGATGAGAGACACAAGCATCCTTTCTTTTGACATTGGAAGATGTTCAGCAGCGCTGTCAACAAAGAACTAGTGGAAACCAGTGGGACCCAGGTATACCCATTTCAAAGAATTGCTGCCAAAAAGCCATATCTCCAATGTGAAATAGAGGCTAAGTGACTCAGCTATGCACAAAGACATAGGAACTGGGGGGTAGCTTATTGGTTAAGGTGCTGGGCTGCGAATCATAAAGGAAAGGAAACAAGCTTATATATGTGAAGAAATAATTTCCCCGTGCTGTAATGTATATGTGACAAATTAAGGCTATTCTATTCTAGAAAAATGCAGGTACTTTGGACTGGTGATTGTATTTGTACAATCAAATATTTGATTGTAGGAAGACATAGTCTTCCTGGCCAAAGTCAGTACTATAATGTTTTTCAGCAGGAAACAATGATGTATGGTGTAGGTTCTCTGCATGTTTGAGATGGCAAATGGAGTTGGAGATTTGGTTAGGTTAATCAGTGCTGAGAAATACACAGAGATACTAGTAATACCCTCATAGAGGTGTCTGACTGGCCTCTAATGATAGACCCTGAGTTATTTAGAACTATTTTTGGTGTAGAGAAAATCAAGGGGTCCTCAAAGTGTTGGTTTGGCTTGACCTGATCTCAACATCATCAAGTGTGCATGGAAAGGACTTGAGGCAGACTATATTCAAAGAAGATCAATCATTTGTTCCCCAACTACGTTGCTTCTCTTCTTTTCAATTAGTTTCTATTTTGTTAATTAATATAAATAAACTACTAACATTTCTATTAATACGAAAGCATTGTACAGCATTTATTCATACACCCCCTAAAACCTTTGCACAATACTGTACCTTCAGATCAGATTCAGATTAATCAGTCCTGAATGGCAAATGCAAAATTAATAATTATTAAAATTACACTATAGGTGTGTAATTTGACATATAACACGATTGCATAATGTAATTAATACTTGTAACAATTGTTTTATGATGCAAGATGTAAGTACAGCAGCATGTGTGGTTTAAGAGTGAGCAGAATATAGTGAATTCTACTACCATTTAAAAAAGTTATACATTTGATTCAGTGAACAAAGAAATATGGGGGATGGAGATAGAATGTGTGTGCATATAAGTGCCAGTGTGCATGTGTGTTGCCTGAAACAAATGCAGGCAGTCATGCTTTGTCAAAGAGATGGCGTGGTCACTGGAGCATGCTGATTGACCAAGATTTATCTCAGCTCACTGAGACACAATGCAGGTACAGGAATGTTTTTCCCCTTCCAATATGTATGGTACCATACAAACAATTTGTTAAGCGTACGTAGAGCATTACCATTTGTTATGGAAAAAATAGACAACTTTATTATTTATGGTACATGAATAGTGGCCACAGGATGGATTCCAATCATACACACATTATTCCATTTATAGACTATGATTCTTCTCCACCCTGACTGTATCAATTAAAAACTTCCACTGAATCTATTCCTGTGTTGAATTGTGTTTTGGTTCATAGGTGATCATATTATCAAGTACATGGGTCAGAGGTGAGTTGGGTCTGATTCTAGCTGTCAGTACATCTTTCTACTGTTACATCACACCCATGCAGTATGAAAATGGAGCTGTAGTTCTGTGGTTGCTTTGGCGGCATCTAATATTGCTTGGCATATTCAGAGTAACTGTTAGTTGAGCTGGTGAGGTTAGAACCTAGGCTATGGGTACATGTGAGCAGAAGAGCAGTGACTCAGATCCTTCCTCAGTCCTAGTAAGACTGGTCTTGAATATGGTCTTGCTTAGCAGGTGAGCTGATATTAGCATGAACGTACCTCCCAAGAATGGAAACCTCTTTAGTTGCAAAGTCTCAGCTCAGCATATTTATTTTGGCTAAGATTTTGGCAAAATCCACAATACACCAATTGCAAGGCAATGCACACATTCAGAAACTTGCTATGTGTGTGCTAGTAGAACAAAACTGAGCCATACTAGCACTAGCACTAACAACACTAGCAAGCACACTTTGGTTTGCTAGTTGGTGAGGAATTGGGCAATATTTGGAGCAGCAAATGCAGAGGAAATAACCAACTCAGTGGGAAATATGTTTCATTAAGCATTTGATGAATGAAACTACAAACAGGGAGTGTTGTGTGGCTAGCTCAAGTCAAAACACTAATGCTAATGAGGGCAAACAGGCTTGAGGCGAAAAGACACAACAAAGCTACAAAGAGCGCTTTGAAAAATTCCCAGATTATAGAACATAGAAAATGCATGAGGAGTGAGGAGGAAATTCTGTATAATACTGTCTAACTGTAATCCTGTTGTGATGTTTACTGCCTATTGATATTTTTAATAGTGATATGAAAATTGCACAGTCGGACTTAAGGCGTGTACCATCTGTGTTTGCTCTTAGCACTGGCCTCAATTTTCCCTAAAAGTCAACTTGACGTTTGCTGTCATTTTGCCCTCCGTATTTTTCACGCTACGATGTCATTATTCATTATACTCCTTGGAAAGGCGCATATGGCTGACATTGCACATTTCAGGTGAGCAGGATCTCACCTGTCAGATTTCCCCTAACAAGTGCATGGCTTCCAGTCACTGAGTCACTGAGCAATATTTGTACATCCAGATAGATCCAAACATAATACGGCATTGTTTGTGCTTTTCCTTATGACAAACACATATTAATGATTTTTATTTTGATATATATGGCTCATGCTTTGCTTTTTAAGGGTACATTCTTCCTCTAGGTTTACATTCCGGGTGCGTAATTCATTCCAAATTCAAAAGGAAAGTTAATAAACAAAAGATACATTACTCCTGCAATTCCTGTATGAGATTTTATAAGGTGATTGTGAATATGCTGAGGAAATCAGACTGTCCAACAGCATAACGAAGGAAACTCTTCAGCCTTGGTGATGAAACAGACACATTTGGGAGAGAATTATGTGTGGGGGCGTTGTCTTGCTTAACAGGGACAAAGCTTTATATTTCCTCTTAAACCTGTAGCTTGTGTTTTATTACAATCTTCCCTTATGTACACAGTATGCTGCAGACGTTGTGTGTGCACATATCAGTGTTGGAACAGCTTACATATTGTCTGTGTATCTCTTGTTGGTTTGCAGGATTTAAAGAGGGTGCTGTCATTCCCTCCATATCCAGGAGACTACCTACACCCGGTTGTTTATGCATGCACGGCAGTTATGCTGCTTTGCTTGCTGATATCGATAATAACATACATTATCCACCACAGGTATGTGTTGTTTCTTTACAAAGGTAGATAAGCATAGGTTTTTTAAATTTTATTTTCATAAATGTTCATTTTTATATGTTAACATCGCAGGTTTCTAAATGAGAAATTTTGTTTTTCTTATTAACACTGTAATTAAATTTATAAACAGTTAACAGCAAATGGTTTAATCTAGGGCTGTCAAAAGATTAAAATATTTAATCCCGATTAAATGCACAATTGCCAAAATCGCATATTTTTCTGCATTTTAAGATTACAAGCAGTAAGCGCAGCTGATATGGGAAAGGCCACATATTGAATGTTCTTTATTTATTTGGGGTTTTTTATTTGTTCAGAATGCAAAGTGCCCAGAGAAGTCTTTGTTGTTTGGGCCTTGTTCATTCACCCGCAACGCAGAGTGAAGTAGCAGATCACTCACATAGTCATGCGCACGGCGTTAATCAGGCATTAATAAAATTAGTGCCGTTAAAGTGAATTTGCCTCAATCCGTTATTAACACGTTAACTGTGACAGCCCTAAATTAATCACATAATTTGTGACTAAACAATATTTCTATACTAACCAATTGTAATTTTACAAACTTATGGTTTTATTAGTTTAGATTTTTAGATTAGATTTCTTCAGCATTTTCCCTTGTCCTCATTAAAAATGTTTTTGTCAATACCATCGGTTATTAAAGTAGTGTTTGCTTCTGACTGCCAGATCTGAACCCAGTGAGCAACATTGGTATGATCTGTTTTACAAACATTCTACTTCTGTCATTGACCTCAATATCTAATTCTTTCTTCATTTTTAATCGGACTTGGGTGTCTGTCTGAATGAAGTGTAATCCGAATCAGCACAGAAGGTTGGCACATACTAATGAACGTCCTCTTCCACACTGCCATGACGTTTGGGGTGTTCGCAGGAGGCATCAATCAGATCAAGCACCCCATTGTCTGTCAAGTGGTGAGTCTTGTGCCATATTATCCACTACACTATATGGGCAGTGTTGTATAAATGGTAGCATTAGAATTTTATTGGAATTAAAGGTCACACACCTGTTTCATCTTAACAACACGTCCGTCCACAGACCGATCTCCATATTGACATGGTTTTTCTTGGTCGGATCTGAAATGGAACCCCATTAAACACTGTTGGCTTGAATTGCCAAGCTCGTCCCGAGCCTCCTCGGTGTCCTGGCCCAAGATCAGTGCATGTGCTTGTGGGTGGATGGGCAAAGTCCCATAACCACAATCCAAGATCTAGTAGAAAGCAGAAAGTTATTATAAAATGACAGAGTGAAATCTGGGATGGAATATAATGAAAGCATATAAAATAATCCATAGTGCAGAAAAAAATTATATAACTCTAAAATAACTCTCTTATAAGAGAGAAAAATGAGGAATACTGCTTCATCTTACTTAAGTTAGTAATGATGAATGAATTATAATGAATTTTTATTGTGTCGCATGTGTTTCTGTGTCACCACTGTTTATACCTGGGGTAGAATGTAAATGCTTTTGAAATCCAATCAGAACCAATGTTTTCAGTGAACTCCATCTCCCAGAATTCTCAGTGGGCATACGCCTACTTTAAATTTTATGAACATCACCATGACCGGAAAATTGATTTCACATGTTGCAAATCTTGTCTGATATCTTTTTGTATATTAATCACATGATTGTCATGAGGTAACTATAATTAATGAGTTGACGAGTTAATTAACGAGTTAACTAATTAATCGTGACTTATGTGAGGCCTTAATGTACTTTCAACACACCACACTCAAACAAACCTAAAACCTAAAAACTTGCCCATGTAACTGATATAATTAAATCTGGATATTTCATTGTGCATAAGGTTTAGCATGATCAGAGACATATTGAAAAAAGTGCATCATTTTTGTTTATTGCAGATATTGTATATTCTGGAGAGAACTCTTTGGTGTCTTTCATAGCCACTTATAGCTTAGATATCTCTATGGAGGTCTGCCTTTAGTGAGAACACTGAAAGATGAGGATAATGTGAAAAAATAAATTTCAATTCAACCCGCATTAGGTGCATTTGGAAGCCCTTTTCTACTTCTGAACAAAACAAAGAAGCAGAGCATCTGCTTTTTCTCTCACAATTCTGACTTTTCTTCTTATAATTGTGAGATATGAACTTGCAATTATGAGACAAAGAGCAGAAATGTTAGGTGTAAACACTCAAATCTTGTAAATTGTTGTAAAGAATTATCATTCCAAAGAGTAAATATTGCCATACCTTTCGTGTCATTGTCGGGAAAATGACATGCAAAGCTCTGTTTATGAAAAAAATGTGTTCTATAAGATTCACATCTCGTGGTTTTCTATGGTGCTTTGCCAGAAAGTGTCGCGAATGAGTTAAACTCACAATTGCGTTCTGGGAAAAATCTCGGAATTGCGAGTTTATATCAGCTGGCTAATAAGAATTACATCGATCCGTTGAGTGTACCTGCATGATTGCTATTCTTTACCCTGTTTAACAATGGGTCTTATACTAAGAAGAGACGGCACGCTTACTGATTACATCTGCTCAGTGATTACATAATCGTCTTAGGCCCCTGGCTGCCATCATTTCTGTTTAATGATTTTTTTTGTGTTCTGCTTTAAGGTTGGCATCATTTTGCACTACTCCTCACTTACCACCATGCTTTGGCTGGTGCTCACTGCCAGAAATACTTGTAGTGAAGTCTCCAAAGCTCCACCCATCTCTCAGGACAGGGATCCACCCACACAGACCTACCCAAAATTCACCATATTTAGGTATGTGGCCAAAGGAACACAAAATTTTGTTTCTATCTTGCATCTCTAATTTTTTTTCCTGTGATCTCAGATTCTGTGCTTCGTCCTTGTTTTACAGATTTTATCTGTTCAGTAGCGGGATTCCCATTATCATTGTTGGGGTCACCGCTTCCATTAACACAAAAAACTATGGGAGCAGAGATGATGCCCCGTAGTGAGTACCTCCTTTTGTTTCGGTTCCTCTTTGTATTGTTCAGAACATTCAGGAAAATATTTGGAAAAATACATGCCGAAAACACTTGGCTTTTCAAGCCTGTTCATTTATGGTGCTTTGAGCTTTACTGGAAATAGCAGTAAGGCAGGAAATGGCTTCAGGCTTGCACCACTGATTTATAGAGACATGTCTTAATTAATAAAAACAAGCTACCATGTGGTTTGTGATTAAATTAAAACAGTAATGACATTGCTGTCTAGGTTGTTAATTTTCTCCTACCTACCTCTTCCCCTCTCTCTGTCTCCCTTCTTTTTGTAAAGTTGCTGGATGGCATGGGAGCCCAGTCTGGGAGGTTTCTATGGACCTGCTGTGTTCCTGGTCCTGGTCATGTGTATGTATTTCCTGTGCACATTTGTGCAGTTGAAAAGGTACCCGGAGCGTAAGTATGAGCTAAAGGCCATGACAGAAGAGCAGCAACGGCTAGCCACTGCTGAAATTGGCCAGTGCCATGCGGCTAGTGGAGAGCACGGAGAACACGGAGATCATTCATGTTGCACAGCCATCACTGCGTCCATGCTTGCCAATGAGCACTCTTTTAAGGCTCAGCTAAGGGCCACGGCTTTCACTGTCTTACTCTTCCTTGCCACATGGACCTTTGGGGCATTGGCTGTGTCACAGGGCCCTTATCTGGACATGATATTTAGCTGCTTATACGGAGCATTCTCTGTCACATTAGGACTGTTTCTACTTATTCAACACTGCGCTAAACGGGATGATGTTTGGCACCGTTGGTGGGCGTGCTGTCCTTCTAAGCCATTGTTAAATGTCAATGGTGAGGCGGAGAGGAATACCAAAACGAAAAGTCACCTTAAGGTCGATCAACCATATGTCGACAAACCTTTACTCTCCCCCCACCTTCTCACATCGTTACCCCACTGCAATCCAAGCTCCCTCCCCACAGCTCAGACTGCCGTGAGCCCGTGCTGCTCTGCTTTTTATAACTCTTCTCCAGTGCTCGAAGGATCTGCTCATTCCCTGTCTCTCGCTGATGAGTTGTCCCGCCCCTCCCTGCCCCTGCAGAGCTGCCTGAAGGACAGGACTAAGTCGCGCTCATTTACTCGGACACGGCCCTGCCTTAAGGACTACACCTTACACATGGCTTCGACCAGCTTGGATGGAAGTGTGCACAGCTCCCACCTGGATAGCCCTCACAGCACACACTTAGAAAATCCCGTTTCATGTCATACCTCGCATTTGGAGGGCCAGCTCTCCTGCCATAGCCCTCATTTGGACAACCAGCTACGCTGTACAAGCCCTAGCATCCATATCGAAAGCCACCGAATGCACCTGGACAGCCAGTTGCCTTGTCTCAAGGGACACACTTGCCATAGGCACATGTGTTGTTCCAAGGCAGAACCCTTTGCCAGCATCTGCTGTCTCAAAAAAGACCACTTTTCCGGGCCTTCTCTGGAAGGAGACACTAGCACCGACTCTCTGATACACGGCGGCACCAAAATGACCAATAAAGAGGAGGACATTATGTTGCACTTGGATATCCCTCCTCCACGGGCCACCGTGCCAAGCTCTCAGGCTACTCTCAGCAGGAAAGGCACTCTCAGCCAAAGAGGGACGCTGAGCCACAATAACAGCCTGCATGAGGACTATGTATTCAGCGCCGATCCCACAGGTAACATTAGGACAGGACCATGGAAAAATGAAACCACTGTGTAGCCCTGCATAAATATCCTGTTTCTTCCTCCAGCTGAACTGCTACTAAACTACTGTGTAGTCCCAGGCCTATATTCCAAAGCACCACTGAATAAAACTACTGTGTAGTCCTTACACTACTTTCACCTTCACTCAACCACTAAATAGGACTTCACGGGATTGAAAAAATTTGTTTAAGTTCCTCAGAATTTGCTGTTCACCTACGTCTTCTTGTGCTGTTCAAAATGGTCTCAGCTTACACAAATGTATATAGACGTGTTCAAGAGTGAGGTTCCCTAATGACTTTAGTGATTGTTTAATTGCATGTGTGTGCGCCTATTTACATATTTACATGTGGTAACATGCATTTTATTCAGGACATCAGTAAAAAAAAAGATACATGGAGCATTTCAACAGAAATCACTAGTGTGTTTGTTTGTGTGTGTGTCTGTGTGTGTGTGTGTGGTTATTTAATTGGGAACCTACAAGCAAGTACAAAGTCAGTAAAGTTAAAATAATTTTCATGGGCCAAGTCAATTGGCAACATGTGAGACTAATTTTGCTCAGCCTAGAATGGACCTGACCATTCAGATGACCGAGTATAACTGCCAGCGATTGCTGATAAAGATGGCCATATAGCAAGATCAATTAAAATGAAGCACCCTTCAAAGCGAATAAACAAATATTCTTCTCTCTGTTCCCATGGTGACAGATAAGGAGGAGATGTACCAAGAGACATTTCTGCAAATCAGCCCGAAACATTAATCTTCATGAGCCTATAATTTATGCATTGATCTGCTGTTTTGTGTTGCACTGATTTTTAACATGCCGTTTCAGTGCAACAGGGTGTAAGTGGTGGTCAAATTGACATAAACCAAGTTTTTTTATCAGCACTTTTCAGATTCTTTTTTTAGAGTATTGAGTTCTCTACCACCACATGTCCAAAGATGTCGTTGCCCAATGATTTATTCTTCAGTATTTAACTTTTCTGTCTTAGCAAATTGATTTTGTCAGTAAACTGAGTATAGAAGATAACAACAACAAAGATCTAACTTGAAATAAAGGATTATCTTACTGTGAAACATAAAAAAAAAAAAGTAGCGCTAAAATAACGGCAGACTTTTTATCTGCAGAACTGCAATCTGTAACAGAAAAAACGCCACACGAATCCTGTGAAATAACTGTCTTTAGTGATACGAATGGCGATGAAATGTTTTGTGTCGGTTATTTGGAATTGTCGTTTCACTGATTTTGTCACGTCCTATTTTTCTGTCAACTCAGGGATGACGTCTTCAGTTTTCACCAGTTAGCCCACATATACTACAAATGCATGCGCTTACATCCGACACTTTCTGTACCACACAGCCAAAGGCAAACCACATTATGTTGTGATCGTTACTCCATTGTATTTTACTTTGAGTCCTGAAACGGAAATGAAAATTGCCTCCCTGTATTTTGTGCCGACGTGTATGTACATGCACAACTTTTAAGCGCTGCATTGCTTTTTCCGGCAAAACACAAGACTTATGTTGTGACCTAACTCATAGCCAGCTGTTGTTTATTTAATACATTTGCCACTTTTTTCCAATAAATGTATTTTCTCACCATGTTAAAGATTTATTTTTCTATTTTTTATTTGATCAGTTGGATTGATTCAAACAACATGGCCTGTTTTGCGGGATTGTGCTCATAATCTGTGAAACCCCAGCATGCATATGGATTCTGACAATTCCTTTTACACAGCATCTTATTTCCTTTTATGCTTTCTCTTGTCAAGGGGTCAGGAATCTTGAGTGAGATGTCTCAGTTAATAAAAGATCTTAATATTTAATACTGAGTCCATGCTCATACACATGTATTAGCACTTCACAATGAAACCTCTTCTTTAGATGAAAACGTTTTGATAGCTGCTACAATAGGTATACTTGCTGCAATAACGAAAGAATACGAGATAAAGAGCCTTTAAAATGTGGTTCGGAAAGCTGAAATAGAAACTACATCACTAATCTGAATGGCTTTGTGAGGGGAAATGATTGAGTTCACTGGGTGGTGTCTTTAAAATGTTCTATAGCCATAAGGCCTTTCACTTCTTATCATATCATCCTGGCATTGGTTAGAAACTTGCTCCCTACTGCCATCTGCTGTTTTGAGTCAATGCTGTTGTGACAAACTTCAGGTCAATTATTCACGTGTGTGTCAAAACGTGAACCGTTGGCTACATTCGAGATAGTATCTTTGTTTTCTGGACACTGTTCAAACTCGATTACTCCATGACGCAATATGGAAAAGTGGCAAAAGAGAGGAAAAAAATGTAGCAAAAGTACACACAGGTGGCAAAAGTACACACATACTTTACTCAAGAAGTACAGATACTGTTTTAAAACACTTGGCAAAAGCTAAAGTAAAGACTATGCGTTTCTAATCAGGTTAAAGTAAAATAATTATGGCCTCTGACGTGTACTTTGTAAAGTAACTAGTGTAAAAAGTAGCGGTTATTGCTAGCTGTTTTAGCATCACGCTGGTAACTGGACGTCACGAATTTCACAATTTGTTACCTAACGAATGAATCCAACAAATAAACAGATGGAAAAAAATACCTTATTGTAGTTGTGTACACCCTGTAAATGTTAAAAGGCAATTTATTTACAATATATCAGTGACTTTTAGCTAAAAGGTTTAGCATTTTAGCACGTCTTGGTCCTTGCAATAATGCTACACACACACACACACACACACACACACACATGTCTAACTGTGAGGGATGATCCTGTGAAAAATCCTCACATCATTCCACAGAGATTTTAATAGGATTTCAATCTGTGGAATGATGTGAGGATTTTTGTGCTCTGTCTGTCCCATTCCAAAATTTAAATCTTAAAAAGGGAATTTCTTTAACTGGGGATTTGTGATTTTAGTTATACTCTGCTCTCTAACAGAAGTATGCATATTTTATTCTCTGTTATGTTAGTTCCCATTATCAAAGATGAAGCTGGGAGAATAAATAGAGTGGACAATTATCGGCCTATAGCCTTGGCCGGTTTTCTATCTAAAGCTTTTGAGTGCATTTTAATAAACAAAGTTGGAACAGTTTATTTGGGCCTTTTGATATTATTATATAATATCCGTGATTATACAAATATGTGTATATTTGCTCTAAAGGGGGACGTGCTTATTAGAAAAAATTCCACGTTTTTTAATGCAATTTATCGGTGCATCTAAAGCCTTTGATCATCTAAATCATGAAAAATTATTTGGTAAGTTACATGATAGAGTGGTTCTGTTGGGAATTCTTGTATGCTCATCAGTTAAAATTAGGTAATCTTATGTCTGCACCACTTACTGTAGGTAATGGAGTTAGACAGAGAAGCATGTTGTCTACATTTCCCTTTAATATTTATATAGATGACTTATCAGAGGTTCTAGATAGTTGTGGAACAGGCTGTATGGTCGGCCAATCCATTATCACCCATTTGTATGCGGATGATTTGGAGATTTTTATTTGTCCATATAGTGCTTGAACAGCTATTGAGGGTTTGTATTTTGACATTAAATACAATGCAAAGAGGAGCAATATGATGATTTTGAGGAGTAGGGATTACAGGAAACTTTCATTCACTGTCTTCTCTCTGTCCTTAAAGTATGCAATGAGATTAAATACTTAGGACACTATAAAACCGCTGATCGTGACATCTACAGACAATGTCATGTGATGTACACATAAGTGAATATACTGGCTAGGAAATGTAGTGCTGAAAATCAGTGAAGACTGTCCTGTGTAGAGCATTCTGTACTCCGATGTATACTGACCCATTTATGGCAGCATTACAGAAGCAACAGCATGCAGAAACTTAATGTAGCATATAATGATGGAATGAGGCTGTCGAAGTAGTGCAAGTCCAGTGTTTGCAGCCGACCAGCTCTGCTGTGTTACAGGTGTACATGTACAGGTGTACAAGTAGGCTATTAGATTCTGTAAACAGTATCATTTCAACACTGACAAATCCTGCGCTAAGCTCTGTCAGATTTTTCTTCAACAACTGGCGTCTTAATTTATATGTAAATATATGATATTGTGGATTATTGTTGTTTTTTTCCCATTGTGTTTGATGTTTTTCTTTAGAAAATTCAACTATCATTACAATATTTTGACATCATGGGGCTTACTGAAAGGCAGAAAGAAGTGTTGCACAGTATACACACACACACACACACACATATATATATATATATATATATATATATATATATATATATATATATATTTACTATATATATATTACTACATAGATTCACAAAAAAATTACAATAAGACTTTGCACATGCATTGACAACCAAGGAGTATAGGTCAAAGGAGTGCACTAGCTCCATTTGGACTTTTGTACATGGTGTGTGTTATTAAAATGAAAGTCAATCCCATGTAAGTGGTAACATCTTTTTGGACAACCCTTTATAGATATTTTTTAACCCATTTTAACCTCAGCATTTTCTTCATTACGTTAATTAAGTGAGCAAGATTCAATATTATAAGAAGAGCCTCCCCTCCGCCCACCCAATCTGTTTGGAAACACTTGTCATTTGTCATGAAATCACCATATTTATCCAGGCCACTTTCATGGTGGGAACTACTTCTATAGCAGGAAGTCAGGAAGAGAGCACTGCTATAAGCCTGACCTATTTATATCCTGCACAAGCCTGCACAACTGTCTTTCCACTTCTCTGGTAGCTCCATGTTAGCGTAGCGATTTGGCACTGAATTACAGTGGACGTTTGATAACTGTTCAGCTATCAACTAATAGTTGTTATAATAAACTGATATGCAAGGTATAGTTCAATGAAAAGCTCTTCTTTTTATTGCACTGGGGTTGTGCAATAAAAACAGTATTTTTTTTCCATTTAGCTCAATGCAAGTGTTCTGGAGCTTAATCAGCCTCCAGCCTCCTCTAAAAAAATGCATTTAGTTCAGTTTGTCATATTTTTAATGCTTTTAATTGATTTATCCTTGTATATGAACTATATATATTAGTGCTGAATGAACTTATTATACATTGTGAATGCTTTTCACAATTTTTTTTAATTTTTTTTCTTAAATCAATTCCTTTAAATAGTTCTTCGGGAGCGTCATGTTTGTGTCTATGCAAAAGGCTGCTTTTTTTTTTGGCTCAGCCAGTCCAATACCTCTAGCAGCTACTGCCCCCTAGTGTTCTTCATGCATACTAGCGTCATATAATCAAACCTATATATTTTCGAATCCCAAATTAACTATCAAAAAAAATAAAAACTTGCACCGAAAGATTTCTACACACAAAAAAAAATCTTTTCAAAGTATTTACATTTATTCAAGGAGGAACTGTAGGGAAGTGAATACAGTACAATATAGTGTCGACCTGCTGCATCACATTTTAGGCACTTAGCATAAAAAAATAAATTTGTTTTTCAAATCGCAGTAAAACCCAAACAACGTGTTTGACATTAGCGTTAAACATCAAACAGCTGTTTTGCCTCATGATTAAAAACGTATTTGGTTGCGGTTATATTGGCATGTAAGAAGGATATGATTTCTACTTAAGGATGACATGATGGATTGAGTGGTAAAGAAAAAAGGTAGGTGTAAAAACTTTAAACAAAGTAAAAATTCACACTATGTATTTAAAAACCATAGGCATATTAGAAATCAGGATGCAATGTGGCGGTAAACTTTATACTGCTGTTTAACAATGATTGTCAGATTTCAGTCATTTCAAAGTGTATGAGTTTAAAAGGTTTTGAAGTAAAATTCTATGGTAAAAGGATGCCATCACAAATTTCCATCTTTTTAAGTTTACACAGTATACGATGTCAACTCTGAGGTAAAACAGATCTTCTTTGTAAAAGTGACGTTTTGAATATCTTAGATTTGCATAAGTCGTTTGCATGAACAAATATGGACCGGATATTTGAAACCATGTTTTTAAAAAGAGAACTATAATAAAACATTCAAATATAATTTAGAGATTTAAACTGGCTCAACAGTACGGTGTTTGCCAATTAAAGCGAAAATTTTTTTTTTTCCCCCCCACTTAACCACTGAATCCTCTTAAACCATACGAGGAACGTAAAACACTAAGAACTACTGCAGACTGAGGCACGCAACGATGAAAGAAAAAGACTCGGACGCAAAACTGAATAAGTGTTTGGTTGTTCATTTGGTGGGGTCGGTGGTTTGCATCTGAACATGGGTCGATAAAGTAATACTGTGCTTTGCGGGATTTCAACTTCATTCAAAAAGACGACAGCAAAAGGAAATTAATGCATTTGAAGCACTGAAATGGGTACTACATTAATTGCAAGATGTACAGATCAAAAGTGAAATGAATTATTGCTACAAAAATGAGACTGGGTCAGTTTTGATGTGTTAAAAAAAACAAAACAACAAGAACAACAAAAATAAACGGGATAGCACCGGTAAAACAAACATGAGAACATGGGTACACATATACAGTGTATGAAAATAACCTTTTTTTTTTTTTTTTCTCCACAGGCTTCCACAGGAACCTAAAATTTTGCTTCTAGATCACTTCTGCACAAATATTTCTACAGCTACATCAACTGACCAGTGTTCGTAGCGAACATTTGTATGGTTCGGTTTGAAAAGGGCCGCGTTTATAAGTAAAAAGGAATTTCAAATAATTAATAAAGTAATAAGCTCTATGACATCTAATGAAGATTAATGTATGCGGTCAATTTTTGGAAAAAAAAAACATGCGGTAAATGAAATATATCCTCGGATGTTTTCGGAGCGAACTTAAAGGATCGCTTTGTTTTTATCCAAACTGGATTTTGAAAAATACCTGAGAAAACTGTTAACTGACTGCATTGAAATAGGTCTATTACAGACAGCACCTTCTTTTCATACCAGTGATCTTTTTGCTTGCATGTAGAAACATACAGTGTGTTCAGGTTTCACAGTTCAATTATGTACATACACAAAAGGTCTATGAGTTCAAATGTACAAGGGTTAAAATATTTACATACAAATTGGTATCGGGTACCAAACTTTCTTCTATTACACTCCATTAAAATCTTTTGAATGTATTTATGAAAAAAATAGACAGCTTAAGTATATCTAACATTTCTATGTTCTTTTTTTTCCCCCCACTTTTTGTTTTTATTTGTTTCTACATTAGAGGATGGCATTTGACCCAAACCAGGGGCTATGTGGTTATTTTAGAACAGCTTATTCCAGTCTCTTGTAGCCTCCATGAGATGCCGCTGTCCGTGGCCAATCCACTCTTCCTGATTGTTAAACACTCGGCCACAAAACCAACAACTAAAAGTTGGTAACTGCTCTGAACCTGTGCTGGAGGATGACCTCACTACCTCATATTTGTTTCTTCTGGTCTTTTTTAACTTCAGCCTTAAAATAAAGCGCTCCCTAACATTGTTCCCTGACGGCCGGACTCTTGACTCTGCACAGATACTAGGAGAGTTTGACAGTGTACCATCTGGACCGATGAAGCTCCATTCAGACAGGGCTCTGACTGTGCTCTCGCACAATGCCACCTTGATAACTTCGCCCTTGTATCTGTTAACCGACTTCATAATATTGGTCACCTCGGGAATATCAGCGTCGGGGTGGTTTAGCACCACGACTGGTTGGTTTTGACGAGGAAATTTGATCGGCTGAAACGGGCTGAACGGGAAAAGTCGAAGGGTTCTCTCTGTGTCTTTTGCCAAGGGCTCGCACAGCAAGGAGAGCTCTTTCTGAGCAAGGGCCTTGCTTGACATTCTTCGCGTTTTAGGCAAGGTCTCAAAAGACTCCTCGAACAAAATCCTTCTCCTTCTCTTCCGCTGGCTCCGTGGACGGCTATGCGCGTGTAAGAATGATGATTTCTGCACGTCTTCCTCGACTTGAATGTCTGACCCGGGTGATACATTTTTAAGCTTGGTAGAGATGAGTTTCCGAGTGGGGCTATGAGTATTCGTGGAGGTTTTCAGTCCTGCTGACCAATCCGAAGACACAAGCAAGTACGGTGACTGCAGAGAACTCGTGGCCACGTAAAGTGGCTTTTTAGCAGACGTATACGGAGTGGTAGAGAGGAACCTGGTGCCATTAGGACTTCTGACTATTTTGAGAAAAACTCTACTTTTGCCTCCTTCATTTGTTTGGCCCTGGTTTGTCCCTTTCTCATTCGAACTATTCACCAGTAACCCTGACTTGGCCGGCGAGATATACCTAAGCAAGTATGCCTGTCGTCCCGTTTGCAAAGACGATGCCTTGTCAGCTGATTTCACAGGCATAGCCAATACCGGGCGAGTGGTCAGGACTGTCTTTGAGGTCGAACCAGTCGACTCGGTACTCGGTGAAACTGGAAGTGGCCGTTGCACCAAATAACACATCGGTTGTGCATTTGGCGTCTGTTCCGAGGGCGACTTAACAGTACCTGATAAGAGAAGAGGCCCATTCAGGGCAGAAGCACTGACAAAATAGCGGCCTCCATTGTTACTCGCTGATTGCAAGAGCGATGATTGCCCTTTGCCCTCTCCATTTAAACTTTGAGCCGACATCCCAATTCTACCACCATTTAGTGTGAGAGACAACCCTGACCCTTTTCTTGGCATTTCAATTCCTGGCTTAACATAGGACACGTTAACTTTGGAAGCAGAGGACTTTGTAATAAGCTTGAAGCCTTGACCACTTGAGAGCTGGACCGGCACAGCATATGGAGTCTCTGAAGTCTGAAGGAACATCTGCTTCTTCCCCTCGGGCGTTTGCAGGATTCGAAGCGTTGTTTTTGTAGGTCGGTTACTATCCTGGAACATAGCTGAGGACACCATCCTTTCTTTCTCAAGCTGCTGGCTGATGATAGCATCTGAATGCTCTTCAAGTATCTTGCCCAAAGCAGCAGCATTACTTGAAACTGCATAGCCACCCTCAACAGACGTCATAACATCCTGCTTGGTATTCGCGGAATCTAGCAAACATTGGCCATTGTCAGTCTCTGGCATCACTGGAAGCGGCAACTCGTCAACAGTAGCCACACACTCGTCCACCTCTATGTCACTATCCGACACTCGTTCTAAGGATTTATTCTCACCAGCAGAGGCCATATAATTTACACCTTCATCACTACCTACATAGTCATCAGACTGTTCATCCAAAATTGGTGGAGACGCAGGCAGTGTTAAACTCCAATCTGAAGCTAGCTTGAGTTCATCGCAATCTTCTTCGCAATCTTCTTCGCACTCTTCGTCCTCCAAGTCATCCTGGGCATGTTCATCGATATCCAGAAAATCGGGAGAACTGCCAAAAGTCTCTTTAGAGTAATTGTGAAAACTGAAAACTTCCTGATTCGGAGAATTTTGCAAAACAGTGTCTTCATTGGTGACACCATCTTTGGCATCGGGGGAATCATTAGCACTTGTCTTTTTAGGCGGGCTTGTATCGGAACCGGTTGGACCGTCTTCGGGTAGCTTCTTTCCGGGGGAGGGATCAGTGAGCGCACTCGGCCGAGAGGTCTTACCATTAAATAAATCAGAATAGCAGGACGGATTTGCTGAAATTGCAATTAAGGAATTCTCAACATCAACAACAGAGGTCTCTTTCTCTTCGACTGGTAGAGCCAGGGATGGAAGTTTAGGTGGACTCGGCTCTGGCGACAGAAGGGAATCACTGGCAGATATTGAAATCTCAGGAAGAGTGCACTCACTTGAAGTCGATTCTAATGACGATAGACTATCAGTACATAAATCTACATCTGTGGTGTCTTTAGCAAGCACTTGTAATAAAGCTGCTTTTTCTTTGATTTGGTCGGTGTGCAAGTTTTTAGCTGAGTCGGAGGCTGAATGTGTTGATTTGGACTCCTCAGCCCTGGACTGGTCAGGAAGTGAACAATCCTCAGGACGTAATGACTTCTTTTTAAGATCTGATCCAATGAACAAGTTTTCAGAAAAGTCTGCCTCTGCACAACGTGAGCCGGTAGCATTGGTACGAGACGTACCAGATATTTCAACATCATTGACAGCCTGGTTTGAAGTTGGGCCCATATTTGCTTCATGCTCATCTAACAAAGGCGACTGGTCCCCAGTGTGGTGCGAGTCCATGCTCGATGAAGCAGATACGTCTTTGTTTGTGCCCGAATCTAAACTGAGAAGAGATCCCGATCTTTCCGAAAGTGAGGAGAATGGTGAGCTACCATTCTTTTCATCATCTTCAACATTATTTGTAGGCGACATGTCATTTTTGGTAGTAGGTTCTTGTTTTGCTGGTATGACTTTTAAAACTATATGCTTCTTACCATCTATCATCTTAAAACCCATTACTTTTGTGGTACAGTGAGGGGGTATCGAGATTTTATTTTTGACCATGAAAACGGTCAACCCGTTGGTGTAGCTAGGTTCATTTTCTTGCATTTTTGCCTGTGGTGTCGTCGAAGTAACTGGATAAGAACACTGTGGCTCATTCTTTAGTGGACCTTTACTCCACTTGTTACTCTCTTATCTTCACACCTACGGCTCTTTCAAGAAACTGTTGCGTTTCCTCCAGTGTTTTCTCAGGATTAAACAATCTGCCACTATGGTCAAGCAGACCTACTCCAGAGTAAGAATTCAGCTTTGACATCCACTGTGGTTCCCTGGATCCGCCGGCAGGAGGACTCTTTTTAAGAAACAGTTTCAGTCCTGGCGAGTTAACTCTAGAATTGTCCTCCATCGTCCTCCATCTGTTAGTTCTATCCATTTCATCTTCATGAGCCACAGCCATATGTTTAGTTAGGTACTCTCTCCGTGCAGCACCGTAACCACACAAATGACATGTGTAAGGGAATGCTCCCGCCGGAACTTTCCCAGAGTGGATCTTCCCCTGTGCGGGACTTATGGATGGACACTTTGTACATTTGTGGCTGCCCTCATTGTGATAATGAATGTGCTGAACAAAAGTGCCAGCGTCTCTAGTGGAAAATTCGCATTTCTTGCAGCGAAACAGTCCATTGCAGCTATGACACATAATGAAATGCCGTGTGAGCAACAGTAAAGAGTACTGGACGCCGTCGTTGCAAATCTCACAAGTGACCAAAGTGTCTCGGTGGCCGATGCGATGACGCTGAAGAGATGAGAACTCGTTGGTGACAAAGGTACAAAGATCACATGGATAGGTTGGAAGTGTTCCTTTGTGAGCCCCTTGAAAATGTTTCAGTAAGTCATTGGGGCTGTAAGTGGTTTCATCTTTGCATTCCGAGCAGCAAAAACTGAGTATTTTTCCAGAGAAAACAGCACCCTGTTGAAGCTTACATGCCGATTTCTCTGTGGCCTTGCTCTCTGTGTGAGAGAGATCAGTACCTGGCTCTCCAGACTGTGTTTCATCTTGGAGACAAAGATCATTCTGGTCATTATATGCAGCGTGTTCTGCCGTATGCAATACACTGACTGAAGCATCCTTCTCAACAGCCCCGTTTTTGTCGTGTTTTCTTGGTGGATCATCTGTAGCAGCCTCCATTTCTTATAATGGATCCTGCAAAGAAACCACAACATGATCAAATGACTACCTCTCATTTTTGTTTAATAATAAAAACAGTTTCTAAAAAAAGTGTTACTTCTGATTCTATTCACGACAAATCTGTTGAATGTTTCTCTGAATTCACTGCAGTCAGAACAGTATGTAATTACATGTAAACTACCTTGAAAACAGCACACAAAACACTGTTTTAATTACATGCTCATACTTCATCAGCAATATAAATGTCTTTTGGCAATATATTATTAAGTATGAATTTTGCAGAGGATATGCAGATGTGTGTATTGTTAAAAGTAGTTCTTCCACCAGTGAATAAATGTCTTAAAAAATGTTTACTCTTTTTTTTTTTTTTGCTACAACAAAATAATTTTTAGACATCCTATATATGAATGTTGATCTTCATGTGTTTACTGGTATTAATTGCAGGTGTTAAATATAGGCTAAAAATCATAATCTAAATACTAAACTTTTCGCAAAATGCAATAAACGAACATCACAAATGTCATTAAATTGGCAAACTGTAGATCCAGACAACCAGTCTGTATACACCGCTAGGCAAACTTTAAAGACTGTTCAAAAGTACTCTTAAAACCAGACAGCTCAACACCTCAATCTTTAAACACTGTCTTATAACAGACCAAAACATTCACATTTACTGTTTGAATACCTTGACCATCCAAATGGAAAATAGGAAAGAGGAACGTTATCATGATCTGCAAAATACCCTAAAAAATATAAAATGCAAAATACCTATAAACTAGAGATATAACAATGGACATGAAAAACAAAACAAAAAAAACAAAACCCAGTCCCCACTTTAACAAACACTATACTGAATTGCATTGTTTAGTTTGTAATATTTAGTGAAGACATAAGTTGGTTAACAAATGTATATTTTTCCTCGTTTAACAGATCACCGTGTTTACATGTACAACATACATTTCTCTTATTTTAAAGTAAACTCATTTCAATGCATTTCCTCTCAGAAGCATGATTAGTGGTTACTTACTGTCCTATACGACAAATTTTAAAGGGGTAAAAGGGTGCTATTTAATTGACACGCGTACAATACAACACAGTGAAATTCTTTCGTCATCAATCCTTGTGATATTAGGACGGTGGGGTCATGTGACATGTCACAAAGGGGATGTCAAAGTAATAACAATAAGCAAATATTCTAGTCTTGAAAATGAGAAATCGCCAATATATTATTATACCAATTATAATAATAATAATAATAATATTACCTACAATAGATAAATTTGTATATAGAACCTCCTGCTGCTGCAATCATAAAGACAGTACAGTTTATGTTACTGTATGCAATTTTAGAAGACTTAGTTATTAGATTGAGCCTTGCTCCTTCTCACTGTCAGTGTATATATATATATATATATATATATATATATATATATATATATATATATATATATATCTAATATATATGTGAAAAACCAGTGAAGACTCCAAATTGGTACGGCAACATATCAAGAGAATTCACACCACAACACAGGATGTAAACCAGCTTCTTTCTTGTGTTCTCCTTTGGTTTTGCTCTTCATAGCAGTAATTCTGCACTGAGAATTACAACTACCAGAGAAGGTTCATCATGTGTATGCTAGGTGTCCATCTGCAACTTACATGGTTCTCCGAGACCCTATTTTAGCCACACGCCTCTGAGAGTTTACTGCACACCCTATTGTGACCTAGTTTATCCCCTGTTTGCTCAAGCATTTCTCTGGAAATCAAGTTTTAGCCTCGTTCCCCTCCATAGATGACAGGATGCTCTTTCTGATCGCTCCCTTTCCCCAATACGCGTCGTCGTTGGGTGAATTGCCTCCTGCCCGAAAGCCCCGTGTCTTGCATAAAAGTAGCTAGGCTATTGCAATTGACTTGGCAATCACCAACTTTGTGCAACGCGAACACGCACAAAACACAGAGGAAGTGCCATGGCATCTACCGACTCCGCGCTTCACATTTACGCAGGGCTTCCTATAAGGAACCGGACACGTTTCGCGTGCTTTCCCGGCACAGCCGGTACCATGTATTCCAAGCCAACCTAATAATTCTGCTAAATCAACATTTAAAAAAATAAATAAAGCACGTCTCCCCCACCCACGCACACACATCAGGCGATTAGAATCGTACGGAAGTTCTCAAAAGAGTAGATCTTATAAATAAGTTGTCGACACAACCCCTGGGAAATGTGCAAACGAATAGTTTTCCATAAGCGCCACGGATAGACTTGATTTAGACCAATTTACCTTTCTTTTCTCTTTAGGCTGGCAGGTCAGAGACGGCGGCCATGACAGTTGCATCCGGGTAACATTCGGCTGCCTCACTGTGCTGTGTGTGTGAGTAGTGAAGCAGGAACTCAGAGCGGAGGAGTAGCGCTCACTACCTGAAAGTCTCATTAGCCTGTCCTCTTTAAACTACTAGCTCATTGTTCCTTTCGTGTCCCGTAAAGAAACTTTAAAATCGAATATAGCTTGGGTTTGGAGCGAGCCGTGGTTCTAAACGGGGATGTTTACACCGTATCCCATTTCCCAAGGCACCCATGTGCTTCCAGTGGCGTTCATAACAACAGTATAACCCAGCCCTCGTTTGGTGAAGACCTTTCTCATGTGAGACTTTGAGAGGAAACAGACGCCATGTCTCTCCCAGCCCGCCATTTTCTTTAAATGCTGATCACACAATGCTCTTGTGGATTATATTATAGCAGAATGCAACCACATTTCTGCATCACACCCTGCAAATGTTCATGTTCTCAGATTGCATTTAAAGCAGGACAAATCCATGACTGGCAAATATATTAAAATGTCATTTTGCTCATAATTTATAACTTTCACTCAAGTTTATTTAATCATAATTAAGTTCAAAATGCACTGCATTTACATTTCTGTTCATCTCGGTAGACGCCTGTATCCGTACACTTTACATTTAGTATTTAGCAGAAACCCTATTCTTGGAGCAGGAATATTATCAGTCTAAAAACTGATGTCAAGGAGGTTGTACAACAGGTACAACATGCTATTCTGAATTCTTCTGGAGGTACAGCATTCAGATCTGATCTTTAGACAGTGGGTGAAGATGTACTAATGAGTCATTTGTTGGGACATCTAGTAGAAGTTCATTCCATCACTTAGGTGGCAGAACAGAGAAGAGTCTTAAGGCATGTGTCCTGAGAGGTTGTGGGCCAAGTAGTGGTCACCAAATGTGGATTATTTATTTATTTTTATTACAGCAATTCAGATGAAAGGTTTATATTAATTTCTCTGGTACCACTTTCTAAAGTTCACAGGGACTAAAATGTATAAGTTCTGTATGTTTTAAGCTTAATAATATTTTGGTTAAAATATGCTATTTAATAAGGACAACGGTTTAATGATTAATATGATGAAGCTTTCTATGATGATATGTAAGTAACATTTATGTCACTTTATAGCACTTTGTAATAGACAATGAGTTTCCCGCAACCAGTAGGGAGAACTTTAAGTATTATGGAGGGAGAAAAGAAGGGGGGAAAATGAAGATGGTTGTGAATCATTGACACTGCTATGAGTGGTAACAAAAACTAATGTGATTTACAGATGAACATTAAATGTAACATGAATTCAGTAATAGGTTACTCGACATCGCTGTGGAATGAGACTTGGCACAATGGTTACACAATTTGTTCTTTAAGAAATTAAACATTTCTCAAAGGAAACATCTCAACAGTAATATAGAATTGAATGAATTTATTCTTCGATGGAGACCTAAAGCACTATTTTCACGTCGGTTACGTAGGTTACGTCTTCTACATGCTGTAAAAGTAAATGTAAATATAGTGACCAATAATTTAAGAACGCATTACTGTGATACTGTAAAGTTGACTTCACAACAAATTTGGGTAATGTTATTTGCACAGACATTACCTAAGTGATGAATTAACTATATTCATGTGCATATTTCTCTGTCACACACACAGACACACACACACACTCACACACTCACACATAAGAACAAGCTCTTTTTGAAAGAAACTCATACACATATAAGATGGATTCAAACAGGGTAAACTGTTTTGTTTGTCTATATCCTTATATATTGTTGTTGATATTTGATAGATTATACCTGATTGCTGCAAAATATGGTATTTGGATTACAGCCTATTATTTGCTTTGTATCAATATGTATTTTCTACCTTATCTGTAAATCATGTAACATACAATACAAAGCAACGTATCGAGATTTCTGACTTTTACAGCCATATGTGTTTCTTCCACAAACTGTTACCACATAGACGGAGGATACACAGTTACATAGGATATCTCTGGATGGGTTTTTCATGAACTATAAGACCCAAAACTATGCCAGCATGAATGTGCCACTGTAGACAGATCACAGTCCATAAAGATTTACATGGGTTGGATTGAGTGGAAGGACTTGAGTGGCCTGCTGTAGAACTCTGACCATAACTGTATTGAAAGCTTTGGGTGAATTGGAACGCTGACTTCACCCCAGCCTCCTCACCATACATCACTACCTAAGTGTAATGTCACCAGTGTGGATGAATGAGGACAAATCTCCACAACTACAATCCAAAATCTAGTGGAGAGAAAAGAGAACAGAGTGGAGGTTATTATAACAGCAAATGAAAACTATGCAATTAATATGATATTCAAGAAGTACATATGAATAAATGTCTTCCATATGGTGTGTCTGTCAGCAGGTCCTTTCAGCACTAATGTTCAATTTATATATGATCACACATATGTTGCTAATGTGTATTTTATTTAAAGTAAACATTCTAATATAAATCCATCTAAAATAGTTTAAACTTGTCTTCCTAAACTGTAATCCAAAGCCATGTGTATAAGAACAATAGCATTTCTTATATTCTTATATGTTAGCACTAATGATGTAAAAGAAGAGAACATTTGTAATTGAGAAATACATTATTTGTACTTTTCCATTTTGTGATTAATATTGAAATGTTTATAAAAACAATTTAACTAAACAAACTGAAAATGATTAGCCATGTTAGAAACAACTAATGAAAATTCAAAACAGTAGGAAAATATTGTATTAGGGCTGAAACGTTTCCGTGAGTAACACGAGTAATTCAAATGCAAAAATTCATCAAGGCAAATTAATGTGCCTCGATGATCGATGTTACATCCATTTAACTAAACACGGAGCACTGTGTTCCTGCAGACCCTGTTACTGATGCACCCGCTAAACTTGGACAGGTAACAGAGGAGGCTGCAAAAAGGAAGCTGCAGTCTTGGATCATTCATTCATTCATTCATCTTCTACCGCTTTATCCGATTTTCCCGGGGAGCCTGTGCCTATCTCAGGCGTCTATGGGCGTTAAGGCAGGATACACTCTGGATGGAATGCCAACACATTGCAGGGCACACACACACACATTCACTAGAGACAATTTTCCAAGGTGCCAATCAACCTACCGTGCATGTTTTTGGACCAGGAGGAAACCGGAGAACCCGGAGAAAAAACCCCCTGAGGCACGGGGAGAACATGCAAACTCCACACACACATGGCCGATATGGGAATCAAACCCGGACCCTGGCGGTTTGAGGCGAACATGCTAACCACTAAGCCACCGTGCCTCGCCACTTCAAACTAAAAGATAAAGAAAACTCTGCACAGTGCGATAAATGTTTATAAAGTAATTTGAAATTGATGTTTTACATATTTTTATTTATCAGCGGTGCAGTAGAACAAAAAACTCACGGATCACATTACTCGTTTTGAATCACGGATTGGATAATTTTTTCGGCTCAGTGAAAAAAAGTGGGGGTGGGGAGATATTTTTACTTTCTATTTATAACAAGAAAAGTTGCAGAAAGTAATGGCTCCCATACATAAGTTATGCTTTAGTTCACTGATTAACATGTTCACATGAACACACGACTGCTCTGTGTAATTATGAAATTTCTTATAAAGCAATATAGTCAGGAAAAGAAAATCTTTCATTCTGCAAAAATGTAAATTCTAGACAGATTTTAAATAATCTGCGAGTCATGTGCATAGCGAACTGTGAGTCGGGCTTGTACGGATCAAGGGTCAACTTGCACCAATATTATTTAGTTCAAAAAGTCCCTCTGCAGTGGCATGTAGAGCAGGTAGTGGATAATCCATAGCAACAGGCCTAGATTGTATTCTGATGTTTTGTATTATTCATTATACATTTACACTTGATAAACTATTATATACTCTGTATACTCTTAAACCAGGTACATTAATTGTAATATCTGTTGGCATTTGCTTTAAAACTGTTTACACTTCTTGCTGGGGTTTCTGACTGTACTAACTATATAACTTTAACTATAACAGTTGCATTTCTAATTTAACATATACAATAGTGTAATGTGTATTGGGTTGATTGTTACCTAAATTATTATAATTATTATTATTATTTTTTTTGCCAAAATAGAATAAGAAAAGTGCTGATCTTTCTTAAGGGCTTTATTTTCTTATCAGGAGGATATCAGTATTAGGTGTGTGACCCTGTAGGTCATGACTTGGGATTGTATGCTCACAGCATGATTGTTTTGAATTTGACAAAATGATTAATCTTCCGTGCCAGGGCAAAGTCAGTGTATCCATTTCTAGAACAGATTATCCTAACAAGGTGTGAACACACCAAACAAGACCAGTCACAGGGCTACTGTTTGATGTGGATCTAGAGATATCACTCCTGTTACCTTCTAAATGTTTTGATCATGTACAACCATTAACAACCATTGAATTGATTAGGATAGCATATCAATCATCCATGTATTTTCAATAAACCAGGTTAATCAAGCTTATTTGCATAAATCAAGCATATGGTAATGTCAGTGTCAAGGATCTCAGTCCTGGCAAATCTGTCTAAACCACAACTCTTCTGGTGAATATTATTAGTACATTATTATAATTATTATTTGTCAAATTACTGCAGATTTCACATTATAAATATTCTGGCTTTTATTTTTTCAATTCAGTTTGAATTAACCATAACCGTGAAAACATATTACACTAAGATAATTAACAAGAAAGAGCTTAATTTGTCATTACATGTAGGATTATGATTCTAAAGAAAAAAAACTCTTAGAATCCTACACAAGAAAACGTTATTAAAAAATCAGAAAGCAAAATTTTACGCATTTTAATATATAAATACAAATTATTTATGTGTGTGTGTGTGTGTGTGTGTGTGTGTGTGTGTGTGTGTGTGTGTGTGTGTGTAATGATGTAAATAGTATCCAGATAATAAAGCGCATACCTGTGTGTATATCAGATTAAAACTAATATTAAACAATTATTTCTTGTTAAAATTTATTCATTACCCAAATGTTTTTGGTAGTTGCCCTAATATGTGTAAAAATCCTTAAGCAATTTCAATTTCAAGTGTATTTGTATGCGCATATTTGGTTTGACACATGTTTTACGCTGGATGTGCTTCCTAACGCAACCCTCCCCATTTATCCAGGCTTGGGACCAACTACTTGGGATGTACAGGCTTGTGCAACCCTAATGGCTGGGGCCGACTGAGCAGTTGAGGGTAAAGAGCCATGCTCAAGGACCCACTAGCATCAGCTTGGTGGTTTTGTGTGTGTTCACTTCTTGAGGTGGTAGCTCAATGTTTATATATATATATGATATATATATATATAGCTATATATATATATATATATATATATATATATATATATATATATATATATATATATAATATATATATATATATATATATATATATATATATATATATATATATATATATATATATATATATATAAGGTGTGAATTGGGGTGTGGTAGTAGGTGAAAATGGCTGATGATCATTAGTGGATATAACAGAGCTCTCACCTTCAGGAGTGAGTAACTCCACCCTCTTTTGGACCAAAGAATTCTGGGATAAATAGTGCCAGGCCTCAGTACCAAGTAAGAATCCCAAGTAGCAAGAAGTTGATCTTCTCAGTTAGCTAAAAGCTAAAGTCTTACTGGTCCTGCACTGAGGTCTGAGGGACGAACAATTTGCAGCCATGTGGTCTGACAGCATTGTTGGTAAGAATAAAGTTGAATTTTTTTGAAAATCTATTTAAAAACAAAACTATGTATAGTTTTAAACTTGTTGCTTATATTAAGAAAAGACATGTTTGATTTTCTGGAAAAACAGGTAAAGATGGAGCATCTCAGGCCAGTAAGATTGCAGGCCGGAGGAAGCGGACCAGTTTCACCAAAGAGCACTTGGAGCTCCTCAGAATGGCTTTTAGCATGGACCCATACCCTGGCATTAGTGTCAGAGAAAGTCTGTCTCAAGCCACAGGCCTTCCAGAGTCACGAATTCAGGTAGATTCCTAGACAAAATACTTATTCTTCACATATTTTAGCTTTTGTGATATGATTAGATGTTGTTTTTTTTCATGATTGTTGTTCACTATTTAATCAAATGTGCATATATTTGCTTTAAACAGGTTTGGTTCCAGAATAAGAGGGCAAGAACGTTAAAGAACAGAAATGCTCGGAGCTCACCTCAACCAGAAGCTACTTCTTCCCTGCCTAGTCCTTTCCTGCCACCCCACATGGTTGGTGTAAGAGAAGGCAGACAACCAGCATTTAACGTCACTCAACCTCAGCTGAGAGAAGACGGCGAGCAGGACTGCTTCTTTACTGACTTATCTCCACAAAGCTTTGGCCTTCTACCGAGTGGCGCTCACTGCAGCACTCCATCTATGAGACCACGCCAAGACCGGCTGATGGGTACTAGCCTGAGTCCTTCCTCCTTTCACTCTGACTTGGAGGTTACTGCAGTTGGCTGGAGCTCTATGAGAGCACAGAACTCGCCAGAGTGTCTGTGGAGTCCACCAATGCAAGGCACTGGAAACAACAGCAGCAAAGATGAGAGTCCAGTCTTTCTTTATCCTCCACCTCCTTATCCTCATGGCACTGTGAGGTCTGGCTTTCTCAACAGTTTAAAGTCCACCTCCCCTGACTCTGCAGATTCTGCATTTTGGGACATGGGTGTGGAGAACACGTCTCCCATGCCGTATTCTCAGGGTGGAAGTGGTCTGTGGGATGAATCTGCTCAAGAGCAGCCTCTGGCCCCGCTACCAAATCTGTCTTCTCAATGCCTAGAGGAAGTTCTGGGTGAGATGGAACCAGGCTGGTGGAAGATTAATGGACAAATGGAGCTTCAATAAGACTAGGGGTGAAAAAAAAAATGAAGAAAATGTAAAATAAAAAATATACTTAATTCACCTGATTTTCAGATGTGAGCGGCAAATATGTGAATGCTACCATTATTTTATTTTTTACCTCAAGATATTGTGACGGGAAAGCAGTATCGTTTTTATTTATTAATTTAATGTAAAACTCTTACAAAGAGTTAATTATCCACAAGACTCATGTTGCAAGATTTTACTGATAATATTGTATTTAAGACCTTTTTGGTCAGTTTTTACATAATTAAACCTATTTATTTCTATTATCTATTGCAGAAGTACAGGACTGGGGGAGGGAATGTAAATAATCACTTATTTTGTACAATAATTTATTGCAAATAAAATGTTAAGCAAGTGAACTGTTTACTCGTTTTTGAGCAATGACTACTTTCCCCCCTTTTTCCCTGACTAAATATAACCTACTTAAATATCGTTCGCGGAACTATCAAACTGGGAACGCGTGTTTAACAATATGGTTTACCCGGACGAAATGTTCGCGACGGAACGAATCCCCGGATGTAGTGCACACGTGAAACTCTTTGCTGGTTCTTACGGTTTGGGAATATGACGTGATATAATCGTATTTTTTCGTTTTAAAAGGCTTTTTTGGCTTCGGTGGTTTTGAGGAAAATAAGTTCAAAGGTAGTTTGTTTCATTTGATTATTTAGAACATTGAAAAGTGAAAAGCATAACGAAATATTTGTGTTTGTTGTGATTGCTAACTGTTTACTGTGTAGTGGCAGCAGGAATCGTGTGTGTGTGTGTGTGTGTGTGTGTGTGTGTGTGTGTGTGTGTGTGTGTGTGTGTGTGTGTGTGTGTGTGTGTGATTTTGAGTGTGAGCTTTTACACATTTTGGAGAAAACAATACTTGCCATGTTGTTAATTTTTTAATAATAGTTCTTACCGGGTTTATTCCGGTATGTGAATGAATACCTGTCTAACTAATACATGTACAGATCTCGGAGTTGTGAAGATGGAGGAAAAAGAGCAGAAACGGCATCAGCATAAGCAGAGTGGTCCGAAGGCCGAGAAGAAGAAGAGGAAACGGCGGGATCCGGGGGCAGAAAGGGAGCAGGATGAACGCAAAAGAAATCCAAAGGCGTTTGCAGTGCATTCGGCCGTGCGCATGGCCAGGACCTTTCACCGGTAATCGTTCAGTTTCATAGTGTAGTGCTGGCCTGGCCAACCCCTGAGCCTCATGCCGCTTTTTAACTAGTTTCATGCAACTCTTTAGGATCCTTCACATAACATGCGTCAATGGGAATGGGATGATGTTCATGTGTACCTATGTGCGGAAAAAAATGGCTCTTAGCCTCCTACTAGTTGGCCACCCCTGGTGTAGTGCATATTGAAGGGGGGTGGTAGCCCAGTGGTTAAGGCATTGGACTCTGGACCACAAGATCATGGGTTCAAACCCCAACACCACCAAGCTGCCACTAGTGGGCCCTTGAGCAAGGCCCTTAACTTTCAATTGCTCAGTTGTAAGTCGCTCTGGATAAGGACGTCTGCCACATGCTTTAAATGTAAAAAGTGTAGATGGGATGCGTGGTCTGGGCGTGTACAACGAAGCGAACATGTTCATTACAGTATGGATTTGATCCCAGAACCCTATCCAGATTTCACAGCCGTTTCTCTGGTCTACTCTTACAAAGACCAATCTGGTATCTTTAATTTGAAATGCCAGCTCTGGTATGGTGCAGGTTTGTTCCATGTGTC
Source organism: Kryptopterus vitreolus (assembly GCA_030449085.1). Lineage (NCBI taxonomy): Eukaryota > Metazoa > Chordata > Actinopteri > Siluriformes > Siluridae > Kryptopterus > Kryptopterus vitreolus. Next base: position 19,718,326 of record JACRUU010000015.1, read on the forward strand.
ATTCCCTTTTCAGGCACGTTATTCTGTGACGTCTTTATTTTTGTCTGATCGTCTCCGAACATTTCCAGCGTCTGTATCTATGAAGAAATTGCTATCTCTGATGCAGAGATGCCCAAGCTCGGACCCTATGGGTCACAGCTCGCCCATAGTGACTTATGATTTGGCCCACCATGCATTGTCATAGTACTTCACATGCAGATCTTCTTTTCTAATAACACATTTTTAAAATTTTATTATGAAATTTAACTGTTTCACTGCCGCATATGAAATTTGTTTTACATCTTTAGTTATGCCCTTGACGGTTGAGGTTCATCATGCTGTGCGACTTTCATTTAGTAGATGATTGTGAAGAGGTTGTCGCAGTGGCACATGACAAGGAAATTGTCTTGCAGTATTTGCTATTGTTGCGCATTAAAACATTCTTCAAGTATCTTAAAATATGGTGGAGAGAACAATTTGGGACTTCTTTCGACTGAAGGGTGCATTTTTGGGTGTTCATAGATTTGGGAGGTAAAAATCTAGTCGTGTCAAGGTTAGAGAAACTGTTCCACCATGTACTGCCCTCTAAGGTTACATAATTATGGTATTATTCATTGTGCATTACTAGATCTAATAGAGTTTTAGTTTCTCTGGGGTATTCGCACATAGTCCGATTTATTAGGAATGTTTGCGTGTTGTTGCAGTATCTAAAGCTTGGCAGCAACATAATGGGGGGGGGACTCAGGAGCTTTGGTTAATGTTCACATCAAACATCACTATGAAGGAAACCTGTGATCACTGTGACTTTGATCATGGTACGGCTGGGATAGTAGTCAGGATAGATTTGGATTTTCACATACTTTAGCGTTTATGGTTTAAATGCTATACTCTTAGTTCCTTAGCCCAAACCTGAGCAGACTAAACATGACCATGTGGGCAGAAAAATAGAAACAAGCCTCCTAATTTTTGAATAGAGGAGTTGTAGTGACGATTCTGACTGACCAAACTGTTTCAACAAATCAAAACAATCTTGAGAATTACAGATTATTGTATAAAATTGTATAAAAGTTTATTGCTGTAGTTGTTATTCAACGCCAACCAGTTTTGTAGCGGAGATATTTTTGTAATTTATCCAGTCACATTCTGATAAGTCTTATTGCTTATAAGACATCTTCAATTAATAGTATTACAAATAATATATTTATAAAAATGGTGCATTTAGGATTTTAACTATTTTTTTAAGCCATTCATGCTGTTTCCGTTTTCCCTACATAGGACCCAAGACATAAAGACTAAGAAACATCACATACCGTTGGTAGACCGCACACCTTTGGAACCTCCACCTGTCGTGGTGGTTGTGATGGGACCCCCGAAAGTGGGCAAGAGTACCCTCATCCGTTGCCTGATCAAAAATTATACACGGCAGAAGCTTTCAGAGATCTGTGGCCCGGTAACTATAGTATCAGGTGAATTGGTGTTTGTTCTCATGTATTTGAGTGAAACCCTTCTTTATAAATCTAGATTAAAAAAAAGAGTCTAATGAGTTTTTGTAGGTTCAATGTAAGTTTTCATTTCTTTCTAGGGAAGAAGAGGCGTCTGACCTTTATTGAGTGTAACAATGATATCAATACGATGATCGATTTGGCAAAGGTTGCGGACCTGGTGAGTGTCACGTATGAAACGTGGTATAATTTCAAGGCTGAACTCTCAATTGACCGAGTTCTTTTACTTCCAACCAGGTCCTGATGCTGATCGATGCTAGCTTTGGCTTTGAAATGGAGACCTTTGAGTTCCTTAACATCTGTCAGGTCCATGGTTTTCCACGTGTTATGGGAGTGCTCACACATTTGGACTCCTTTAAAAATAGCAAGACACTCAATAAAACCAAAAAGCGCCTCAAACAAGATTCTGGACTGAAGTATATCAGGTAAAAGCCACATATCCATGTACTAATGATGTTAAATGATTAGATGTGTTGTTTTAATGATTTTAAATCAATAGGTGGCACACATGTATAAAACTCATCTTTGTGTAAAAGGGAGCCAAGCTGTTTTACCTATCTGGAATGGTGTATGGAGAGTACCAGACACAGGAAGTGAGAAACCTTGGACGATTCATTTCAGTTATGAAGTTCAGACCCCTGGTGTGGCAAACCTCTCATCCTTATGTTGTGGCTGATCGGTAAGTGCAGGTGGGGGGAGGGGAGTTTGTGTGGTCCATTGACTGACGAGTTAATTTAGGAATGGGTATTCTGGGGCTTTTCAATTGATTCTATGTGCAGTGTGTTATGGTGCCTTGCCATATACATTCAGAGTGTGTCACTTCCTCGTTCTTAGTGTTCCCTGGACATTTCACTGGCTCTGTACATGTACCTTCTACAATGACAGTTGAATCTAATATCCACCACAACCCTGTAAAATAATGTTTGGTACTTATAGCAGGGTTGTGAAACACACATGGGCCACATCAGCATCATGATTGACCTCGAAGGGCCAGTTGTAGTTATAAGACAGTATATACCAGAGGTTGGCAACCTTTACCATTCAAAGAGCCATTTGGACCTGTTTCCCCACACTAAAGAAAACACTGGGAGCTACAAAACCCTTTTGACATGTAAAATGAAATAACACTGAATATAATGTTACATTTCTGCTTTGTATAAACTAAAGAACTCAAGGTGTCACACTTTGTGTGTTTTGACGCATATTACGAGAGACAAAACATTTTTTACACGTTTTATTTAGATGTTGCAAGATCACCATCATCTTCAAATTTAGAATTGCATTTTAAAAACTAACATAGGAAAATAATTCTAATACATTTTAGTTAAATACTAATTAACTATTTTCAAAAAGCCCCCTGGAGCCGCATCAGAGTGATGAAAAAGCTGCGGGTCGCCGACCCCTGGTCTATACACTCTTATGAGCGACACCGCCTCATAACACAAAAGTCATACCGGTTTTTCTCCTTGAAGCGCAAACATGTATTTACTTTCCCATCTTTTTTTGGAAGTGCCTTCCATCTGCGTCAATTTTTAACTTCCTGGACATTTTGGGATCATTGGTAGAAATTTCGCAATTCAGCTTGTTGGAAAAAGCGCCCTCGGTAAATGCTGCTTTGGGATACAATGTAATCTAGTGGTGGTATGCCGTCACATGAATTGTGGGTGATGTAGTTTATTGTCAGTGCACACTTTAAAGCAGAATAGCACTATTTTAAGACAATCATATACCTTTTTAACTCTTGCAGGCCACACAAAATGACGTGGCGGGCCTCGAGTTTGCCACTTTAAGTTTACAATGAAGATGAATGTATGATCGACATTTTTCTGTCCTCTCAGGATGGAAGATCTCACGGATCCAGAGGCCATTCGAGTAGATCCTAAATGTGACCGAACTGTCTCTTTGTATGGCTACTTGCGTGGGACATTCCTCAAGAACAAAGGCCAGGTTCACATTCCAGGTACAAAGATCATCTATAATGATCAATACGCACTCGTAGTGACATTCTGACAAGCTGGATTTATTCCATGTAGAAATCCAGTAAAACTGTTAACTGCTTCCAAACGATCATTTGTTTTGTCCCGTGCACCCAGTATTCCTTATGATTTACATTTTAGACATGTTTACTTTAATAAGGTATCAAAACATCTGATTGGCCGAATACATTTTATTGAAGGATTGTGATTGGACTCCAATGTATTGCAGGAGTTGGAGACTTCTCAGTATCAGACATAAGTTTTCTTCCTGACCCGTGCCCACTGCCTGAGGCTCTGAAGAAGAGAACTCTAAATGAGAAAGAGAGACTTCTGTACGCTCCCATGGCAGGGGTTGGCGGAGTGGTGTACGATAAAGATGCAGTGTACATTGACATGCCTGTTGGCCACGTAAAACAGGATCAGGTCAGGTTAATTTTTTTTTCTTCTCTTTACTGGGAAATCTCCTCTGTTTTTGATAAATAGTAAGCAGGGCTAAGAGATGTGCCCCGAAAGGCCATAACACCACAGAAAAGGGTGTTATTGAAATGGAATGTCTTTGGGATACCTGTGTGGCAGAGTGGAAACACACATCTTGGTATTGCACTTATTTCAGAGTGATTAAAAATTTTTGGAGGTGATTTTGAGCCATTTGAAACAAGTTATTTAGGAATACATTTGCTAATTAATCAAGTCTTTTATTCATTAAAGAACACCTGGATCAGTTTATAGTTATAAATACCACATGCGTTTAGTATAGTGGTGCATACACAACACGGTTGCTTTCTCACCAGTTATTTAATGTGTAATAAAATTCCTCTTGTCATCTTAATGAAAAAACAACACATGATTGAACCTTAGTTGTAGCTTTAACTGCTACGCTGGAGTCGTCACGAGAGAGTAAATTTCAGAAAATGTCATAACCATATTAATAAGGAACTATCATTTGAAAACAAATCCCTTTCTAATAAGACTTGTATGGAGCATCTGACACACTTCTGTCCCTTTGGGTGAGCTTTTGACACAAACGACGACACATGAGAATAAGTACATTAATATAACTCTGCTATTTTGTCTTGCATCTGGTTGTATTGTCAGAGCTGCTTTTATAGATAAAAAAGAAAAAGATCATCCGATTAGAATATTCAGCAGCGTTTTTATGTAAGCGCAGATAAATACATTTGGCCTATGTTTATTTTTATAGTATATATATATATATATATATATATATATATATATATATATATATATATATATATATATATATATATATATATATAGAGAGAGAGAGAGAGAGAGAGAGAGAGAGAGAGAGAGAGAGAGAGAGAGAGAGAGGGAGAGGGACAGAGAGAGAGACAGAGAGAGAGAGAGAGAGATAGACAGAGAGATAGACAGAGGGGAGGACAGAGATGTGTGGTATGTGTGTATATATATATATATGTGTGTGTGTGTGTGTATGTATGTATGGCTTTATAGAACACAATCTTTATTTTATTTAATAAGTATTATTTCATATTTATTTAATTTTGTATATTATCCATGTTGTACTTTATTTACTGTATCTGCGTAAAAGCAGACAGAAGACCAATGTTCAAGCTGCTTTTTTTTTTACTGCTGCTGTTGCCTGTTTTGTAAAAGAGGCTGTGCCTTTCCCTGGTAGGAGGAGCTACGTCCTGCCACGGAGCTGATGCAGTCCCTCATGGGCACGCAAGCCACTCTGGATGCCAAGATTGCTGCTAGCAAAGTTTCACTGTTCACAGGAGCCGCGGCACTGACTCCAGAGGAAGTACAGGAGAGAAGGTACCATTGCCCTTGTCATTTAGTTAGTGTCGGTTGGTTTAACTTTTCCCCTTCGGTTTGCTGGTATACCTGTCGTCTGAGCTTTTGTGTTCCTTTAACAGTGGAAAGGAAGGACCCGTGGAGAGTAGAGTCTTTGACCCAGAGACTCAGAGAGAGAGGAGGAAAGCTGTCTTTAGTGAGGAAGAAGGCCGAGACGCTGGGGAAAAAAGTGACGAGGAAGAGTCTGACGAAGAAGGTGAAAGTGAGGAGGAAGAGATTGAAGATGAGGAAGATGACGAGGAGGAGGAGGATAGCAGTGATGGGCGCAATCAGCTCAAGAGCCAAGTGACAAAAACTGAAAGTAACAGTTTGAAAGAAGCAGCTCCCCCGATGAAGAGACAGAAGGTGGAGGCGAATGAGAAAGACAGCGGGCCTGTGGCGGAGATGCCTGTTTTTGCAGACAGTGATGACGAGCTAGAGAATAGCGAAGACGACGAATCAGACGAAGAGGAGACTGAGGAGGATGACGAGGAGAAACAGAAGCCTAAGAAAAGCAGTTCAGCACCCCCAGACTCTGGTCACTGCTCTGAGGAGGAGGATGATGGAGAGGAGGAGGAGGAGGAGGATGATGGAGAGGAGGATGATGATGGAGAGGAGGAGGATGAAGATGGTGGAGGAGAGGAGGAGGAGGATGAAGATGATGCAGAGGAGGTGTCGGGTGATAGTGATACAGAAATGGAACCTAAACCGAGCTTAAAGAAGGCCGCAAAGCTAAAGATTGCTCCTGATGACGAGGAGGAGGATGAAGAGGACGAGGAGATGGATGCTAAATACGAAGAGGATCTAGGATCTGAAACTGCTGGTATTTTCTCACTCGAGATGCTTGCTTCCCAATCATGAGTGCAATTTATTGAGTCTTTAAACCGCTTTATTCGCTGACCCTTATTTTTATTTTACAGCAAGGAACTTACAAGGGGGTTTACTGCCAGCCAAAATGAATGCCGCTTTAAGTTCTGTTCTGTTTAATGTGCTTATTTGAGGTTCGACTCAAGTTTACATTGTTGTGTTTTTACAATTCCTCTAATATAGACAAGCGGCATATCGGCACCATTGCAACAGAACGCGATCATATAAACGATGATTTATACAGTGTATAGCAAGCTGTTAATGGCTGACATATTGTGTAGCCACTATGTGTGTTTTTTTTTCCCCCCCTTCCTTGTCCTTTTCTCATTGTTCCTGTTTGACCCATGTCTCTCAGGAGCACTACGCTGGAAAGACGATTTGGCCCGGAAAGCCACGGATGCATATCGGAGACGACAGCGCGCTGCACCTAACTTGCGCAAGCTGGTGTATGGCACGGGTGAGCGAGCAAATCACAAGCATACTTAAAACTCTGCACAAGCTCCCATTCATTACACGTGGCACGTTTGATAAATGGATCTGCTTCTCCTAGAAATGTTAGAACGCAGTCATTAATGGAACATGCTGAGATCTGTTGTGTGCTTTCACAAGTTATGAAAGCGAGCGTGTGTATTTAGTCATTTGTTTCGTAGCAGTAGCGGAAGACGAGGAGGAGGAAGCAGACAGCTTGGAGGAGTTGGGTGGGCTGTTCCGCGTTAGTCGGCCGGAGAAGAGTAAGAAAGTAAGAGCGGATGGTGTGGATTGTTCACGTTTCCAGCCTGATGCAAGCCATGACTGGGACCAGGAAGAGGTGAGGAGTGTGTTCAGCACCATGCCTTATATAAATACATCTGCTTTCATTGTTTTAATAAAAAAAAAAAAAAGCTCTGGAACACTGGGCAAACTGAATTAATTCCACACACGTGTTTTTTTTAGATGCTGGCCTCTATTAGGGACTGCTTTGTAACTGGAAAATGGGACGGAGACAAAGATGCTGCTACTCTTCTCAAAGAGGACGGTAAGGACGTTATCAGGCAATTTTTTTTTTCTTTAAAAAAAAAAAAAAAAAAAAAAAGATTTGCTCTTTCTGATGTACTCTTGTTGTGTTAGATGAAATGTACGGTGATTTTGAGGACCTGGAAACTGGAGAGGTTCACAAGGCAAAGACAGACGAGGCCGAGGTATGTGGATTAGTCCGAAATTCTAACAAACAGGTGATTTTTCTGTTATTTTTGTGTAAATATGTATTTTTATTGAATAGGGAGATGAGGAGGAGGCGGAGGAAGAAGAGGAAGCACCCAAAGTGAAAGTTGACGACGATGAAGCTCAGAAAAACAAGCGTCTGGAAAAGAAGACGAGATTGAAGGAGCGGTTCAACGCGGAATACGACGATGGCGATGCTACCTACTTTGATGACCTCAAAGAGGAGATGCAGAAGCAGGCTGAGGTCAGGAAACCATTTCTAAATCTGTTTCTTCTTTTAAATCCTTTTGTTTTCCCATTTCTGAACTGGCATTCATGAATCTAAGTCAGTTAGGATAAAAGTGAGATATTGTGTCCAGGGAGGGTGTAGGTCAGTAGTTAAGGCGCTGGGCTACTGATCCGAAGGTCCGGGGTTCATGCCCCTGTATTGTCCAAAGCTTCCACTCTTGGGTCCTTGAGCAAGGCCTGTAACCTTCTGATCCTGAGCTCTGACCCCAGCTTCTAAACATGCATGCTGAGATATGCGAAGAAAGAATTCCATCTCTCTCTCTATCTATCTATCTATCTATCTATCTATCTGAGAAAGATATCTATATCTCTCTATCTATCGAGCGAGCTCTCTATCTATCTAGCTCTATCGATCTCTCTATCTATCTCTCGTAAATCTATCTCTATCTCTCTCTCTCTCTCTCTCTCTCTCTCTCTCTCTCTCTCTCTCTCGAGATATCTCTATATCTATATATATATATATATATATATATATATATATATATATATATATATATATATATATATATATATATATGAGCGCACACACACACATATCTCCAGGAATTTAAGGCCCTCCCTGCATTAATGGATGTCCAATCATGCATTGACACAATAGAGAACTTATAAGTTTGTGCCACACAATTAACTTTCCCATTTTAATTATTTGAATAATTTTCAGTGATGTTTTATTTTTCTCTAAAAAATATTTGTGATTTCCCTGCAGTATCATTTACTGTTCAATAAATAAATGATAAGGGATACATAGCACAAGGTAGCATGTTTTTAAATGTCTTTCTACGTGTGTGTGACTGCAGCTAAACAGAGCTGAGTTTGAGGACATGGATGATGAGACTCGTGTTCAGTATGAAGGCTTCAGACCCGGCATGTACGTGCGGCTGGAAATCCCCACGCTTCCTTGCGAGTTTGTAACCAACTTTGACCCACATTATCCGCTCATACTCGGTGGCTTGGGATCCAGCGAAGGCAATATAGGATACCTGCAGGTGAGCCTAAATCTTGTTCTCCACAGAAACTCAACGAGACGTCATGACTTCCAAAGTAAAATCTTGTTGACAGACATCTGTATGCTTTTTTTTTTCTGTAGATGCGGCTGAAGAAACACCGCTGGCATAATCGTATCCTGAAGACCCGTGACCCTCTCATTCTGTCGTTAGGCTGGAGACGTTTCCAGACCATTCCTCTCTACCACATCGAAGATCACAACGGCCGCCATCGCCTGCTCAAATACACTCCCGAGCATATGCACTGTGGTGCCTCTATCTGGGGTAAGACAGCTTCCACTTCCTATGTTATAGTCCACAAAGTGTAGACTACGGTGCTATTTTTAACTTTCCTATTTTTTTTTCCTCCCCTTCACCCTTATCTCTCTTTTTGCATTGCTGCGTCCTACTCTGTAGGACCCATCACCCCGCAGGGGACAGGCTTTCTTGCTGTTCAGACTGTGGCAGGGACTCAAGTAAGAGCTTTCACATAGTGAAATATGTTTGAACCGGTTTTTATCCATTTTCCCCGTTTGAGAGGAGGTGTAGAATTTGCCCTTTCATTTCTTCTATTTTTCCTTAGGCAAATTTTCGCATCGCCGCCACCGGAGTTGTTCTTGACTTGGACAAATCCGTGACCGTCGTGAAGAAGTTAAAGCTGATCGGACACCCCTATAAGATTTTTAAGAACACCTGTTTTGTCCAGGTAGGGCATCCGGCAAACTCTTGACCGCTGTCTTCAGGGCCTCACACGATCGAGCGTTTCAGAAGTAATGGTTAATCTTATAGTGCATCAGTAATGCTGGTAAGTTCTGTGAGTTAGGAGCACTCCATGGCGCATGTGTGGGTCCTGCATCTGTAATTTTGAATTTGGTTTTATTCAGTGTTCTATGCCATCTGTGACCCTGTGCTCCAGCGGGTGTAATTAAGCATGTTCTCAACGTGCGAGGAGGCTGGCAGGGTCCTTGTTTTTTCTGACACTGCCAGTTGGGAGGCTGGGACTTTTCATTCCATGTGCTTCGTAGGTTAAAAAAAACGTGTCATGGCAGTTGACAGTGGGCAGTGTAACAGATAAAATGCTGGGATTTCTCAGTGATTAAACTGGGGGGAAAGAAATCTAGGTAATTAACTGTTCAGAGCTAATTGGTTTCTTCTTATTTGTAAAAGCTTGTCAGTGACACTTTTTTTTTCCTCAGGGAATGTTCAACACTGTTCTGGAGGTTGCAAAGTTCGAGGGAGCCTCTGTCCGCACGGTCAGCGGGATCAAAGGTCAGATAAAGAAGGCTTTGCGGACACCACCAGGATCCTTCCGAGCCACGTTTGAGGACCGACTCCTCATGAGCGGTAAGTCAGTGTGTCCAAGGGCGAAGCTACTTTTGAAAGATGTTGCTCATGCAAAAATACATTCGGCTAAATAGTTCATACGAAAACTCTATTATGTGCACGAAACCTAAGTAGTACTGCCAGATAATTAATATAATAGTATGTAATTCAGGTGCCAGATTTGTTACACTTGGGATATAATTATTTCTCTCTGCTGCTTAAATATTATCGGAATATTATACGAATTAAACTTTATTGTGTGGCCGTCAGTTACTGTGCACAAAAAGACTACCGCATCTAATTATGTAGTGGTAAACTCTGAAGCTTTGGCCACATCAGCATTATGGTTGCCCTCGAAGGGCCAGTTGTAACTATATTATATAGTCTTTGATGAGCGGTATGACACAAAAGTCATACCCGTTTTCCTCCTTCAAGCGCAAACATGTATTGGCTTTCCCATCTTTCTTGGAAGTACATTTGATGTGCATCAATTTTTCCTGGATATTTTTGGATAATTTGATGTGGAATACACTGCAATCTAGTGGCGGGATGCCGTCAATTTGCGGGTAACGTAGTCGCATGCATTGTGGGAGATGTAGTTTGGCAGTGCACACTTCAAGGCAGCATAGCCTTGTTTTAAGACAATCATACACCTTTTAAGGTGTCAGGCCAATCTATATCATCTAATGGGTTTTTGTTCTTCAGCCTGCCAAAAACATTATGCAGGATTCTAGCAGTATACAAAAATACAGTGGTTAATATATACACCAAGCTGAACAGAAACTGTAGATGATGTGATCTAATTATGCCTGAAGTACAACAATTAGGAGAAACGATCCAACACCACCTGCTTCACTACTACCGGCTGATTTCATCCACCTTCCTACTGGAAAACAATTGAAATTCAACATTAATAATCACAAGTTGACTGTCCAAAATTAAGAGCCAAATAACATCTAAGCTGTGCAGGATAGTGCATTCTGTTGGATTTTGTTATTCTCTGACTTTGGCTGCCACACTTTTGGCAGAATTCTACCAGGCCTGAAGTTGGGTCGTGATGGCTTTTGATATGTCTGAGCTGGCGTATAATGGGCCAGGATTGGCAGGAAATTGATATGTATATGACTCCCCTGACACAGCGCTTGTGCGGAATGAAAAGGCATGGTTATTACTACTACACGGGATTGTCAGTGTGACTCACAGCGGCTCAGCGTCACATTGCATATTCCTTTTTTTCTCCCCTCCCCTGACTCAATCATATAAATAAATCCCCGTGTACTTTTTAAACAAATCGCCCCGTGTTGGCAAATGTTAATCATTTGTCCACTTTGTTTTGGGTTCACATCAAATGCAGATAGGTCAGATGTTCGACTTCTGAAAAATCGGAGGCGCTCCGTTAATAAAAAAAAAAAAGCAGGGTTAAAACTGCTGGAAATGCAGTATTAGTGCAAAGTTAGGCTGCTAAGCCGAAGGGTTTGCATATTTTAGCATATTTTCCATTCTTCCTTCATCCTTTGCTAATGATGATTTTACTCCCTGCCAAGATAACTCTGCTCTTATCCATCTCTAAAAGAAACTCAAAACAGTGAACCTCATATCTTCCAACAAAAAAAGGCTTTCTAGATGGATTTTGAGCTTACCCAAAGGATTTGAGTGTGCTGACAGTAAGAGGTGCACTGGCTACATTCAGGGAATTTTTTTTATTATTATTATATATTATTATTAGTCATCGACTGTGTCACTACTGAAGGCAGAGAAATAAAATGTGGTAAGGGCCACTGAGTGCAGTCAGGCTACCTGCACGTGTTCATTTTACCATTCTGAGTCCAGTGGGCCATATCTGGAATTCTGTCTAGGTTTGTTTAGGTCTAGAACTTGAACGTTATGTAAAATTATTTTATTATTAATTTGTTTTATTCATTCATTCATCATCTACCATTTTATCCGGCTTCTCTCTCGGGTCACGGGGAGCCTGTGCCAATTTTAGACACTCCTTGCATGGAATGCCAACCCATTGCAAGCTGCACACACACACATTCATACACTACGGACAATTTTCCAAGGTGATAATCAACCTACCGTGCATGGTTTTAGACCTGGAGAATCCGGAGAAAAACTCCCTGAGGCACGGGGAGAACATGCAATCTCCATACACACACACATGGCAGAGGTGGGAATGGAACCCCCAACCCTGGAGGGGTTGTACTAACCATTGTACTAAGCCACCGTGCCCCCTAATTTGTTTTGGTGAATTTTAAAAGTACAGACATGCAATTATTAAAGCAATACCAGCTCAAGGTGCAAAGATGTTTTGTTTAGATGTATATGTCGTTTTATTTTGAGGGTTTATTTTTTTCTACATGGATACTTTGTGGGATCCGATACCGAGCTCCAAGCCGCAACAAATTGCAATATGTCCTCTCTAATTTCTAAGTATAATAACTTTTGTAATAAATTGTATGATTGTTGGTTTTTGTATTTCTGGTAGCTCAGTGGTTAAAGCATTGAGCTCTGGATTGGAAGATTGCAGGTTGAAATACTACCACCACCAAGCTGCCACTAGTGGGCCCCGAGCAAGGCCCTTAATTTTCAATTGCTGTGTTTGTATCTCTGGATGAGGGCCAAAATGGCGCAAATGTTTGAGCCAGGCAGGAAATATTGTTTTTTTTTTCTCTCCTCCTTCCTTCCCCTTCTCCATATATGAAACATATTTTTACTAGCCTTGCACATAGCTGTCTCGGTTCAGGTCTGTTTTTATTGGGACTTGTCTTCCAAATTCGTATGTAAAAATATCTTCTACACCATACAATAGATTCACTTGTCAATGATTGTTATATAAAAATAATACATTTTTTTTTATGTCTTTGTAGATATTGTATTCCTGCGATCGTGGTATCCTGTCTCAGTGCCTCAGCTATACAACCCTGTAACCTCTCTGCTGATGTCTGTTGGTAAGAAGGACACGTGGACGGGTATGAGGACACTGGGGCAGCTTAAACATGACTTGGGAATAAGGAACCAACCCAACCAGGACTCTCTGTATAAGGTAGTGCACTTGTTTGGACAGATTGAAAGACATGAATATGAACGTTTTCATCTCCGAATCAATACAATGAGAACAATTTACCTGGAATGTAACGGCCTAATCACAGAAATAGATCACACTTCATGAACATATGCAAGAGAATAAAGCTACTGCAACAGCATGGTAAAAGACAGCGTTAGGTAACCTTTAGTCTGGTTGTGTAAAAACGGGTGTGTCTTCCTCAATCTCTCTCTCTCTCTCTCTCTCTCTCTCTCTCTCCTCTCTCTCTCTAGGGCTCTCTCTACTCTGCCTCTCTCTCATCTCTCTCTATCTCTCTCTCGTCTCTCTCTCTTCTCTCTCTCCTGTTCTACAGGTCTCGCTGTCTCTTCGTCTCTCTTCTCTCTCTCTCTCTCTCTCTCTCTCTCTCTCTCTCTCTCTCTCTCTCTCTCTCTGTTATTGTAGTATAAAAGCTGTGACAAAATTGTTTAGAATAGAACTTTGCCATTGGAATAGACACAGCGAAACTGTGGATGCAACGATATAAAATATAAACAAGAACATAAGAAAATAAGGATAAGAAAAATATTTATGAAATCCTTTTTAAATATGAGAATATAAGAAAATGTTTATGTATCTGCCTTGCCTTATAGAGTGCACAATGAAATTGCACTGTAATATTACACTGTATTAAATTGCATAGTCACACTAATATTGAACTGGATGAAGTTGCGCAGTAATAATAAATAGTATTTGTATGCACTGCCAGTGGGTTATCAACAGTGAACGTTCACTATCATGAAACGTCTGTATAATCCCCCCCCCCTCTCTCTCTCTCTTTGTAGCCGATTGTGAGGCAGAAGAGACACTTTAACCCCCTCCATATCCCTAAAGATCTGCAGAAGGCTTTACCATTCAAGAGCAAACACAAAAAGCTGCAGGCCAAGGGCAAGACCCCCAGAGACCTGCAAAGACCCGTCGTGATCAGGGAGCCTCACGAGAGGAAGGTAAGCCACCAGGTTTAGTTATGTATCACTAACGGAATTTAATTCAATTTCCTTGCAATTTTGGAACACCCACAATTAGACTTAAAAGTTAATCCCACCAAGGATGCCTTCTGAGCACAACTTTCCAATTATTGCATCTGTTTAATCCCTGTTGCGGCATTAACACTTGCACACACATTGCCAGCCAATTTCTGAACCAATCCCCATGAAATCTCTCAAATAATTTGTAAACAGGACAAGAAGTCTTATATTTTTATCTGATGCCCCCACATCTTGTTTTGCTTGACATTTAGTGAACAGATATTCCTAGAGCACTTGAACGTTTAAATTCAACTTTCAATCTATACTGTAAATTTGTGTAAAATATTACTGTTTTATTCTACTATTATTATTTTATAAATATTCCGTTTCTATAATTTTCCCCGTACCTTTAAAACAACTCTCAGATGGCTCCACTTTATTGGGACTAAAACGGAACGTCAATCTGTAATCATTCTAGGCACCTTATCTTGATTAGAGCGTATGAATGTAAATTGGACGTGTTTTCGTGAATTAATAATAATCCTCCAAGGCAGGGAAATTGTGATGTCGGCTGTGGGGCGAAAAAATTTTCTTGGCCTCTAATTATTAAATCGTCGTAGTTTAAACCTCTCAGCTAATCAGACCTGTTTTAGTGGAAGTCTTTCAGTCTGAGGGCACAACACTGGCTGTATTTATTTATTTAATAAATAATTTTTTTTCAAGTTGACTTGCTTGTCCTCCCCGTGAACAGAATGAAAGCGTGTTTGCACACGGCATTGACATGCTTACCATTTTTGACCTTGAAATATCTAAATTATGCATTACGTCTGATATCATAAATATTTAATCGATGGTAGGAAGATGTTCTGTTATTTATTTGCCAGTAGAGGCTAGAGGATATGGAGATGTGTCATAGTCGCAACATACAGTTTTTGCTCCAACACCATACTACTACTTCATATGTTTGTTTTTGCACTATAGCTGTTTTGAATATGAGGCGATTTTGCACTGTAATGATGATAAAAAATTTTTAATAAACGATCATTTTAAAGCTGATCAGCAGGGACAAGCTTGGTGGATTTGTATAGTCAAGCTTATTTTGTTGTGCAGCAGGTAGTTTTGCTCGACAAAAAGAAAAAAAAAACTTTCCAGCTTGTGCTACTGTCTGTGTCGAGTAGTGTATGTTCTGAAATCCCTATAGGGCTACTCCAGGTTCTTTGGGTTTCTTTCACATCCCAAAAAAAAACATGTCAGTGGGTGGATTGTCTACTCTGTGTATAAATGTGTGTTCTTGCATGGTAGCCTGTATTAGAGTTCTATCCAGGGTGTGTTCCCAACTCCATGTCCATTCTGACTTTTATTAGTTACGACGAATAAATGAACAAGCTTTAATTAATGTAGTGGTGTTTCATATTTATAATAACTTGAATAGCCAATATTAACACACTTAATATAATTACAGTTCTGGCTTCAGTAAATTGAATGATGTCAGTGGTGAATTGGATGAATTTTAGTGTGTGTGTGTGTGGGGGGGGGGTGTAATTAGGTGGCTCACCTTCACAGTGAAGTAAATATTACAGCTCCATCTTAATTTTCATTCTGTAGAGAATTTGTCTGATATTAACTGAGTTTTACTTTAAAGTCAGCGCCCTAGTGCATTTTCTGGGTCCTGTGGACAAAGTGATGCAAAAGTGTATTAAAAGGAGTTTGTAGTCATGTGCTTCAGCTTTTCAAGTAGTTAATAATACAAATAATTTAGTAGCCTGTTACGATCTTTTTTTTTTTTTTTTTTTTTCCTGTTGCAATTATATATAATTGTATCCATTATTTCTAATCTAATAAACTGCTTCACTGCAGCTATAATTTTGCTCCGTGCCTATGGGCCAATCAAATGTGCGTCGAGGTCTGTTACTTATTATATCCCATTATAATTTACTCGATATAGCTGCCCTCATGAATTATTAACTAATATCAGAAGTTGAGAATGCTAGTTCATCATCATAAGGGAAAAGGCAGGGCATAATGTAAGCATGCAAGTAATGTTTTTTTAATAGAATTTTGATAATTATAATTTCCACAGACAATAATCCTGTCAGTAAATTTATCATCCGAGCATGTTTTTGTGTGTGTGTGTAGAAAGTGTTGCGGCTTTAATCGAACTCTTCCTCCCCTCTGCACCAGGTGGCAGCATTGCTCGATGCCCTGAGCACCATCTACTCTCACAAGACTAAAACGGCTCAAGCAGAACAGCACGTGAAGCACAAAGAATTCCTGAAGAAGAAGGAGAAACAGGAGTCGGAGAAGCTGAAGCGGCAGAAAGAAGAGCGGAAGAAGGTGTTCCGTGCTATGGGGCAGAAAGAGAAGAAAAAACTCAAGGCCAGTCTGAAGGGAGCGTCTAAGGGTGATTGAGCAGGTTGTCCTTGACGGGGATGGGGAGTCCAGCCGTGTGTCCCCGTTTACACCAGGTGATGTGCAGATCGAATGGAGGGATATACAAAGTTAATCGCAAGAGTCGCGTGTAGCGGTTGCTCCGAGCCAGCTCTTTGGGGTTCTGTGAGGAGCTTAAGCGCCATGTGACAGTTACACCTGTCTTGGAGATGCGAATGGCTATATAAGTCATCCCACTTTGATACCATGTAAATGCTTTGTAATGTTGGTTTTAATAAAAAAAAAATAACGGTGTATCTCCTGAAAAGAGATTCTCATTACATTCCTTACAATTATTACTGATCTATGAGCAAAAAAAGAAAGAGCTCTTTTTTTTTTTTTTTTTGCCATTGATGTCAAAATTCCTTAAAGAAGAGAAAAGTATTTTCACATCACTCGGCCTCACTAATCACCAGTGCAAATAGCAGTTTAAAACTCCAGCTGTTGACATATCTGCATGAGTAACAACAGCTGTCACTGGATTATCTCTGGCCTCCCAGGAAACGGAATTAATTTGATGACATTTTTAGATTTCATCCATATTTTACACACACAAAAATCCCACGGAATTGTGAATGTATGAATGCGGCCGATACTATGCATTATTTGACGTACCAAGTTGAGTAAATATATTGAAACAAAGTTAAAAATGGTCTCTTGTCCTCCAGACCTCATTGATGAAGTCACTGCCATAATCATTAGTTCCAGCACAATACACTTTAACAGGTAGCGTATACGATGATTGATTATTCACATCATGAGTCTTAATAACCAGGATAAATCTGCCACGGTCTGAGAAACCATCGTGATGGTTGTGCTTGAATTGCTGTTTGTACAGAGTGTCACGGATTCAATGTTTCTAGCTGGCTTTCCTCCAGGTCTTCCTCTCGCTTTCGAAAACTGTACGGGTGGATTGTCTGCTTCAGTAAATTGCCCATAGGTGTGATTTGTGTGAATGTAAGTGGACAGTACACTGTAATGGGTTGGCGATCCATCCAGGGCGTTTCCCAACCATGTTCTTGGCGTCCTCTGGGGCACATCATGACCACGTGCAGCATAAAGCAATAACTATTAATGAATAATTGGATCATTTGCTCAGTTCACAAAGCAATATTATACTTTTAGGTCAAGAGAAGAGCAAAATGAGAAATATTAGTCAAGAAGGAAAACTGTAAAATAGATCAGGAACACACTGAGGACCTGGAGTGCACAGAGTGACCTTAAAATATGCAACCTTCAAGAATCCAATCAACAATTCTTGCACCAAAAAAAAAAAATGGACGAAGCCTAATATGGTAAAATAAGCTTTTAATGGTCCTCATAAATGAAGTCTTATATTAGGACGAGGGTTGGAATCGAAAATCAATTCTGAGTCTGGAATCGGATACTTGAGATTAAGAATCGTATACTTGTTATATAATTTAAAATTCCATTCCTCTTAATGATTCCTAAGAGCATTTTTTTTTCCCATTTTGCAATCTGTCAGGACCTTATGTGGAAATCTAAACTTCCGTTTACAGGATGGGCCGGGGAAGCACTCAAAAGTGCGGACACACTTTTGTAAAAAATCCGAAGACAATTCTAAGTGTAATTATTGTAATAAAAGGTGTCACTAGAAACATGACTAAACATCTGGGGTTGGTTCGATGTTTGGAATCGATAAGCAGTAGCAATAAAACAAATGCTTCCCAATCCTAGTTAGGAATTTGAAAATTAGCAAAAAATATATATGTATAAAAAAATAATATTATAAATATGTATGGGATGCCTTTTCATTCTAATTTTGGGGTGAACATTTGAGCAGAGCTTTTTCAGGTATTTTTTTTTTATTATTATTCTTCAAACGTTTGAGTAGTTAGAACATTTTGTAAAACCTTTAAATATTACCTTTGTGCACAAGAATACCATAGAAGTGAATAAATCCCTTTCTAGCTTTCTTTTCCGTTCACTGCAGTATTTGCGCCAAAGGTAACACGGAATCTGTTTCATTCGTATTATTTTCCCTTTTATCTTTGTTTTTTTTGCCAGTGTAGCCTAAAAGTATACTATAAGAAATACAGGCATATGGTTAAATATTTATCATCTAAAGATTGGTTACAATACTGCAATTAAAATGAGAAAGGTGAAGGGGGGCGGGGGGGGGAAGCCTCATGATCAATTACAATGCAAGTGATCTATGGAGGACAAAAAGGAATGCAGCCACTACGGTGGAAAGAAAACACCAAATGCAGTACACAGGTGATATTACTTTTCAACAGAGATGGGGGGGGGGGATTGGCCAAAATAACAAAACAACTTTATACTGTCACATCACTGGATCTCATTACTATACAGCACCGTGTGTGAAACACAGAAAGTGAAGAATGAGGTGTTTGTCTCGGAATTGAATGCAAGGTATCAAGAAATGTAATCGCTTTAGTTTAGTGGGTTTCGCCGCGCGTTGCTTTATTGCGCGACTAAACCTGGAGAATGTCAATGCATTTCTTCATGGTGACGTACACTTCATTGCATTTTACCTATAGCGACAATTGAAATGTATTGAAATTTGTAAATAAAAAACAATAAAGAAAAATCTTACGTAATTACTTGACGTTATATGACAAATATTGCATCTGTCTATATTTTAAAAATGTATTGCGCAGTAACACATCACGCCATGTTGCCTTGCATTTCCAGGATCCAGGGATTGATCCTAGGCTTAGGTTACTGCCTGTGCATGTTCTCCTCAGAGCTGGGTGACTATCCACAAAACATACCAGTTATGCATGCTAGCTATGAAAGCTTTCTGGAATGTGTGTGTGTGTGTGTGCTTGTGTGTATATGGCCTTGGCTTGTGCTAGACTATTTAATATATAGTCTTGTCTTATACCCGGGTTTTTTTTTTTCTTTCTCTGTGAATCCTCTCATCCCTGGACTTTTTAGACGATGGAATGAATGAAAGCTTTTATTACAATTTACATTTAATCTGCTAACTTGGTATAAAAGCCATCGCTTGTGTTCAGATATTAATGGGTTTAAAAGTTTAATTCAAAGCCCGATGCATCATTCATGGTTATGGTTAATCTTTAAGCCTTTCATATTTTATGGTTGCATCAGTCGTTTCAAGGCTTTTCATAATATCACAGGCTGCTAGGGTTAGCGGGGAGACGAGGCGGGTTTGTATTTAGGCTGTACCTCGGAGTTTCGGTCCTCTAAGAAGGGTTTTTTGCGCGCCGTCCTGGCCTTTCCGAAACTCCATTTCGTTCTTTTGAAGCACGACGCAGTAGATTTGCACGAGTGTAAAGGATGTTATCCTATGGTGAGCTACATTTTCAGCTTTTGACTGATTGCTTTCATTCTTCTGATGTATTCTCTGGTACACTGTGGAATTTGGTTCGACTCGGTGTGTGAATGAAATGCCAAGCCAATAAAAAAAAAAACCAAAAAAAAAAAAACCCTGTATCCTCAGACATAATATTTATACCTGTGTTTTACAGTCCTGTCAGGTATTTAAAGCAGTGAGATTCTTGATCTACACCAAGGGAGGATCCTCAACCTTCTCTATATGCCAGATCTGAGTTCATTCCGGCAGTTGATCATTCGCATTTGTTTTGCACTCTGAGATATCCGTATCTTTTTTCGTTTGGAGGGCTACTTCATAGATTACATCTCAGAACGTCCTCTAACATTATTACTAATATACTGATATTTCATTCTGAATTTGAAGTCATTAAAATGATGTTTAGGTGGTATCAGTGGGAGGTAATAGCCCAGTGGCTTCTTCAAACCCCACTGCCACTAGTGGCCCCTTGAGAAAGGCCCTTAACCCTCAATTGCTCAGTTATAAGTCGCTCTGGATAAGGGCGTCTGCCAAATGCTGTAAATGTTTGAATTCATATGCTGTGTTCTAGGCATGGGGTACTTTTGAGTATAATTAGTGCTTAAAGGATCTAGGTCACAGATTAGGTTCAGTCTGACCCAGAGCTTTATCTGTCTCTGAACACTACTGACCCCTCTACAACAATACCCCACTTCTGATCTCGGGTCAGCGGATACTCTTATCTCGGTTTCGTCCTTCAACCTAATGCACTATAAAAGCATGATCAGTCTGCTACTTTGAACAGAGCTCTTAGCTATTATTTATGCTCTCATTAAGTCCAGCGTCTTTTATAAACACGTAGATCTTTAAAACGCAAAATCGCTTTTTCGCTTCAAGAGCACACACGAGCCTGCAACCCGGTTCTTACCCATAGAATATTTGCTCTTTTTGTACATCGAAATTTTAGATGCGCTTTCGATATGGTTTTGTATTACAGTAGAAGCGCGCAGCAGTTTTCGAATGCTTGCTTTGTAAAAGAGAAGCCAGAATCTAGGGCATACTAATATGTATTTACTCTTCCTCCCAAACACACACAGGTCTTATCAATATCTGACAACCTTCAGAAACGTTCTTGTTATCCCAGCTTGGCATGTGAAAGTAAATGGAGACTGCACTTCCCCTATTACACCTGTTTTTCTTTTTTTCCGAACCCTTTATCCCTCTGCCAGCTTTTCCTGCACTATTTGCTGAAATAGCCGTTTTTTTTTGGTTGAACAATATACAACTTAGCAAGGTCAGCCATGCGCATCACCTGACTCTGTTTATTCCTGTGTTTGTGTGTGTTGATGCTGTCTGTGTAGTTTGAAGGGCAGCGAGGCAGGAGGAGGCTTGTAGGCTGCTGATGTGGATGGTTAGGCAGTCGGAACTCGTCTGAATGAAGGAGGAAGGGTTTTTTTTTTGTGTGTGGATTTAGGTTTTGCTTCAGTGATGTGAGAGTCTCTGAGGCACAGACCAGCACACACCCCTTTAATCCTGCTGAGCTTAATCAACACACAAGGTGATGTTTTTTTCCCCCCCTCCCCTCTCCCTCCTTCCTCTGTACCAGAAGTCGATTATAATAGTTTAGAAAGAAATCGTTTTATTAACTCAGGGGTGATAAGGTGCTTGGCTACAAGGTCATTAGGGAGCGCCATACAGTGCTTAACTATTTAGTGTAGGGTTCAAAAGAAGGAGCAAACTGTTACGAGACGAGCGTTTCAGCGGAGAGAGTCACTGAAAGAGTCCTCCGTAATCTGGCGTCGAGCCTTTGAGCTTGCAAGCGTCCAGCAGCATCTCTCCTCCAGATGTGGTTATCACCTCCTCCTGAGGGGAAACACAAACCAGCAGCCAGACAAATGAGCAACAGCGCAGGTACAGACAACAGCATGCATATGTTTAGTCATGAAATCAATTCTCTCTGTCACTAGCACAGATGGAAGGACAGTTGTGCTTACTGTGGTTGTGTTAGTCACACCCCTTGAGCTTTACGAGCAGCACCCTGAGAGCGCTTCCCTACCGCTGTGATTGTGGAAGTTTGATGGACTATATGCGTATGTATCCCATGGTACAAATCTGACTTGAGGAAAAAGTTTGCGAGAGAGAGAGAGAGAGAGAGAGTGCAAGAAGTTAACCTTATGGAAGTCGACGAGGTCAGCTAAAGTAGCATGGCGATTTTGGTCCACCCCAAGGAAGCTGTAGTAATCACCCGAGGCGTCGATGAGAAAGTGTTTGAAGCCAGAGGCTGTCCGGTAGGATAGAGTGTAGCCCCAGATCCTTTCGCTCACTCGTACTAGGAAACAGCCTTCCGAAGCCTTCATTAGCAAGGACTCCGAGTCTTGCCGCGAGATGATCCCTGTAGGCGTGGAGGCGCAAAGGAAGTGTGAGAAGGTGCGATCCGTTGGGCGAGATGGATAGATGTCAGCGGGGACGTGAAGGGAGAGTAAAGAGAGAGAGAGCGCGAGACACATTTAGATTGAAGAAAAGCCACCCTGAGCAGACATGAGTCAGAGCATGGCAGACAGGACAGAGACAGTGAGTGATAGGGAATGGGTTGTACGTGCTAGAGAGCACAGATGCTTTAGCCCACTGTTGTCGGGCTTCGCTCCTGCGTTTGCCGAGCGCCGCTCTGCCGCTCGTTAATACGATCGCTACCCCCCGCCCCTTCGCAGTGACCCCAATCGACCCGAAAAAAACGCAAGCTGTTAATGACCCAGCTCCACGTTTTGCACCTCTCTTGCTCTAACTTTGCACACGGCACCTGCCCATTGTCATCTGTTTCATCTTCCACCCCGTAGTCTCTCTATCATTCTTTCACGGTTCAATCGATAATGGTCTCCTCTGTCGAAAACCGCTAATCTAGTCTCTCGTTACACCAAAGTGCCTGCTCCCCAACTTAGCCACCTGAAAGCGTATTCTTCTCCAGGACGTGGGGAGATTTCTTTGACCATTTTATCTACCGTGAATCTTTAATTCACTTCGGAGATAAGACCGTAGGACGTTTCGTAAAGTTGCCGGGGAAAGAAAAAAAAAAAAAAAAAGTTGCATTCTTTACCATGGAACCAAGGGGCGATGGTATTGCTGTTTCGCTCGTAGCCAGCTCTTCTGGGCTTTTGTTCCTCCTTAAACCATCGCAGGATAGAATCCCGAGACGTTGGCCTAGGTGGCCGAATCCACACCGGGCTTTGAGAGGAGAATGATATAGACATGTATGATTAATGACATGTATGTGTGTATATGAAATCGAATTAACCTTAAGAGAGTTACCCTTCTGTTATTGTATGCGTCTGTGGGCTGCTATATCGGCGGTTCTGCCGCCGCCGGCACTGGACAGGGGCGACTGCACTTCCAACCTCGGGCTGTGATTGGCTAGATTCAGGCGGAGTAGGCGATGGCCGCCGGATGGCGTCACTGTGGCGTCGGTTCTGACCGGAGCCGTTCAGATGTGTCTTCTGGAACAGTCCGCTCAGGCCAGCCATGAGGCCTTTCTCGATGGCTCGCAGGGACTGGCGTTTGTACTCGTCTCTGGCACGGCGCGCCTTACACTTCATCTCCTCATCAGCCGCTTTGGAGCGGCGCACTGCGAAGCGCACACACATTTGAATAGAAATCAGTCGCTTTAATGGGACTGGCTCAATTGTGCAATTTGTTTTTTTTGTTTTTTTTTTTCCCCTCCACCCCCGTCCCCCTTTTCACTCCACTTGCTTTCTCACATTGATCCTGCCATTCCTTGTCATCCCTTTCGCTTCTCTTTTCCTCCTGCTTCAGCGAGACGAGCAGCTCTTTGGCTCGCCGTTCCTCCGTTCGCCGGATTTCCTCCTCACCTCGCTCTCGCTCCTCCTTCTCATATTTCTTGGAAGCGCAGATAAAAAAAAATTAATTGATCGATGTTCAAAGAACATTCCGCCGCTGCTGATCTCATTTGCTCGTTTTCATTAACGGCTAAGCCACAGCGATTAATTCGGCGGATTGTGTCACTAACACCGGCATTATCTTTTCAACTCGAAGCATCAAAGATCAGACCTACAAATGTCGGCCTTTTCTTGCAGCGATCGCTATCGCCATTGAGCAAGATTGCCAGGGTTTAAATAATTCAGCACGGCCACGAAATACATAGTAATTAGAAATAATTGAACCCAATCAACATTACTTTGTTGCTAATAAAAAAGCCTTGAGTGAAGTAGAAAAGGTGCTAGCGCTACTTCATCTTCTTCAGTGTGTCAAATTGAAATAATAGGATTGGAGGGGGACTCTATGTGGCACTTGACTTTATTTTGGTCACTCTGCTGTAATTTGTTTAAGTGGTCAAGGACTATATTTGAGTTTGCATTAGCATAGGCCCACCTTCAGCTGCCTCTTCTAAATACTGTTCTCTTCTTTGTCCTCAAGAACTCCAGTCTCCCCTGTCTAATTATAGCTTAGGGCGCCTTACAGGCCTAATCGCCTCTAACTGGACACACTAACGCCACCTTTTCTATAAGCTGCATCTTCATTGTCTTGTAATTATTAATGGTTTTGTAAGTGAGGCTTTGCTTGGTTATAAGTGGTGTAGGATTCCTATTTTCTATCCATAGAGTTCCTCTGACCTGACATTTAATGTTCTGGCTACTTTGTCTAGTGTTTCTTTACTGTTATATCCCTGGCACTACTATCCACAGATTTAGCGCACACACACACACACACACACACACACACACACACACACAGCACACACACACACACACACACACACACACACACACAACCTTAGAGGCTTGGGTCTAGACAGCTGGAAAGTAAAAATAGAACATGACAAATTATTCAAGGTTTTAGGCTTCTTTCACAGTTGTTCTGGATTTCTATTGTTTTTTAATTTTTTTTATTAAACCTATAAAGGTGAATAAGCTGATATAGTAGTTGTCAATTTACCTACACACACACAGACAGACAGACAGACAGATAGAGGTACATAGGTAGGTAGTTAGAAAGATAGATAGATAGATAGATAGATAGATAGATAGATAGGTATGTGTGTGTGTGTGTGTCTATATATATATATCTATATATATATATATATATATATATATATTATATCTAATATATATATATGTATATAGATGATATGTATATAAGATATATATATAGGTATATCGGATGGATGAAGGCAGGCAGTAAGACAGTTAGGTAGGTTTATGGATGGATGGAAAGGCAGGGCAGTAAGACAGGTAGGTAGGTATAGATAGAATAGATCTACTAGATAGATAGATCTACTGTATGAACTAATAATATACCAATATCAATACAAACGTGATAAACATTATCTTCTTAACAACATAATTCCTGTGTGTGTATGTGTTATATATATATAAACGTCTTATAATATATATATATATATATCTTATACTACCACTTTTATATACTATTATATCAATATATATACATATATTTACTGATACTATAATATCTTATATGCTTAGGATACAAAGGCGGTGGAAGACCTAATATTTCATTAGAATGGTAGGTTTTTGGACTTGGATACCACTGTGTGGCAGGCCCAGTTAAGACAGTCTCTTGTCTTTATATTCTAAAGTAATCTATGTTAGAAACTATATAATCTAAACCGAGCGTTGATAGTTTTGTTATAGTATTTCCAGTTTTATGCTGGTTTTTTAATTTTTTTAAATTAAACCATATGTGATAAGCTATATTCTGTGTTATTTCCGCACAGACAGGACATAGGACAGATATATATGATGAGATAGATAGATTTATATTTGCTATAGGTTTGGTGTGTCTATCTTTCTTCTCATATATGTCTCTACCCATCTTGTATTAGAGTAGATGATAATATAATAATATATCTATAGTTATCTTATTTATATGTACTATATAGATGATATATATCATATATCGAAATAAAAAAACTTTTTCTCATAAACTGTTTTATTTATGTTCTTATATTTGCCCTATGGCACCTACCATATATGCATAATATATATATATATATATTTGTATATGTCTTATAGGACGATATTTTATCTATAGCCTATATATATATATATATATATATATATATATTATATATATATAAATATATATATATATGCTGTGACAAATGACCTAAGAGTCCCACCTTTAGCTCCTCTCGAATACGATCCTCTACTTCCTCCTCTTGCTTGGCTGCCTTTCTGTCATCCGTCTCCTCCCTCCATTTCTCCGCAACAAACCGAGCCTTCTCCTTTGCCACGGCATCCCGAAACTTCTTTTCAATCTCTGCTTCCTTCACACGCCTCAGAAAATTCAAAAGGGAATGACTGACACACTGCTCATCATCTCACTTTCATTTAATCTCTTGCTCTCTTTTCTCTCTCTCTCTCTCTCTTTCCTTTTTTTATTTTTAGGTGACACATCTGTCAGTCTTCACACTTTCCTCCAAACTCCTTGATTCCTCTTCACTCATTCTAATATATCACTCCCTCGTCTTTTCCCTTACTTCTACTGGCATCGCTTTAATCTCCTTTTTCTTTTGATTCTTCAAGTCATGCCCTCTCTTAATTCCTAATGGTTCATGTTCCTCGCGATCAAGTCTTTACGCTCTCTCACCACAGCTCCTGTGCCTCTTGCTGCGCCTGTTTCCTGGCTCTATCCTCCATCAGCTTGTCTACTATGTCGTTGTAGGGTTTGTCGCCTCGGGCCTCACCCATAACCCAGACCCACACCTCACCATCGGTGCCCTGCATCCACTGAATGCCTCTTCGGCCAGCTGGCCAAGGAAACACACCACACACACACACACACACACACACACACACACACACACACACATATATGAGAGGAACTAGGAGATCTTTACTATAAATAATATGGCACAAAAACACACGATAGATCTGAAGCAAAATGTTTGAATTAGTTTGTCAGCACAAATTGTCAGGATAGACACAAGCACAACTGTTAACAATACTTTAAATATGTTGGAGATTTTCACCATTATATCAACATCCTATTGATCCTATTTTGAAAATACACATGGAACGACTCACTCCTTCTGCGGACGTTTGCGCTGGGGTCTCTGGTCTCCCTCTCGTTCCAGCGGCGCACCTGCTCCTCGCGAATCTTATAGAACAGGATTTGCTTCTGCTCCTCGTTTAACTCCTGCAGTAGATCGGGCTCGATGTACATATCTTGAAGAATTTGCTGCATCATCTTGATGGGCTGTGTAGTTTATCACACTTCGTTATCCTCCTCCTCCTCCTCGTCCTTCTCCTACTGGTTCGGCTCTTGATCGAACAAGGCTTCCCCGCGGCGAGGAAGACTACAGGCTTTAAATGGAAAGGAGGGCCCAAAATGTGCACTGTTTAATTCGGAGTAAGTATAGATCACGTAAATGCCACATGCTTACCAGCAAGCCTCGCTGTGCCCTACTTCTGGAGCGCTCTCTGTCCAAGTTTTATAACCTATCCACTCTTTTTTTTCTGTCACTAGTGCCTTTCTTCTTAGTTTTGCTTCAGTGTGTGACTTCCGCAAGGGTTTAAATTTCACCCCTCTACCTGCCTCTCTCTCTGTCTCTCTCTCTCTCTCTCTCTCACACACACACACAAACACACCCCTACTGTCTCCTGCAGTGACCCTTCTGACAGGAGTCTGTGTCTGAGAATACTATCTGATATTATCCCAAATATATATATATTATATATATATATATATATATATATATATATATATATATATATATATCTATAAATATATGTACATATCTTTGCTCTTGGTATTTTGTCGGATTTCTATCTAATGTAAAAATCTCCTTCTGTTTTATTCTAATTATAATTAAAAAAAAAGAGAAAAAAAAGAAGAGAGAAAGAGAGATCTCATGCATACATTTGCGAGCGTTATCCGACCTGTCCCTTTCTCCCCTCCTTTCCACAGTGCAACTTTATCTGCGCTTCTCATGTTGCTCTCGCACTGTAGCAGATGGTGTTAACTCTCCTCCCCCTTGCTCTGCTCTCCAGGTAGCCCGTGAGCTCCGAGAACACCAGTCCCACATGTCTCATTATTGCTTAATGCCCCCTACACCCCTAATCGCCACTAACTGCCTTCTAATTGTTGTCGTTATTGTTTCATATTTATTAATGCCCATTTAATTGAGGTATCGCATGGTTTCAAGCAAAGGATGCATGCGCCTTCTTGCGGCGTGACTTCCCCCCCCCCCTTTTGCAATGAAAAGCTACGTGCTGAGCATAGAGACCCCACGACCTGCCATTTTACTGTTCTGTCCATTTGTTTTGTGTTACTTTACTTTTACAGCTCTGGCAAAACCTTCCACAGAGACAATTCACACGCACACACACACACAACCTTATTAGAAGCCATGGTCTAGACAGTTGCATATTATAAATAGAACAAGACAAATTATCCTAGCAACCATGGTTGTAAGCTGTTTTCTGCTTGTTTGCTTTTGTTTCCTATTCTGTTCGAACTGTAACGGCAATCTGCCCCAGTGCACAAGGAAAATGTAGACAACCAGGACGGTATAAAATTAAGAGAATGAGAGAAAACCTTACCTCAGGACAAACGAGATCTAAATATAGCACTAAAACAATGTTTTTACCCTCTACATTTCTGTCAGAGATGCAGATTTTTTTAATATTTATTTTTGGTTAGCTAATTTACATAATTCATAATGCCAACTCCAAAATAAACACTAATTATCCCACTGATGTAGTGATCATGTCTAACAGTGAGACTCATTATCAAATGTAATTAATCCAAAATAAAATCCTGTCAGGCTTTTCAAAGGCTACACTACAATAACAGGGTTAATTCAGGGGAGGTGAATTTCAATAGAGGTCCAGACTAATTAATTTACTTGCCCTCACCCACTGTGCAGGTATAATCTATATTTTTGCGTTTGCTATAATTTAGAAATCTTTCAATAGGCAGGTTATACTGCTATAAAAGTCAAGCGAACAAAACTGTGGTCTCTGGTTTATGCATATGATTTTATTTAATTACATTTAAAAATGACACAATGTTTTTAGATAGGCAGACTGTCAACAAAAAAAAAAACAGTTTCTGTGTAAGTCTTCTACTTTGCTTAAGGTTTATTATTCATTCATTCATTCATCATCCTCTTCTATCTAAAACCGCTATAAAATCCGATCTTCTCTCGGGTCACGGGGAGCCTGTGCCTATCTCAGGCATCTATGGGCATTAAGGCAGGATACACCCTGGATGGAATGCCAACCCATCGCTGGACACACACAATCACAATCACACACACATTCATACACTAGGGACAATTTTTCCAAGATGCCAATCAACCTATCGTGCATGTTTTTGGACAGGGAGGAAACCGGAGAACCCGGAGAAAAACCCCTGAGGCACGAGGAGAACATGCAAACTCCACACACACACATGGCCGAGACGGGGACCCTATTATTATTTTATTATTATTATTATTTATTATTATTATTATTATTATTAATAGCAGGAAATCCAAACCCACTTTCCTTATTGATGAGGTTGAATCACATTGAGTACATTGTGTAATTTAGAATCAAACACACCACCACCAAGCCAAGTTGAATATTTGAGCTACTATATATATAATATATATATATATATATATATATATATATATATATATATATATATATATATATAGAATTTGCATATGAAAAGGTGAGAATATGGATTGAAAAACACATTTATGCACATAGGGGGTCGGCTTACCAACACATTTGTTACACCTTACACAAAAATCGAATGTATTTAGTAATGATTTTTCCTTTCTGCTTGTTTCCAGAGCTATCAGCAAAGCAGTGCCAAATTCATGTGGATAGCACATCTGTTTCTTCAGCTCTCCATACTGCCACTAGGACCTGCTGTTGAATCACAGCTAATCTTGATTGAGGTCGTCACACCCAATTTTGACCACTAGGGGCTGCTCGTCTGCTCTCCGAGCTGTCAGCTATAGGTGAAGAGGAAGGTTGCTCTAAGCCTTCTGCTTGTTATCTTTTTTCTCAGCACATAATCATGGCTTCCAAGATTGGCAGTGCCTGCCCATTGGCTCGGTGGGGTTTTTGGCTCTGTAGACCTCAGTGTGAGGAAAAAAAAAGTGGATAGGGTGTGCACATTTGAACTGATGGGGGTGAGCCTGAAGCTGAAGGGCTCCCAGCGCCACCGTCCTTCTGCCCTTCACCTCCAAATTCTCAGATGGTGCGCAAGTGCCAGATTTTATTCTGTGATCCTATACGTTCATAAAAAGAGGTTAAGTAAAATTGCTTAAGAAAAAGCAATTGTTTTAACAAAGGACGGGTAATTAGAAGACTTGGATTTGAAATTATGGTAATATCATAGTGTCAGAAACACCTTTATGTGGGAAACGGATCCGGTTGACAGAGGTCAGGTGAGCGTTCTTGTATTCTCGCATATTACATTCACATCTAGGAGTTCTCATGCTGTAATGCCTCAGCTTCTGTATTGTTTTTTTTTCCCACCTTGCCTTCCTCAGATCCACTTTCTGACAGTTGTTCAAACCACCTACCATCTGTCTTTTGCATTTTAAGTGAATTGCAGGATATTTAATGTCTCCACAGAGCTCTTTTTTGTTTTATGCTTTTTTTTCCCTTTTTCCCCCTTCTCTCAGTGTGTCAGAGGACGTTTCCTTACCTCGCCACAGTATCGCTGGTGGTGACGCCTCCCCCCACTGCCTGTTAGCCAAGCCAGCTGTCCCTTCACACAGCCTGCACACACAAACAACCTCACAAGAGCCCAGGATCTGGATGAATGCATTGTTCAGGAAGGGCAGGACCAATTGTACAACTTTGAGCGACCCTACTGGTACGCCATTTTATTATTTGTATGCTCTTAGTTTTTTACTTCAAAGCATTCAATGTTTGACTCTGGTGACTCGCTAGTAACCTTCCCAAACCAAAAAGCCGACAACAGTCCATAAACCATTTTTTTTTCAATAAAAAGGCGGCACTAAAAATCCAATGCTTTCTTCACACTTCCCAGCTTTATAAATCTAGGACAATGAGGGATTAATAAATCAGCCTTTCAATCATCATTAATCCTGTTGCCTGCTCACCTTCTCACTTTGTTGTGCACACAGAGTGTGGAATAGCTCATTTTTTAATTGTTAGTCTAAGAATTAACTTAATAAAAGGGGATTACTCTAATCAAGACTCCTTTCTGTTAGTATAAACGCCGCAAGGAGGCCAATTAATGGAGAATAGATTACAAACCGTTCAAAAAGACCTCCAAAAATGAAAGCTACTGCAAGCCAGTGTTTTTTAAAAATTTTTTTTATGCTTATTTACACTATAATATAATCATGAATTGATTTGGTCTTGATATTATTTTGAATATCTTGTCTTGCACAGACCTACGATACGCAATCCTTTGTACAAATGACACCATATGCAATGAATGTTCACGTGTAAGCGATGTAGGGGGTAGTAGTAGCTCAGTGGTTAAGGTGATGGGTTACTGAGCGGAAGGTAGGGGGTTCGAGCCCCGGTATTACCAAGCTGCCGCCCTTGAGCAAGGGCCTTAATCCTTTGTGCCCCGGGGGCGCCGTATCATGGCTGACCCTGCGCTCTGACCCCGGCTTCCAAAACAATCTGGGATATACGATGGAAGATTTTCACTGTGCTGTAACGTATATGTGACAAATGATAGCGTCTCGGTGAAATGTGATATTTCTGTATTTTAATACGGACTATACCACTCCGTATTTATTTCTCTAATTCTCCAAAGTGTGAGAAAGAAAACAATCATTTCCTGTGGTAGATTCAACCTGTTCTTCGGCTAATTGAAGCAGATATGATGTCTGATTCGTTTAAACACCACTCTCTGCACCACTCTGTAACCTCGGCACGGCTGTCGGTCTGGGCCAGGATGTTTTGTTGTTGTTTTTTTTGTGTTGAGGTTAATTAGTATAATTAGGCAGGATGAGTGTGTGGGCTACAGAGAGAGAGAGAGAGAGAGAGAGAGAGAGAGAGAGAGAGAAAGAGAGAAACGTGCATCTGATTGAAGTGTAAGCGGATGAGCCATCAGTATTGGTACACTGCCAGACAGATACCCAGCTGTCAGTTATGCTGCCATCAAATGGGTGATTTCTGGGCATCAGCGAGTTCATCCTTCCACACTACATTGGGAGTTATTTGTGCCCTTGCCTTGGGTTCAGGTCCCCATTTTTTTTTTTGGCTGTGCAGGTTGCAGAGAAGCGCTCGAGTATAAAAGAACACTAGTCACAGTGACTGTTAATAAATGACTCGTTATTAGAGCTGCAAAACTGAACATTCTGTATCAGTGTCTTTTTTTTTTCTGTCAAGAAGCATAACGAATATTAGAGAAGGGGTCAAAACACAAAGAGACATGTTAAACGTAGACATATTCAGGAAATTCAAAGATTGGCTATGGGAACTGTTGTGAGAAAGTCCCAGGAGATCGAGAGTATCTGAAATTCTCAAACTAGTCCATCTGGCACCAACAGCCATGCTATAGCGTGATCATTATTCTGATGTCTGATGGGAACATTAATTTAAAACGCTTGACTTGAATTTGAATGATTACATGCACTGTGCTGCTGCCATGTGACTGGCTGATTGGATAAATGCAATAAATGTGGACCAGCTAGTGAAGCTGCAAGTACAGCAGGGACAAAATATTCTAAATCCTAATATTTTAGGATTTAGAAAATATTCTAAATCCTAAAATGTTACTTGTAACTTGACTGTCACTATATACTATACTGTATATACTATACTATACTAATGTATATTGAATTAGAAAGCAATGTGTGTGTGTGTGTCTCTCTCTCTCTCTCTCTCTCTCTCTCTATCTATATATATATATATATATATATATATATATATATATATATAAACAGTAATTCATTGCAGTTGAATTACTGAAGAAAATGTGTAATTAAATTACAGTTACTTATGAAAATGTTAAAGATTACAAATAGAATTACAATTTCATATAAATTGCAGTGGTTCTTAAATAGTACTAGAATATAATTAATAAAGTATATAATAAATAATATAATTAATACAGTATAATTGCACATCCAATACAGTGGGTGGCAGTGTCGCTCTCAGTCTTGGAGTATGCACAGGGAGTAGCATGACAAAAAAATACAGCGAAGCGCAACAAGCATCTACCACAACCAAACCCCGCCCCCCCCCCCCCCCCCTTACACACACACACACACCACCCATCATGACCAATCGGATTCTAATGCAGTTTCATTTAGAAAAATATAGACACATTTTCCAGATTTTTCCAATTTGTTCCTTAGACTGTTAACTTAAAAGTGCCACCTAGTGGACGAATGAAAGTAAACAAAATTTACCGTTTTTGTTTTGTTTTTAATTTTACAAAATTAAAAGCCGTTGAAATGAAACCAAATTGTATTTATTTTCTATTCTTTGCAAGGAAGGGAGAATCTCTTTTTCTTCTATTGCTTTCGAGTATATAGATGTGGTGTAGTAATTCACAGCATTAAAGCATTAGTGTGGATAGAAACCTTTTTTCCAGATTCAAAGGTTAATAAGGGTTATATTGGATTACCTTTCCATCCATTATGTTGGCTCTTTGTGCACACTTTCAAACTTATATGTACTTTCAGTGTAAAAGGCTTTAATACATTATTCATTCTATCGATAATAAGGTAATATACCAAATGGGCATAAGGAAGGAATATTTCATTCAGTTGTCAAACTGCATGTCATTTTAAACAAAAGGTGATCAATTTTCTTCCATCACAGATTTGCTTTTTTATATATATTTAGCGTAATCTTACATAGGCTTGGGGAGATGATGAAGGTTACACTGGCCTCAGTATTTGTATATGAAGTGTATTATTATTTTGTTGACATTAATCCAGGTGGGAGGGGGCACGGTGGCTTAGTGTTAAGAACGTTCGCCTCACACCGCCAGGGTCCGGGTTCGATTCCCGTCTCGGCCATGTGTGTGTGAAGTTTGGTGTATCCTGCCTTAATGCCCATAGACGCCTGAGATAGGCACAGGCTCCCCGTGACCCGAGGGAAGATGGGATATAGCGGTAGAAGAATGAATGAATGAATGAATGAATAATCCAGGTGGTTACGTTTCTTTTTCTCTCTATTCTAATATGGCCTAATGACCCAGTAGTGTTCAATTCCTGTTGGAAACTACTATGGTATACAAAATTATTAACTGAACACAATACGCCATTATATTTCATTTTCTTTGGTGATGATTGTTTTCTATATGCTATTTAGTTGAAAGCAGTTATAGTTGTTCTGTGCTCACGGCCAATTCTGAATAAGATTTACTTTAGAAGGCTAAAAATTCAGATTATATCTTATATCTTAAATGTTTATTGTGAATTATTTACATTTTATGGGTAACATAAATCTTTAAACATGGCATTGAGAAGCTGCCTCCGTGTCTTCTTGATCCTGAGTTTTGGGTAATTTCTGTCACCTCTGTGTTCCTTGGTTTGCTTCAAATATGTACGATCTTATATATGATATTTTAAATATTATATTCTCAGATGCAAGTGTATATGGTGCCCAGCTATTAACTGGTATCTTGGGTAAATTCTCTTGCCAGCATCCATTTGCGTCTGTTATAACTTTGATCATAGTAAAGTAGATTCTGTAGATAAATGAACACTCTTAAAAAATAGTGAAAGTTTATTTGTGTACTTGACATAGGTCAGACATAACAAAGGTTTGGGGACTCACATGATACAGATCAGTATGCTAGAATAGCTACAAGTGAAAGACCAAGTGAAGAACCTTCATATCAGGCTATTAAAAAAAAAAAAAAAAAAAAAAAAAAATATATATATATATATATATATATATATATATATATATATATATATATATATATAGCCCTAGGACACATAACAAATTAAAACATGTCATTATTTATTTAAAATAACGCAGCCAAAACAAGTACTTATGCTTTAATAAATGGTTAAACCACATTTAGCAGCAGTGACTTGAATGAATCGTTTTCTGTATGACTTTCTCACATCGTTGTGGAGGAATTTTGGCACAGCTTTATTATGTTGCTTTGGTTCATTAACGTTTGTATATGTTCAGCGCTTTTATGGTCCTGCCACAGCACTTCAGTACGGCTGAGGTCTGGACTTTTTTTCTTAAAGCTGTTCTGTGGTAGATTTGCTGGTGTGCTTAGAATCATTGTCCTGTTTCATGAGTCAGTTTTGGCAAAGCTTTAGCTCCCTGACAGATGACCTCACACATGACTATAAACTACTTTATTATACAGAAGAGTTCATGGTCACCTCAGTGACTGCAAAGTGCCAAGAGCTTGCGGCTACAAAGCACAAACGATCCCCTCTGCCATTGGCGTTTGTGCTGATCTTCTGTGTTTCACCAGATGTATCACTTTAGTTCATGATTGCGAAACATGGACCTGTTTAACTCCGTCCGGAAAGAGCAAAACGAGCAAAATGTTTCTTATTATTCTTTATCCCTGCCTGTTCTAGCTTGGACTCCTTTGAACGATGGTTGAAACCTTGTATAATGCACCTTTCTCGTGTTTATATTTATCTTATGATAATTGCTATTGTATCTCTCCAAATGTAAATGTAAATGCACACATATTTACTTTGCTCTTATCTGTTTAAAGGACATTGTTTCAGAAGCCTTGTGGTTTGTTCATATGCAACCTTGCAAACCTTTGTTCTCCCGGAAGTCCTTGTACAATGTTGATACTTGTACAATGTTGCTCCAATTGTACTGAATACATTTCACATGCTAACTGAGAGCTGTTTGCAATTTCTCTGAATGGACTGCATGATCTGACCTTGAGGATGTCCACTCCTGGGAAGATTAGCAACAATCTTGAATTATTTCCACTTGTAAATAACCTTTCTCACTGCAGAAAGATGAGCTTTATATTCTTGTGGGACCCTTCCAGATATGGGGGGAAAAAAAAGATCTGTGCTGATGTTTTTCCTCAGCAGCGGTGTGTTTAGACCAGCAAACTAAAACTGTGGCTTTTATACAGGAGTGCCAACTCTTACTGACAGTCAGTTAATCACTAATACTGCCTGTCTAGTCCTGACTTGGTCATTTTATTCATATGGAAGCAGTAAGCGTGTCTGGATTTGTATTAAAAAAAATAAATATTTGTAATATGTCATGTGTTGTTCATCTGTGGCTGGTTTATCCCATTCTAAGACCTGCTAAGGACCATGTGATTCAATTTGTTTTATCTTATATGATATGTAAAAACAGTAGAAGTCAAAGAGAATGCATTTCCTCCTAATATTATATTTAAATTATACTGTGTCATAATTCGAGTTTCCTGAGTGGCAGCACCATCGATTTGGGTATGGCAGGATGACATTGAAAATGACAAAAATCAAAATCCAACAAAGGCAGTCGCATGTAATGTATTTTAGAGTATACTATTTTGTACTATTTAGTATCCTTGTTTTAATGTGTTCATGGTAAAAATATTAATCAGGATTGACAGAATTTCAGTTACATTTCCTAGCCCAACTAAATATTCATTCATTCATTCATCTTCTACCGCTTTATCCGATCTTCCATCGGGTCACGGGGAGCCTGTGCCTATCTCAGGCGCCTATGGGCATTAAGGCAGGATACACCCTGGATGGAATGCCAACCCATCGCAGGGCACACACACACATTCACACACACATTCATACACTAGGGACAATTTTCCAAGGTGCCAATCAACCTACCGTGCATGTTTTTGGACCGGTGAGGAAACCAGAGAACCCGGAGAAAAAACCCCTGAGTCACAGGGAGAACATGCAAACTCCACACACACATGACCGAGACAGGAATCGAACCCGGATCCTGGCGGTGTGAGGCGAACGTGCTAACCACTACGCCACCGTGCCCCACCCAACTAAATAAATATATATATATATATATATATATATATATATATATATATATCTAATATATATATATATATATATATATATATATATATATATATATATATATATATATATATATATATTATATCTATATATATATATATATATATATATAACACAAAACCTGCAAAGCCATTGTGAAAGACATTGTGCAGACATTATGTAATCCTTCTTTCCTGTTCCCAATATATCATACAGTTAAAATGGTTCTGAAGATTGTAGGTTCCGCACATACAACTTTTTTTTATTCTAGAAATGAATTAATTCCAGTTATTTGCTCTAAAACAAGATATCGCAGATTGCAGCGAGTTATTTATTTATTTATTTGTTTTTAACGAGTCTGCCATCAACTGCTTTTGGTGATTTTCCTTCACCCTGAAATGTGTGTGTTGGACAGAGAGCATCCTCCATTAGTGCTTATTGTAGATACAACATAACTCTATTAAAGCTAAATGGAGAAGTGCCCTGTAAAGTAGAAATGTGGGAAAATCAACAGAAAATTATATCTGGCTCATATGTAAGACATTTCTAAATTGTTGGTCATTTAAAAAAACAAACAAACCAAAAAAAAAAGGCCAAAAATATTTCAACAAATTTTAGTGTCAAATTGTGAACGAAGTTGTCGTGAGTGCGAGTTAGAAAGTGAACATTTGTTAAAACGTTAATATAAATGGTGAACCTCTGCCTCATCTGTGACTATGGAGGAGCGTCTCCTTCTCAATGGGGTGCACCCCAAAGCTGATAGGATTCCTTTATATGCAGTTAACCCCATCATCTATCACATTTTGCACCATCCATTTCACACAAGTGGAACTTCAAGCCTATATGTAATTACCACCTGCACCGGCATTTCTCTAGCACCAATTTTGAAGAGAGATGTGAGATGACAAGCTTCGGCGCTGAGGAGATGTGTGGGTCAGCTAGTTAATGCAGCATATTAAACATGCAGCACCATTTCACAGAGACACTGCTGCTCATTTCAGGCGACGGATACAGTACATCTTACTTCCTTCCCCTGCCCTCATTGTGTCTGCTCTCTCTCTCTCACTGCTTCACACTGCTGCACTGTGCTCATTTCTGACCGTCCGCTGTACTTTGGCCCTTTCTATTCCTTGCGTTTTTAGTGGCCTCTCTGGGGAATCAGCTTTGCCCATGTCGGTAGACAGTGTTTGCTAGTAACTAGTTATGTGTAACGGCGTTATGTAATTTAATTGCAAAATGAACAGTAATTCGTTACAGTCACTGAGTAAAAAAATGATAATGAGGATATGTGGAATAATAATACTAATACTAATAATACTAATAATAATTTGTTGGACCTTCAGGTTTGGGGGTTCCATTCCCACCTACGCCACCTATGTCATAGCTATGAAAATATTTGATTTGTAAAACAGCGTTAAACATTTTTTTTCGTTATGAAGTCTGACTTTGGTGTGGCCGTGCTTAAAAATGAAATTTATATAATATAATAATATAATATATAATATATAATAGACTATAATTCAAGTGATGAAAGATGTTGAAATTCTAACAGTAAACAAGGAGAGTTGAGTTACTACTGTAAGGTTAACTGTAAAGTTATAAATGTTTAGAAATTATTTAGTTGGAAATGTCAATTAGACACTTAATCAAAAAGTAATCAGTTACTACATATTTATAAAGTAATTGAAAAGTTACAATACTTATTATATTTTGAAAAGGGTACTTTGTAATCCGTAACCTATTACATTTCCAAAGTAACCGTTCCAACACTGTCACTAGACATATATGATGGCTGGTCAAATAGAGGAAAACACAAAGGCGTAACAATTATCATTAAATTAGTCATTCATTCATTCATTCATTCATCATCTTCTATATCCATTCATCTTCTATATCTTCCCTTGGGTCACGGGGAGCCTGTGCCTATCTCAGGTGTCTATGGGCATTAAGGCTGGATACACCCTGGATGGAATGCCAACTCATCGCAGGGCACACACAAACACACACACATTCACACACATGGGACAGTTTTCCAAGGTGCCAGTCAACCTACCATGCATGTTTTTTTGGACCAGAGGAAACCAGAGAACCCGGAGAAAAAACCCCTGAGGCACGGGGAGAACATGCAAACTCCACACACACATGGCCCAGACGGGAATCGAACCCAGACCCTGGCGGTATGAGGCGAACGTGCTAACCACTAAGCCACCGTGCCCCTAATTATCATTCAATAATCATATTATATTATACTCTCCAGACATTAGAATCTTTGTGCTATATTGTCTTTGAGGAATAAACACTCAGTGATTTAACTGGGGAACTAAAAATCCTCCAAATCTATTTAACATTAGTACTATTAATCCTGCAGTCGGTCTTTGGTGACAATCGTGTCACACATAAAGCTATAGATTAATACATCAAACAAGTTGAGACCTTCAATTGATCAAAGAAAGTGTCACAGGAAAATATTAGCATATATAAATGAAAACATTAGACTTTTTCAATGTGTTGTTTTCACACCATCCATTTACACTCATATGATTTCATTTACGTTCATTTTTCCCACTGCAGGTCACGTTTTTAATCTTATAATTCACCCGGTGACGCCTTTACGTTATTTAGTTGGGATTGCGTAACGTTGAAATGCACCTTCACACTGTTTTTTGGATCTAATTACAGGTGTGTGTGTGGTTGGTTCATTGAATCATATGAATAAGCTGTGATTGATTATCATATTGCGCCACTATTACATGTTCTACTTACATATAAAGATCACAGACGCACTATTCTTAAAGAACGATGCTCAGTCACATTAGTTGTAGTTGGTTTTAATGTGCTTTAATATGCATTCTCAAGCTGAATTATTTTTCTAGCTTTTAAGGGGGAGGGAAAAAAAATCTTTAATGGTAGACCTTTTGGTAGAAGGCTAAACATGAGCGGAGACATCAATGGCAGCGTGGTAATGTTGATTAATTCCAACGGGGAAAAAAAACAAAAAACACACACACACAAATTCTCACCTGAAGCAAATAATCTAGTTAAAAACTTCTGTTGAAGCTGTTTTTGCAGCTTCAAAATAGCTGATTCGAAATAATGAGTCGAGGTTTAATTAGGGGAGCTACTTTTGTTGTATGATAAATAAGTAACTGATTAAATCTGCTGACAGTCTGCTCTGGTGGATGCAGGGGCAGCTCGTGCTCGTGAGGACTATCTGACTCCACGGGTCCTTGTTGCCATGGAGACAGTGCCGGTGACTGACTATCTTCCTATTGGCACGTTTTGTAGATTTGTGCCAGCGATAGCTGCAGATATCTGTCTGCCATGCATAGAGTGGGTGGCAGGAAATAGAGCATTGATCACTGTGTAATACCCGCCAGTGTGTGGAGACACTCTCTGATCAAATCACAAGGTGACATAGAGATTTTATTCATAAAGCACCAAACTCACGTCTTCACGTCCTCAAGCAGAAAAAAAAAGAAAAAAAAAAACAGAGAATAGACAAACTTGAATTGGGTTATGCCTTAGGATGGCACAGCAGTTGGAAATGAAAAGCTTCCTGTTCATCATGTTCTGCATCTTTATTTTTGTCCTGTTGTATGCCATATATATATTCTATATATGACATACATATAGTTATGACATCTATTATATTTTCTTTTCTGTTTTTTTTTACAATAGAGAAACAACATAGAGATGACACACTATTTGGTTTCTAAGTAGAAGCATTTTTTTTGTTAAATAGTGGCATATAAATCTTTTTTTTTTGTTTGTTTGTTTGTTTTTTGTTTTTCTTCGATGCCTCTTTAAATCAACATCCCAACGACAGTCATTAAATCATTTCATAATTTATTCACGTTGTATTTTCAGGAATCCAGTCATTGTAGTCTGTTACAGAGTCTCGTGTCATGGCGAAGGAATAGAACCGTCCTGGGTTTTAGTGTAGTGCTCCTGATTCCAACTCCATTGTCCTTATGTTAAGTTTAATCCTTCGGCCCTGGGTGTTTATCCAATCAGCTCTTAGAGGCTGTGATACTGGACAGACCATTAGGCTCAGAGGAAAGGTGGCAGTCTCTCTCTCTCCTGGTGAGTGAATTGTGTAAAGCAGCCTCCTCTTTTTCCACGTGAGTGTATTGGTCATGCTGATGCTCATGTTTTCCAGTGGATTCGAAGGAATCTGACGAGCCGCGCACGCGCTCCTTCCCTGATCCTAATACAGTTGTAGAGATGCCAGTCTTTGCCTCGGTGGACTCCGTACGTGGTCCCAGAGCTGTGGTGTAAGTGACAAGGCTTTTGTGTTTGGTTTTATTCCCTAGTCCATGTGATCCCTGGCTGCAATTTGACAACGGCCTTATTTCCGTCTCGGCATTGATAGTTTGGCTGGCAGATGCTCCGTCCTTATAACGCAACGCTGCGGTGCCTCGGTCCCCAGCCCTGTTCTCCAGGTTGGACGCCTGTACAGAAGGGATGATGGGAACAGAGCAGGCGCGGAGCGCTGGAGGAGGAAACGCCATTCCCTGATCCAGACGAGTACAAGGAACATCAGCCAGGGTTAACCTTTCTCTGGCTTGAGCGAAGGCGTCCGTCTGCATATTCAGAAAGGAGCGTCGGTACTGATTCCCTTCAGTCTGGGAGTGACACCTAGAGAGAGAAAATAGAGTGCGGATTAGCCCTTCGGTGAAGCGTTTTTTTTATTTTTTATTTTATCCCCCTCCTTTTCCGTGACGCCTTTTCACATTTCCCACTGAAGAACCGACGGCGACTCTTAGATCACGGTGTGCATAATTTATTCCCAAATCATCTTCTCAGCAGGGGATTGACTTTGAGGTAGTGGTAATATGAAATCTCTGTGCAATTGTTCATAATCCACAAGTACGGGCTACACTTCCTTTGACAGAATTGAACATCTGGACTTTCTCCCACGTGTCAAAGCCCTTATCGGAACTATAAGTTGTTAATATCAAAGCTCGAGTATTCTTTACTTGGGCCGGCGAACCGGCTAATTCCCATTTGGACTACTTCATTTGAAGGATGGCCTTTCAATTTGCATGCTCAGATGCCTTATCAGACCCTACACACCTTGTCCGACAACAGCCCGAGGAACCTAGATAGCGCGCAGCTTTAAACTGGGACAGCTCCCTGGAATAATGAACACAGTTCGTGGGATGTGTCCAAAAGACCAAAGCAGGTTATTCAAAGTTTGTGTCAAGTAAAGTCCCAGAGACTCCTGCCTGCTTTTTTATCCGTCATGATTTTTTTTTTTTGAAGGCAGCACGACTGCAGGACCTCGACCCAATTACCTACTCTTCCTAACTCCAGCCATCCACATTCAACATTATGGGAGGGGTGTGTGTGTGTGTGGGGGGGCATATTCTGAATTTTAATGAAGTATAACAAAAGAAGCCTTAGTGTTAAAAAAAATATATTGACTCGTAAAACAAATATATGGCTGCCCTAACGCACTGAATTGTTATTTGACAGTAAAGCCTAATAACCGGGTATGAAACAGTTCTGTTTGATAAAGGACATGCTAGTGGCAATTTAACCTACCACATCAACACATATAAATATCCGCACTATAACCCAATATAATCTAGGGTTATATAAATACATCTACTGTTACAGAGTAGTATCTATCCTCTATTTCTGACCCCCAATCTTTATTGCTCAATGTCCTTTCTATTCTCTATTTCCCTATTCATTTTCTTTCTATATTCCTAGAGACCAGAGGGTGTCTCCATGGCAACAGGGGGAGGTTTAGGGGGTGACGTTGCTTGTTTAAGGTTGTTAAAGTCTAGAAATAGGTCAGTGGAAGCTTGTCCCTAGACCTAACCCCCAACTCAAAACCGGGTATATGTTTATGCAGTTATGCAAGCTACTAATAGATGATCATCAGTGTCAACAAGATGAAGAATTCATGTGCGTATTCATTTCTATATTAATTGTCACTACAGTATTTAAACGCTGAAACCGGACCGGATTTTTTTCAGCGAGTTGTACGCTCGTAAGGCACGGAGAAGATTTCATCAAAAGCCTTGAAGGCAAACCTCCGAAGCACGCGGTTTACCAATGCAAATTATGGAAATAGGGCAAAAATAAAAAAGCCCGGGTGTGAAATGAATTCATGGCTCGCTGTTAAGTTGGATCATGTTGACAGCAGTCGAATATCTCTTGTGTAAGCACTACACACTCTGAGGATTTAATGTTATTGAGGTAATTTCTTTTATTTTCAGTCGTAACTTTTACTTTTAGCCACCTTCCCAGAGCTCTGTCTTATCCTGTCATGACATATTTGTAATAGGTTATAGAAGTTGTTTTTTTTTTAAGTGTAAATAAATTCATCAAAGCGACGAGAGACCGAATACACGTACGTACCGTCTCAGTGATTCTAATGTAGCATCTGTGGACTCCACCTCTCGGAGATGTTTGTAGCTATGAATAGAATCCTTTGATCCTCCAGTTAGATAGTGTCCTGCTCGGGAGATGGGTGGTGTCCATCGCGACACAGGTTGTTGATTGAATATCTTCTGCTTTGAAGCAGGACTAAAAAAAAAAAAAAAAAAAAAAAAAAAAATACAATGCAACTCAGACAATCTGGCTATATTATATTATTTATTTATTTAGCAAAATGTGAAACACATTTCATTTAGGATGTAAAAAAAAAGAGATATGTCATATGTGCCCCTATAATAAAAGCAATAAATAGAGGAGTTATTATTAAGAAGACAGAAGAGTACATTCTACATGGTGTGCAATATGTATAGCTGAAATCCGTCCATGCACCTTCTGCCGACTGTCAATCATTTTAGTTCAAATTAGTTGCATAGGAATGCATTTTTTCTTTTCTTTCGTGCAATACATAACACAAACACTCTTCTTAGCATTATTTATCTTTGCATTTAAATGTATGAGCATATGGTGATATAGGAGCATTCGTTTTTTATATTCTCATCTATATGCATTAGGAGAGAAAGAAAACATGCAAAGGCGAAATAATGAAAGAAAAAGAAAAAATAATAAATCAGGAAAATACCTGACACCTTTCCCCGTAACTGGACTGCTGTTCAGATTGGGTGGCGTGACTTTGGAATCATTGGATCCTATAGCATGGCCTGGCGTCAGGGACGACCCGTGGGCTTTGCAGCACTGTGGTAAAGAAGATGACAGGTGATATGTTTCGAAAGGTTAAACGGTATTGCTGTGACACTGTTCTGCTTTGTAGGACTGCACTTCCACATTCTTTCAATAGATCTAACCTTCAATTTCTTTCATTCTATCTCTCTCTCTCTCTCTCTCGCTCACACACACACACACACACACACACACACATATATACACGCCCACGCCCGTGCGCTCTTGACTCTCCAGTGCCAAAGATGGAATAGTGGATTATAGACTAAGCAGTGAGAGAAAATGTAGTTCATTCAGTGATCTATGTCCCCTCAGCAAGAGGAGAGCCACTTTAATTAGACGTTACATTTAAACAGCAGATTAAGAGAGACACTCTCTGATTACACTCCCTGTCGACTTTCTCAGTCCTTCTGCATGAGTCGGGAACTAATCCCGGACAAGATTACATTAATGGATTCCTAAAGAATTTCATTCACTTTTCTCTCTCTCTCTCCTCTAAAATTAAAACCATTATCTTGCAATAAGCCAGAACACGGGTGAATATTCAGAAGGCAGTCCCCAAAAGTCACCCGAGTTGCCAGATAATGCTCTTATTCTACTAAGTGACACACGCTTGCCTCCCTTGTCCTGTGGAATATCATTAAAGCTACTGGGTTTCACTTAAAACTAGTGTGAAGCTTTGCAGCTGATAAAGTGTGTCATCCTAATGCTTGTGCCTCCTCGGGGACCTGTTAGCATTTTTATTCTTTCCAGCAGGAAAATTGGATCATTTCTGGCCACCCCTCTCAAATCCTCAGCTGGATGAGAATGCTCTAGCGGGAACAGAGCTACCAGGTCCCACCAGTATAATTGCAGGAACTTTTTCGGAGTGTTTGGAACATTTCGATTCACACCCACTTGAAAATTAACACCGTACCAGACAGTGCGGTGGGGGCCTTTTGGGACAATCTTTTCCAATCCAATTGTCTACTAGTATATGTCAGCAAATTATACATTTTCATGACCTCTGGATGGAGATTG
The DNA here is from genome assembly GCA_030449085.1 of Kryptopterus vitreolus. NCBI lineage: Eukaryota > Metazoa > Chordata > Actinopteri > Siluriformes > Siluridae > Kryptopterus > Kryptopterus vitreolus. The sequence goes on from JACRUU010000015.1 coordinate 19,763,124, forward strand.
ATTGCAGCGCTAACACTTTGCTTAAGGGTGGCGTTAATGTGGCTGTATAAAAGCTACACAAGGCCTTCAAGAGAACTCGTAAAGCCTACGTTGTAAAGTGTAACGTGTTAAAGACTGCATTCGGTGTGAAATCAAAAGTGAGGCTGGATCGTAGTTATAGATTTTTCTTTGCCAAATAGGGAATTTTATTAGCGTGTTATGCTTTTGTAGCTTAGCATATCGCTAACACTATTCATAGCTGTAAATCAAAGGCAGGTGTAAATTAATGTACTTATTCTAGAATTTCTAGAATTAAAATCTTTTTTTTTAATTAAAAAGAGAGATTTCTTTCCATTTCTTTTGCAGGTTTTGAAAGTCTGTACACTGATGGTAAGATTTCTGCTGTGGATCAGTCTCCAGTCTCCAGAGATATGTACTTTTCTGTGATCTTCATAACATAGCGATGCCATTTTATTATAATTTTTTTGCCTTATTATCTTCTAGCGATGTTGCCCGAAAGTTACAACTTTTTATAGCACTAGTGATTAGTAACTTGGGTTTCATAATGCTACATTTAACTTTAACCAATTAAAAGTATGACATGACATGATTTGATTTTTAAAAAATTGTTTATCATTGGTAAATTGTTGTGGTAACATTTTACGACATGCTCTTATTGGGGAAAATAACCAGCCTCGGAGTGTCTTCATTATTCCACCCTGTCACACCCAAATAATGACTGAGAAAACACATTTTAAAATACAGTCCCTTGCACGGTTCTAGACCAATTATGACCTTGAGTGATGTAGCTGAGGTGGAGAAACTGTCACAGGTAGACTAGTAATGCTGAGAGTGTCAGGATTTCTACCTTTTTATTGCTTTAAAAAAAAAAATAATAAAAATCTGTTTTAGGCTACACCCACTTTTGGTTTGAATAAAGCTAGAATTTATTTGGAGCACCGAAACGATACAAATAGTTCCATTGCATTAAATCGCTAATCAGCTGTCAAAAAAGCCTTATAAAGGTGTCATGTCGGATTATGAATATCATTTCCATCTTAAAATAGGACAAGCTGTGGAAATAAACAGAATTTCTTCATCTTTTCTTTTCCCCCCTCCTTGTAAACCCAACACTGTATATGTGGACATGAACTGTCAGCCTCCTATGGCCAAATGAGAATGCATAGCTTAGATCTATGAAAAAAAGCAAAAAGTAAAAAAATAAAATAAAAAAAATGACAGATTTACGTCTATTTCTGCTCAGCTCTTCTGTACAGCAGATTTTTTACTGCTGCAAGGTAGACCACTGATCAAATGGATGTGATGTTTACTCAGAGCTATATGCAACACTATTTCTGTCAGTGTGAAGGATCATTGGTTCTATCGAGAGCCATAGAGGGCACCGTTCCCTGAGCTGCCTGCTGGCCAATTGTATTCATTACACATGACTTATATTCCGAGAAAGCATTTTGGCGGCCTCGCATAGACACACATGAGTGGCTTGAATTCCCACCATCTACATATTATATAGCTGATATTCATGGATACGAAGGTGACACACTGCTTATTAAATATCTTTCAACTCACACGAGCACACACACACACACACACACACACACACACACACACACACACACACACATGATCACTGAAGCCTAGCTGTCCCAGATATCTCACCTTTTGATGCTGGAGGTCATAATCAATCCTTGGGCCGGATTTGGACATGAGTCGGGAAGCAATGAGACTGCAGTCTCTCAGAGTGCGAATCTCAGTCTGATGGTTTCTAGGCTTTCCCCTTTGTCTCCTGCAACATATTAATCAATTATAATTGCGTGCTTTCTAATAAAGTCGTGTTAATGTTTCTTTTGTTTAGTTTCTCTGATGAGGACAAAATGAGCTCTTCATTATTCTAACTCTGATCAAAATGTCATGTTAATTTAAATATCGTGTTTACTGTCATGGTGGGCCTGTCTGTTCCTGCTTAATTAGACAGTAATATGCAAACGCTGACAAGCAATGCGAGCACAATATCAATTATATAGTGCCGTGTTTCCTCGAAATAAGTGGTAGCTATTTTGCTCCCAATTTACATTGAATGGTCGGGGTGAAATGCCACATAAACGGCTCGACTGCAGTGTACATACAGGGACGTTTGAGACGGGCCATTCCAATAATAACTTGCTGGTATAAAGGCTCTTCAGTTTTTATGACAGATGGACATAAATCCTGAACAAAGTGGCATTTTCGTTCATTTAATGGCAACATAATGACGGCTCACTATGTAGAGTAGTGTACTTGTTCAGTGTTCGAGGAACATAATGGTGATGATGTACTGTAGCGTTTTCAGGTGAAGTTAACTGGAACATTGAACAAAGATAAGCACTCCTAAAAGATGCTCGACTATGTTTCCCGCACTTGGTAATAATACTGACACGAAAGCCTGCGGTTGAATGCTGGGACATAACTGTATTTTAACAACCTTTTGTATATTTTCTCTGGCCCTAAATTAAAGTGTATTTATTTATTTATTTAGTAATAGTTAAGGCAATGTCATAAAATTGATATAAAAGCGTTATTATCAGAATTATGTACGCTATCATGAACAGCTTTTGCAGGGATCATTATGCATTATCCAGGGCTCTTTTTTTTTTTTTTACATTTTTGTTAATATGCTGCTTGGTTCCCAATTTCGGTAAGACGTGTTAAAGACTCACTTGTTCCTGCAGTATAGAGCCATGCAGGCCAAACCCAGCAAGCTGATCCCCATGGCGATGCTGAAGATTGACAAGATCTGTCTCTGGTAGGTCTCTCCACTCTCTGATAAGACAGACACAATCATGGTCCAAAGTTAATTCCCTGAGTAAATTTGCCGTCTCCCGTCTCTCGCCTGGTCCGTATTGACTGAGCAAAAGATTATTTTACTTACAGGTGTGTGAAAGTTAAACATCGAGTGGTTTGGACTTCATGGAAAAGAGCTAATATCAATTATTAGACATATTGGCAGCATATAGAATATGTCCTTATCGGGCTTATATACCTCCTGCATGTTGGTCCAGGGATGTCTGCTAATTAAATTGTGCTAATAATTTTGTATGGCGAAAACAGTCCATAGCGACGAGCCAATGTTTGTCTCCATTCATTACTGTTTCTGCCGCTCTCTCTTTGTTTTTCTCTCATATACTTTACAGGATGCCAGCACTGACACTCGGATAAAACGCAGTAATCTAATGAATGCGAGCAGTCCTAGCTGGCAGAGGATCCCTGAGTAAAGATGCGGCGGTCAGTAGTTTTACTGTTCAATCCGCTACAAATATCTGGGGAACACGTGTGATTCATAATTGCTGAGAACAACTTGGGGAAAAGTTATGTGCTGGATTTCGTGGCTGTGTTTACCTCCCTCCTGTCAGTCATGTTATAGACATGCTTTTGTTTTTATTTCTAAGAAATGCAAACATGGCAGAATTGAGCGTTAAACAGGCCCCTTTGGCAGGTACTATTTTGTGTGTGTGTGTTTGTGTGTGTGGGAAAAAAAGCACACATCTGCTGCCATAAACGTACCTCGATGCCAAAAAGAATAAAATGAATACAACTGGGGGCTGCTTTTGAAAGGTGGATGCTTTCCAAAATAGATAAAACAGCTGACATCTAAGAAACCTGATGTAGACATTCACCATGGTGGAGGAAACCTGGGGATGTTAAACCTGAGCGTTCCATAGTCAAAGAATGATTACAAGTCAAAGAAACATTCTTGCGTCAACAAATCTGTGAGTCGCTTTGCCAGGTTTATTGCTATCACTGATGATGGGCAAAGCGGAAGCGAAGGTGGAACCAACTAGCTACTGACCGAATAGGAATAAAGAGGAGCGACTGCACAGTTCACATTGTAACTGCTAGAGCTACAAATGTACAATTTTGCCATTTTAAGGGAGCGCTAAAGGAATTTTGCGAGATTTTATAGTGGGATGCAAAAAGGTTTAGAGCAGGGTCATTTGTAGGCAGAACGCAGTTCATTTGCTGTCTCCGAAGTATTTCGCTTCAAAACAGATCTATTGAGGGTCTGTGGCACTAGTCAATATCGGTAAGGTGGAGTGTCAGTGCAACACAAAACATAATCACTAAATCAATAAACCCAGGCTTATAGAGTGTGGATAGATCAACAACCATAAAATCACATTTGTTGTTTAGTATTAGTTGATCATGGCCCTTTTTATGTTTTGGTTGACAGCCTGTAGATAATTTGTAGACTATTCTATGTAGGGTATTTGGTGGAATATGTAAATAAACTTGTCCCACTGGTAAAAAAAGTCTTATAAGCTTATTAGTAATAATTATGTAGAATTCATTACATTTCTTTTTTATTATTATTCAATGTTACAGACACACACAGACATACATATATACTATATATATATATATCTATATATATATATATATATATATATATATAGATATATATATATATATATATATATATATATATATGCCGGGTGGGGGGGCTTTGGGGGGGACGGGAACGCGTGTTACCCCGGGGAATATGCTTTATTTCTGTACTAGTATAAAGTATAATTGCACTTCCACTACAGTGGGTGGCAGTGGTGCTCTCGGTCTAGGAGTATGCGCAAAGAGTAACATGACAAAAAAATACGGCAAAGTGCAACAAGCATGTATCACAACTGCTTCCCCCCTGACTCACTGGAAAAAAATCACACCTCCCCCCCGTCAACGATTTCGAAAAATATTAAATATTTTTTTAAATAATAAAATATTTTACTTAAAAGTGCCACCTAGTATAAAGTTATTGAATTATTATATAAATAATATACATATTATTTTATGTAAACATATATATTTTTTTACTCCGGGTTCTCCAGAGAAAACATGCACGGTAGGTTGATTGGCACCTTGGAAAATTCTCCCTAGTGTATGAATGTGTGTTTAAATGTGAGTGTGCGATGGGTTGGCACCCCATACAGGTGTATTCTGCCTTGATGCCCAAAGATAGGCACAGGCTCCCCGCAACCCGAGGGAAGATCGGATTTAGCGGTAGAAGATGAATGAATTAATGAATTAATTAATATATATGTGTATTTTTGTCACATTTTCTAGTAATTATTCTTTGACTTGTAAGCATATCACTGACAGTTCATAAGGTGACAAACTCTTTGGGATGTCAGCTGGGGCTTTATGAAAGGAGAAAGCTGCTCTGAACGACAGTAGTAAATGTGTAGTGAGTTGTGAGGCTGGAGATTTCATCTCCTTCCTCTCTCTGTCTTCCTGACTACATATTTTTCTCTTCCCCAGACAGACACCCGTATTATAAAATAGCTGTGACCGGACTCATTTAAGACCCAGATTAAAATCACTGAAGAGTAATACATATCCATTCCTCTCCATTTTTCCCACCCCTTGTCTTCTTCTGTCTTTCTTTTTGAGGAGGCTTGAAGTGGAGGAACGAAAGCAGACATGTGAACCTAGGCTAATAGAAAACTTCACTAGATTCACTCATGGAATATATTCAGCTGTCAAGCAAATGACAGAGGGCAGTGGGCGTACGGGAGTTCTGGCATCGAGAAAAAAAAATGGAAATGACTTCTATCACAGGGGAAAAAAAGATAGCCAGTGACAGGTAGAAAAGAGAGGAAAAAACAGCTTCTATATTAAAAAAAAACCTCTTTAGTGCGGTTTGCGGCTCCTGACACTGCTTAAAATCTGTGGCTACTTCAGTTTGTCAGTAAAGGCAGCCACTTATCCTATTGGCTGCGTGGTATTTCTTGTCCCAAGAGTCACATTATACAATGTGCAATCTCAGCAGGTGATGTACCTTAGGGGTTACCAAGTTCTAACTGGGGCACATAAAAATAACACATACACACATAAACAAAAAAAAATAATAACACAAACCAACAATCAATCAAACGAACAAACAAACATAACCCCCCCCTCCCCCGACACAAATGTACAGACTCAGAGACACTAGTAATGTGTTCACACACCTGCAGAACTTGCATCACCCAAAACCACAGGCTACAGGGACAGCAGATTCTCTGTCCTCACATTACCTAGCTTATCTACTACCTGTGTTTCCATGGCGACACCAGGGCGGCAATGCGAAGTTCCGTTGTTTAGGCATGCGCTTTGGTGCGCGTTAATTCTGTGCAAATGAAGCCCATGTGAGGTGGATGTGGTCTGTCGCTGGCAATCCTCAGCCACGCTACTGTCAACATTCTCACTAGGGGGGGAAAAGGACTGTAGGCTCACGTACTCCCCTGCTGCTCAGAAGAGTGCCAGCCATCCACATAGTAATCACACGATACGGCTGAGTGGTGCTTGACAAAGTCAGGAGGTAAAACAACACAGGTGCACACCCTCGGCACCCTTTGATTTGTAACGCGGTTGTGCGGGAATGGGAAAACCTTGTGAAACAAGCGATAGCTAAAATGATAAATTGGTATGAAGGAGAGCGGGTGCATGTGTTTTGTGAGATGAATAGTAATTACAAGCGTGTCGTTTCCTTACCCATGAACTCGATGCCAAGCTCATCTGCTGCATGAGGGAGAAACAGAGAAATGTGAGATTGAGAGAGAGAGAGAGAGAGAGAGAAATATATTTATATATTTCAAATATTAGACAAATACTTCTAGCTTGTGCTATATTTTGATGAAGGCAATTCCAGGGATAACAAAGCTATTTCGGTGTTATCAGAAGAAAAAAGGCATTCCGGTAATACACCGATTGAACAACAAAAACAGGTTTGTTCCAGTCAGCCCAAGGGGAGAAAGGAGGGGAAGAAGAAAAAAAAAAAAGGAAAAAAGTACACACATTGTTAAATAGCGTGCATAAAAAGTCCAGCCCGGCGTTTACCACTGCATCTCGATTAAAATTACACTCCTGCACAGATTGCCTGTGGAAATAGGCTCTGCAAATGCCTTTGTTTCGCCTCGCAAACCCAAGGGATGCTCATAATTGTCTCTGTTGGTCACAAGTTTTTATTCATTCCTCCATTTTTTTCCTGCTGTCTCCTCTTTAAGAATGTCTGCTCCAGTGGCGCATGTTAACTGACGACCGGCTTTCTAAATGTGGCTAGGGCTTATTCTCTGTCTCTCCCAAGGCCCAGAACCTCGGGGTTTTGATAAAGAGCTGAGCACTTATGGTCTTTTTATCCCGAACAGCACCACTTTTTTTTATCTTTTTTTTTTTCTCTCCGATGGCGATGTAACCTAATCTCATTTAAATTAAAAGAGAACCCTCAAAGATAATTGCTTTTTTCGACAGAGGCCTATGACAGAGGTGTATGGCTTACGAATCATGTTGAACGAGGATTTTTCATGGCCATGCCACACACACACACACACACACACACACACACACAAAATCAAACCCATAGACAGGAAACCATCTGTTAGCTGATAAATTGTAGGAATTATCAATGCCAAGGGATTATGAATATATTCATGCAGTAGTTAAATGGAATTAGTATTAAAATGATAACTATAATTCTAGGCGAGGCACATTAATGTAGATGACGGAAGAAGAGGCAGCTAAACAGGTGAGCACTTGTTGCTCAGGGATGACAGTGCACAACAGTAACAGTGTATTGAATAGTAAACATTAGATTTTTTTAAAAGGATAGCGTTGGTCTATTTTAATGACTCAAAAAATATATATAGTTCAAATAGAGATACAGCAAAAGTAACAGGTGTATTCTCATACGAAGAGGATTTATGTAGCATTTTAAGGAGCAAATAAGAATGACGGTGATGATGGTTGTACTTCAGTGATCTAAGGTGATTTTCTGATCGGAAGGTCAGGGTTTGAGCCCCCAGCCGCCAAGTATCTTAACCCTCTGTGCTCCACGGGCGCTGTATAATGGCTGACCCTGTGCTCTGACCCCGGCTTCCTAGCAAGCTGGGATATGCGAGGATAGAATTTCACTCTGCTGTAATGTATATGTGACAAATAAAAGCTATTCTACTCAAATGAAATGAACACAGTGTGTGATCAGTATAGAGTAGTAGCCCGTGTCTTCCTCCTACTAACCTAGAACACATTTGATCAATTACAGAGCAAGCACGCAAATTTATTGACAGCTTGTAATTAGTCTATTTTAGTAGGGAGGGACAGAAACGAATTTGCAATTGGAATCCGTCACCCACTCGGGTGGATGTGCTGGAATTGCTATTGCAGTTCATTTTGTTTCATAGACACGCTATTTGATACTCGCGCTGGAGAAACAGATGCCTTTTAAACCAGAGCACTGAGCTCTGAAAGACAAAAAGGCACGGGTGGCAAACCAGGAAGTCATATTCATGCTGCCAGTGCGGCTTCGGCGTTCAAGCGGATGTTGCCTCTGATTGCCCACCCAAACAGCCCCATATATTCATGTTTAATTGCAGTGCTGTCACCAGCTGTACCCACGACATCATTAAGCTTGGGTATTGTTTTTTTGTTTTTTTCTGGACTGGCATATAAAGCTCACTGCCCCATCCCAAATACATAGTGCCCTTGGGAGAAACTGCCGCCACAAGATAGGAGTAATGCCATTGTGGACAGCGACACGATCTCCATCTATCATGTTGCCGCGCATGACAATGTGAAAACAATATCGGAAGTGATTACAATCCTACATAATCCGTGCTTTAATAAGGAAGACTTGAAAACGTTCCCGACGGGCACCTCCGTGTTAATCCCAGAGTGATTGCAACAAAAGAGGCAGTCTTGAAATCTGTCTTTTCTGAGTCACTGGATCCACAGTAAGTCTGCAGCTCCTACACACCGGACGCTCCTCCACACAGTATAATCTACAGCTGCATGTCGACACTTTGAAAGGTGGCCAAATGCAATCTCTGGAGTGTTCCTCCAAAGTCCACCTTGCAGCTTTTAACAACACGGTACCAAAAAAATGGCAGACATGGTGGTAGGGACACATCTGATAGGGACACACACTGTATTCCTGCCTCTGTGATGATTAAGAGTGAGTGATTAAAAACAATTATAAGATGACCTCTTTTGTTCAAAGGATAGTATGTGTGTGAAAGGTTGAAGTTGAAAAGACAAAAAAAAAAAACAGACACACTCGCTCGGTGGCAGATTAAGCCTTCAGGGAGTGATTTGTGGCTCATTTGGTGGGTTAAGTGAATAAAGATGCACTGACCCACAAAAAAACACCGGGTGTAGCGGCGGAGGGGAAAGCGAACGTTGGCCTCAACAGAGTGGAATAAAGAAACGCTGTAAACATAATGAGCTATGAAAAATGCAAACCGTGTAATGTGACATGATATATTGGGTCTTGGGATTTCTCGTAATGAGGGTCGCTCGGTGACACGCGGTATTTGTTTTTCGAGGCAATATTGTAAATCAAGCACATTATCTGGATTTACCGGCTCGTCACTGTCGACACAGTGCGAAAGAAACGGGCCTAAGCATCCTACCATTGGGGAGTTGCAATGTTATTGCCATATCCATCGCTGACGATCGCTCGTTGCTCTCTGGACGGTCCTAAACGCTATCAATCACAGAGGATCCGGGCCTATCACTGGTGTTTTGCATGTGAAAAGGGAAAAGTTGGCATTCTCACTCGTGGCTGGCATTGCGTAAGCAAGGAAAAGAGGGTTTTCATGGGTCTCAGTGGAACTAATCCTCGGCCACACAGATGATGTTAACTACAGTTAGTAAGCAGGGATTAACACTGATAAAAAAAAAAAACGAGAGAAAGAATTGTGAAAAAAAAACATGAGCAAGAAAAGAAGACCATCACCTATAAATAGCTTTGTTGACAAATTGCTATGCCACCCCACCCCCCCATCCCTCCCTCACCATACAGGCACAGGAGCAGTGAGATAATGTACTGTAGGTGCATCTATGATAAAAATCACAGCGCTCCCAACAGAGCTCCACCTTTTTTAGTATTATATATATAGCGATCAACGGGTGTTGTCTATGGGGGGAAAAAAAACTGATATGCTAGACCAAATTCCATTACCAGGCACACAACAGGCACGGTGACTTCAAACAGCTGTAAGTGGAAGTTTAGGTTTCTCTCTTACTCACTGTAAAAGATCACTCCTTAAGAGCAAAAGCATTCATAGGCCTCGCAGAAAGAGCTACTTGTAAGATTCATGCTGGATATCTCCCCTTGCATTGGCTTCTTTGCTTTTTCCTCTTTATTTCCCACTGTGCTTTCACAAGACTACAATAGCTCGAGAGAAACACCAAACTCAGCAAAACACTTTTTTTTTCCCCCTCTGTGCTGCCAAGAATTTATACCTTGCAATCTTGGGTCGCACAACAAACTAAAGGGCTTGGAGAATGTTATATAACTCGAATTCAGACTATTTTATGTAAAAATAAAGACCTCATGATTCTCAGTGTGAAGCAGACAGGAATGGCGTTTGATTCTTGCCGCAGATAAAGGGCTCTTTTCTTTTTATTTCCATCGCAGAGAGATTTTTCCTGCCTCCGCCAAGATTTTCCTTACTTAGGGGTTTAAGCCGTGTTGAAACAATCCATAGTACAAAACTCTAAATCGCATTGACAAAGTAAACGCTCTAAACACAAACGAGTCGGTTAGCTCTCGATGAACTTCTGGAATCATCTGTCAGTGTCCATCTTAATCAGTGTTCACCAAATGCCCTCCATAGCAGTCCGGAGTCCAATCTACCTCCAAAGAAACTTAATGATTTTAGTATTGACCTCAAATTAGCAGGAAATAATTTGCCTTTCTCTGTATTCTGTTCACATCAAGCAAAAGCGTGGCCTGCGTGCGCAATGTTCAATTTGCAGATCAGCCACTGCGCCTTCGAAGACTCCCATGAATCCATACATTTTACCTGTACCTGTGTTCGAAAATGCATTTGAAACCATTTACAGCATCAATAGATATACATTCAAATGCAAAGATCCAGGCTGTCTTGAATGGAAGGAAGGATGTAAATTGCATTTTTTTTTATTCTTAAGACTGCAGCATTGTGATGTTCTGCTAATTTCAGCACTTACCCTGGAGTATAATTAGCTTCTTTTTAGCATATTTGATTTTTGGAACGCACTCCCTAAGTTTAGCAGAATGCGAGCGTTTTAGGACGGACAGAAAAAGAAAAAGAAAAAAAATCACTGAAAAGGCAAATTAAACATGAATGTCTTCCATTGCCATTTGATGAGGATTCGTCAAGGTTTGTTTTCACTAAACAGTTGAAGCCCTGGCTCTGTAGAATAAGGTATCGATTCTGGTCACACTTGTGTTGTATGTGGGGGGGAGACAGGGAAATATCTCATAAATACCAGAAATTCAGTATAAGAAAACATACTTGGATTGGAGAGGATTGGATCTGTCTTAGGAACAAATTGGTCGCAGCGAAGTCCACGGTAACCCTCTTTACATCTACAAGAGAAAAGAATTGAGAAGAAGGGAGGAGAGAGAGAGAGAGAGAGAGAGAATATTAGAGAGCTGTAAAAATCTCAAACCTAAATAAATAAATAATCCGTATTACGACGAATATACAGCACAATAAAAGGGATTACTTAATCAAATGGATACCATACTCAAATGATCAAATGATATCATACTAGTGGAATTCATATTTTCTAATATAGTATTTATTTGGGTCAAAAATCCTTAATATCTTTTTCTTTCAGTTACTATCTGTGCAACTGGGCTTTTTCTTTTTTCTGTGACAGGGACCATACCTATCATAGCCCTGAAAGCCCTTTAATGCTCTATAAAGACTATATAACAGTTTTGATATATTTCCTCAATGATTAAAAAAAAATGAAATCAAAACACCAAACAGAACAGTAAATAAAAGAAAAATAGTGTTTCCTTTATCTTTCTTACGGTCTTATTTAGATTCAAAAGTAAGACAAAAGTGTATGTGTGTATGTGTGTGTGTGTATGTCCACAAGTCCGGCTATTGTTTATTTTAAAGCAAGTTTATTCTCAGAGCGATTTGTGGTTGTATGAAAAAAAAAACACTGTGTGAAAGGAGAAGGGATAAGAATAAGCTAGTGTAAAAAAGAAGGACAACAAGGAAGACATGGCCAGAACTCTGTGGTGCCTGCATTTGCACAGATAACACGGTCTTGGTGCTAATGTCACTTCCCGAAGGAGCTATGTGGCTGAATTGGGCTGCATGTGATTGGACTCTTGCAGGGAGATCTATGTGAGATAGGCACACCCATACTAGAGCAGCATGACACCCTGGAGCCTGTGAAACTATAGTGATTACCAGCTTTTCCTCCAGTAAGCCCTTGGATTCAGCAGCAATGTTAGAGCCTTTTCTAATTTCTTATCCTCTTTAGTCGTCCTTCCTTTCCTTATTTTCTTTCTCATTCAGCGCCTGAAGCTGCTGGACTACTGTTTGTAAATACTATTAACTGTGCCGCTGCTGGATTGGATATACTCTAAAATCACAGAGCTTTAAATCTACATTATATATATATATATATATATATATATATATATATATATATATATATATATATATATAATCCAATGTACACTGTACAATGTACAGCAATGATAAGGCATAGGTTAATAAAATGAACAAGCATGAAAGCTAAAAATATGGCCCAGCAAAAAGAACCCGACTGGCCGAGGTCCATGTACAGCTCCATGGCAGCATGTATGCTCTTGCAACTGATTTCATTTCTCCAAATTTCCAGCCGATTTTTTGGCTGACAGGCAAACTACTGTTTGTTTGTGTCTCTGTTTGCATGTCTGGTTTGGAACAGCATGAATGGTGGTGGCTCAGAGTGAAACACTGGAATAAATGACTTCACTAATTAGTCATAGTGAGTGACATTTCGTGAACAGCCACAAAGCAGGTGAGTCTGATACGGCTCTTTCTAACTCTTTCTTCATGTTCAGCTTTCCGTGCACAGGCCTAATGCGCTCATGTCAATTGCAAGATGAAGATGTCTATCAGCCGGGGTCTGGTTTATTTTTACTTTTCCATTTACCTAGCAGTCATTATTCGGAATTCTATGCTTTCCTTTCATCAACATGGAAAAAAGAAAAAAAAAAAAAAGACAACTTTGACCCTGAATTGAATGTCTACTCAAATGCAAAAAACATCACAAAAGTGCCGTTCTTTTTAAAAAAAAATTATTATTACTTTCTTTTTATTTAGACTTTTCAAGTTGTATGGTGAGGGGGCAGCACGTGGTTAGCACGTTTGCCTCACACCGCCAGGGTCCGGGTTCGATTCCCGTTCGATTGTTCGATTCCTGTCTCAGTCATGTGTGTGTGGAGTTTGCATGTTCTCCCCATGCCTCCAGTCCTCCGGTTTCCTCCCGGTCCAAAAACATGCACGGTAGGTTGATTTGCACCTTGAAACAATTGTCCCTAGTGTATGAATGTGTGTGTGTGTGTGTGTGTGTGTGCCCTGCGATGGGTTGGCATTCCACCCAGGGTGTATCCTGCCTTAATGCCCATAGACGGCTGAGATAGGCACAGGCTCCCCGTGACCCGAGCAGAAGATCGGATAAAGCGGTAGAAGATGAATGAATGAATGAATGAAAGTTGTATGGCTCAAATTTGGTTCACGTTTGTCCAAGTCATTTTATTTCTGGACTAATTGATGTGAAAAGAATAACCATATATTTCCTTTAACTTTATACACTTTATTCTGCTGAAAGAACCTCTTAAGACGTATGTAGGATTTTGTACAGCAGGGAGTATAAACATGGATGTAGTACATTGTGGAGTTTGATTGTGAAACCCATTGAAAAAGGATCAGTAGATGATGCATTTCAAAGCTGAACAACAACAACAACAACTTCAACAACGACAATAATAATAATAATAATAATAATAATAACAGCAATAATAATAATAATATGAAATCGGTTTTCAAATGTCAGGTAGAGACAACGGTACAGTGCACAGTAGGAACAGTTTCTTCTGTATATAAAGATTTCAGAATAGCTAATCCATCCAGGAATTTTGTCAGACTGGAGTAGACTGACCTTGATAATTGAATTTTTTCCCTCCAGCAAGACATAAAAAATGTTGTAAAGCCAGTAAAATAGTTCTACATGGGAATTATGACCTTGGGGATTAATTTTGGATCAAATTACTCGAAGAAAAGAGTATTCATCCATCATATATATCTAAGCCATTTCAGCAGAAATGGCCAGATTTTACTGGTTTGAACATTTTTTTTTTAATGTAAGACTGCTAAAAAAGGGAATAAACACACGCATGCAACATTTAGATTCGTGAATTACCATTTACTAGACAATATAAAATGAAAGTCGCTCAGGAGGAGATTTTTCTGGAAAGTATCGACGATAGGATCTAATTTAAATGACAGAACTGCTGAGCAGTGAACATGAACAATCTCGTATGTCTGCGATCATCATCGCCAATCGGGGCTCTTCGCATTCTTCCGATAACTTGCGTGGAGGATTAATGAGGAGATCTGCATGTATGGCTGCACAACAGAGTAAACAAGATTATAAATGCATGTGCCTTCAGGAGTGTTTATTATTATAAATAAATGTGTATTTTCGTCTCATTAATTGCGCCCCCTGTTGGTTCTCTAACCCTGTAGAAAGATAAATGAATTAGGGGGGAAAAAAGAAAGCAAAATAAAAGAGAGAGAGAGAGAGAGAGTGAAAGCAGAGCAGTGGACCAGAAGGAGCAGCACAGATCTTAGCCTTTAATTAATGCACAGCTCTTTAATTAATAGTGAGTAAATGGACATGGGGAGGGTAGGCGACAGTGGAAAATGTGAGTGTGTGTGCGTGTGTGTGTGTGTATGTGTGTATGCAGGTTTGATGCATTATCTCCTTACTGCATTATGCACATTTATTCTGTACCCCCGCAACACAAATGATCAATGCCCATTCACTACACACATGCAGAGAGACAAAAAACACATATATGCTTTTACCACTATAGAGTACTCCAGGGGAACTCTGGATTCAAAAATCCGGAACATAATACAATCACACCCTTTAATTATAGTACTGCAAAACAGTAATGCATAATAATATGTCCTACTATTATTCTACCATGTTCTTTGTCGCAGTTGCTTTGGTGTAATTATCTTTACTGTATTATTGTGGTATCTAATTATTCTCCCAACCATGATATTATTGCTGTTCTGTTCTATTAGCGCCAATATTCAGTGAGAATAGACTTCTACCAAAGTCAGATGTAATGGACATTTTAGACCAAGATTCCAGATGCAATACAACACAGCTACAAGTTATTTCCTAGTCTCGCCTCACCCAGTCAGCAGTATAAAGCAACGACAAGCGTGACAGTGTCATGAATCATCCAAGCTTTGGAACCTGATCAGTTTGAACACAGGGTGCAAATGAGGATGCAATAGAGCCGGACAGACTAAAGTGTTACTGCATTGATCTCTTAATGAGAGCCTCAACAAAGGCACAATCCCACCTGTTCCACGGACAGCGGGTTATTGAAAGGCATTGTGGGAATCTTAAAAACACCGTTAATCAAAGTGAAAACAGAACAATGCGCCTGTATTCTTAGGCTCATTTCGGTACGTTAGAGAGCACCACAAATGAAGCACGCGGTATACACAGAGGTCTTCATTTGGTAACATTCTTGTGTCCCAAGCAGCCCTGACAAATCTCCTCACTGTTATTGATGGACTTAAAGGCTGTGATGAGCCCTCCAATACTTCTCTCCTCCTCTCATGCTCAATCTTTCTTTTTCTTTTTCTTTTTTTTTTTTTACCTCTCTGTCTCCTATTGAAAAGACTCTTACATACCAAACCAACATGTATATATTCATATCAGCCTGTTTGTGCGCGGGGTTCTGAAAGAAGGTGATTTAGCCCTGAATGACGTTGACTGATGACCACATCCTCTGCTGTTTGTGCGTGAAACCGCTACGCACCGCAAATATGTTCCCGTGTACAACGTCCCTTCAAAGTCTCTATTCAGAGACGGCGAAGTGGATTTTGCGCCGGAGTTAAAACATACATAGAAAAAGTGCCCCGGATAAATAAGATCTCTTTTCCAGGAGGCATTCCTGTGCACCACGCCGACGTCAAACCCAACGTCTTCCACCTTTCAAGTGCTTTGTAAAGCGACCAAAGTTCTACCTTCAAAATAAAGCTATTAAAATGGTAATCACAAGTGAGCAGATAAGCCTCTTTGTACTTTAGTTTGGAAAGCACAAACATTCGACTCAAAGTTTTTTTTTTTTTCCCCCACTGACAATACTATTGTCAAGCCTGAACCCAGGAATTTGTTAGAAATTATCTTCTAGCACTTATCAGAAGGGAGCACCTTCTGTCTGTGAACAGTTCATCAACATAGTAGCAGAGTTCCAAAATGCCTGGACTTGTCAGGGGGAAAAAAAAACAAAACTCGGAAATACTGCTGTGTGCTCACTGAGTTGTTTCTTTGAGGGGAGGGGGGGGGCACAACTTTCATTCATTCATTTGTGTTTCGGTGTGTGTTTTTGTGTAAAAAGGGTTGTCTACAAAGAAATAATTGTAAGACACACTGGATAATGACATCTAAGTGCAGTAAGTGTTACTGTAAAACTAAATACTAAATACACTATATGTATCCTTGTTAGTGGTCAGGGAGGTGGTGGCTTAGTGGTAAGGTGTCGGCCTCTGACCAGAAGATCGCAGGTTCAAACCCCACAAAACTACCACTAGTGGGCCCTTGAGCAAGGCCCTTAACCCTCAATTGCTCAGTTGTAAGTCGCTCTGGATAAGGGCGTCTGCCAAATGCCGCAAATGTAAATGTAAATGTAGTGCCCTTACCCAAGCAAATATTCCACACTAATGGTGCTTTCTTACTATTATTCCATATTATTATTATTATTTGAAAATATAGTAATATTACTTCACTTATTAAAAAACTAAGACATTCCATCTCACCACATTTATTTCTTCCCATTTTTCAAAAAAAAGCACCCGTGGAAAGTGTAAACCGAATCAATTTTGCTTCACTTTAACAAAATTACATTTCAAAAACTAATCAAAATAAAGCGGTTTCCTGCCAAGGCTCTACACATCACGCACCAATTGCTTAGTCATGTCTGAAGAAGTACAGACAGATGTGCACCCCTGGCTCAATTTATCAAGTATCATCAATTTTGCATGCTTCAGATGAAACAGCGAGAATATACGTAGCGTGTGAAGAAACACACAGAGCGCGAGAGAGACAAGCAAGCTGAATCCAAACAAGTCGTCTTCTATCCAATGACTAAATTTACTGTTTTGATTTCTCCAAATTGTAAGTGGAGTCAAGTGAATTATTGCTCGCGGGTCTTTCAAACACTACTTCGCACTAGATTGTGCACAGGGAAAATATTACAGCATATTAACGTTACGTACAAATCGAAGTCGAATTGATCTTTTATAAATGAAAAGAGATCGCTCTGGTCCGTTCCTGTAGGATATCACTAATAACTGTCGTACAGCACAACGCTGTTGTTCTTCTAATCTTTACTAATGTCATACATTTAATACTTTTTTTGCCTGACTCCCCCCCGCTTGTAATCGTGCAGACCTGGAGAGTGCTACGTGATTTGTTCCACTGCGGCGTTTCTGAAGAGTGTTTCGGCAGCTGTTTGGAGGGCGGGGCCGAGTGATGGAGGGAGTGAAAGATAAGAGAGAGGACTGCAGACCAGCCTTTTTTTTCCTTTTTTTCTGACTCACCACCATGTAAGTGTGGTGCCTGATACAGGTGCAGGTGCTGTTCAAAACCGCTAAGATAAGAGGCAAAACAAGCGATTCAAACTGCTGTAAACACAAACAAGAAAAAGGAGGGCATTTGCTCTGCTCACTCTCAATCTTGCCATGTCTAGCAGACAGACAGACAGACAGACAGACAGGCCGGAGCGGCAACACAAACCCTTCAGAGGAGATGGAACCTGATAATGTGTCACTCTCCATGCCGGTGTCCATGTTTTGTTTTTTTTTTCCCTCTCTTTCTTTCTAGTTTTATAAACAATGCATTATTTCCCAAGTGTGTTATAACAAACGAATATTATAATCCTAAAAAAAAGTCCATTATAAAAATTCCAAGCATTTGTTTTGCACATAAATATGGCCTTTTATTCAGCAGTCTTCAGCTCATTGCTATAAGTCTATAAGCATGGTAGTCGATCAGGTGTGTATTATGCATTATCTTTATGACTATATGCATTATCCGGTCCTTTTGTGTACTACAAACAATTCCTTTCAAATGAAACCCCTCCATTTCAAACAACTGCAGCGCTTAATCACTTTTATTATAACGCCATCCTGAAAAACATTAGCGCCAATTAAATAAATCTGTGGAAGCACGCAGTGACAAGATAATGATCGAGAAAGACCCTCGTAGAAATTGATTTTCGGATGAAACCCAGCAAGGTGAAGCAACTCATCCTATCTGAAAAAAAAAAATCATTGCTACCCGGTCTGACATAAATGCACGAAACATATCGGAGAGTTTAGGAATACATGCCGAGTCATCGACTGCAAATATACAAAGTACACAAGGTTTTGTCTAGGAATCCGATGTGGTTCAGCGGAGATTTAAAAAGCTCACCCTTTAAACCACGGTCTTTTTTTACAACCTGAAAACCCTCTCGCTCTTTTTAAAGAACACAAAGACCATATCAATGCGCATATCTGCGAGATCTTTCCAGGCTGAAATGATTGTTGAATTGCAATGTATAACTCAGCCGCGGGGCACGGTGGCTTAGTGGTTAGCACGTTCGCCTCACACCGCCAGGGTTCGGGTTCGATTCCCATCTCGGACATGTGTGTGTGGAGTTTGCATGTCCTCGTGCCTCAGGGGGGTTTTCTCCGGGTTCACCGGTTTCCACCTGGTCCAAAAACATGCATGATAGGTTGATTGTCACCTTGGAAAAATTGTCCTGTGTGTGTGTGCCCTGTGAGGAGTTAGCATTCCATCCAGGGTGTATCCTGCCTTAATGCCCATAGACGTCTGAGATAGGTACAGGCTCCCAGTGACCCGGGGAAGACCGGATATAGCGGAAGATGAATGAATGAATGAATGAACGCAAACAGTAACAAGTAATTGTAATGTATATGCTGATACACAGTCAATGGAATTCTCTTGCTGTTAAACCTGTGGTTTCTGGCAATGGCTATATCCATGTCTAGTTCAACAGTGATATTAAAGAGATTTTTATTGGACCAGAGCGGAAAAAAAAACTGTATGAGCTGAGACTGGGGGTTAATGGAAGATTTATAGAAATGCTTTCCTTTTCATCCTCTAATCTTTTTAGAATCAAGAGAAGATCAGTACGAGACGTGCATTGTCAAAGCGTGAGCAACCGGTATCGATCATTTCTTCCGCCATGCAATTAAATACCATTTTCTTTTCTTTTCTTTTTTTTTTTTTTATTTCTGTACACGATTTGATAAAAGATTCATCTTTTGGATTGACCTTCCTTTTGGCGAGGACCCTATACTTAAATATGTGGATTTCAAATAGAATGCGATGTCATTGCTAAACGATTCGATAACGATTCCTAACATACATTGGATGTGCACTAAATGAATTCACTCTGAAATATTTCCGTTTGACTTTCTTTTTTCTTTTTTGGTTTACCCCAAAAAATCCTGAAAACATTTCATTAATAGCTTGGCTAGACTAAATTGCACATAGGTACCGAATGAAAGAATATGGCACGGTGCCTTGTAACTGCAGAGAGTCCTATCACGATTTTCGGTCTCCTAACGAGTAAGCTGGATCCACCACAACTCTGATCGTTGTTTACCGTAAATGAGCGAATAAACGAATTTGAATGAATAATGAATCCAACTTGCTATGCCCATGGAGGAGAGAATACTTAATGCTATTTGTCTCCTCACCAAAAAGCTTGTGGGACTAGTTGGATTATTAGTTGTGGATGGCTAACGGCATCGCACATGCCTCATATTGTCAACATTTAATTGAATCCGGAACAGTGTAGTGACTGCAAGCCAAATAAAAATACATGACGTATGTTTATGGCGTTTTTGCTCTTTTGTTTGAGTTCAAAATTCGAGGATATATTTAGCAACAAAACTGCTGGCATATTAAAGTCATCATAAGCTTTCTGTACGCTCGTCCTGGCAGTGACCTCTTCTGGTTTGAGTGATAGCAGCAGGTACTAGAGGCAAAAAAAAGAGATTTACAGTGGCGTGTATGTGTGTGTGTGTGTGTGTGTGTGTGTGTGTGTGTGTTCACATCTTGAACTTGGGTTGATATGATAATCTGTAGCAAGACGGCGGCGAAAAGAGTTTGATTGCTATTTATTTTTCCTCAAACTGCACAACTCCTGTTTTGAGAGTCTAGAAAATGTCCATGTGCCACGGTCATGAATATTAATGACGTTGCACCCGTTTTACATGTCCGTGTGGCTGCTCTCACTTATACGGCACGGATAAAGCCGGAGTGGTATAGGCAAATGAGCAAATGTGAAATTACTCAAGGGAATTTTGCCTATTGAAGCTGAATTTCTAAACTCTCCGGTGTTTTCCCCTTTGCTTCCCCCGACCCC
Organism: Kryptopterus vitreolus; assembly: GCA_030449085.1. Taxonomy (NCBI): domain Eukaryota; kingdom Metazoa; phylum Chordata; class Actinopteri; order Siluriformes; family Siluridae; genus Kryptopterus; species Kryptopterus vitreolus. The sequence continues at coordinate 19,783,591 of JACRUU010000015.1, forward strand.
CCTCCTGCTATTCTGGAAATTTATCTTTGGAGTCTCCCTCTGTGGTCGGCTCCGAAGCGTTCTAGCCAATTAAGCAGTGCTGCATTCATTATATGGGCTGGGAATGGGCCTGAGAATGAAACTGAATGCATTGAGCTGAACGCCTATGGCATGCGTCACACAGAAAAATGAAAAAGGAACGAAAAGACTAGCTTTGAGTCGTCTAGTCACATCACAATGCATTTCCCGCTAGTCCTAATACTCTAGGCGCCTAAAGATACTGTCCCATGGACACTAAAATAGCTCAGAGAGGCTCTGGGGCTATGAAATTTTTGGCAGTCACAAGCACACACAATGCCACTTCTGCCAAAATATCAATTCGCCATAGCTGCCACTATTAGCCGTGTACTTTCTTCCACCGTTAGACCACCGACCAAAAAAAAAGCTTCCTCATGACCTTGCTTCTTAAATCCTTACACATACTGGCATTTTCAAATCGCTTCAAGCGAAAGTGGTGTTGTTGCCTTTTATATCCGACGTGTGTGATTTTGACATTTTGCCTCTGTGATTTTAATCCTGTCAGCTACATTCGGCATGATTGAGATCAAATAATCGCAAATGCTAATGTGCTTGAGGGGACAGACACACAGATTTGTCATGCTTACTAGTGGACATGCACAAAGCAGTTTGACTCAAATACACATTTGGGCTGCCATCAAATAAATAAATAAATAAATAATGCATTAGAGAAGCCTTCAACAGACACACATCGTGCAGAGGCTTAGATATAAGTGGAGCTGTGCCAGAATCGGGCACTTCTTCTACACAATCAGCTGGAGGTGATGGATTAAGGTTCTCTCTCACTCAGATATGCCAACTCCTTTCCTCTCCTCCCTCCCGCTCTCCTCCGTCTCTCTCGGTCACGGCGCAGGGCCTGAACCCCAAACTGCGAGGTTTGTTTATGGCCTCCATGGAACGGCATGTCCATGTGGCGAAAACAGGCATCTGGGAGAGGAAAAGGGTGGGGGGGGGGCTCTTGGAGAACACCCTAGTGGCTCAGGAGTGGCTAAAACCCCATAGGCTGACATCATGCCAAAGATAATTCACTGCAAGAATCTGGCCCGAGAATATCAAGAGGTAATTGAAGCATCAGGGGTCACATATATTTGCACACTGAGAGCGTGAGCTCATGCATCTTTTCAGTCTCTTGCCAGGGAAATCAGACAGCCCTAAGCGGCACAACAGGGGGAATTAAATTAGAATCGAATCGATAGCAATTCACAGCTGTCCTAAGTTTTACAAATAACCTTTATTCTAAAAATGCCCTGATGAATAAATCAGAAAATATTGGTGTATTTACAGAGAGTGAATATATTTATTCATATAATATATATTTATTATATATATACTGTCAACCTTATAAGCATAGATCGGAGAGTTTGACAGTCACCTGAGAGGTTGTTCTAGGGTTGGGGTTTAGGGTTAGGGTTAGGGTTAGGGTTTAGGGTTAGGGTTATTTGCGGCCGTAACTTTCCACGTACGATCCATTTTTCAATTCCTGGTGCGTTACACAAACTTACTATCACACTGACTCCTTTTGTCTCACAGTGAGAATCCCAACAAATATTTAAATACAGTAGATCTTAAACTTGCTCTGGCAATTTGAGCAGCCTGGCGCATTCAAATTCGTTCAGCTTCAGGCATTTCCTTGATGCCATGGTACCTATTTTGCACTCTTTCCTCCAGTGGCTGTAAGTATAGTTTCCCTCACATACTTTGACATTTCCTCTATATAACTAATCCACCTACACTCTTAAGCGATGAGCCCGGCCCCAGTTTTTTTTTTTTTGTTAACTGTGGCTTTTTGCTCGACTCTACATTATAAACATCTCTCGTGCTTGACACACGCAGGAAGCGGACACCTTGTCGCACCAGAACTCATCTGAGCGCTGCAGGGAACAATTTGACTCCATCAAGCACCAGCCTTTTTGCTGGAGGAATAAAAAAGAACGAGTCAGGAGGATAATCATTTGTATCTGGAGACTAGTAGCTTTCGTTATTAAAGCATCAAAGGTTTGATGTCCTAATCAATTGCTAAAATGGAATTAATTGAGCTTTTAAGAGTTATCATTGCTACGGTCGTAAGCAAATGGGATACAGCTTTAGCATCTTGTACGTATATTGTATGCTTAATTGGAGGAATCGTGGGAAGCCACAGCGGTGCAGAATCGGATTTATTCTGCCGCTTATCTGCTTTGACAGATTTAACATGCGCGGCTCCGGCTCGGGCCAGAGACTCGCGTGCAGGCGAGAGAGACAGCAAAGAGAGATACAGTACGTCTCTCATCTGCTTGGTCATGCTCCTGTTGTCCTGTCTGACACAGCACTGGACTTGATTAGCGTCTCCCGACAAGTAGCTGTCAGACGGACACGCGTCTTTAGGTTGCATTAAAACCTCATTAAAATTGCATTTTACGTCTTGGTGAAGCCTTCCGCAGATTCCGCCGTTATCATAGCGCCGGCCAGCCGGTTCAATTCCGAGAGAGCCGGAATTTTTGTTCGGGCCTTAAACGCAACGCAACCCGAAATGACGAACAACAGCTCTTCCGTGCGATCACCAACGGATTTTCCTGTTGTTTCCATGGATATGGTAATCTGTTCGTTTTCATCTCCAGCGCTTTTTGTGTGGTGCAGATGGATGACAGTCGAATGGATGCGAAGCGCGTTGTGCAGCTGGAGCGAGATGAGGCGAGATGAATACGGCACATCCTTTCACCACTCGCATCACTACGGCGCCTGGAAGAAGGGGACGGATGAGTTTGACTAACGACTTTCTTTGATTCCGTCCCACTTAATTATGCATCGCTAGTCAGGAATTTTTTGACATCGGCTTTCGCTTACGGTGCCGCAAAAAAAAGTGCACGTGACGGAACCGTCAATCACCGACGTGCTTCGCAAAATGAAAGCCAGTCTGTAACATCAGGTCTGATTGCACTCAATAAACAAATGCATTGCACGAGGGCGGAACATAATCAAGATTACTCAGAGAACGTGACCCAGCGCTCAAGGCATGTTTGTGCATGTGATTTCGGAATTAACCGAGACACTGAGAGAATATCGAGTGATAGGCAGGTAACCTCTCTATGTCACTGAACAATTTACTTCGAATAGCAATGTAATCAATGAAGAAAATGCGCCCCTATGTGATTTTTTTCCCCCCTCAGATAATAATAATAATAAGAATAATATTATTATTAAAATAATAATAACGATTGTCAGATCAGTGGCTATCCGACACAGCTTCTCCTGACACAACACCTCCGAAAGACTAATTAAGTGCACATTAAAAATAATTATCAGTGAAATACTGCATTATAAATTTTTACCGATACCGCACTTGGATTTTTATGCTGGTAACTTTACCCTGCAAGCTCCCAAAATTACATCCTTACCAAGATATTTATAAATGCCTTTTTTTTGCATCCTCACTTCTCCCAGATTGCTCGTCCTATTTTTATATATTTTTTTCTATCATGCTAGCGTAGACTCTCTCTCTCTCTCTCTCTCTCTCTCTCGCTCTTTTATCTCTTCTGCTCGGACAGAGAATTGTCTTCTCCCCTCCGCCGCATTAATAGCTGTTTCCTTCTCTGAAGTCTTTACTTGCTGATGCAGCACAACTCGCCGGAAAAAAACTTCCGATCGGCGGGAACTTACGTTAGTAAACAAGGGTAAACAAACGCCGGCGTTCCATAAGCCGATGCGTATCTGGAGCGACCACGGACTTCCTCTTTAACAAGTACTGTGTGGGCTTTTGTTTACTTGCCTTGAGTTCAAACACGATCGCGCACCAGCACGACGCAACACAAAAATATACACCGCAGCACAGGGGCTTGTGCTCATTAGGCGAACGGCGCTGGTCGGCGACTCCACCGGTTCTGACTCGGAAGCCGTCTAACTGAGATGACCTCCAAAACCACTCATCAATACAGCTGCTCCGCGGCACAAGCAAGCGCTTCCGCGCGGTCATTGGTGAAGTCGTGTCGCAAGATGGTCATTAGAGGGTATCTTTATGATTGATTAGCAACAAACGAGCGCATAGCCCGGTGAAGCAAAACATGAGAATAAGATGATGGAATGTCTGTTATCTAATGTGACTGTCTTTTTTTTCTAGATTAATTTCTCAGCAAACTCTCTGCTCAAAGCCCAAGTCTAATGTGGCGCTCCGACCTCAGGCAGGTTTAATGGAATAATAAATGTGCCGAAGCTTTGGAACCTGGAATGCCTCCTCCTGAAAACACACACACACACACACAGACACGCACAACTAAAAATACAATAGCACATTCCACACATACGACTCCTAGTTGGATCATGACTCTATACATGGTAAAGGTTTCTGTAGAACATTGCCTATCCATGCGTGTAAGGACTGAGGATCATGATGGACAGGCCCAGAATACAAATTCCTTCTTCACGCTGTTACATTCTTCATCTCGGTAGACATATTTGTTCCCAGTGGGCTGGAGGAGATACTGTAGCACAGCACAGCATCAGCCTTTTGATTAAAGCCATGCCGCATGCATCACTCAATCCACATTTCGCTGCTACAAAACTACAAAAAAAATAGTTACAATTTCATGTAATAAAGAATATAATGACATAATACTGGGTAGCCTTGCTCGCAATTCTACACGGCATGGCTACTTCAAGTTGTTAGAAGCATTCCATGCACGCTGATCCATGTTGACATGATTGCATCACGTATTCCTGACGACTTTTCTACCGCCTTCCCGGCGCGTGTTCTCCTTGAATTCAGATCTGGTAAAGCCATTGAAAAACTCATGGTTCAGGTCACCATACTCGTGTTCGATGCTATGGTTTAAAAACGCGACTTGTTATCGAGCAGGGACGTGCAGTAGGAGTTGGGTTAATCGTGTCCATGAATGGATGTACACGTTCAGCAACAGTATTCAAAGAAGCAGTGGCAATACGAACAAGAATCTGTATAAACAAGCCGAGTGTGTGGCGCCATTACGCGACCAGCCTGGAGTATTGACACGAGGAAAATTGGACCCATGCTGTTATTGCCAAATTCTGACCCCACCATCTGCGTTACCGTCAGAACCCATAAAGTGGTCTTCTGTTATTGTAGTACATCTGCCTCAAGGTTCACCATCAAATCCGTTCGTAGAATCCATTCCTCTCACCACAGGGGCCCAAAGTGAGTACCTGTGTATGCTTTTCATATCAATCTTCTCCTTTTTAACTGAGATCGCTACCTGCGTCATTTCTTAATCATGACTAAACTATAGAGAATGTATGAAATGTGTCTGTGTAGATCCGCTGTTATAGAAATAATCAGCCGAGCCCATGTGTCATCGAGCCGTGTTCAAAATCACTGCGATCACATCCTGATAGCTGATGTGAGCGGTACCTGAAGCTGCTGGCCTGTAGAAGCATGTAATGCACTGCTGCCACACGATTTGCTGTATAGATAATTTCATGATTGAGTAAGTCTACGTGTCTTCCTCATAAAGTGCTCAGTGAGTGTATAGTCTATAAGGAAATGTGAAGAAAGAAAGAAAGAACGAAAGAAAGGAAATTTCCCAATGATTTGCCAGTAATCTCCAGTTCCCATACTGATCTTTTTTTTTTTTTTTTTTTTCCATCTGACGAGTTACACATTAGCAACTCAGCCGGTACCAGATTTCATCTCAGGTTGCCTCTGTTTCTGATTCCAACACAGCTTATTTATTTTTCTTTTTTTCGCGAGGAGAAGTCATAGCACAAAGCCTCCAGCATGCCTCTGAGACAGAAAAATTGATTTTCTACTTCAGAATGCACCGATGCTCTGTACATTTCATGCCTCTCCAGGTAATTCTTTAGGGGAAAAAAAGAACCCTTTGAGTTCGTAATGGCGTCCACGAGAATGCCGCTGTAGCTTCTACCTGGTTACCTAGGTGATATACCTCTCAGCAAGGGTATGAATGTACAGTATTGACCAGATGTCTCCAGTCAGTCTGTCTCCAACTTTCACTGTAGCTTTCCCCAATAAATCCTGTTTATGAGTGCATTGCTTAACATGCACTGAAAATAAGCTCAGGCAACATGATGTAAGCAAAGGTTTGGGTTGTTAGCTGAATAGAAATGCATGGTATGACAGACACACAGATAGACAGATAGACGGATAAATAGATAGATAGATAGATAGATAGATGGGTGGATATAGATAGATAGATAGATGGGTAGGTAGATAGATAGATAGATAGATAGATAGATATAGATAGATAGATGATGGGTGTTTTTGTTAATAAAATACATGATTGGCTCTTTTATAATCCATCCTAACATATAAGCAATAAGTGTGGCTGAGATAGTCAATATGAAAGATCTAGGAAGGCCACGTGTGTTTGTTTGTCCGGGTCTCGTTCAATCACCAACACATGACGAAGATGAACGAGCAGATCATTCACATAGTAATGCACGTTGGGCTACTCAATTCATAAAATGAGTGCTGTTAAAGTGAATTTACATAGCTCGTTGACTTTGACAGAACTAATGGATGCACTGATGGAGATAGATAGATGCTTTGTTAATCTCACATGGAAAATTTAGTTCCAGCTGTTTAGATAGCAGTAATCATGCATTAAATACTGGAAAATAATAGAAAAGCTCAAAATGTAAGGTAATAATCCTAATAAATGTAAGAGTCAGTGTAAAAATGAATGTTTTAAGGAGTATGTGCAAGTTAAGGTGAAAAAACCCCCCTGCAAAAACAAGTATTTTGACTTGTACATATGATGGGATGGAGGATTGTTACAGCACAGCAATAATACTCGAGCAAATATCAGTGTTTTTCTTTTTTTTTTTAATATGAAAGTTGCTTTTAGGCGTCCAAGATGTTCATCATAATCGGCATAATTAAGTCTGTCATTCTAATTCTTGATATTTTCACTGCCAACATGCTTGGTAGTATATCCAATATTTGGTCTTAGAGCTTACTTATGGATCATTAATTAAAGCTGTGAATTGTTCGTTTCGAAAAAGATCACGACTGAATTTCGTTAGGAATATTAATTGATTTCATAAGTGGAATTGTGTGATTGGCTCTATTATTCACAAGCCATACAGATCTGACATGAAAGCATAAATCCAGAAGTCATCCCTGGCTGGTAGGTTGGTCAGTAAGTAAGGAGAGTAATCCCCATGATCAGTTTACAGTGTAGTGTGATAAATGAACATAATGTAAATGAGCAAGATTCAGTTTAGGGCATTACTAATGATAAGATTAATAGATGTAAAGGGAGGATCCTGATGGTATGGAATCAGACTGGGGGATTTGTAGGACAAAAGTAGATTAAGTCTTAAGGCAATTATTTATGGCCTAACTCAGCTTAAAGGAATGCTTAGTTAATTCTAACCGCCCCAGACATCATCCTGCCCATACACATATGCAGTACAGTAACCCTCTTGAAACAGATTATCATTGCAGAAGATATGCGGTACAGTCGTGCAAGACGAACATACAAACAAATCAAGACAGTAATCCTGCTGCACTTATCCTTGTATCCGCTATAATTACGCACACATTCCCAGGGATCCTTATGTTTTGCTTCGTCGAGACTGCTTAAGATACAGTTTGCATCTCCGGGTGCCCAAACGGAAAACAAAGACTTTACCTCGGAGAAATGTTTCCGCTATATTACAGAGAAAGCATTACGGGGTGCTTTCAGAAGGATGACAAAACCCAATTACACAATGTACACTGCCATGTTAATTGGTGCTCAAGTAATGCTTGAGCTATGTAATATTTGCAGGAACATTCATCTTTCAAATGTTGCAAACAATAATAATTTCCCATTTGCACCATTTCTGCCTTCATATGTGCTTTCGGTGTTCCAGCAACTGTTGATTAATGAACATGCGATCGTGCAGATTGAGCCTCGTTACAGTTGGGGGGGGGGGTGTGGGGGGGGGGGGGGGGGGGGGGTGGGGGGGGGGGGGGGGGGGGTTGTTGGGGGGGGGGGGGGGGTGGGGGGGGGTTGTGTGTGTGTGTTGTGGGATACAAAAATGGAAAGGCAGAATGTTGCTGGCATACGGACTTGCACCGATCCCAATATTCCCACTATTCTTCAGTGCCAGACAGGCATGCTGAATTATTAACGGCGGCTGGGGTTTCAGATCAGACAGAGAAATTGTTTGAGAGCACATGAATGTTTAAAAACATGGCACTCTGGTGATTGGAGTGTTGCTTGGGCCTCTAATTTGAGCAGATCACCACGGATAACACAACAGCATTCAATATTCAATACAAGTGTTATAAGACACATCGCTATGCACAGAGAAAGACATTGTTTCTGTGGATGAATGACAACAGAGAGAGAAAGATGAGCATACTGGACTGTTCACATTTTATTTTTATTTTTTTACAATCTGCCATTTTGAGAGAAGATGAATATTTATACTTTATTCAGAATTGTTTGCCAGTTTTTATTGGCTTAGCTGTAGACATTGTTCATGATCCTACAGTGTGTTTGCTTTCCTGCCCGCACACAGATCGCCTCGCAGCACCTGAAGGGTTTTACATGCACTTCTGCAATGTTCTCGCTGAGCACTTTATTGACTAAAGGGCCCAGTGGAAACTTCCACCCATTATTCCGTTATATTACAATCTGGCATTCCATCCGGGGATGTCTTCCAGCCGTACTGCTCATTGTTCACTGGCCAGACTCTCTACAACTCTGACCGGGATAAAGACGTTACTGAAGATGAATGACATAATAATCACCTGAGCTGAATGTGATTCGACCACGCTCTCATCACATTTATGAAGTTTCTTTAGAATGTGCAAATAATAAGACGGTGTGTTTTGGAGCATCGCTGCTGTCCAGACAGCATCGCAAAAAAGGGAGCAGCCAGTCAATGGAACAGATTTATTCATTAAATCGGCGCTGCTGGAGTTCTATTAGCTGTGGATTTAACAACAACCGTTTGTCAAACGAAATATGATTCGGTATTGAATTTCAACTGATGTTCGCATTCTAGAAGAGAAGAACAGATCAACATGTCTGCGTTCGCTTCCACGAGGCCAGTGTAATCCGTGCTGCTTGACAGTGACAATATAAACCGGTAATCTGGCTGGGACGTGCACATCGTTCCTGTTTGTCTTTCCAGTGTATCGCGCTCGCCTGATTGAATGTTAAATATGTTAAAGAGGCTTTTACAAACTGTTTGACCTGTCACATCTCCCAGGTCCCTAACATCATTACGCATCATGATCATATAACATATGTCAACCTGCTAGGAACGAGACACCGAAGCTCTTTATTGAATTCTCATGCGGGATAATCAGAGACTAGTCTTTATACAGGATTCCAAAAAGATCTTACCACTTACATGGGGTCAACATTTATTTTAATGACACTCACTATGTACACAAGCCCAAATGTAGCTAGGGCACTTTTTGTGTCAACTCTAGTCTGCAACAAATGAAAATATACAATTATTTAGTACCCAGTGTTGAGAAGGTTACTTTGCAAAATGTAATAGGTTACAGATTGCAAATGACCCTATTCAAAATGTAATAAGCAGTGTAACTTTTCAATTACCGCAAATTCTGGACTATAAAGCGCACCTGCATATAAGCCGCATCATCCGCTCTATTTGAAAAAAAAAAACAAAAAATCATAAATAAGCCGCACCTGCATACAAGCCGCATCCGCATCCGCTTTTGAATTTTAAATGTACATGTATGTACCTAAATAGATCCTTTCCTAACCTGTATTTTAACACGGTGTAACGGTGGACGCTGCACAGAGACGCGGAGATCCGGAATTCATACAAAACAGGATTTATTAGAATAAAGAACTCAGGAGACGCCGCTCATACGGAGCGGCCAGACAGGCTAGGGAGCCTTGCGTTCTGCGCGCCGTGGTACCGGGAGTACCGGAGAGCAGGAGTCCGGGAATCGGGAACAGACAAAGGTTAGGCATAAACATATATCGAGCGTCCGTGTCCGCGACACTAGGTATGTGCTACGAGCCCGGACGGGGATTGTAGGGAGAACCGGGCTTATATCGGGAGAGGGAAAATCAAGAACAACTTTGGCTAATTTGTGCGTGTGTGTGTGTCTGTGTGTGTGTGTGTGTGTGTGTGTGTGTGTGTGTGTGTGTGTGTGTGTGTGTGGGGAAAAGAGCAGGGGAGGAGAGAGAGAGAGAGAGAGCACTGAGCAGAAACTTTGCTGATTAAAACGGGACAGAACCAAGAGAAAATAAGCGCTATTTACAGAATTTATCTTCATTTCTCCTGTGTGTGAAATCACGTCACCTTAACCTTGTAAAGATAGAGTTTGTCCTCCTTCTATTCGCTTCTACCCACTTATATCTGCTACAGAGGAACTAGCGGATTCTTCTTCTTTGCATTTATTTTGTGTTAGTTTTGATTCTAATTCCGGTTCTAATTCTAATTCCGGTTAGAGCCCGGTTAGAGCCCCTATTTTTTCCCCTCGGGAAAAAATCTGCAGAATAGCCGCACCTTATTATTAGCCGCATGGTTCAAAACCTAGGAAAAAAGTAGCGGCTTATAGTCCAGAATTTACGGTACTCTATAAAAGTAAAGTAACCGGTTACATTTGATTACTTTCCTTTGTCCACTAGGTGGTGCTTGGAAAACGTGGAATATATTTTTGAAACTGAGCTGCTTCAGAATCAAATTGTTGAGGGGGGGTGTTAAAAAATGTTGTCGAGGAGGGGGGTGTTAGGTGGTGGTCGCTGGAATTTGTAATCTTCAACATTTTCGAAAGTAACTGTAATATAATTACATGTTTTTCTGCTGTAACTGTAATGGATTACTGTTATTTTCTAATTAAATTCCCGTTACATGTAACTAGTTTCTCCCCGACACTGGTAGTGCAATATGAGTGGTAAGATCTTTTTGAACAGCCTTGTATAAGAAGTGTATATGGACGTGACATTGTACTTAACATTGCACAGTTTTGCTAAGCTCTCTTTCTGCAGCATTCCTAGCAGCCTGAACCGTTTTGCTGCGGCGCAGGTGAAGAAAGAAGGAACCGCGAGCTGCAGGCTATGTGCAGTAATTAAAATGCATAAATATACAACAGACCTGCTTGACGCCCATCGTTACTTTCCTTATAAATTAAAAATGACAAGCTTAATAAGCGAAGGGTTTGAAACAGTTTGAACGGTGCTGTGTAAATAAAGATTTTACACATTTCACTCATTAGTTGCCTGCCTTAAATATGAACAACTGAGTCCTGGCAAATTAAACAGATGCACTCTCATCTCTGTGGGGAGAAAAAAATGTTTGTGCCTGCTGCCTCCTGCAGTTGTGTTTCTTAACTTTAATAAGAAAACAATAATTAGCTATAGGCTAAAATTAGGCTAAAGGGTCACTTAGATTGTACTGTTATACAAAGGTTATACAAGGTTTATTTAAAGAACATTAAAAATAAAGTATTAGCAATGTTTGCAATCCTCTATATCCTTGTTCTTGTGTTTTGCTACTCTGGTTTTGCTCTGTCTAAGGTCCCTCTATTTTGATGTGTATATTTTGTTTTCTTAGTCTTGGACTTTTTGATATTTGCATTACATAATAGGGGGGCACGGTGGCTTAGTGGCTAGCACGTTCGCCTCACACCGGTTCTCCGGTTTCCTCCCGGTCCAAAAACATGCACGGGAGGTTGATTGGCACCTTGGAAAATTGTCCCTAGTGTATGAATGTGAGTGTGTGTGTGTGTGATTATGTGTGTATGTGTGCCCTGCAATGGGTTGGCATTCAATCCATGGTGTATCCTGCCTTAATGCCCACGCCTGAGATAGGCACAGGTTCCCCGTGATCTGAGGGAAGATCGGATATAGCGGTAGAAGATGAATGAATGAATGAATGGATTACATAATGGATTTTTTTGCAGGCCTATCAGTAAAAATGACATCCGCCTGAGCCTTTATTATGTGACAGATGCTATGCTGTATGCGTGCATTTCAAAAGAACGCTCCAATTCACCATCAGTCTTATTGTGTTACTGCGTCTTAAAAAGAAGTGACAGATTAATTGAAACCCATTAGAAGTTGCTGAAAAATAAATACCTTTATATTTCAAGTGATTACTACAGCACATAAAAGCCAGGGAATACCACGGATTTCAGCTTGTCTTCAACAACATTTAGGCACCGGCTCAGGAAAAATCTTATTTACTTTTCGTTACTTTTTAGTCATGAGGCACAATGAAACGCCTGTTGGTTATGACAGAATGCATTTAAGCAGCTGGAAAAGAAATCCTACAACTCAAGGTGAATTGAAAGCATTCTGGCTGCGTAGGGAAGGTTTCTTTCGGAATGTGTTTTGTATAAAAATAAAAAATGAAATAAATAGATAAAAAGTTCTGAGGTAGTTATTCGGGAAGAAAATGACAAAGCATCGGTGCGATCAGAGCTCGGCTTTCAGCGGAGATCAATAGAATCAACTTGATATTTTCACAAAAAAAGCGCGCATGCCGTTTGTAGACGGTTCCACTTTTTGGATGGACTTGGATTTCAAAGAAACTCTTCTGCACCGCGCACGACCCGGATAGCTATGTAAAATATCACTGCTGCGATTATTCTCCGAATGCGCCCATAATCGTTTACCGAGCTCACAGGACCACGCAGATTTATAGGAGGAATCACAAGGCTTCTGTGTTCTCCTCTATACCCCCTCTACCCATTATCGATTCCAGTCTAACATCTCCATAATGGAGAACACTCCTGCTAATAGGGAGTGATAAAGTAACTTTGTGCTCCTTCTTAAACCTTGCAATTCAGTCTTTGTAAACACGGCGACTATATACTATTCGCGCGCTAACGATTTGCTCCGCATCCAGACCTGTACAAACAGAGCGCCTGCTTTTATGGACATATAAATATGAAGAGTCAGTCCCTTTTACAACTCCATCTTACGGTCGAGAGCCTTTTACAAGCATGAACTGCACTCGGGTTAGTAAAATGTGTGGTGTTGTCCAATTTCTGCTTGCACGCCCTCACCCCTGAAGTGAGCTGAAAATGATGTTGGTTTATACTTAGGTCTTGTATGCTGAGCAGCCAGACAATAAATAGATCCAATGCACTTTCTGCCTGTTTATTTTGTCATGCGGGTTTCAAATAGAAACCGCCAGCAGCAATTAACATCCGTTAATACCACAAAAAAACCTGACGCCACCGACAATACTACTGAAAGCAACAACTACATTGCTAGATCACGTTTACATTACATTTGGAAGACGCCCTTATCCAGAGTGACTTACAACTGAGCAGCTGAGGGTTAAAAGCCTTGCTCAAGGGCCCACTAATGGCAGCTTGGTGGTGCTGGTGGTGGGATTTGAACCTGTAATCTTCCGGTGCAGAGTCCAAAGCCTTAACCACTAATCTCCCAGTAACACCCCCAATAACATCAGTGTGTCACTACTACTATATCTCCATTAATAAGGATTCTCCTAATCTTCCGCCGACGGGCCGGAAACTAGCCGTGTACATCTGTTCGGTTGTAAAATTAAATGCACGTTGCTCTCAATAACGCCATAGGCCAAATGCTGTTACTGTAATTGACAACAAAAACAGCAACTGCTACCTCTTCTACTACTCCTTCCACGAATACTACTTTTGTTCTTCTACTTTTGGCCGCTCCCGTTAGGGGAGTCACCACAGTAGATCATCCGTCTCCATATCACTCTGTCCTCTACGTCTGCCTCTTTCAAATCAACCACCAGGACGTCTTCCCCTCACCACATCAATAAACCTCTTCCTCTTCTCCTTCCACCGGGCATTCTTTATCCACAGCTTTCTCCTACCGATGTAACCCATGTCCCTCCCCGGCACATGCCAAACCATCTAAATCTAGCATCCCTCACCTCGTCTCCAAAACATCCTACATGCGCCGTCCCTCTAATAAACTCATTTCTAATCCTGTCCGTCCTCGCCACTCCCAAGGAAAATTCAAAAATGTTATCACCACTACTTCTATTAATAACAACAATAATACTACTACTGCTAATATTACTTTTACGACTAGTACTAATATTGGGATAGAATAGAAGAGCCGTCATTTGTCACAAATACATTACAGCACAGTGAAATGCTTTGAACACAAGAACCTTGCTCTAGTGATACCGAAGCTTGAATCCCATACATTCCCAAACAGTAGCACAGCACCTTAACCATGGAGCTATCCATATTGCTCCTACTGCAACTACGAATAATTATAATATTACTTCTACTACTATTATTACTACTACTATTACCACTACTATTAGCAGATGGCCTGCATATTAGTTTTGGCACATGATTTTATTTACTTATTTATATTTTTGCTTATGGATTTATATAGATGCTATATGAAACTATTCCTAATATTATTCCTAACTATTCCTACTACTAATGGGACACGGTGGTTTAGTGGTTAGCACGTTCGCCTCACACCGCCAGGGTCCGGGTTCGATTCCCGTCTCGGCCATGTGTGTGTGGAATTTGCGTGTTCTCCCCGTGCCTCAGGGGGGTTTTCTCCGGGTTCTCCGGTTTCCCCTGGTCCAAAAAAACATGCACGGTAGGTTGACTGGCACCTTGGAAAATTGTCCCTAGTGTATGAATGTGTGTGTGATTATGAGTGTGTGTCCTGTGATGGGTTGGCATTCCATCCAGGGTGTATCCTGCCTTAATGCCCATAGACGCCTGAGATAGGCACAGGCTCCCCGTGACCCGAGGGAAGAAGATGGATGAATGAATGAATTCCTATGCAACAATTCCAATTATTATTCATTCCTACTACTATTACTACCACTACTATTAGCAGATGGATTTTTTACCCTGGATGCTCATTCTAACGCAACCCTCCCATTATCTGGGCTTCAGACCGGCACTAAGATGGAATTGCTGGGGCAGACTGACTAATTGGGGATAAGGGCCTTGCTCAAGGGACCACTAGGGGCAGCTTGGCGGTGTTGTGACTCGAATCTGCGACCTTTCGGTCTAAGGCACAATGTATTACCACTTCCCCCAATAACAACAACAACAATACTACTACTTATTATAATAATAATAATAATAGTAGTATTAATAAATTATTTGATATATTTTGCAGCATTATTTTTCTCACCTCTTCAACACATCTCGACAAACACCATGACTATTTGTGACATTTCTGTGTCCTTATTTTGCACGTCTCATTTTGGCCTGACACTCATTCGCCTGACCAGTTCATTACCATTAGCGGAAATTAATTCAGCCACAGGCTTTCGGGAGAAAATGCTTTCAGGAGAAAATGAGGATCTAATAGTTACTTATTGTTGACCAACAAAACAAAAATAAGGTGTTTGTTTTGTCTTTCTAAAATGATGTCCATTTTCCTTATGTGGCACATACAAACTTGACACTGTCTGACCAGAAACGTCTAGGAGCTGACCCTACCATGGCATTAGCGTTCCGCGAAAACAACAATCATGTGCTATAATGAGGGATACAAGTGGGTCCTACATCATCTCTCCTCTGTTTTTAGCATATTGATTTGATGCTTTGTGAGGAGAGACGAGCAAACAAGTCATATCACGGCGAAGTGCTTGTGCTCCGTAGAGGGAAGCGTTAATCAGGTCATAGAGGCTGATCACATACACATAAGCAATGTGCGTCTCGGAGTTAGCACAGTCATGTGTACACGCTGGGTTAAATCAGACGTTAAGTCTTCGCCCGACCTCGACATCAATATTAAGATTAAGACTCACAAGTGACCTGTTAACATGACCGCACACATGAGAACCCCAAGCAGGAGAAATGGAAATGGAATGGAAATGATCTGAATAAATCGGGTGACAGAATGAGAATGAGTCTGAAAACGAGGAGGCAATCCTTCCGCTCCTGACTCTGTCCTTTTATCCGTTCACAGAACACAGGGGCTTGTCCGCGCAGTTTAATGCCACGGCTTCCTATTAATTTCGATTATTTATAGCAAACAGACACTTTCCCTGAGATTGCAACTCTAGTTCACATATTCTGCCTGAATCTGGGTAAAGGCATGCTCATTTGCATACATTTGCATGTCATTAGCACATCAAACCTCCTGACTTAAAAGGCATGCCATGTCAAAAAGTGTTTTGCATCTCTCCACTCTCCCTGTTTCCTTTGCTCTTTCCAACTCACTGCCTTCCTCTGTTATTGGTGACAGATTAGGGGGAAAAAAACAATTGGAACCTTTTAGGAAAATGGAAATTATCACAGCGTGGGAATTGATACTTTTACATGTGGAAACTGGTAATATGCTGGGAAAAAAACCCAAACAAATCATTTAATTTATTGATAATGCATTCGAAGGGGCACGGTGGCTTAGTGGTTAACACATTCGGCTCACACCTCCAGGGTCAGGGTTTGATTTCCGTCTCGGCGATGTGTGTGTGGAGTTTGCATGTTCTCCCCGTGCCTCAGGGGGTTTTACTCCGGGTTCTCCAGTTTCCTCCTGGTCCAAAAACATGCACCGTAGGATGATTAGCATCTTGGAAAATTGTCCCTAGTGTGTGAATGTGTGTGTTTGTGTGTGTGTGTGCCCTGCGATGGGTTGGCATTCCATCCAGGGTGTATCCTGCCTTAATGCCCATAGATGCCTGAGATAGGCACAGGCTCCCCGTGACCCGAGGGTATCCGATATAGCAGTAGAAAATGAATGAATGAATGAATAATGCATTGGATATAATTGGGAGAACTCGATCATCTAGAAAGACCCAAATAACCCAAAGTGCACTAGAAAGAAGAGTTCTTATCAATAGATTGATATATTTTTGCAGTTAAAGTGTATGGAAGGCATACACAAACAAATCTCATGTTTTATGTACTTTCATTTACCACCAGACTGGCTGTATTTTTGGTCATCCAGAAATCGGGTGGTCCGCCGCTAAAGGTGCCCTGTTTTAAACACGGTATTAATAATATTAATGATGCTTGCAAAATAATCTCTCTCTAGCTTTTGTCAAATTTCAGCGCGTAACTAGACTCTCAGTTTTTGTCCGATCCTTGCGAATCATACCTCATATTGTGCGGCCCGATGGTGTGTGGTGTCTTATTACTTTTATAAGGAATCACCGTGGGGAATTCCGAACCTGGGGCAAAAAGCAGGAATTTTTGACCATAGAAAATGAATGGGACCGAAATTTCATGCCTCACAGCTCGGCCTGTTAGGATGCACATATGGCATATGCACTCTTAGGGGGTCCGGAGTGGATCACGATCATATACCTCCCGAACCCCGGGAATTTCATGGAAACTGCCACATTCCAGTCCCATAGAGAATGAAAGGAGAAGTTTGATGCTCTGCTGTGTTTCGGCCTGTGTTCGCCCCAAATACACATTTGACATATCCACACATTGGTGAGATGGAGTAGGTTGCGAACATATGACTGCTGTATGGTGTCACGTGATGGCTGCAAACGTGAAAAATATGCAAAACCGAGAAACTCGGACACAGGGTCATGTGACATGGCTATACGCTCGGCACATCGACGGGAGTCGTTGATGATGTTATGTGCATCACTGACCCTGCCCCTCCCGAAAAAACGGGCGTTATTTGATGTCTAATCAGTCATCTCTCCCAATGAGCTAGAATTTCTCACTGGTCCGCTAAATATTAAACGGACCAGGCTCTAAGGGGTCACGCCCGGAGCTGCGTTTTGCATCGGCATACATCGCTCACATTTTCTTCAGGAAATGTCTCATGCCTAGTTTCATATTCATCTCTTAATTCCAAACTCGAATATCTACCGTCCTTGTGAGTGGACAGATACTTGTGTTTATGAGTCACTAACACTCTGAGATACGTGACGTCATTGTTGCGAGTTATATGTAGCAATTGTTTATTTTTGTTATTAATTTCCACAATGGCTGACAGCAGTGTTACCGACTTGCATAAATTAGAGTTAACGATAATGTCAGTGCAAATCCTCGAGGCTTTCCATCTCCAATGACCTTTCATTGAGCATTAACGCAAGTGTCCCAACAATTATCCGAGTCGTAAATACACCCCTAAGTTAATGGCAATATTTGAAACGTTATTCTTTGTATTGAGTGATGAAGTATCAACTGGATGCAAAAATGTTCTAAGAAAAAAAGTAAAAAAAAAAAAAAGGATTTTATTCAATTTTCAACCTTAATAAATATGCATTGATTGGATTTTAGTTATTTAAAGCTGAATTTATTTCCGTTACTATTTCACACCCTGACATGATGAAAGCTCATTTGTAAAAGAAAAGACATCACTAACAACTCCAATCCCAGACTTACCATTGGATGTTGCCTGTAGCTCTTCATTGATTTAAAAAATGAAAATTGGCGTGCCGTAGCATTGCCCCCGTGGCGATGCAATTCAAGCTAAACTTCACGTTATTGAATGTGATAGCGCCGAACGCTTGTCAGCGCTGCTGAAATCAAACAAGTCAACGCTACATACATCACACACCTTGCTCGAATATCAACATATCTCATCCGAGAGCTGTAAACCCGACTGCGATGTTTCCTGTGCCCTTGCTATACCCCAGGAAGGTTGTACGAGCGGTAATGTGTATCACTCCTCTGAGGCTTATACACTGTACTACAGATCTTTATGTGACAACAATGTAATTTATGAACGATGAAATTCATACCGCCAACAATCGTGCGCAATACGATTAGCTCCGACGCAAAACGCTGTGGTAACGCGCGTTGTGAATAATATTTGGTGAACAGCACAATTAGAATTTCACTATATCTTGGACAGTGGGTTGGCCATAATAAATAACCAGGAAATAAATAACTCATGAGCAAAAGAAAGAATCAAAAGCTCTGTCACATTCTGATGGCCCTTTTAATGCCTCTGTTTTCATGGATCTTTGCCCTAAATTATAAATTAGGGTGCATGCTTTTCTCTTTGAATATAATTAAAATGATTCTTCACTAATTTATTCAAACCGTCATATATTTGCAAGAAATTGTCAGTTAGGGGAGCAGACGAAACGGAGCAGTGGGGCCGAGCTGTTGCGAAGGAAATGTATTACTTGTAAATAAATCCACGGAGTGAGTTTAAAAAGTGCAGTGGTGGCAGAAAAAAAAGGGTTTGAAAAGTTGGGCAAATATATAGCGATTTGAAGCCACGGTGAGGAGAAAGAAATGCCTAACACTTTCCTTCGTTCTTCGTTGATATACCATATTAGGAAAATATTAAGCCATCTTTTAGAATGTGACAAGTGCTCATGATGCTTAAATGAAATGATATGTGCTATGTAAATGAATGTGATGTGCCAATGTTCATGATGCAAATGGGTCCATGACCTCGACATCGACAGGAAAGTAGCTAAAGATGTTTTTTGCGTGTGCTTTAGGTACTTTCATGTTAAACGTTTAAACATTTACTAACACAATCAACAGTAAATCACTTGACCAGTTATTGCGAGTCATTTTCACCTTAATATTTATGATAGATTTGTCTCTAGTGTTTACTAGCGTATGCTTGTTCTGTAGCTAAGTATATAGTACTTGTCATATGTACGTTACAGCACAGTGAAATTATTTCATCGCATATTCCAGTGATGTCAGAAAACGGGTGGTGTGTGTAATAAGAGGATCCGAGGCGGAACACGAGATGCAGAACTTTAATAAACAAAGAAACCAAAACAAGGAAGCAGAAACACATCGCCATGACCGAAAAACCGAAGACAATGATCCAGCGTCCGAGTTACAGCGCGTAAGCCCTTAAACATGGCTGCCAACACCGAAGTGCACTCCGTGAAGCGCACTCCGCGAGGCAGAAAGCGAGGCTTGAGAATCCGGAACTTCTTGAAACCGAAAGATCCTAACAAGTCATGTTAGGATCTCACAGGGTCAGTCTTGCTACAACATTCCTTAAAGCACTGAGGACTAAGGGCCTTGCTCAGGGGCCCGGAGAGTGTCAACTCTTGGCCTAGCAACCAGTAACCACTGAGCTAGCTACCATCTCCATAGACAGCTAGAACATGTCTTTAGTTCCAGTGTATATTCATTACAATATCTTGGTACTTTCCCTTTTTTTCTTCTTTTTTTTTTTTTTAAAAAGTACACTCTCAACACCTCGGAGTTTCACACACACACACACACCAATGTGGTTAATACTCGGAACTGTTAGTGAAAGTGTTACCACGAAGTGTTAGCTTTTAACCGTCTTTGTCATGGAACAGCTTTTGGAGGCCTCGCTCAAGAAGGCCTAGATGATGTGATTACTGGACATTTATTCAACCTTTCTTTCACTGTTCCAGCACATATTATGATTAATTATGTCGAGCCCTTCCCCTGACAACTCGCCTCACTCAAGGGAGAAAGAGCAGCACCCACCCTCCCCCCCCAGCCCACCCCAATCCCTCTTTTGCTCTGTCTTTTTCCATCATTTTCTCTCTCACTCCTATCCGGTCCATTCAAATCCAATTCAAGAAGCACTCCATCTGCCATCATGGCTGCCACGCAAGAACAACAGCGGCAACGCAAAACATTCACATAAATAACATTGGCAGTGTATAATAAAGAAATAGCTCAAGAGCAGTTTAGCAATTTAGCATCTAATGGATTGTGACAGTACAGTTCAATAAGGCAAAGTAACTCGGTAAAGCGCTCTTTCTCGCTCTCTGCCTTTTGGTTTTTGTTTTTTTGTTTTTTTTTTTTGTTTTTTTTTCTCCCGGGCTGACATTAAGAACAAGATCATTTTACTGGACAAGCAACTGTCTCCTTTTATACACCTGAAGCATGACGTGGAATCCCTTGTTTATCTAAACGGACAAGAAACATGTGTCTATGTTTACGTATCCGTATGCTAATCGGCACAGGTCTGCTTGATGGCGCCGTGTAGGTAATCCACTTATGTACACGGAATGAATCATCCACAGCTGTTCTGCCTTCTTCTACACAAGCATAGAAGCCCAAGCGAGGGACGGAATTTGTTCAAAACACTCCTGCCATTCTCAAATACAGTGGACTGCAAAACTGCAGATGTTCAGCACTGTTTGCCAGTTGCAGTGCCGTATGTCTGATTATGGAGCAATATGATGTATTGCTTGGGATATATATATATATATATATATATATATATATATATATATATATATATATATATATATATATATATATGAGCTTATCCAGAGAAACTTTCAACTGGGCAATTGAGAGTTAAGGCCCTTGCTCTAGGGCCCACTAGTGGCAGCTTGCTGGTGGTGGTGTTCAAATCCGTGATCTTCCAATCTTCCAGTCCAAAGGCCACCTTCTTAACCACAAAGCTACAGAGCTCTCTCTCTCTCTCTCTCTCTCTCTCTCTCTCTCTCTCTCTCTACTATATATATATATATATATATATATATATATATATATATATATATGTGTGTGTGTGTGTGTGTGTGTGTGTGTGTGTGTGTGTGTGTGTGTGTGTGTGTGTGTGTGAGGAGGTGGAAGATCTATACACATACACAATGTGTCAAGAAGTAATGCGATCCTCTGTTTTTGGAACGATGTTTACATTCATAATTGGTTACTCTGATTACCATTCATTTGCTGTTGTGCATATCTAATCATGTTAATATTCATTGTCTGTAACGCGCAATTCTAGAAGCCAATTCTACCCTTTATAGCCATGCAAATTGTACATACAATAAGTTGCCTTTTATTCGTTTTTTCTTTTCCAAGAGGTTTTACACGTGGCTCATCGAATACAGGCAAGTCTACTTGACTCTCTAAGGAGAAATGAGATAAGAGGAGGCTGCAACTGGGATTAACACAGCCTGTCGTGATCTGACAGCCAAGTGATAATTTACTCACAGACCACTCCTGTGGGAGTGGACAAAGAGTTTTAAAAAGCGAATGTCCTCATCATGAATGTGATTTATTTTTGTCATATTAGATCCTGTTAATCCTGGCCTCCTGGATCCTGCCTGGCCATTTTACACCTATTCCTCAATCCTTTGGCTTCACTTGCTACTGAGAATTTCTTCTGTCTGATCGTTCCTGTGACACGGCAGCATTTATTCATGGAGCAACGTGTTCTTTTTCTTCCTACCTTTTTCACATCTTTAACTCTTATCCTTTGCCTTCAACACATCCGCACTTCCCCAGGAAACCTAGAACAATGCTCCATTAAATCGAAAGATAATTCTATTTAAATGTGTGACATTTATTTAGACCCAAACTCTTTGGAGTTTAAAAGTTTGTACTCTATTGTGAACAAAGACAGGCATAAACCAAAAAAATAGTAACAAACAAATGTGCTGAATAGTGCTTTTTTTTAATTGTTTCATCTTCCAAAGGTAGGTAAAAAAAATACTCTTTTCTCATCAACTCATGAGCTAAAAATGGAATCAGTCACTACTGGTGCATTTTTTTTTAAAGATGTGACCTCAATAGCAATATAGAACAGTGCTATAACGGATTGGTTAGAGATTGCCATTATGTTACCATGACAACAATGATTTGCAACACTTACTATCACATTAGGTTTAAAGAAATATAAAAAAAAGAGGATAAAATAGCAAGCACATGAATGTGAGTGACAGCTAAAGTACTGTTAATGTGTGGCTTTTTAAAGGTTTTAAGTGCATAGTAACTGGTTGACGTTCACACATAAAGGCTTATGTTGGTACTGGCTAGTTTCAGTTTAAAGTAGTGTCATTATTTGATGATAAGCAATATTCCAGTCTGGCAGTGTGGACTGAGAATACAAAACAATGTAATGGGTAAATCCATGAGCATCCCCATTGCAAAAATAAAATATGTTTCTTTGCAATATTCATCAGCTTTATTTCTGAAATTATGTTCTTTAATTTTGACAAGAAATTCTCTTGGGTATTGAAGCCATATGTCTATCATGGAAAAAAAAAACACACCACACTGGACTGGATAAATTATGTTTTTTTTTTCATACTAGCTGAGTGGCTTTAAATTAATGTAGCATAAAATATTAAATAGGCGCATTGGTTTGGTATTGACCTGTAACCTTATAATTTTCCCGTCTATCTAGCATTCCTGTTTTTTTTTTTTTTCGTTGTTTTTTTTATCTTGGGCAATGTACCAATACCAAAAAAAATAAAAATAAAAAAAAATGCAATAGCATCTATGAAAAGTAATTTTCTCACAGCTTCTTGCTTTTCCTGGGTGTTAACAAGACATCTCCTGTACCACAACATGCCAGTAAGTGGACTGGCTAGACTTCAATCTCTTGATGTGCGACTAAAGTGCGTGAACACGTGTGTGCTTTGAGAAAAATGCGTATCGAACTCGAATTGACTATATATCCAAAGTAGTGAATGCTTTTATGTATCATAATGTCTTCCTTTGCACAGAGTGACACAAGAGCATTTCAAAGCAGGCAACGGAACCTGCAATTATTCCTTCTGAGTAAAGGCACGCATCTCTGAATGAGCTGGAAACATTCAACTCCTCCAGTAAACATACTGGACATAATTATAGACTCCAGGACTGTGAGCACAAACCTTGGCTTCTCAAGTACCGATCACATGTGCAAACAAAAACTCGATCATGGAACAGCTATGATTGTAGCACTGCCTCTTTCTCTCTTTCACATCAGCAATGAAGTCAATGTGGTTTGTAAGGAGCAAAAACCTTCGCTGCTAATAAATACACAAATGTGCAATATTTGCTCTAAACATGCTCTATATGTCCTATTTATCTTGGTATGTATGTATATATTTTCTTGGTATGCTAGCAGGCACAGTGGCTTAGTGATTAGCACATTCGCCTTCCAGGTTTAGGGATTCATTTACCAGTTTTGCATGTTTGCATGTTCTCCCTGTGCCTCAGGGAAAATAATCTCTAGTGTATGAGTGTGTGTGTGTGTGTGTGAGTGTGTGCGCCCTGCAATAGATTGGCATTCCATACAGGGTGTGTCCTGCCTTGATGCCCAAAGACGCCTGAGGTTCCCCGTGACCCGAGGGAAGATCGGATAAGGCTGTAGAAGATGAATGAATGAATGAATGATGAATGCTATAACATCAGATGACCATGGTTCCACTTCTTTCATCCTAGAGCAGTTATCTAAAGCGAACATGGTATAGAGTCAAATGAACTACATAGCTAAAGTCTTCAAAGTGTTTAACTTTCCAGGTTCAGACATTGTGTGCTTATGATACGTCATTCTCAGATACAGGAGTAGAAACTGTTGTGTTCGTTGCTGCTGTAGCGAGGGGTGTAGATCACTGGTTATGTGCTGGGCTACTGATTGGAAAGTCAGGGGTTCGAGCCCCGGTGTCGCAATGCTGCCACCCTTGGGTCTTTGAGCAAGGCCCTTTCACACTCTGTCCTCAAGGGGGGCTGTATCATGGCTGACCCTGCGTTCTTACCCCACCATCCCAACACACTGGGATATGCGAAGAAAATATGGCAGTGTGTTGTAATGTATATGTGACAAATAAAGGCTATCATATTCTACTAGCACTTTTTTATTTGGTGTTCCTGCTGAGATGCTCTCGTGTTCATTAAGGTTGTAAAGGCTTCTTATTTGAGCTACTATAGACTTTCTGTCAGCTCACTCCAGTCATTCTTGCCTGACATCCCTGTCATTCTCCTCTGACCTCAATCATCAACAAGGTGTTTCAGCCCACAGACCCTCTGCACACTGGATATATGTAGTTTTTTTTTTTTGGTACCATTCTGTTGGAAGTGCCTGAAATACCATTGTGTGTGAAAATAATAGGAGGTTTCTTAAACTGATGCATTTGGCACCAGCAACCACACCACGGTCAATCATTTCACAGACTTTTCATTTTCTCTCCATTCTAAAAATGTATTTTGAACCAATTTTTGGGGGGAAAATATGATTTGATTTTAACTGACGCTTGTGACCTTTATTTGAATGATTGGATGCATTGTGCTGCTGCCTCATGATGAGCTGATTGCGTAACAGCACCTGCGAACAGATACGCACGTGCTCCTTGTAAAGTAAATTGTCAGTAACTTGTAATTCACACTTGTGCCAATCAACATTAAACGAGCAGAAATCTGTTTATATACAGTTACAGATCAGATTTTGTACTGTTTTTGAATGTGTTCAGGTGAAGTGTGAGTCTGTGATCTCAGAACCTTTTCCACTACAACCCGACATTAAGTACATTTTTGGTTGTCAGACTCCAGCAGTTTTTTTTCTCTATAAAGCAAATGTAACCACACAGATGTGTTATCAGCAAATGTATGCAATTATGTTTTTAATACCCAAACAATTAGCACATCCATGGGAAAAAGGCGTGAGTGGTTCAGAGTGTAGGCCATTATACTGAAAAAGCTGAAAAGAATCTTTAGAATTTCCTTGGCTGGTATTCAACATTATTCCCCTGCTCTTATCCTGGACTTCAACTTAGTCTGGATACCTTCCAATGTTTGGGTGTGCTCAAAGGTGGAAAGAGGGATATTGGCTGATTGTGGGAAAGAGGCAAGTATTTTCAATCTGGACACATTGAATTAGGCAGCAGTGATCGGGATATTTATTTGTTGTATGTTTTTTTTAGAGTATATATAGGACTATATGGTGATGCATGCGATTTCTGAAGGCCTGGTACAATAAAGGCTAACAATAGAGGCTAACAACCTTACACACACTCCTTTTGTGTTTGTGTTGTTTGTTCAGATATGTGTTCTGATAAGTCCGTTCTGGTTGCAATACTCTAAAGCACACAGGCATACAGATTTTGTTGTGTTTTGCAAGCAGTTGTTGACCTAGGAAGGTACCGAGTCCGACGCGAGACTGTGGCACCAAACATCTTTAGAAACACATTTTCTGTTCGCCGCATTGCACTTGATTATTGGACTTTTGGGTTGCTTACTGAGATGATTTGAAAATGATCAAAAACCTGACCACAATTGGTGCATAGATCGTGTAATTGTGATTACTGTATGTCTTTTCTGAATATGCGTTTAAAAATGTAGCACAATTTAGCATATTAGAACTGGATATGTGTTTACGACGTCATAAAGGCATGTAAATAACTGAGTAGTGGAATGATGTACAGGGATTTAGCGGATCGGTCAATGATAGCCTTTAAGAACCTGTTTCTGTGGGAAATTGGAAGATCTGTCACAAAATCAATGGAAAAGTGGTCACTAAGGAATGCACAACAACATGTGTTTAGGGCTCTGGGGACTTTAGATAAGGTACACGGGGAGCAAGAGAAAATTAACCTGTTGGCCATGTTGGCTGCAATACCTGTTTAGCCACAATGCTTTTAAAAAAAAAAGAGGAGCGACTTGTAAACCCATGATTTTCCTTTGGCTAATGGTTGAGCCCAGGTAATGATTTTGTCTCTTCAAAATGGTGGGCAAAACATCCTTTCTATAGGGAATGCTTTTTTTTCATGGTCAGAAAAAATTATGTTTGGCTCCCTTGAGTTAAAGATAGATAATGAAAAAACACCTCAGAAATGGCACAACTGGGTCATTCTCTTCCGATGTTTACTGTGTTTGTCAACAAACCCTTTCAGTGGTGATAACAAGCTACGAATCTAGTCTGGTGAAACTATTATGTGCTCTCAGTTAATGTCCAGCTCATTCCTTTTTTGCACTTGGCTTTAAAAATGGAGAATAGGTTCATATATTGTCGATGTAGGCAATCACAAACCTGCCCAGCGTGTCGTGAAAGACATCATTAATGAGGCACTAGAATAATGAACGTTCACCAGAGAGGCCATATGGCATTGCATAATTCTCACAGTGGCCAGAGATGGTGCTATAGGCTGCTTTCTAGTCTTTGCGCTCTAGGATGTGAATATGCTTATATGCCTGCCAGACACAGGAATAGTTTCTTTCCTCAGGCAATCACACTCATGAATAACTGAACATCATGTATGATGCACAACACCTCTATTTGCACTACCTTGCACTCTCACACTTTATGTACATTATTGATCTGCCATATACTCTGTACATTGTTATAGTATTTAAGCTGTATAGTCGATAGTATTTAAACTTGTATAGTTTATTTGTCCTGCACAGGTATCGATATAAATCCGTGTTGCCATAGTTTCTTGTGTAGTCTGTATTGTCTTGTACACTCTGTGTTGTGTTGTATAATCTGTATTGTGTTGTATAGTCCTGTCTGTAAGTTAAATGTATAGTATATTTTAATACATGCTGTACTTGAGAGTCACCAACAGCTGAAACTAAATTCCTTGTGTGTGTGTGTAAACACACTTGGCCAATAAATCTGATTCTGATTCACATTGCCTCTCCTATGGGGCTGATAAAAACCAGTCAAATGGGTACCAGTAATGTTTAGCTCATTTTAAAGCCCTACTAGTGTGTTATTGTGGCTGCCATGCGCTCGATTGGTTTTGACTACAATTCTCCACTTGGACTTTGGCCTTGGTGAAGTTTGTGGACTTATTTTAATTTCCAATTGGTCCTCCTTTTGTAGTTCCTGTGTTGGTTGTCTGTTCTGTGGTCGATGATATTAAGGATATTGAAACCCAGCAATGTTTTTGCTGCCACAGTAAAAGTTCTGTACTTTGGCACCATTTGCATCGATTAGCCTACATTGGCTCTATAATGTTTGAGAAGGGGCTTTTTTTTCAGCGTGCGATCTTTCTCACTTTTTCAGAAAGTGTCTTTGGCTGAGGCAGATGGACAGATCAATGAGCAAACTGAGTGTCACTTGGATGTCATGGCAGGAAAGCTCTGTTAAGTTGACTAGACGTAATCCTTGTTGGCATGGGTGCCTTTAACACCAGCTTGTCGTATCCGTGTGCCAGTATACCGAGAGTGTACTCAGAGAAGTTACAGTTACCCTGCTTTATGTCGAGCCATTTTCTTCTTGATTTCATTTCCCTCCAGGGTGTGAGCAAAGAATTGTCAAACACATTCAATGAAGCATTCAAAAGATGACATAGGCTTGAGTTCTCGAGGCCGAATGGTCAATGTTCAATGTCTCCGATATGCAGTAGCGGTAAGTAATTTAAAACCTCCTGCTCGGTAAAATACAGAGAACATTGTAACAAGATATTGTACACAGGCCTGGATCACCAGCGTATTTCTAGGTGTGCAATGAGTGGGAGAACTTGATAAGTGGGTGCCACCTGTGGAGCCGGCTGCAATGTCAGCATGCTGTTTAGCTGCATGAACCTAGAATCGAGCTGGATCAGCTGTTGTGGCTGTTCTCCCTCAAGTCGGCCTTTAGAAGCAAATGCCTGCTGCCATTCAAGCATACTTGTTTCATCCATTGTCGTGGCGAATTCTATTTATTAAACATGCAGGTAACCCAGGAACATGAAAAAAGAAATATTGTTAAATAAAAGAAAAGGTCTCGTGATCAGCAAACACAAAAGAACAGAATCTCAATTTGAAGGACAATAGCAAAGTCACATTGTGAATAAGGCATTCAGAATCAAGAATCAAAAACACACATATGTGTTTAGTTTGTATATATATATATATATATATATATATATATATATATATATATATATATATATATATATATATATATATATATACACACACACAATATAATGCTAGTGTTGGGTCAGTGGTACATTTCAGGTGTGTAGTTAGGTGACTATGAATGTGACTGTGACAATGAGTGTGTGCTCTTTGTAGTCATGGGAGCAGTCTGGGAGTTTTTCAGTCATTCTGGTATAGATATGAATCATGACCTGAATTGTACACAATAATAGCCTGAACTGGTTTGAATGCCTGCTGTTCTCTAAAGAGTAAATATAAATCTTTAAACGGCTACTTTTTTTTTCTGTGCAGACTGCCTGGGCAGCTTTGACCTGATCTTCACAGATTGCTACCACCACACATTATGTTCACCAGGTAAATAAAAGTTTGTTTGACTTAAGAATATATAATAATAAAATATCTATCATAAACCCGAATCATTCAGGACTGTCGCAGCCACATGTACAAAGGATAACATCATGGTCGTGCAAAACGTCATGTTCATTTTTCCTGCACGCGACACACGAACATACAACGCAAAAAATCCTTACCTGCAGTGTCTATGAACTCCTGCCACTGTCTCGATTATGAAGCATTCTCCTTCGTTCAGACAGAAGGCCAACTCTTGGCTGTCTTGACATGGTTTAAAGAACTCCGAGCGGACAGTTGGGGTTGTAGGTGCAACTTCATGGAAAAAAGGAAACAAAATAAATCAATCAATTCAGCTGAGATTTCTAGGCGATCGGTTCTTAATATGACCAATGCGTTCTATTGTACGTTAAATAAATGAGTAGAATGACATTTTCAAGTACAACGGATTTTATAACCGGCTTTAATTGACTCACCGAGGAAATAAAATTGTCCAGCATGTATTATACAGTGGCGGGGTTAATAATGCAGTACCAGGCATAACAGAGCACACAGAGAAACACTAAATGAAAAACAACTGCCTTGTATAT
Organism: Kryptopterus vitreolus; assembly: GCA_030449085.1. Lineage (NCBI taxonomy): Eukaryota > Metazoa > Chordata > Actinopteri > Siluriformes > Siluridae > Kryptopterus > Kryptopterus vitreolus. Next base: position 19,812,976 of record JACRUU010000015.1, read on the forward strand.
AGTGAAATAAGCATATTCGCCACATGAGCAGTATACGGCATGGTGTATAGTGTGAGGGAGCAATATACTGACTGCTTATTATCGTTTAATTAGTGCAATACATGGTAGGTTGAACTCAATTCCCACGGCTTATAATCACAACGAATCAATATGGAGTGCAGAACAAAATGGCCTAAAACCATTATTGTGTCTTCTTTGCATTTACTAATAGGATGCATTGATCCAGCTGTGCTTGCTTTTATTCTAGCATGCTAACCTTATGTACCCTAGCGATGTCTGCTTATGTTTACACAGCTGTGCAGACGCTAAGCTCAAGATCGACTATAAGATATGCACGCGGCACCCATGAACACACACACACACACACACACACACCAGTCAATTTAGAAACATATTCGTCAAACAAACAGCATAATGCACATAAAAAAAAAAACATGACAGCATTACCATGAAAGTGGAGTTTTGTGCTATTACTGGCAGCAGACTGAATCGGTTATCACAATGTGACCAGGGCTGGCTGGTTTGAATGGACTAGCAGGGCTGTCTTTAAAGATAAAAGACAGCTGTATATGCTTTCATTTTGCATCCACATCAAATGGTTTGTTTTTTTTATTGTCATATGTCTTCACCATGAGTCACAAAGGAGGAAAATAAGAATGGAAAAATGGAATGAAGACCCAATGCTGGAGCTGATTTCTTTCTAGCGCACACTGTAGAATATAAGCGATAGTCATGTCGAGATGTATTCCGCATATATAACCGACACAAAGACGTCCTTATTACCATTTCATCCACAAAGTTTCTTTGGATGAATAACTTAAGCTGTTATTGAAGAATATTGTTTCAAAATATGAATATATTAATGATATGCCAACTTGGTGTTTTGTTTTGTTTTTAAAATAAAAACAAAAAGAGGTTTCCACAGTAATTATGAGGTAACGTAAATATGGCATTAGCAAGGCTGCATCTAGAGTTTGAATGAGGTGTGCATGTTTTAACAGTGTTTTTTGCTAGTGTGCCTGTACCAAAAAAAACAAAACAAATAAAATAAATATAAGATAAGGGAGATTTTAGCTCCGTGACCAGCTGTCACTGTATGTGACAATGGGAGAAAAATCTGTACCCCAAATGAGGGCAGGCATTTTGCAGTGTTGCGGTCAAATCAATCTGTTGTTCACATTGATTGATGAACCTCAGGTCAGACGCGTAGTTCCTTCAAGCCACTAAAGGATGGTGCTAAGATGAGAACATGGAGCACACAGGAATGCGAGTGCCCAATAGGATGTTTATTGCAAATTATGAGCGGCGATGATGCCTATGCACCAAAATAGTTGCTTGGAGTTTTATGCACATAATTCAACGGCACCATTACGAGGCATCAGCCCCGAGTTTTATCTTATCATCTAGCTCTCTATAAACCTTCTGAAGGTTATAGCGTGTTATAAATCATTTGGGAAGTATTGATCAGGAGTCTACGGCGTCAAATGTTTCGTTGTAAAAACAGAAAACGGTAACTCTTCTAAAATTATTATTGTCGTGTTTTATCCTCCGGAGTGCTCTTAAAAAAACTAGGCCATACTACCACTGACAAGGTAGTTGATCAGCAATCAACTGTGTTTACTGCGTGACCCGGGGGCCACTCACGGACCAGATATTTCACCACTACGGATTTGATTAAGATGCTCATAAAAAGGGACCATCTGCAGGCTAAGAGAGCAGAAACATGCAATAAACATCATCCAGCAGCAAATTAAAATTACGAACCATCAATAATAATTGCATCAATACGGGTGCTCTTGAGGGACCGGGGGAGGTGTTTAACGAATTAATGAACGCGTTAATCGATGCTCAGGGATTCCGAGAAGCTATTAGCAATCAGCAGCCTTTATGCCTGAACACTGATAAGTTTATTATTTCTTTTTCTCGATTGATTCAGCACAACGTACAAGTCATACTCGACAAACAGTTTGCAGCTGTCAGAGCTATGTGATTTAAAAGTGGAAAAAAAATACTTTTAGTATAGCTTTCACATGCATCACAGGTCTACAATTTGCCCATATAATATTGAAGGTAGTTTCCATCAAGTCGCTCAGCACTCAAACCAGAAACACACTTCAACACACAGTGTTTTCTCTTAACATGCTGTGATTATGAATAAAGAATTTATTTAAAAAAAAAAAAAAAAAAAAAAAAAAACAGTCACGAGAAATGTTAGTTTGTTATTGTGCTATTTCATATCCGATACCCTGCCGAGAAGAGAACATGTTTTTAGTAAAGTTATCAGCACTGAATATAGGCTACACAAGGTTAATGTTCACATAATAATTATGTACACAATTACTGAATATACCGTATAATGAGGATTAGTGATTCCAGCCCAAAGTGATACAGTTTCTTGTAAGTGTACTGCCAAAACATGTATATCACTTAACAAAAAGAGATATCCCGGCTACTAATTAAAATATAGCAAACAATTCAAATAAGATATATGAAATCAAAATAAAAAAAATTATATTTGTACAAATTACTATTTTACTAAATTTCAAAATTACTATTTCATTTAATGAATGTAATGGATCCAAAACTGACCTTAACAAATTTCAAACATTATACCAGTTTTGCTGCTGTTGGCATTCAAATTGTGTGTGTGTGTGTGTGTGTGTGTGTGTGTGTGTGTGTGTGTGTGTGTGTGTGTGTGTGTGTGTGTGTGTGTGTGTGTGTGTGTGTATACTCTGAAAAGTAAAATATAAGCCTGGGAGCATGAATACATCTCAATGTAAAAATAAATATAAATGATTTTCTGTTAACTCCACAGGAGCTATTTACAATATTAAATATCTACTCCCACATGTTGTCTTGTGAAGAATGTGAATGTTCATCTTCTTTTCGAACACATTTAAAGATTCACAAAGGGGATGTTTTTTTAGTCTGTCTTGGAAATATTAACGAGAAAACAATAAAATAATGAACAAGTAAAAAAATAAAACAAGTTACATGTTTTATGGAAGTGATGGCGACTACACTGGTGACTGCAGTGTTACCAAACTCTGAAAAGAAAAATGGAAAAAAATCCCTTTACTTTTGGACTATATATATATATATATATATATATATATATATATATATATATATATATATATATATATATATATATATATATATATATGTGTGTGTGTGTAACAGAATAGTTAAATTCATCATGTATAAATTGGGAGAACACCTCGTTGGCTGTTGCACTGTTGCATGTAATTGCGCTCCTTATATACTAGGTGGGCGGTGTTATGTAATTGGCAGCAATTTCATAAAGCCTTGCTACCGGCTGTCATGCATCATCAATGATCTGAAATCTAATCACAACCTATGGTCCTGTTTGTCCTAGTTTTATATATATATTATATATATATATATATATATATATATATATATATATATATATATATTATATATAGATAAGGGCATGAGCAAAGAATAATATATATATATATATATATATAGATATATATATATATTACTTACGTTGCTCATGCCCTTTCTTTGCAAATGGGTTTATGTCTCTTGTTTTCTCTCTCTTTTTCTGACTTTTAGCTATGTGAGTTTTGGGAGTGACATTATTCCAACATTTTTGACTCCAGTTTTGGACATTTTGGACCACAGAAAGTGGATTCCACACCATGAACTGTTATCTTTCTTTAAAAAGTAATCATAATCATAAACAATCATAAATGTTGCAATATCACAGTTTTGTTATGTGAAGCAATTATGCTTAATAGACCTGGTTCCCTGTTGATCCCTATTACTTGGTGGTACACAGGTTTTAAACAATTGCTTTAATTTTAGTATTGCATTATGTTTTTTTTCTTTTCTTTCTTTTTTTTTTTTTTACATTAGAAGCGAATGTAAACAAACAATCAATGTTTGAAATGCAATAGGTTTTTGATTATTTATTCAGCAGAATTAATAATTCATATATAATAATATGTAACATATTATAATTCATATATAATAATATGTAAAGTATATATAAAGTAAATAATAACGTTATTGGAATTGGATAGCAGATTTCACATGATTAAATCACAGTTCATCATGAATTCAGTCATGTTTTTACCATGGATTTATGCGATTAAACTGGATGAAAAATTGACATATAATTGAAATACATTTTTAGAGTATCTAAATATTTTTGGAGATTAAATGCTAGACAGAAATATTGGTACAGTAAAATATAAGCCTGGGAGCATGAATACATCTCAATGTAAAAATAAATATAAATGATTTTCTGTTAACTCCACAGGAGCTATTTACAATATTAAATATCTACTCCCACGTGTTGTCTTGTGAAGAATGTGAATGTTCATCTTCTTTTCGAACACATTTAAAGATTCACAAAGGGGATGTTTTTTTTTGTCTGTCTTGGAAATATTAACGAGAAAACAATAAAATAACGTGTTTCCCCGTGAGGACCTCTCTAAAGCACAACAGCATCCGTTTCTGTTTAGGAGTTCTACAAAACAAACTGGACTGACAGTAAACTGAACAGAAATTGACGTTTTGTGGTCGCCGACCCCTACCATTTGCAAAATGAAGTCTGCAGGATTGAAACCATTTTCTGTGTTTACCACTCGGTGTAGTGCTGTGACCTTCCACTTAATTTTGCTCAGTAATGTGTAAAAACAGCTTCCATAATTGCTCAGGTGCTGATGGGATAATTGTTCAGACTCTACTCAGTGATAGAATTATCCCTGTAGTTATTCCCTAAATACTTTATTCATCCTGGTCACTTTAAAACTAGTCCAAAAGGCAATTTACTAAAGCAATCACAGTCATGTGATTCCCCTATAGAATACTAAAATATACACTTGGAGCAGGGTTAATATTCCAAAGTGAATACACAGAAAAATTGATATGAGATGCTGTATGATGCATTCCTTGTGATATGTCTATTCCTAGAGTCTATCCGTATGCAAGGGAACATATATTACAGCATTCATATTTTCACACCTGTATATATATATATATATATATATCATGCATTCATTCATCTTCTACCGCTACATCCGATCTTTCCTCGGGTCACGGGGAGCCTGTGCCTATCTCAGGTGTCTATGGGCATTAAGGAAGGATACACCATGGATGGAATGCCAACCTATCGCAGGGCACACACATAAACATTCACACACGTTCATACACTAGGGACAATTTTCCAAGGTGCCAATCAACCTACAGTGCATGTTTTTGGATCGGGGAGGAAACCGGAGAACCCGGAGAAAAACCCCCTGAGGCACCGGGAGAACATGCAAACTCCACACACACATGTACAAATGTTGTAAATGTAAATGTATATATATATATATATATACACATATATAGATATATCTAATAATATATATATATATATATATATATATATATATATATATATATATATATATATATATATATATATATATATATATGATTTATTTTAATGCTCTCCAATTATATTGTTACAACAGATATATTTGCTATCCAGTTTAGAGGAGCAATGAAAACTATGGATATACTGTATTTAGAAATAATAGAAAGAGAAAGAAGAAAGAGTAATTCAGCTGTCTAGATGCATATACAATCCGGATAAATATTTGCATTAAATACAATACTAACATGCACCCCTTTGGACCCAAAAACAAATGCACACAGCAGCTGAATCGGTTCAGGAACTCGGATGTACATTTACATTTGTTGGAGTTTTTCGAATGCTCTGCCTGTAATCACCCTGCTCATTAGTGTGCTCAGGCTGTGGATGATCTTTGGGGAGAGTTCCCTCACATTGTTTACAACCAAGCCATCAAACAGACTGCTAAGGATACTGTCTTTACCCATCATCCAACACTCCCCACAGCCGTTGTGAATTATTTTCAGGGGTTGTGCTTCTTCGCGAGGCAAATCCGAAGGATACTATTGTGTAAAGTAATGCTGCAGGATATTTTCCATTCTTTTAATGAGCAAAATATATATATCTGCTTAGAACTTGTAATGGAAAAGAGCTTACTTTATAACACGGTGTCTCTAAAATCATATGAATTCGATATTTTCCCCTATAGACATAACGTATTGTAGGTTTTACTAAACCTGTTGTCTTAAGTCCATCAAGCTCATTACTATATAGTCTGACAGAAGCAAATGGAGGTTAGTGAAGGGGCAGGTGCTTAAGAGTCAGTGTGCTTCTTTGCCAGCAGGGTGGTGGACTGTGAGGGTTTGACTGCATTGACAGCTTGGTATAGCTGTAGACACAAACATCTGTCACACAGTCTCAGCCCACCTTGTCTCTCACCAATCAGATGGACAGGCTCCTAAGGGCAGTCTCCTGAAACATCTTCTGAGACATGCCTGCAATCTAAATCTACACACCACATGCTCCCAGCTCCGTCTGAAAAAGAAAAATCTTTCGTTTTTTAGGCTTTAGAGCTGAAAATCTTCGATGGCCTAAAATGTCGAAATATAATTCGACTGCTATGATGAACATTTGCGATGTTTCTCAAACCACAGCACTGTTTAATTTTCAGATCTGATGCTGTCAGTTGGGTGTTGATGATCTTTTTTCTTGTAACACTAACTCTGACACTAGTGCTGGATATAATTCAAATCTCAGGGTTAAATGAAATGTGCATGTTTTAATACATGATTGTTTCCATGGTAACGGCTCATTTTCCCTGACTTGGATGTTGGATTCGCTACAAAATATGAGGTTAATACTAAGTGGATTCAAATAATAATAATAATAATAATAATAGTACCAACCTCCCACCACTCTTTTCTTGATTTCCGTTCAGACAGACAGGTGCCAAAGTAGAGAAAAAAAATGCTGCTGGAGGCGATTTTGCCGGTGTGATTTTGGTCCACTTGTTCATTTAGAGCAAAGCTTCACTGCAAATCAATACAAAGTTTTTCTTACTCATCATTATGTCCTCTGATGAAACAGGGCTGTCGTTCAGGACTACGGTATTTTTTATTTTTTACTCACAGGCCACAAGGGCTCGAAGAGTGGTGTATGAAAATGGTATGCCATATGCTATAGCTTCCAGAGTCACCAGATCCCACCCGAATTGAACACTTATATGGGATTTCAGAACAACATATTAGAGGGCACTCTCCACCGCTATCATCAAAACATCAATTGAGGGAATATCTTTTGGAAAATTGGTGTTCAGTTGTGCTGAAGCTGTTCTGTAGCCCAACACATTAGCAAGACACTTAAGCTTTAGACGGTTGAAATGACAGCACACATGACAAAACAGTAAAACCGCTTCACTGCAAACCATACAAAAAGGACTGCCGGACAGGTACACGCACTTATGGTATAATTGGAGTTTTGAAGTAAACAGTGATTTTAAGAGGCCGCGCTCGCATTAAGTTCATCAATATGCGCCTTTTGGCCTGGCCTTGAGAGCGCGGTAAAGTGCTCTTACAGAGGGGGAGGTTGAGAGCAGTGCATTCAGTAATTGAGGAAATGATGTTCATGAAGAGAATAAAATGTTCCTGTCGCTTCCTTCTTGCTAACATCACTAACATCAACATTAAGCATCATATGGACACATTTCACTTTGTGTTTATTTAAAAAAAAGAAAAAAAGAAAAAAGATGCAAATATGCAATATTACCACCTTGTAAACAAGAAAAAAAAGATACTGCGCCTAAAACAAAAGTGTCATTTTTGTCATTTTAATTACTGCACTTACAGCATTCTTAATGCAATGCAGAAGCGGCACAAAAATTCATTAAAAAAAATATATTGCCATGTAATGTAGCAAAAGACGTGGATAAAATGGCTGAAGACTAAAGAACACAGCGAAAAGCAAACCAAAACAATCTAAAAAGCATTTTTATGTTTTTTTAGTTAAAACTATTATACTAACTACCTAACTAACTTCAATACATTCATTCATTCATTCATTCATCTTCTACCACTTTATCCGATCTTCCCTCGGGTCACGGGGAGTCTGTGCCTATCTCAGGCGTCTATGGGCATTAAGGCAGGATACACCCTGGATGGAATGCCAACTCATCGCAGGGCACACACACACACACACACACACGGGACAATTTTTCCAAGGTGCCAATCAATCTACCGTGCATGTTTTTGGACCGGGAGGAAACCGGAGAACCTGGAGAAAAACCCCCAGAGGCACGGGGAGAACATGCAAACTCCACACACACACACATGGCCGAGACGGGAATTGAACCCGGACCCTGGCGGTGTGAGGCAAACGTGCTAACCACTAAGCCACCATATATATATAGATATATATATATATATATATATATATATATATATATATATATATATATATATATATATATATATATATATATATATATATAGAAAGCTATGCTCCATATGAGACGTCTGGGTCACGACATCCGAATCTCAATATTTCAGGGAAATACCGTGCATTATGGTCCTCTGATACAGTATACACTGGTAGTACTGCAAAGATTTCCCAGAATACTAGACAGACTACAGTATTGGAAAATCCATTTGAAGCATTGTTCTGGTTTTGGATATAGTGCTTTATTACCCAGAGTAGCTGGGAAAGTACTGAGGCAAGAGAATTGGTGACCATGTAAGGAAAATGTCAGTATGCCCTCCAATGGGAATTAAAGGGCTCATTCGTCAAACAAATGCTTGAAAACAGAACCATTACTGAACAGAAGCAGATAGTATGAGATGGAAAGTAAGACACTTTACCTTTTTAAGAAAAGGTAAATTGAAACCTCTGAGAACTCTGAAATGACACTTCAACAGATGATGACAGCTCTGCATGGACAAAGTGTGCCTGTGTAACCCATAGTGACATTTAAGACAAAGGCTAGGATTTTAAAAACAATTCAACTGTTTTATGACTGTTTCAATTAAACTTGCCATCAGCCAATGGCTACAATTAAGATATAACATGTTGTTGAAAAAAAAAAATATATATATATATATATTACTGCTTACTATGTGAGTGAATGAATGAGAGCGGGACAACAAAATACAAAAAAGAAGAAATAAATAATGAAACTTAAGTGCATCCACGTACGCTTCCAAAATTTCCCCCGAATTACTCCTGAGAGAAATGTATATAGTTATAACATCTGTTACAGTTAGAGTATTAGAAATATCAAAAGTATTCATTTATGGTAAATTGAAAATGTTTTTGCAATTAATCATGAATTAATTCATGGCAATCATGCAAATACATGATTGCCATGTGTGAATGTATATTATATATATATATATATATATATATATATATATATATATATAGACACACACATATATTAGGGCAATAGATTAGGGCAATTGCAAGTTATGTTCTCAATGTACCATGAATGAATACATACATGAATATACATTCATGTTTTATATTCCCTTTCACATTTTATATACATACATATATACATTTCATTCGAAACATCTACCTTTATTAAAATAATCAATTATTTAACATAAGGGGCACGGTGGCGTAGTGGTTAGCACGTTCGCCTCACACCGCCACGATCCGAGTTCGATTCCCGTCTCGGTCATGTGTGTGTGGAGTTTGCATGTTCTCCCTGTGCCTCAGGGGGTTTTTCTCCGGGTTCTCCGGTTTCCCCCCGGTCCAAAAACATGCATGGTAGGTTGATTGGCACCTTGGAAAATTGTCCCTAGTGTATGAATGTGTGTGAATGTGTGTGTGTGCCCTGCGATGGGTTGGCATTCCATCCAGGGTGTATCCTGCCTTAATGCCCATAGATGCCTGAGATAGGCACAGGCTCCCCGTGACCCGATGGAAGATTGGATAAAGCGGTAGAAGATGAATGAATGAATTATTTAACATTTATTTCACTAGAAATTAGTCTTTTAATATTCATTAATTCATTATACATTTCTATATAACTTTTTAGTGGTTGTTTTAATTATTAAATATGGCTCCTTTAAGAATTCTGTTCTGGTTTTGGTTGCTTTAAGTATAAACTTTACGTTTAGGTTATATACGGTAATATAAAGTAATATAGTGAGGAACTCATACCTGTTGTGAATGCGCAGCTAGTCTGCATAATTCAGGGAATTTAGGAAGCATGAATGGATGCATGTTGCTGGGTGTGTACGTTTTTTTTTTTTGTTTTGTTAATAAAACACATCTATCGCCTCTTCTATATTCCATCCTAATATTACAAGCGGTAAGGAAAGATCAATGCTGAAATGATCCGGGAAGGCCACGTTCTAAAGTCTCTCTATTAGTTTGTTCTTTTTATTGTTCAGCATGAAAAGTGGCCAGTGTTTCGTTCAAGCGGCAACACAATGAAGAGTGAAGGAGCAGATCGCTCACATACTAATGTGCACTGCGTTAATGAAATTAATGTCGTTAAAGTGAATTTGTGTTAAAGCATTATTAAGGCGTTGACTTTGACAGCCCTAATATATCTGTGAATGCTGTCTTCGTCAATTAAAGTGAATATAATTGATGATTACACCAGACTATGTAACCAGATTCATGTAAAAAGGCAGTATGGAGAAAAAGAAGAGCTTGTAAACCAAGCTTATGTAATAGGCATAAGATTCATTTAGTTTAGTACATTTAGATACACACAGTTTTATTGAGCAGAAAGACAAAAAACATTTCACACATGATTGTTTTTACTTTAATATTGTAGTCACTATGCTTTCTGCTTGGTCCTGTCTTGATTTGTATCTAAATAAGAATATCACTTCACTTTGGCTTTAACATAAACCAAATGCATATTTGTTTAATTAATTCATGTTTATATGATGTAATGTAGTTTCGTTTGAATTTTGTTTTGGTCTTGGAGCAATGCCTTGTTCATTTTATCCAGCCATTTTCATTTTTAATTTCCCCTTCTATATTTTTATCCAAAAGGGAAAGACAAAATAAATAAAAAAAAAAACAAAATACAATTTTATCAATAAATAAATGTCATGCGGGTGAAAAGGCAAAATGTTAATTTACTTAACTCTTCTTGTTGGTGTATAAAATGTCATAAATATTAAAAAAACAAAAACCTTTAACTTGTCTGGTAATAATGAGATTGTTTTGATGACCTCTAGATATATTTTCCTTTTGTTTTTTATATGGGGCTTTTGTTCGTTTATTCGTTTCCTTCGTCTCCTTCTGTGGATGTTCTTCCACCAAATACACAACACATTTAGAATGAATAATTGTGTTAATATCTCCACAGGTCTAATGATGATGATGATGATGCCTTTCCACCATCTTGTTCCAATATCTTTACATTTCCATTCTTTCTTTTTTTCATAGGGCTGTCAGAGGTTATAGACTAATTACTAATAACAAAACAAAACAACTTTTGTTCAAACCAAAAGGGTTCTGCCCTTGCTTCTGTAAACCATATTCATACTGCCACTCTAATCCTCGTCTTACCTACTAGCTTTTCTTTTCCTGTTTATTTATAATCTTGCATGTTCATAATAACCGACAAATAGCAATGACTGTGTTCTTGGTGAGATGCATCTTATTTGTACATGATGTGTTTTTAAAGTGCCATGTTCTGTAAAAGTTTTGAGGTTTTAGACATATAGACTATAAAAGAAAAAAAGAAAGAACTAAAAAAAAAAAAACACCTCCTGAGCACGTATCAATAGTTCTAAGTGGCTTATAATGTGTTGCATATAGATAAACTAAAAGCAAATGTATATTTAATGATGCTTGGCTGCTTTTGAAGCAAAAGCAAGTGAGGTGAATCACTAAAATGAGCTTCAAAGTATTTTCTAATGCACCATATTGATGTGAGGAGAAATGCAGTGCTAATACAAGAGATGTGAGCAGAAAAGAAATACTCTCTGAACTAAAAAAAAAAAGATAGACATTAATTGATATTTTGGGCCACACATTATCTTCTGAATAAAGCTGATTGAAAAAAAATGTACCACCAGAGTTTTCAATTACACCCCATTGTGTTTTTATGACATCTCCCTGCAAATGCCAAGCAACCCAGGAGCCTTTAGCCTTCACAAGTTCCCTGATGGACTGCAGATTTGGCTGGTTTTTCATCATTTGATCTGCTCAAATGGCAAAAGCCTCCCACACACTCAAAGCACATCATACTGATTCATTCCATGATTACAGACGGCTTAAACAAGACGCATGCTACATTTCTTTACCCAAAAGCCATAAAATATAATCCAAATGAATGCACACTCTATAATATTTTGGGCATTTGATTTATGCTATTTATTGCGTGCATAACCGAGAGGGTAACATTACAGGGCATCGTACAGCTCAACTAGGAAGCGTATCTATGGAAGAGAAGAAAAAAAATATGTATAGAAGCATCGTATATTTAGGAAGCACTTCTGTCTATGAGTAACACAGACAAGTTTATATCCACTCCAAGAGAGAGAGAGAGACACACTTGAACTAGACCATTCAATACAGTAAATATATGACAAGAGTAACCTTGGCTAAGAGCGAGAGCTTACAAGGGCAGAGGGGGTCTCCTTTAGCTCTATGCCCTCTGTCTCTCCTCCCCACTCAATTTCTGCCCCGGAGAGGAGACCCAACTCGTTCAGGCTCAGTGAAAGCACAGCTATATTTAACGTCCAATGAAATATTTATCCACTGGCTGATACACGGGAGAAAGAGGATGTGCCGAGCCAGCATAAATATGGGGAATGAGCCAGAGACACAGATAGATAGCCAGAAAACGAGTGAAAGCGGTAACGTGGAAGCCGCTCAAGTCGCGTGAACACGGAACATGTGTAGATATGCAAAAATATGTCGCATGCTGAAATGTTTGCGCAAATGTTTACTCTTTTGTTTCCCTCAGCCTTCGTCTATTGCGTGGCTCGCCGCGAATGCAAAATTGCAAACATGTATGATCATTAATTCATGAGACAATTAAAAGATGGAACATGGTTTTTAGATTCAGCCTCAGATGTTTTTCTCAGCACCTAAATTAATCACTCTTTTTTTTCTCAAATCCTGCTTCTGCTTTCCTGCTTTATCCCTTTAAATGGATGAAATGACGTTTCAGAGGCACAATGCATGTTCAGCCTAAACACATATAATACAACAATTCATAAGTTGCATGGTTACAAATCATGAATTATGTACTCTGTGCTTTGGCTTGCTGCTGATAGTAGGCACGTCACACAGCAGGGGGTTTGGAACGGCTTGGAAGCAAACTAGCAAGCTTGTAAAACTCACATGGAAAGGAGCATGCCAGCATGTCGTTGTGTATCGAGTTTATAGAGGTGATTTTTACATATATATATATAATATATATATATATAGGACTGGTCAAAGTTAACATGTTAACTCAAAGGAACCAGACCCGGAGACAACAAAGACTACTCTAAGCAGTTTTCATTCTGGACAAATAAAAAGTCTAAATGAATAAAGAAACTTCAGTATATAAAAGAGACATTACATGTGTTATTAACAAAAAAAAAAAAGGGGACACGGTGGCGTAGTGGTTAGCACGTTCGCCTCACACCGCCAGGATCCGGGTTCGATTCTCGTCTCGGCCATGTGTGTGTTGAGTTTGCATGATCTCCCCGTGCCTCAGGGGGTTTTTCTCCGGGTTCTCCGGTTTCCTCCCCGGTCCAAAAACATGCACAGTAGGTTGATTGGCACCTTGGAAAATTGTCCCTAGTGTATGAATGTGTGTGTGTGTGTGTGTGTGTGTGTGTGTGTGTGTGTCCTGTGATGGGTTGTCATTCCATCCAGGATGTATCCTGCCTTAATGCCCATAGACGCCTGTGATAGGCACAGACTCCCCGTGACCCGAGGGAAGATTGATAAAGCGGTAGAAGATGAATGAATGAATTAACAACAAAAAACACCCAGCAACAACTCAAGCTTCCAAAATTTCCCCAAATTGCGCCTACTAGATGTGCATTATATGGCGTTAAGGGTTAAGGGCCTAAACGTATCACGTACCTAAATGTATCACCAGTTTGAATGGAAAGCAACCAAAACCGGAACAGAATTCTGTTACTGTATAAATATGGAGCCACGTAACATATTTATCAATTGAAACATAACAAAACCATAACAAATGAATAGGAAATCCATTAACAAGAAATGAATATTAAACAAATCATTTCCAGAGTGAAATAAATATAAACTAATTAATCATTTTATTTTGAAGAGAGCTTTTGAATGAACTCATAGAATTCTATTCTATCTATTCTATCCATCTGTCACATTTAGTTATAGTATTAAAGACATGAAAAGCATTAATTTATGGCACATTGAGAACATATAAATAATTTAAATAATATTTCAATATTTATTGACAGCACTGATATATACATATGTGTGTGTGTGTGTGTGTGTGTGTGTGTGTGTGTGTGTGTGGTGTGTGTGTGTGTGTGTGTGTGTGTGTGTGTGTGTGTGTGTGTGTGTGTGTGTTTTGTATCATTGGCCTAAACAGTTCTTTCTGTAAACTATATAGCAGTGGCATGATGACATAGGCACTAGCACTGTCACCTCATAGCTCCAGTGTTTCATGGTTTGACACTGTGCTTGGGTTACTGTGTATGGAGTTTCACATTTCCTCTCTGTGATTGTGTGGGTTTCCTTCAACTGTCCAAGTATATGCTGTTAGACATGATTTTGTGTGTGTGTGTGTGTGTGTGTGTGTGTGTGTGTAGGTGTGTACTCTATGTGTTTGTGTGTGTGAGAGAATAGTCCCCTGTGATGGACAAGTGTCATATCCAGGACGAATTCTCCTGCTTTGTGCTTTACCACCAGTGTTACTAAATCCACCGTGAACCAGGCAGTTAGTGAAAAATGCTAAAATGGCAGTACACATTGTTTATCCTTATCCATATTTACCATTTCGTTCTTGAGCCAGAAGTGAAAGTAGAAACCTCTTGCCCATGCGATGTTTTTTTTTTTTTGTGTTGCACAGGATTCCTGTCACTGTCTCGCCTACTGTAGGTTGCTTTAAAAAAAAAAAGAATCTGTATTTGGATCTGCTTAGAACATATTATCTGTTCGATATGAATAATTTATTTGGTTAGATCAAAAACATTGGCTAGTGCTCATGTAAATAGATGTCCAGATCCCTGTGTTTTTGCATGGAAGAACAATGCGGTACAGTGCTAATTAGGAGCTCTGGATTAAGCATTCCTGCAGTGTTTAAGGACTCAGGTTCAGGCATCTGTATGCCAATTACTCGCTCTCGTTTAGAGTCTCTTGGCATCGCTCCAAGCATAAGACTCAGGGCTAACAACACTAAGGACTGACATTCGGACCCACTGACACACACCAGTGGCATGACCAAAGAATTAACTCTGTCAACGACAATTTTTCTCTCACTTTTTTTTCCCCATGCCAATCGCTCCCCAAAATATGTACTACTGAAAAAGTAACGTGAGGAATGACTTTCACGTTTCCTTCAGACAGCCGGAATTAATGTCAGGCTCCTGACTCGGAGAGACTGCCATCTTTCCCGCGAGAAGAAATATGTGTACGCGCACAGTATCTAATCTTCTTGTCAATATGCACCACCGTGCCTTGCTTCGCACGCCAATTTTATTCAAACAAACATTAGGTACATGAGATCCCTGGAACTCCAGCAAACAGGATTACAAGCCTGTGCCGGAGATTCTCCTCTCACAGGCACATCAGAACCAATCATCCCAACACACTCAGAACAAGAGAGGGGTCACGCTATGTCCCTTCTGGAGAGGCTGTTACAGCCTCTGGGTCCTGGCACCTCTGAAGCTCAGTGTGTGTGTGTGATCATGTTTAACCCGGGGAGCCCTGCTAAGTGCCACAGTCATGGCTGCTTAGTGCGCACGCTAGTGCCACGACCATACGCAGAAAGAAATGCTGAACATAGCAAATGAGGACAGGACGCATACTGCAGAGCTGCAGATTTCTTCTATTCTATGTCTGTCTCTTTCTGTCTGATATTTTCATTACCCTGCAGACCTGGGATTTACAAGCCAAGTTATCATAAGAGAAAAACCTAAGTGAGCATATATATACTTCTGCACGTTTTTGCTTCGATCGGCCTCTTTCCGAAATGCAAAAACACACACACACACACACACACACACACAATGGAATCAATAAGCATGCTAAAAACTAAGCGCAACATGTTAGATAGTTTATTCGCAAAAAAGAAAAACTATTTGCACATAAATGATTCACTCAACATAAGTGCACGCTGTAATCAGTTCCACCGGAAAGAGTGACAGTCTCATTTCATGGTGTTATGTATATTATTATGCACTGGCAAACAACCTTTTTCACATATTTGTATGCATGTGTAGCATAAAAAAAAGCTCCGCCGGGAGATTTTGGCAGTACAGAACACACTTGCGAAATACCAATAGTCTGGTTAATCAAAATGGAACAAATGAATAATTTACATATACATATTCATAGCCATACTTCAATAAAGGCACCGTATTTTTAAGGCCACATAGTAGATATAACTTTCCGTTGCACATTCATTATTTAAACTGAAATTTGTACGGGGTACAAAAATCGTTTTTCAAATGTGCAAATACAGGCGGGGATACAAGATCTACCACCTAACAATTATATACTTAATATATGTAATTAGCCATTAAATAATTCATTAGAATATCTTAGGTGTTGTGGCAAAAAAACTTCTTCTTGACAGTTATAAAATAACAATAATTTGACAGTAAGAAAATAGCTACAGAGAAAAGTTATTGGTGAACATGATGAAATTTATTTTAGTTATATTTAATTTTAATAGCTTGAAACCTAGCATACGTGCCAGTGTAGCACAGAAATCCATCTCCCACTGCAATGATGTACTGATTCTTACTGTATAATTGCAGTTACTGTAAATAGTTAGGAAAAAAAAAAAAAATATATATATATATATATATATATATATATATATATTCTTCTTCTTCTTAAAACCCTACCGCTTTATCCGATCTTCCTCGGGTGACGGGGAGCCTGTGCCTATCTCAGGCGTCGGGGGTCGATGGGCATTAAGGCAGGATACACCCTGGATGGAATGCCAACCCATCGCAGGGCACACACACCACACACACACACAACATTCACGGCACACATTCATACACTAGGGACAATTTTTTCAAGGTGCCAATCAACCTACCGTGCATGTTTTTTGGACCGGGGGAAACCAGGAGAACCCGGGGAAAAAACCCCCTGAGGCACGGGGAGAAACATGCAAACTCCACACACACATTCCCGAGACGGGAATCGAACCCGGATCCTGGCGGTGTGAGGCTGAACGTGCTAACCACTAAGCCACCGTGCCCATATATATATATATATATATCTATATATATATCTATATATATCTATATATATATATATATATATATATATATATATATAGGATATTATATATATAGAGAGAGAGAGAGAGAGAGAGAGAGAGAGAGAGAGAGAGAGAGAGAGAGAGAGAGAGAGAGAGAGAGAGAGAGAGAGAGAGAAAGAGAGAGAGACTCTTATATTTACAGGTGCAGATGCATCTCAATAAATAAGACGGTCATGGAAAAGGCCATTTATTTCAACTTAAATTGTGAAACTCGTTTATTAAATAAGTTCAATACACACAGAAGTAGTGTAGGTCTTTGATTTTGGTTCACTTTTAACAAAAAAAAACAAAAATTCACCAAAAAATTTGTACTTCATTACAATAAAAAACAAAACATTTTAGAGAAGTGTTGCCCATCCGGAAATACACTCATTTACTGTGAATGTACACAATACTTGGTAGGGGTTCCTTTTGCTTTATTTTCTGCCTCAAGTCAGAGTGGCATGGAGGTGATCCTGGTTTTCCTTAACAGTGGGATCCAGCTCATGTGCATTGTTTGGTCTCTTGTTTCTCAGGTTCCTCTTGACAGTAGATTCTCTATGGGGTTCAGGTTTGGTGAGTTTGCTGGTCAGTCATGCACCAACACCACAATTATTTAACCCACTTTTGGTTCTTTGGCAGTGTGAGCAGGAACCAAATGCTGCTGGAAAATGAAATCAGCATTTTTAAAAAGCTGGTCAACAGAAGGAAACATAAAGAGCTCTAAAATTTCTTGATAAATGGGTGCAGCGACTTTGGTTTTCAAAAAACACACCAACACCAGCAGATGACATTTCACCCCAAATCATCACAGACTGTAGATGCTTAACACTGGACTTCAAACAACTTGGGTTATGAGACCCCAGTAAGATTCTCCACAAAAAATACAAAAAATAGCCAAATGCCTTGACCCCAGACTCAGTCCATTCCTTGTGAAGTTTCTTGAATTGAAATTCTTGAATGGATTTTGCTTGACGTGCCTCTCAATGCTGCGGTTCTCTTGGTTGGTTGCATTTTTTTCTTCCCCATATTTTTCCCCTCCACTCAACTTTGTGTTAACTTTCTTGGATATGGCACTCTGTGAACAGAAAGCTTCTTTGGCAATTAGTGTTTGTGGCTTATCCTTGTACTTGTGAAAGGTCCTTGAGAAAGGTGTCAATGATTGTCTTCTGGACAACTATCATACCAGCAGTCTTCCCCATAATTGTGCAGACTAGTGATTGGTATGTCACTATATTCTAATTTGTTGAGTTTGGTGTTTTTTCTGTTAAATGTGAGCCAAAATTAGTTAAAATACTGAAATAAATTAACTTTAATTTATCGAGATGCACCTGCATTTATTCAATTCAGTTCTATTAGTAGAGCACTTTTTACAATTGTCATTGTCACAAAGCAGCTTTACATAATCCACTTAATTATGGTGTGTGGGAATGAATATCAGCTTGTCCAATTTATTGAGATGCACCTGAGATGCAACTTAGATGCAATATTTCCCCTATACCATATTAAACATAGACTGCAGGTACATAAACATATTTATTGCAGGTACATTTATTCCACTATCTTTTTCTATACAATTATTATTACCTTTTGCTTATTTGTAGGCAATTTGTGTGCTGTCTAACACTTTCAGTGAGACAATTTAGCATACACTGCATATAAAATAGAGCCAAACTGGCAGATCTAATCCCTTGTTACACAGCAGGAGTCCTGTGTCCAGTCTGGTCCTGCTTCTTTTAAATACTGCTGAAATTTATTCCTCAATAGAACCCAGACTCCCCAATGTATGCCATGTCACATCGACATGATTTCCCTGGAAGACTGGAAGATTTTGGGTGCATAGAGATTATTGCTTGCATTACTCTAGACTTAATTCACTGTAATATAGCTTATTAAATTATGGATTACTTTTGTATTTAATGTTAGAAGACCTTTTCTGATGTTTTTTTTTTAATACTGCAGCGCATTCATTTGTGTAATTTATACCCTTTCATAAAATGACAACTGTTCTACAACTCTCTTTAAAAGCCCTTCATTAGATTTCTAAGTACTTTCAAGGGACTCATTACAGTTCATATGAAACCGAAATTAAGGATCATAAACTTAAGGATGCTTTAACAATTTTCTTCATATGTGACTTATTACTACATTACACAGTAGAATATGTAACACCGTATAGGATTATTTAAGGCTATATTTCAAATGTACTTTATGAAATAAATACTGTATGTAAAAGAAAATTCATATGCATTTGTGCTAATATGGCCCCCTCTTTTTGTGAGTGTGTTTACATTTTTGAGACTCAAAGAGTGTACTCAGCATTGTTCTTTTCACCTTACTGTCAACAAAATCTAAAATCACTATATATTTGCCACTTCTTTTCTCAGATATGAAGCACCTTGATCAAGACAATCTGATGTATCTATATTGAGACAACTAGTTAATTTTAGCAACAGTGCCTATTTGTTTCAGTTTGATTTGTGTAGATACACAATCGAAGGGCAAATGTAAACAATGCTGTATCTAGCCGACTAAAACAAAACAATATGCTCATGCGGGTATGTATATAATTATTTGTGTACTCTCCTGTCTACATTTTTGTGCTTCATGTTCTCTTCATGACTCGTCTTTTACAGCACCTAGCTTGCTAACACCGGATGTCATTAGCATTAGCTTGCACACCCGGTGCACCTGACCAAAGCGACAACGACGATTACAGACTTGCCAGAGTGACTCAGGAGAGTCTCGTAACATAAAATACTTTCATTTTTAACAAGAAACAAACATATTACACCAAAAGCACAATTTGTATAGATAAATTATTTAGAAAATTATTGATTTTATCTTCACTGATTACCCATGGCCATGTTAATATAAACTTTTTTTTTAATCCATTCCTTTCCCTGGACTGAATAACGGTGGACGTTTGAATGAAGTCGAGAAACCTTAGCTATGAGAAAGATCTGAATGGAAATTTGAGCCTAACGCAAGCTGATGACTCATAACTCCGAGGCTGTTTTGGCTAGTGAGACTACTGATTCATGTCATGTAGTAGGTGGCACCGGTGCTAGCCAGGTTTCTGACCAAGCAGACCCTGCTGTGTATTACTGTGCATAGTATATCTTACATAAAACTAGGGTAAAGAAGTAAAAAGTAGGCTATGAGGTTTTTTTTTTTTTTTTTGCTTTAGAAATGTTGGTCCAATTTGGCTGCCAGTGGGTGACCGAGCAGCAGTTTCAGCCTCTTCACAGACGGCTTCCAGCAATTTAAAGCGGTGTCTGGGACACAGTCAGTGGTGAAATATGTGATGAAAAGACGTTCAAAAAGGAAAATAGTGTTACTTAAGCGTATAAAAAAAAAACACTGAATAAAAGAAAAACTTGTGTTACATCACTTTTTTTATCCAATACAAAACATTTTTTCAGTGTTATATATTCATTCATTCATTCATCTTCTACCGCTATATACGATCTTCCCTCGGGTCACTGGGAGCCTGTGTCTCAGACGTCTATGGACATTAAGGCAGGATACAACCTGGATGGAATGCCAACCCATCGCAGAGCACACACACACACACACACACACACACACACACACACTTTCACACACTAGGGACAATTTTCCAAGGTGCCAATCAACCTACCGTGCATTTGTTTTTGGACCGGGGGGGAAACCGGAGAACCCCGGAGAAAAACCCCCTGAGGCACGGGGAGAACATGCAAACTCCACACACACACATGGTCCTGAGATGGGAATCAAACCCCGATCCTGGAGGTGTGAGGCGAACGTGCTAACCACTAAGCCACCGTGTCCCCAAGTCCCCCAAGTTTCATATATATATATATATATATATATATATATATATATATATATATATATATATATATATATATATATACCGTAAATTCTGGACTATAAAGCGCACCTGCATATAAGCCGCATCCGCTCTATTTAAAAAAAAAACAAAAAAAAAAGTAATAAATAAGCCGCACCTGCATACAAGCCGCATCCGCTTTTGAATTGTAAATGTACATGTATGTACCTAAATAGATCCTTTCCTAACCTGTATTTTAACACGGTGTAACGGTGGACGCTGCACAGAGACGCGGAGATCCGGAATTCAATACAAAACAGGATTTATTAGAATAAAGAACTCAGGAGACGCCGCTCATACGGAGCGGCCAGACAGACTAGGGAGCCTTGCGCTCTGCGCGCCGTGGTACCGGGAGTACCGGAGAGCAGGAGCGGTGGCGGACTTGGAAGTCCGGTGAATCGGGAACAGACAAAGGTTAGGCATAAACATATATCGACAGCGTCCAAGAGAAAATAAGCGCTATTTACAGTATTTATCTTCATTTCTCCTGTGTGTGAAATGACGTCACCTTAACCTTGTAAAGATAGAGTTTGTCCTCCTTATACCGACTTATATCTGCTAAAGAGGAATTCTACCGCGCACTTATATCTTCTAAATTGCATAGCGCATTAGCGCATTCTTCTTTTTGTTTGTATTTAGTGTTAGATTCTAATTCCGGTTAGAGCCCCTAGCGGTCTGGAAGGTCGGGAAAAAATCTGCAGAATAGCCGCAGCCGCACCTTATTATTAGCCGCATGGTTCAAAACCTATGAAAAAAGTAGCGGCTTATAGTCCGGAATTTAGTACGGTATATACGGTATATATATATATATATATATATATATATATATATATATATATATATATATATGATCATATATGTATATATATATATATATATATATATATATATATATATATATATATATATATATATATATATATCTATATATATATATATATATAGATATATATATATATATATATATATATATATATATATATATATATATATATATATATAATAGTATATAAACACCTATATGTATACGCCTAATGGAAACGCAAAAACTCACATGTATGGCAAAAAGGTTTTTAAGCTCTTATGAGGTGGTTTTTTTAGACGATGCGAAAAAGGAATAATTTGCACAACTGTAATGGAAACAGTTCACATGATATACGTGCGATTGGCTGTGATATAAGTAAGCCTGCCCATTTTTCTTTGAGTGACATCGCGAGAGGACGAGTTTTAGTCACATGATATGGTTAACGGAAACACTGTCATTTCACAACAGCGATATCAGGAAAATATCGTAAAAGTTTCACGCAAATTTGTAATGGAAACGTACCTAGTTTTTTCAAAAGGAAGCAGAGAAGCTTTGACTCTTTGAAAACTATAGATACAAACCAATCATCTTTTTTTCACAGCTTTTTTTCAATGAATCTGTATTTAACACATTCTTTAAAAATACCATTGAAGGATCTTAGTTCTTAAAAGGGAAGGAAAATGAAACTGCCAGTTGTTAAGGTCAGTATCCAGTTGGTTTGGGTCTTAGGCAGAACTCTGTGCTTGGCAGAGGCCAAACAGTGCAACGATAAATGAAGACACTCTGTATCCACTGGTCTGTTGTTATCAAGCCGCAATGATCTACTCTCGGAGGAGAGAACCGTCCCATCAACAGCCTTGTAATTACATACGGTATGAGACGCCAGCAATAACAATGATAAAATCAAAGGTCAAAAGCAAAGATCAAAGGAAAGAGCACTATACTATGTGACAAGACAGGAATGGGAAAGAGGATGAGCGTGACATTGCGGCCACATTTTATAGGCGGTGTGAGGTCATGGTCATAATCACAAGGCGAAAATTGTACTCTCGCTCCACAGGGAAACTCACCTTGGCGATTTAAGGAAAAAAAGAAAGAAAAGGCTGATTTGATACTGCTCAGAGTAAATATAACAGATTGTGAGGGTAAATATAAAAAAAAAAAACATAGCATACGTATTTAAGACCATTACTGTGCCTTAAACTAAACATCTGGTGTGTAAGAGAAGACAGGACTAACAGGGCCTTTTGTATTTTGCATTCTATTTTTAAATAAAGATGTGTTCAAAAATATACCGGTTTTAGGGTTTGTTTACTTGTGAACTCTAATTCGTCTATAATGAAAATGTAAGGAAATACGGTGTTTTGCTCCGAGACATATTGCTATTTCCATAACGCCATGCTTTGCAAAACAGCCTTTCCAAACCTTTGGCTTGTTGAGTAACAAACAAGTATGTAGAGGCGTGACTGTGTGTTTGTGCTTCATTGCATAAGCTGCAAAAAAGAAATGACAAACTCTCACTTTGTTCAACGTCTCTGATACCTATTCCATCCTACATGATGTAACCATCAGGACAGTGAGAACTAACATAGCGATCTGAACTCATTTCTATGATAATACGACGTCTCCTCGCTATCTGAATCTCAGCTGCTGTAATGCCCCGCCATTGTTTACACCTCAGCGAGACTCCTGCAGCTTTAACCTTACAAACTCAATTTGCGATGCTTTGCCTCTGGTTGTGTTTTTCCACTGCGTGGTCGCATACGTGATACGTCATAGCAATGGTGATCTCATTTTTTACGGTGGGAGGTCTTGCGAACTTAAGGGATATTAATTAGTAGGCATGAGGCAGCTGACAAATTTATGAATAATGCATATATGATTGGGAAATATGCCCTATATTTGAAGACACTAAACAGATGTTATTTGGTTAAAATAATAATAATTCGAAAGAAAAAAAAATAGGCCAGCACAAGCAATTCTTTTTAGACTTGTAGTTGCTGAAATGACATAATCAGGGCATTGCAGCATAGATTTGGCTCGACTGGAAGGTGGGAAGGTCAAATCTTTGGAATTGTCACTGTCTGGAAGCAAAGCCATATGTCATTGTTATATGCTTGGTATAGAATCTGACATTTTTGGAAGAAAAAAGAAAGCTTTTTTTTTTAAAACATGAAAATTGATCTAAATCATATCTTGATATCATTGAAATGAAAGTCTTACATTATTGCGCAGGACTTTTGGAACATATGTACGGACAACTGAATTGTCTGGCTGTAAGAAACGCAATGTTTTCCGACAACAAATCATGCATGTCAATAGCAGGCTAATAACACAAAGCATCGGTGGCGTGATCCATGGACTAAACAAATGCTCGACAAACTGAAATCTGGTTTCCAATTACACTTCTTTTCCTCTTCCATCTGCTGTTGTCAGTGATTGCCGGAGAACACAGCTGAGCTCGGAGGGTGGGCCTGCAGTGTTTGGAATTCTTTAGACGGCACCTTCATTTTCTTTCACTTATAAACAAAGCTCTCTCGGATTACTGTGCAGTCGAGCCTAACCTTTTCATTATCCACCTTTGATTGTAGGAAGGCAGACGTCCACTTGAACTTAAAGTATATATCTACCGTTGAGTTGTGAGTCATGTCGTCCATTTTGATTTTTTTTTCTTTTTCCTTTTTTTTTTTTTTTTTTTTTTTTTTACAACCGGCATGCTTGAAAGCACCAGCACATTTTTTATTCTCGTGTTACTTTAAAAACAGTGAGATATTATTCATTTAGTGTATAACTTGATGTTCTTCTCTTCTGTATCAAGCGGATGAGAGGTGATAATCATTAAATGGAACATAGCTCTTCCTTTTTCATTTCCCCTGTCAAACAGTAATTCTCTTTTTTTCCAGTTTTTTAACTCTCTCTCTCTCTCTCTCTCTCTCTCTCTCACACACACACACACACACACACACACACACACACACACACACACTCAATACTCATCTCATACTGTCTCTATCTCACATACAGTCTCTTTCCACTGTCCACTGTGCCTCTGGAGGCATATTTCCACAAAACGTGTTCATGTGTGCACGCACACACACACACACAATAATTGAGGAGAGCATGCAAAGGCTTTACTGCAGCTATTCTTTAACAGTTAAACTCACTGCAGTACCTCCTCCTGCTCCGGCTTTAATTCCGGCCCCTGTCTGAGGTTATGCTCTGCTGCTGCTACTTCATATAATTAACCTGTCAACACTCAATAATTAACCTGTCAAAAATCAGCTGGAGCTGGGCATTCCTGTCCAATTTAATACCTAATCCAAATATATTCACAACTTCATCTAAGCACATCTGGCTGTTTTAAGTTCACAAACCTTGTCCATTCCAGGTCTCTATTCTTTAAGGGTAGTTGATTCTTAGTTGCTACAAGGTTTGAATATGACTTGGGGGGGGGGGGGCTTTTTAATTAAATAGTGAAATAGGACGATATAAGTGTTTATAGCTGCTATAATATCGACGAAACAGAACCTGTGTCTATCTCAGGAATCTTCGGGTATCAGGGCAGGACACGCCCTGTATGGAAATCCAATCCGCAGGGCACACACACCCATTCACACACTAGGGAGAATTTTCCAAGGTGACAATCAACCTACCGTGCATGATTTTGAACCCCTGGGGAAAAAAACCCCCTGAGGCACTGGGAAAACATGCAAACTCCACACATACATAGAGGTGTGAGGTGAACGTGCTAATCACTAAGCCACCGTGCCTCCGTCTCTGACAGATGTTCTATAGCAATAATTGTAACTGCATTTAATAAATGTATTATCAGTTATTCCATTAACAGGTGGTTCAACTACATGGTTACAAATATTTATCATAGCAATACAAAATATTGGTATTTATACCATTTATAATATAAAATGTATAAATATGAGAAATAAAGTGCATTTAAATTTCATTTAAACAAGTAACCATATCAGTCTGTAGCCCAAGACTGATTGCCCAATGAAAGCCTTGTTAGTACCTGGATGGATAACCTCATGGGAAAATAAAAACTAGGTTGCTGTTGGAAGAGGTGTTAGTGAGGCCAGCAGTAGAGGCGTGTCCCCGGCATCCTGGCCAAATTCGCACATTGCCCTCTGACCGTCATGGCCCCATAACTATCCCCATATATACTGATTGGCTTCATCATTGTCTCCTCTCCATCACTAAGATGGTGTGTGGTGGGCGTTCTGGCACACTATAGCTGCCCTTGCATTGTCCAGGTCAATCCCCTCCTGTAATGTACAATTGCTTTGAGTGTTTAGAAAAGCGCTACATGAATGTAATGAATTATTATTATTATTATCATTATCATTAATAATTTGTAGTTATTCTTGTACTGATTTCGTATAAAACAATTTTAAAAAACAAATTTAAAGTGCAAAAATAAAATTTAAGTGTAATTCAATTTTGTAAGAATTAACCTAAAAATAATAATATGTAAGATGTAAGTGTTACATGTATAAGACCTTTAAAAGTTTAAGATTGATTTTTTTAAAGACTTTTAACAGTTTAACTGTGTAAAGCTGCTTTGAGACAACGCCCAATGCAAAAAGAACTATACAAATAAAAATGAACTGAAGTTACATAAAGTAATTGAGAAGTGTGTATGTACATTTGTATGTGTTTGTGTGTGTGTGTGTGTGTGTGTGTGTGTGTGTGTGTGTGTTATGACTCCTACCTCAAGAAAAGTTACATTTGTCCCTTATGGCTCTATGATTATTTATTAAATTATCTTCAAATTTCAGAGCCCGTTTATGCTCATGATGTTAGTGTACTTTTAAACCCTGCACACTATAACTCATCTTAAATTTTGAATTAACAGTTATATTAGCACAAAGATGAAACATTTGCAGCAAGGTGTAAAACTCCAAACCAAAAAAAATGGAGTCTGGGTCAAAATAATTGTAAATAATGGAGCAGGTCACATGTGATAGGAGGACTAAAATATCTCATTTGTTACAGGTCCCTGCTCTCATTTCTCACACCGCACGCTCTACATGTCTTATTACCTGTTTATAATCAGCCACAAATATATATCATGTTGCCTTAACACACATGCTTTAGGACTGGTTGGGGCAAAGAGAAAAAAAAAGAAAAAAAAAAAAAACATGGGCGCAATGCTGTGGCACGTATATGAAGGTGATTATAGGATTGTGCTGCAGTCCTGTGCCACAGCCAAGCTTAGGAGTGACAGGCATCAGGGGAAATAACAAAGAGCAGACGCATGTGGGACAGCTGACAGAGGAGGGAAATTAGTGAGCGAAAACAGAGCCAATGAGGCATGAAGGAGCCGCCCCCCCCTCCCTCTCTCTCTCTCTCGCTCTCTCTCTCAATCTATCTATCTCTTTCTCTCCACCTCACTCACCCTTGGCAAATGGAACTCCTCTGCCCAGATACACTAACCGTCGCAAAGCAATAAACCCCAAGAGAGTGAATGGATGGATGGATGGATGGTGGTCTAATAGACAGGCATGAAAAACAGGAATGAATCAGAAATGGGTTTGTTTCGCAAGAGCATCAGAGGAAGAACCCCGGCATGCCCTCCAGGCTGTCAAAAATAATCTGCACATTAAGGCATATAAGAACACATCTCAAACACTAACATACCCACACTGATGCGCACACGCACACACACACACACACATACACAAAGTTCCATTTGAGCGCTGATTGGTTATTACTGGCTTCTGTAGGCTGCACTCGTCGCCGTGCTGCTTATTGCATAGATAGATTTAAAACGTAAACACAGCACCGAAAGCACACACTCTTCCACCCCCTTCTCATTATTACTCCTATGATTAGTTCAACCTTTGGGGCTGCTAGGGATAATGTGTGTTTAATTACATCCACTGAGAATTCTGTATCATTTCCCATTCTGCTAATTCCCTTGTCCAGGCAATTTTTGAGCCTCCTAATTTATCCACACACACACGCACACACACACATATACACACACTGTTTATGCGTATACATGCATACATTATATTGCACCTAAGGTGGGCAGTCGAATTCAAATACTGGGCTTTACACTTTGAAGTATGTCCCAACACAACCATCTGCACTCCTGCCAAAACGGCCTGAAATGCTACAAACAGACTGCTGAGGTTATTTTCACTGAAAAGGCCAGAAGGTTTAGATCTGTTCGATGGCTAGAAAAGCTGCCAGCTCACAGAACAGATAAAAAAGGAAAGAAAAAAAAAAAGTGCTTTCTTGCTCCTGTGTACATAAGGTTTATGTATTATGTGTGTGCGCGGATTGGTTTGTAGTAAGTCCTCCACTGATTTTACCAATCCGTTCTCATTGTAAAGTGTGCGACAGAAGCGGCCACTTCTCGCATGACAGACATATGCCTCTAGTCATATACGGCTGAATTTGGACCTCGGAGACATTCAGCACTAGCAGCAATATATAACCTTCAGGTGTTAGAGTGGACAGGTCTGTGCCTAGAGCGTAGAGGCTGACTGACATATTTTGATCTCATTGTGCTAGAGGAAAAAAAACACTTATATATATATATATATATATATATATATATATATATATATATATATATATATATATATATATATATATATATATATAGTACTGTGTGCAAAAGTTTTAGGCAGGTGTGAAAAAAAGCTGTAAACAAAGAATGCTTTCAGAAATATAAATAATGATTCTTTATTTTTGTCAATTTACAAAATGCAAAGTGAGTGAACGACAGACAAATATAAAAAAAAAATCAATATTTATTATTACTACCTTTTGAAGTGATGGCACGACCCTCACAGAGCCCTGATCTCAACATCATGGAGTGTGTGTGGGGTTCCATGAAGAGACAGAAGGATGTGAGAACGTCTACATATACAGAAGATCTGTGTTTACTTCTCCAAGATGGAACAACCTACCAGCCGAGTTCCTTCATAAACTGTGTGCAAGTATACCTGGAAGAATTGCTGCTGTTTTGAAGATAAAGGGTGTTCACACCAATTATTGATTTGGGTGTTCATTCACTGCATTTTGTTCATTGATGAAAGTAAATGCATTTTTAAAAGCATTATTTGCTTACAGCATGTTTTCACAGCTGCCTAAAACTTTTGCACAGTATATACGTATATGTTCCCTGCATTAACAAATACACTTGTGTGTTCAACTTGCGAATCTATTTTTCCGCCCCAGTTCAGGAATATAGTTTGAATAATTCCTATAGAGAGCCACTTCTGCTCAATTGTATCGTATGATCATTTCCCTCCCATTGTTATGCATAACAGTTCGGTATTGCACACGGGGATTGCTTACTGCTCATCACGGATTTCTGGATTTTAAACCGATAGCACACCAAATGCCGAGTGGATTTTCCAGCCTCTGTGTGGCGAGCTCATTTTGTCCCACGCGTTGTAAATTTCTTTCAAGCCAAAGAACCGGTCTGCTATATTGACCGGCTGGGTAGCTCAGGGATCTCATCTAAAAAGCCCCCTGCAACTGTTTTACCAATGAAACAGAGGTCCCTGAGGACATGAGGGCAAAGCAGGTGAAAACATTCTGTCCAATTGCCCTGCCATTCATGTTACCGGCAACACAAATAGGGACAATTTTGCAATATTGACCTGTTAGTGTGTCAATTTTTACGAGGGGGTTTGCTTTTTATGAATTAGCAGGAACTGCCTGTGACCTATTGTGACCTTTTTGGGGTTTTTTTTATATCACAAATGCTCTGGCTCAGAATATGGGCAGACTGTAGGATAATTCATAAAGTTAACAGCTTATACTGACAACTCAGGACAGATATAACACCCACACACACAGCTCATTTCCTTCCTCACACTCATAACCACTCATCAAATTTGCTCTCCTTCTGTGGAGAAAAGTCAGGATTTCTGCTGCGAAAATCTCTACCATTTGCTTTGATCAAGCACTCAAGATTCTCTTTTCCCAAATGTTGAAATTAGGCTTAGCGCCTAAGACAGCCCTTTTTACTGGGACCTGCAATCATTTGATCACACTCAAATGTCAAGCTAAAGCTGTAAATAATTTCCATTTCTTTAATACAATAAAAGATTGTATTCGAACCAATATAACAATCCAGTGTCCTTTACAGATCACTATTGAGGCCTGCTTGGTATTTCTAATAAAATATTAAAAGTACAAGCAGTGTATGCCGTATCCAAGGACCATAAAACAGTATATAGCTCCTTTACCAATTCTCCATTTTATCACCACAGTAAACCATGTAGTGCCACTAACAATCTGAGACTCAATCTGAGGCACAGTCTTTATTTGAAAGTCACTTTTGTGTGCTAATTCACCGTTCTTCATTTCATATAAAAATCTAAATTCTTTTATTGAATTTTATTAAACAGATAAATAGATCAACCTTGTCCGGTCCGCAACAACCCAAACCCCTGGGGGTAATAAGGCCAGCCTTCTCTGCTCACTGAAGTAGTTTTTTTTTTTTTTTTACAGCTTATTAACTCTCAATCATTCAGTGTTATCTTATTGCTCTAATGCCAAATGATACAGAATTATAGCTTTAAAATAATACTTTTCAATTACTTTATAAAGTAACTGTTACATTCGATTACCTTTTGATTACTTTCCAGTAGGTGGCGCTTTAAGTTAACATTCTAAGGGAAAAAATGCCAATCCCTCAGAAAAAATAAGTTATATTTTATTGAAATATGCATCAGAATCAAATTGTTGAAGGATGGGGGGGGTATGAACTTATATAATTTTTAAGATTTTCGAAAGTAACTCTAATTTAATTACACGTCTCAGTAACTGTAACGAATTAGTGCTACTTTTATTACTTTTACTTTTATTACGTAACTTTTATTAAGTTACGTAACACCATTGCATGTAACTACTATCCAAAACTGATCATATTTTGATATGACAGCACACCATGACCTCAGTAAATAAGAATTACACTGTACATACTGTAATGCATCAATCAACAGGGAAAACCTACTGGCAATATTCTTTACAGTAATTCTATTTGTTTTAATTATGTACCAAATACCTATATTTAATGAACTATAATTGACAAATTGACTTCAAATTCGTGCAGGTTAAATGGAAGAATTACAGTATGATTTACACCTATATTACGTGTAAAATGATTGGGCTTATTTGTCATCTCGGTGAGTGCTTTATACTAGTGAAAATACGACGCTATTTCAGTACCTTCTGTGCCTCAAGGTATCGGGTAGAGCACTTTCTCAGACTTGTTAGAGGTGTAAATTATAACCAGCCTGTGGAAATCCTCTCAAAACCTGCCAAATCTAGTTGTTATAGAAGGTTTCACATCTCAGCCCTTTCACTCACACATCCTCTGATGAGCTGCGGTTTTTATGACAGGAATCTGACAATGTGCTGACAGAATGTGCAATTTTCCAAAATAAGCTGATACAAGACGTATCTTCTTTAACATCCATTCGTCTATTTTATAGAAATTGAGAACGAAGATTTGCAGTTGTTGAATATTTAGTAGGTGGAGGCTTTTATGCCACACTGGAGTGTGCTCATTGCTCCTGGCCATATACCAATCAAGCATATATGCTGTCTCAGCCAATCAGATTGACTTGATGTAAGGTACACAGGTCTACCGGAAGAAGCGAAACCTGCACTGACTGCGGATGAACTATTTTTGGGGCTTGGGAAAATAAAAAATAAAAATACAGCTGAGATTAGATTTCATTGTGTGGGAAGTGCTAGGAAATGGTGTGAGGAAGAAATGTGTGTGCGTGTGTACGATCGGATCCTGTGAACGCGGGGAAGACAGACATACAGACCTACAGATGGACGGAGAATGTAAAGGATGAATTATTTGCAGCCAAAACGACTACCGTTCTCTTTAACATTCAAAGCACTTATATAAATTTGAGAAATGTGATTGCTCATCTAGATTCAGTCCATCAATTAGAGTAAAGACTTACATTCGAGGTAGATTACTATTTACTGTTGCGCTACTATTGTATATTAAAACGCTTTTCGACCCACAATGAGTTTTGGTGCTCCTTAATAACATTGACACACACTATACATAACCATTGGGAAACAAATAAAAGGTAAACGTTGGATGAACCCTGTGCATGTGTATTACACAAGCTTATGTGTGTGTGTGTCTTCAGATAGATGACCCCTGCCATGCACCAGCCTATCCTCAGGCAAAACACAGGTCACTAAGAGGTCTCACCGCTATGACTGAAATGGAAGCAAGAAGGTCACTGAAGCGAAGATTTTACAGCGATCATCCAACGCTTCAGCGTGTAAACAAAACAGGCATTGCCATGAAAAGACACATGCTTACAACTCTTTGCTATTCCCAGGTGATTGATTACTTATCTTGAGAATCTACTCGGGATGAATCTGTTTCGTTACCACTGTTTCTGGAAGCCAAAATCAATAGTGCACTGGTCAAGTTCAGTTGCGGACGTCTGCATGATGCAGTTCCGATCAGCAGCTGAGACTGAATGGAAATATGCACATAAATAAGCAGATATACGAGATTACGCTGTGCTTGACCAGAGGCCATAATGATATATATTCTCCCAGCTTATTCTCTGCTTCATGCATTTTTTTTGTTACATGCCCTCCTCCATGTTCTGAGGTTGGGATACAAAGCTCAAGGGGGATGCCGGTTGTGGCTTGAGAACGGCGCGAGGAACATTATAGTAGGACAAGGCAACGGAAGGCTTAGAAATGAAAGTGAAAATGAATCTTACCCAGCCTAGAGCACGAGAGCTGGAAGGTGAGAGGCTTTCAATCTATTTCCTGCACCACCTCTGCTTGCCCTTGTGCTCTCTACACTGTGCTTGTAAATGGAAGGTGACAGGCTGTGAGCAAAAGCAGGCTGTGGAGGAGGCTAATCGGCCAGCTACACACCTCCTCCAGTTCCCCCAAGGTCCGGGAACAGGCCTAGCCCTCGAGCCAGGAAATATATATATATATATATATATATATATATATATATATATATATATATATATAAGTGGTAACCCAGTGGTTAAGGTGTTGGCCTCTGGACCGGGGAAAGGAACGGGGAAAATCACGGGTTCAAAACCCCACCACCACCACCACGCTGCCTCTAGTGGGCCCTTGAGCAAGGCCCTTAATCCTCAATTGCTCAGTTGTAAGTCGCTCTGGATAAGGGCGTCTCTCAAATGCTGTAAAAGTAAACGTAAATAAGCAGCGCAGACTTAAGCTCATGCACACACTCACAGGCACAATCAGGACGCACGCTCAATGAGAAGCTGATGACTTATAGCCAGTATAGGAATCCTGGCTCTTTTTTCAATGTGCAGGGTTACTCATGTGAAAACTCCAACTCAATGAGGGGAGTCTGCTGAACGCAAAAATAATCATCATTAATCACTGCCCTGCTGGCTTTGGGTTGTGTTACCAATTAGCATCTGGAAACTGGCTTTCACACCACAAACATCCCAGGACGCTGTATTTGCCTTTTCCTTCACACATACAATATATAAACCCCCTCAAGTCAAATCTAGTCTTGTTAGCAGAGTGCAGGACTAGGTACAATGGTACTTCGGCGCACGCATAGAAGACAATAGCATTTCATATATATATATATATATAGTAATATATATATATATATATATATATATATATATATATATATATATATATATATATCATTCATTCATTTCATCTTCTACTGCTTTATCCGATCTTCCCTCGGGTCACGGGGAGCCTGTGCCTATCTCAGGCGTCTATGGGCATTAAGGCAGGATACACCCTGGATGGAATGCCAACCCATTGCAGGACACACACACACATTCATACAGTAGGGACAATTTTCCAAGGTGACAATCAACCTACCGTGCATGTTTTTTGGACCGGGGAGGGAAACCGGAGAACCCGAAGGAGAAAACCCCCCTGAGGCACGGGCAGAACATGCAAACTCCACACACATGGCCGAGATCGGAATCCAACCCAGACCCTGGCGGTGTGAGACGAACGTGCTAACCACTAAGCCACCGTGTCCCTATACATACATATATATATATTTATGTGTGTGTGTGTGTGTTCAGAACATTAATGTTTCAGTAAAATCCTGGTATAACTCTGCTTTGACAAGTACATCATATGAATTGCCTATAAAACAAATGATTGTTATTTCGCATTTACAGCTCTATTTTCTTTTTCCCGTAAATTGCAGAACTCATACATCTATAAAGATTTCCAGGAACCTTGCAGTCTGAACTGCTGTTGTGTTACTTGACCTGGCAGGAATGGAAGATGCGCCACAAATCAGACAATGACTTGCTGAACTAAAGTCTGTGACAGCACTGGGAGACACACTACCTC
>JACRUU010000015.1:19852317-20014553 GCA_030449085.1 Kryptopterus vitreolus
GAAGACAGATAGAGTGTTATTTCTCATCTCAGCAGGAAAGAACAAAGTGGCTAAAGTTCCACAAATTATTATTACTATCTCTTCTCATATTTCCCTTAAACAGGCACAGATATTCGATATAATATAGGTTATAATCAGTAGTTAACTGGTGGAATCTTTAACTAACTGCTTTTAACATTGACTATTCATCTAAATATCATAAAAGCTAGAAAGAAAAAAAAAATGACCTAACCTCACATGCTAGAACCACAGAGCACTGAATTGATTTTCAAATTAAAATTCATGTCCTTCTCTATTAGTTTCACTATATAAAGATGATTAATTGCTTTGAATAATTGTTTAGTGTTGACCCTCATACAAATCTTTCAGTGTTTGTTAGTATTATATCAGATAAGGAGGGGGTGTAGATCCGTTGTTTCAGGAGCTTGGCTGCTGATCAGAAGATCGGGGGTTTGAACCCCGGTATTGCTAATGCTGCCACCCTTGGGTCCGTGAGCAAGGCCTTTAACCCTGTGTGCTCCAGGTGCACTGTATCATGGCTGACCTTGACCTCTGACCCCAGCTACCAAACAACAAGTTGGGATATACGAAGAAAGAATTTCACTGTGCTGTAATGTATATGTAATAATGTAATGTGTAATGTATATGTGATAAATATCTTCTATCTTCTATTCGTCTTCTAAAGGAAAACTCCTTAAAATGCTGGATAATGTCGATAAATCAAACATGGGATGTTTTCTGTGGCATATGACAGGAAGGAATTTGAAGAAAACTGTGAACGCATAATTATCATTATTATTATGAATTAAAATGCAGTGTGATCTTTTTTTTTTATCTTTAGTTATTAGCACTAGCAACAATTGGAGAATGTTGTTTTTTATTTAATATGAGTAAGATTTTAGGAATTGTCTTTATCTAACTTTACCATACGTGAGGGGCATTTATAATCTTTTTTTTTTCCACATAAAATATGGAAATTAGTATTGCTATATCTGAGGAACCCATGGTCTGTCTGTATTTAGAGCTACAGTACAGTAAAAGAGCCACTCCAGTATAACTTCAACATAAAGCACAGTGGTAATCAGTTTTGCATTTTTAACACCGTTATATTTTGTAAGACGGGTGTAGGAAGGAATGGAAATATAAACGACAGATAATAGAGGATGTCTAAGATCTCACAGTTGTGTTGCTGCTGTTAATAATAAAAAATAATAATGCTACTTTTTATTACTAATAGTAATAATAGTAATGATAATAGTAATAATAATGTAGTTTATATGTATATGTAGTTTTAGAATCTATTCTATATTTAAAAGAACCATCTCAAAGTGCTTTCCAAGAATAAAGATTTAAATAATAATAATAATAATAATAATAATAATAATAATAATAATAATAATAATAATAAAATACCAGATAAAATAAGAAAAATAAGGGGAAAAATTAAATGAGTAAACATTACAGAGTACATCGTAAGTTTACATTAGGGCAGAATTAAAAACACTAATGGACTTGGCATGTCTAATCTCAGTGGGGAGAGAATTCCGCAGCTTTGGTGCACGTGATAAAAAGCCTGATAAACCATAGAGTGTAAATGGGTAGGAGAAACACCTTGAACACTTTGAAATGTAGACAGTTACAAGTTGTGTTAATGAGGTGCCATCAAGCCTTTAGGTAATATAGCACACCAAAAAAAAGCAAGATTAGAAAAAAGATATTTACTACACAAAACATCTAATGTCATGTCTAAAGTCTTTGATAGTTGTCTTATTTGTGCTTGATGCTTAGGATTTGACGCTCTGTTGCGTTAGAGAGAACGCATTAAAGGAAATCAGGCAAAAAGAAACAAAACCCGAGACTAAATGCAGGTTGTTGGGTTTAAAAAAAACACTTTTTTTTTAATCACATTAGATTCCACAACCATTTCTACAGTCAGCCGCATATCATGCAATTCAGAGCCATTTGATTTTTTTTTTTCTTCTTCTTTTGCTTGTATAGGGTAGGGGTCCACACGATTTCCCTAGCAATTACACTTCTTCCTAGTGTAAAGGATTTTCTCCGGCAGTTATTTTGTCTGCCTTTTAAGCCAAATAACTTTTAGAGTAACGGTATAGTGACTTTCATCATGTTCAGCGCTGTGCAAAATTGCACATTTGTTGCATGTGATTATCCAGTTTTATTATAGATTACAGCAGAGCAGACAGAGACCAATACAGACCCATTTATTGACACTGCTGAAGCTGATGTTAGAGGGAAAACATTCTGCATTCAACGAAAGCTGGTCAATGAGATATTGAGGACTCTTTTCATGGACACATCCGTGCTGTGATTTCAGGGACTTCCGGATGAGCTTCCATCATCGACAACACGAGTAAATCTTGTTTTATTTGAAATTGCTTTCAAATAGTCTTTATAAAGGGAAATAACATTTATTGTAATGCTGCACCGATTTGTTTATTTTGCCGTTTCGTGTAGCCCAAAAGAGTATATTTAAAATGCCTATGTTTACCGTTGAATCAAACTGTACTAAATAGCTACTATTTGATTGCTAATCAATTTACTATTACAAACTAATCAAGCGGGCACCGTGGCTTAGTGGTTAGCACGTTCGCCTCACACCGCCAGGGTCCGGGTTCGATTCCCGTCTCGGACATGTGTGTGTGTGGAGTTTGCATGTTCTCCCTGTGACTCAGTGGGTTTCTCTGGGTTCTCCAGTTTCCCCCGGTCCAAAAACATGCACGGTAGGTTGATTGGCAACTTGGAAAATGGTCCCTAGTGTATGAAGGTGTCTGTGTGTGTCGGTGTGTGTGTGCCCTGCGATGGGTTGGGATTCCATCCAGAGTGTATCCTACTATAATGCCCATAGACGCCTGAGATAGGCACAGGCTCCCCGTGACCCGATGGAAGATCAGATATAGTGGTAGATGAATGAATGAATGAAACTAATCAAAAAGCAAATATTTATTTAATGGCTAAACAAATGACTAGTAAACACAATAAACACAACATATTTTGATTTACTAATCAAAACCTTTTAAGTTTTTATACTCTAAGCAACATGGACATGGACATATGGCTATATGTAATTAGTGAAACAAACCTCAATATAAAATATTCTTGTTGTAAAGTAATTATGGTGTTTAATATTACCCAGATCATTAGGACACCAAGCAACGTCTTTGTTTCCACACGGATGGTTAATCTGGTGATACCGGGGAAACTGTAACTCTTCGTTCATATCAGAGAATATTTGTTTCTGTGTATTGGTTTATTTAAAAATGTGATCTCTGTTTTGTATATATTTATTATGTCCAAGGTAAACATTGACCGGGTTTCATCGTGTTATATTTATGTGTCTTTGAAGAGAAATGGCAGAGACGATAGGAAGCGTAACCCTGTCTGTTTTACAAAAGCACTGTCTTCGGTTGTTATTATTAGTGTATACAAATGAAAGTAGACCCTTTACAGGTTCGAATGATGTATTGCTCTTATCCGTCTGATCGAAAATAACAATTTAGGTTCGTTTCGGCGTTATGAGGAGAAGCATGTCACATTTGTCGACAGCAAAGGGTTCATTTCCGGATGTGTGCATCATGGCAGATTTGGTGCTTGATTTGAGACTCGGCACATCAGTAAAAGAAATGATGATGAAAAATGAGTTCTTTTTAGAGTTTGTCTTATATATATATATATATATATATATATATATATATATATATATATATATACGGGTAAAGGAAAGGTGTGGTGTGAATAAAGGTGTGCTGGTCAATGGTTGTAATTTTGCCTTCTATGTGTTATTGGTATTTTTAATATGAAAATGGGCATTAATCACATGTTAATAAAAAAAAAATATATATTAATGAGCTAATTTTGACAGCCAAATAAGCACACATTAAAACAAAATACATTTTACATTTTGTTACCTAATGAAATAAAAGACTAGGTAAATCAGGAATCACTCTGTTGTCATTAATGTCCCTCTGTTTCATCATGCAATCCATCCACTCTTATATTTATATATATATATATATATATATATATATATATATATATATATATATATATATATATATATATAGTTATATATATATATATATATATATATATTCATTTCATCTTCTACCGCTATATCTGATCTTCCCTTGGGTCACGGGGGAGCCTGTGGCCTAGCCTGGCGTCTCAGGCGTCTGTGGTTATTCAGGCAGGACATAGCCTGGATGGACACACTCTCACACACTAGGGACAATTTTCCAAGGTGCCAATCAACCTAAGGGAGAACATGCACATCCACATCCACACACACACACACACACACACACATATATATATATATATATATATATATATATATATATATATATATATATAAAAAATATTGACATTTCACCAAATTGATATTAAAACTCAAATAACAAGCCTGGATTTCAAATGTAAGTTGTGTAATTTACAGATGTGTTACAAATGTAATCCATGAAAGTAAAAAGTTGCCAGAAGAATAAATAGTAAAGTGACTGATACTAGAAAAACCTAATTACCTAATTACCTAATTAAGTAACATCACTGACAAAATGTAGACTTTTACAGCCTTTTTACTGCGAATTATTCCGACGCTATTGGCACAAACATTTTTGGTATTATATTGCACACGTATAAATGCTACACTGATCGTACACACATACACCAGCTCTACTTATGTAAGCGACATTTATACATTTTACAGAGTATCATGCGGTGACAAGTATGCGCTAGTGAAATCATTCATCACAGAAGAGTGAGCTTTTTGAACCGGACTTCTCACTGCTCCTTAACACATTTACAACATCCTCAACACAAATGCCATATTTAGAGTGCGTGCGAATTTGCTCGTTCTAATCAGTTTTGCTGTTTTGCTGATTTTCTCACATCTGGATCAGCAGACTACTGGACTGACGCGACAGTTCACACTTCGTTCACCGCTCGAAAATGTAACCGCGCGCAGCCAGAATGCACGGTTATGTGCTCTCGAACATCTTTTTTTCTTTTTTCTTTTTTCGTCTCGAGAATACAAATTTGAATCATGCCACCCATATATTTTCCATTAGATGCTTGTGTGTTGTGGCTCGTTTGCCACAGCGGGGTCCGGCGTGTTCGGCTCTTACGGCAATTTCTTCTTTGTCTCTCAGAGTTCAATGACTAGATAGAAAAGCTACAAAAGTGCTCTTTGGAGAATATTACTGTCTGGGAGGATACAGTGGTATTGTCCTAGAGGCAAGTGGCACTCCATGTCAGGGTCTTCGTGTGTGTGTGTGTGTGTGTGTGTGTGTGTGTGTGTGTGTGTGTGCGTGCTTGCATGCATGTGTGTGTGTGTGTGTGTGTGTGTGTGTGTGTGTGAAATGTGCACTTCAGGTGTTGCAGAGATGCAAATTGGGTTTGAACCAAATCAGGATTGTGTGGGAGAATCTGTTTGCTTTAATGTCAAAGCCCTGAGTGTTTTGTTCTGCTGATTACCGTGACTCCTTGTCACCACTGACAAAAAAGACAAGCGTAACTTTTTCTTTCTCCATTAAAATTTATAGTACATCAGGCGAGGAGAAAAGAAAAAAAATCGTGAAAGAAGTACAAAAAAAATAAAAAAATAAACAGTGATAAATGTTTCTATTGTTTAGTAAGTAGGCAGCAATGCTGCTAAACTGCACGTGAGTGATGAGGGAGGATGCCGGCACAGCGTGCCCCGGGCCTGATGGGTAATGTGAATAGACACTAAGATCAATGGCAGATTGCAATAAGGCGTCCTAGGAAAAATTCATTAGTGCAGCAAAGTGTAACGCGAAATGAATTTTTATGAGAATCTTGCTCGGAAGAAAGTGTTTCAAGGCTACAACAGTTTGAGGACTTTTGACCTTCAAATGAGATGAGGTCAGTGGCACAGTTATAAAGGAAATTACTTGAAATAAGTGAACCCGTGCCAAATGAAATCAATTATTTGTATGCTTACAGAGAGGATGAAAATGTTATTTGGGGATAAGAATTCGTGAGATAAATGCATGGCTGACATGAGTGACTACAGGGATTTGATGTTCTTTTCAACAATGAGTATGAATAGCTTATCTCTTGCACTGGAGATACATGAAAGAAAGCAAGAAAGGCTTTTTATCAGTACTACTGCGTACACGCACTTGCACACACACACACACACACACACACACACACACGTCAACTCCAGAATGATATGCACCCGTCTTTCACAGACGTAAGAATGCCAACGTCAAATAAACATTTTCAGGTTTTTGATTCAGTTTTTGTTTTTTGTGTTGTTTTTTTTCAGTTTGTCATGAAAGCATAAAAACGTCAGATACAGTGGAACCTCGGCTTATGTGTGTCCCAGTATATCTGCTTACGAGCAAAATTTCGGGTTCCGAGTGATACGAGAGGGCACAAAGGTTCTTGTCAGTCAAGTCATTTAACCCCTCAGTTCCTTTGGCGTGTTCATAGCGAGAGCGTTGTCCTAGCCTGATATCACAATGGAAGGAGATTCTCTTTCTAAACAATAATTCTCCCTCCTTCTCTGAACTCCTGCCTTCTCATTGGTAAAGTACCCAGTAAATATAATGCTTGCCTCTTTTCGATGTTAATTTAGAGATTAAATGCTAAAAAGTCAATAATGTTAGTGTGTATCGGTTGTATTCTTATTTTGAAAGTAATAGTTTTTGGGAGTGTGGAACGCATGATCCGAAATTGACATTATTCTTACGAATATTTCTGAATACGAGTCAGGAACGAATTCAATGCGTATGCCGAGGTATCACTGTATTGTCGATTTTTATAAGTAACCTCATTCAAAAGAATCAAAGCATAACCTCATTCAACACAGTTGTAACAGATCTGCACCATGCCTCATCGGACTACGGTTCCCAGAAGCCGCTGCCTGCGAGCCAATTAAGGGCTCCTCTCTGTTTCCATCAGGAGGACTATATAGTCATTTACAGCATTTGATAGAAGCCCTTTTCCAGAGCGACTTACATCTGAGCAATTAACGCAGTTGGTGGTGGGGGGATTTGAATCTGCGATCTTCCGGTCCAGAGCCAGAATCCGGAATGCCTTAACCACTGAGCTACCATGTCCCTCAGAGACACTCTCACACAAACACACACACTGACAGCTGAGTATTGAATAACGTACAAACTGTTTGTTGTTTTGTTTCATGACAACCGTATTCAGTTCAATTCAATTTTATTTATATAGCTCTTTTCACAATGTGCATTGTCGCTAAGCAGCTTTACAGAATGCGATAATTACAGAACATTAAATATTTAAATGGACGGTATTTGTGTATGTGTGTGTGTCCCTGGCTCGACTGTGGCAATGAAAAACTCCCTTAGTGGAACGAGGACGAAACCATGAAAGGAACCAACCTCAAAAGGGAAACCCATCCTCATCTGGCCGTTATTATGAGTGTGATTGTGTGTG
This sequence comes from Kryptopterus vitreolus, assembly GCA_030449085.1. Lineage (NCBI taxonomy): Eukaryota > Metazoa > Chordata > Actinopteri > Siluriformes > Siluridae > Kryptopterus > Kryptopterus vitreolus. Next base: position 19,859,767 of record JACRUU010000015.1, read on the forward strand.
TGTGTGTGTGTGTGTGATGTAGAACAGCAGAGAGTGTAATGTGTGATTATGAATAATGTCCTTCTGCTGTTCTGTTACAGTCCAATAATATGGAATATAAAGAATGGTATCCAGAGGTGGTACATCACTAGATGAGTCGGGATGGAGCGGGGTCTTGTTTATTCCATCCAACTGGACCTGGAGGGAACTCCCGAAGAAGCCTCGGGTTGATCTTCCATCCTCCAGGTTCCATGTTTTTTGACCAAAAGACTGTTTAATGTTTGTTTGCTGTCTGTCTCAACCCTTTGGATTTACTCTTTTGTCCAACCCTAGATACACTTGTTTGCCATTCCTGACCTCTGCCTGCCAGACTCTTCTATTAAAGACTGCACTTAGATCCTCTCTTCTGTCTCCACGTCTATAAGTCTAGTCTTCAGGCCATACCCATGTTCAAGTAAACAACACGCACGGCAACAACAGCAGACAACTGGGAACGAATCATTTCTAATTTGCGCCGAACTGTGAGAAAATGAAATAACATTTTGAGAGAAACAAATCAAACAGCTTCAATCCCAGGTTCAGAAAGACGCAAATAGATGATTCCCAGTCAAGATTTAAATGAGCTAATTTCTCCATTACTCTTCAGAGGGGTTACAATAAAAGACTTTCCTGAAAGAAAAAAACCCCACAAATTGGAATGCACATTTCGTTCTGTCATCACATGTCACCACAATCCAACATTTCCTGCATGGACATCAGCATGCTTGGCAATAAACAGGTACTGCACACAAGGAGAAAGCACCTGATACCCACTGTAAAATATGGGTGATGATTGATGGCCTTGGGCTGTTGTGTGGCTAATGGTCCAGTCCTTTTGTGATGACTGATGGCATCATGAGCACCGTAAATACCAGCATATTTTTGCCTAAAACTGTTTCTCACAGGCAGTTTGGAACATTATCCGCCCCATTATATATACAGATACGAATCCTTGCCTTTAATCTTTGCCTTTAATTATAAAAAGCAAGTCGAAACTTAAAGTAATTGAAATGTTCAGGAGCTGCTATGAGCTCTACCCTTGACAGGAATGTTATCTCCGTAACACGGAGATAATGCAGAAAAAAAAACAACTAGACGAAAACAACCATATCCAGGAACAAGAGTTGACGATAATTAACGATGACAACCAGAAAGAACAACCAGGAGATAAAGTGTGCAGTGAAAGGTGTGGCTTCATGCAAGTGCTCATTAGAAGAGAACATGCTACATATGGCAGGAATGTATGGGAGTGCAATGACTTCTGGGAAACTTTGTCTTGTTTAACCCGACACCTCATCTGTGTTTGTTCTTTATTTAAATATAAATCTAGAATTTCATTATTAAAAACTGCATCTGAATAAATGGAAGAGCATTTTTATTTCATGCTGGCTACAGGACACAGTCATGGTCAATTTTATATATAAACCTAAAAAACAAAAGAATCACTATATTGGTGAATCACACTATTGGTGTTTAAATACCCTACTAAATCAGAGGTCATTTAGAGCATTAGCTGATGCCGATTTTTAGCCATTAGCACTATAAATATTTACTATTAACTCAAGAAAGGACGCGGTAAAAAATAAAAGTCCTAAATCTAATTTACTTCATATTGATTGGGATGAAACCGCTAACACGTTCAATATCGATGCCGTTCCCGATCATTATTGCAAAAAGGGCCCACGATGAGTAGGTAAACGTGCATCCCTTATTAGATCAGACTTGATTGGATTAGATAAGAAATAAATCATTTCTGACATAGCTTCACTGATACAAACAGATACACAGACTCAGGTGAATATTTCCATTTCAATAATAATGAATGCAGACATTAATAATCTCAATAAAATAACAATAATCTCAATAACCATCAGGAAATCTTGTACATTGTTTAAGTACAAGCAGCAGTCCTCGTAATTATTACATGGGAAGGTGGGGGGGGGGGGAAGGGCAGAAAAATGTCCCCACAAGGTCGATCTGTCAAGTTATAAAAAGAAATAAAAGTGTTTCCGCAAACACTCTTGAACCCAGAAAGCCTGACAAAACCCAATAAAGAAAACTAGTGTTAGAAAACTTACAGTATCTGTCCATTAAACCCCATCAAAGTACTCTTCGTGTAATGCGATACACTTATTGCGTTTTTTTTTTTCTCCCACTGGAAGCATTTCCTGTAGAAATGCTTTATCATGTCTACAGCCTTTTATTTAATTATTTATTTATTTTTTCGCCTGGAATTCTTCCTCGGTGGTAAATCATTTCCCTTTCAAGGCTATTTTCAACATTCAGGAACAAAAAGAAATAAAAACGATCCGACGGTTGTGACCACATCGTTACATGGTTTGCGAGGACACGGTGTGCAGGTGCATTGTCGGCATACGAGATCCAATTTGGTGTGTGCGGCTTTTTCTTTCCCTCCCCCCCGATGCTTTTCCATAGAAATGAACGAACACCGGAGTCCAGGAATTCACGAGTCCGCTCTTACCGTGTCGCTTTGTCTTCAGGCGGGCTAATTATCTTTTCCTAAACACATTTACACACCTCGTCCGTATTCCGGCCCACATGAAGAGTTTTGCACTCACACTCTGAGCTTTCAAAGAAGCCATTTTAAGCGAAGCCATGTCAGAAAGCCTGAGACAAAAGGTGGGCTATGTTCGGCTGCGAGGCATGCGGCTTGTCTGCCGCATTCAGCCATAACAAGAGAATAATTAGACCGGCAGCCACTGAATAAACTTGTCTGACAAACAAATGAACCATAGAGGAAACAAACCAATGAGCCCCCATAATAGATCATTTGTCCCTGGCCTCTAAGGTGCATCACTTCACTCGCACAATTGGCTCTAAAACGATGCGTCTTTCGCTTCAAGTCTATAATTGAGAAATAATCACAGGCGTGCACAGTGCAGGCCAATTTGGGTCGACCGATTTGAGACTTATTCTAAAGACTTGAAAAAGGATCCGGATTTTTGCAGATGTGCACAGCTAGTGTAGCTACCTATTACTGCAGCCAGATGGACTGCTATGGATGAGGAAGCAAGCGAGAAAACAGTGTCGTGTCGGCACTAAAACAGGCAGATGCCGTGAAGACATCATAATGTGCTCCTCTGTGTTCTTGTCTCAGACAACGGGGCAATTTCTCCAATACGCATCGGCCTAAAAACACACCAGGCTCCCTCGCAAGGATTCCCGATCCCGGCTAAGTCTTTCAAATCCCGAAACGTACTCGAACATGCAATACCAGCAATACCATGCAGCAGGAGCAAATGGAGACAGATGAGAGAGAAAGCGAGTGAGATGGCTACCGTGGGGAGAAGGAGAAGCCATTAATAAACGTCTAGCCTGAGTAACAAACTTAATTTAGCCCTGGTGAGAAAGCGAGAGAACACATTGGGTTGAATATGTCATCAGCCGAGCGCGGGCATGGCGTAAACGGTGCTGGAAATGTCAATTTCAAACATGTCTCCTTGACGAGGCCGGGGCAAAAAAAATCACAAATGGGAGCTGGTCTGTCCACTAGTACTTCTTCAGCCGCTTCAGAGCCGAGCACCAAATGAGCACACCGGAGACGTGGTATGCGTGTATGCGTCATCGGTATTCAACATCTGCCCTCACGTCCATGATAAGGAAAGGATGGGATTTTGAACATCACTATCCCATAAAAAAAAAAATAACAAAAAAAAAAAACAGTACATTCCCCCAGGGATGGAGTCCAGAACTTGGCCAAGCCCCCATGTGTGACTATTTTTCACAGGGGGATGGTCTATTCTGTGACAAACATAACAGAAATGGAGCATCTGGCCCTGCCTCTCACTGTCAAGAAAATATATTCCTCCCTCTGTGCCTGTATTTGTGGCGGCTGGCTGGGCTTACCCCAGCCTCTGATTCAAGGCCATAGGCTTAATTTTGATCCCTGGGGCTGGTTGTATCGCTCATCTCTTGCGCCATTTTTCTCCCTTACTCCTTTCTGTCTTACTCATTTGCTTGTATCCCACACAAACACACACACACACACATATAAGCTTTCTGCATTACACAATCTCTTTTTTCTTCTTCCTCAGTGGTCATCTAGCCAGTAATGTTCCTTATCCATATAACATGCTCCGAACGATTCCGAAAAGGGGATTCTGCTGGATGGATAACAGTGGAGATGCGGCGGAGCGAGATGGGCGACAAAAAGAGCTTTGAAGGAACAGAGAGAAGCGTTGCATACAGGAACGTAGCGACAAAAGCTACGTGTCATCCCGGTCCCATTCTCTAGACCACACTAGCCATGTATTCATCCCGACATCTTTCAAAAAGGCGCTTTTCATAACCTGTCATGGTTCAATCTCAAGGCAGTAGACAAGAGTTGGGCAGGTTGGAAGAGAGAATTCTACTGAAGCGCTGCTCTTTGAGATGGAAAGAATGAGCTCAGTGATGGAGAGTGGGAGGGAGAGAAAAGAGAGGAAGAAGGACCTCTTGTTAGAGTTCCACACACCATTACTGCCAGTCCTTTTCATTATCTTTTGCTGAAGTGTGTGGGGTGTCTTTATAAATGTGAATTAGAACAATTGTCTCTGATGTTCATTTTAATAAGCATTCATCCCACTATTTGCCCCAAAATGAACTCGGCATAGGAAAAAAAAAAAAAAAAAAAAAAAGAATTTCGTTAACAAACAACCGCACCTAGCATGCATAAAAAAAAGAAGCCTGCTGCAATCGAAGGTAAATTATTACTCGTCCCCTTACAAATACATGGTTTTTATGTTGCTTAAACCATGTACATGAATAATATCCCCCGACATTCAACTCATGTTTTTCAATTTAGGAGATAGCTATAATATAAATAATAACTCTCCGACATCTATTCAAGTGATGACACTTGTAAGTTCCTACATCTTTTACCGTGATCCTACAGAATACGACAAAGAACCCTGAACCGTACAGCCATGATAGATGGTGTTGTGATATCTGTTTTTAATAAAGTCACATTTTCTTTTATTAAAGCCTGGAAAAAAAACCTCCACAACTGAAGATTGCACTGACATCCATTAGTTTAGGAGCGTTATTGATTCAACCACACACGTATGAGTTTAAGAGTCTGGGAAAACCATATAACCCTCAAACTTACAATAAGCAAATGGTTTCATGAGGAGAGACAAGAAGAAACGAGAAAATTCTTCCCGATGTACGCTGAACAACAGAACTCAGCCAGGACTCCTATCCAACCTCTTAAAGACATAAAGTCTCAGGCCAGGTACTCTCAGCTCGTTGCTGTCATTTGTTTCTAATATTCTGAGATAACAAACTCGGGTGAGCTGTGTACTGTGTAGCTCCTCAGTTTCAGGAGAAACTATTCATTCTTTCTCAGTCAATTGGTCAAGCACACATTTAAAAAAAAAACAGATGGCAATATAAAAAAAAAAAGGCGCTGGCAGGTGTCAGCATTAAACTGTTCTGCCACCAAGCCAGAAATCACTGGACTGTGAGTAACAGCTTACAGTATTTCCTGCCAAACTTCCTGTGCCAGAGACTGTCCAGTGACTTCCACATGGCAAAAGCTCACAATTGTGTGACAAGAAGCCCAACGAGCATCTGTGCAGATGTAGCAGATGTACACAATAGTCAAAACTTACAATAATGACTTCAAGATGGCCTTAATCTCAGTAAGCTTTAGCTAATTGATTTAATGGCACACATATATTCCAGGCTAGTCTATTTCTACAAGTGTATAGCCTCCTTTAAAAACAATGCATGGGAGGCATTTGTTATTGACCATTTGCAGTTTACAAATTACATTGTACATATAGGATAGAATTGCCGAATTAATCATACACATATATAGAGCAAATCCCACCTATTTTTATTTTTTACATTAATTGCTCATTTTTTTTGTATGTTAACCATTGTATGTTGTCATGAAATGAATAATTAAACAAATACAATGTCTGGAAATTAATTTAATTTTAAATAAGTAAACACATTTTTGGGGTACCAGCAAAATCCTCCAGTTAAACTACATTATGTTACGTTTACATAATAGTATAAGTATTATCATATTTCATAATATAATACTATTACATTTACATTTGGAGTATGTAGCAGACGCCCTTATCCAGGGCGACGTACAAGAAGTGCTTTAGGTCTCCAAGAAGAAATGTTAGGATAGGTGTTGTAGGAAGAGGTATGTCTTCAATCAGCGTTGAAAACAGACTACATTCCATATTATATATATATATATATATATATATATATATATATATATATATAATATATATATATATATATATATATATATATATATATATATATATATATATATATATATATATATATATATATATATAATAACATAATACTGTTAGAAGACGATCGACTAGTGTTTTTGTTGTGGTGATATGTGCTCATTTATTGTTAGTCAAGTCAAGCACTGATGGAGGGTGAAGAGTCCTGAGGTGCACTCATCATTCCAATCCATCCCAAAGGTGTTCATTAGGGTTTAGTTCAGAGCGTCATAGCAGGCCACTCGATTTCTTCGACTCTGACACCATGTAAAGAATATCTTCCTGGTACTGTGCTTTGTGCACAGGTACATTGCCATGCTATAATAGGTTTGGGGTCTCTTAGATCAACCGAAGAGAAAATGTAATGATCCGTTATCGACCGTATTTAACGACCCCCTGTACGGATCTGTGCTTCCTTTGCGCACAGTTTAGCGTAAATAAATAAATACATAAATAAAAATACTCTATGTCAGGTGTCCCAAAATATTTGGAGTATTCGAAAAGCATGGCAAATTTTGAAATATCGAGCAATGTAGAGGGGATAAATAGGAGCATGGGCTACTAATGATCAAAGATGTGTAGACTGCAGGGGAATTGTGTGTGATAATTGACTGGAGAGTCAATATGCTAAGGTTTATTTATTTTTTTTCGCCTCTGTCATAGCCCTTTGTCTCTGTGCTCAATGAAAAACCGTTGAGAATGCCAGCGAATTCAAGGACAAAACAGTCAAGCTGACAGCAGGGTGATAACACTTCTGTCTGTCAGTAAAAGCGCAAGAAAATACATTATCCATCTTAAATAGCACTGCAGTCCATTCCTGTCAGGTAATATTATCTCAGAAAAAAAAACCCTCAGTAGAAAGCAAGGTATTCCAAAGAAACAATCCAAGGACATAAGACCTAGTCATCTATCAGTCAACGGTTAAATTGTCCATGAATTCCATCTGGTTGGAGATGTTAAATACTTTTGGATGAATTATCCCTTCCTTTTTTTGGAGAATTCGACATCTTGGGAATATACTGTAAGAACAACTGCATGAACTAGTATGTATTCTCCTATCTGAAGTCCTAAATATGCTTAATGCATCAAGATAAATGAATAATTAGCTGGTCTGTCCAGAGCTATACTTAACCATATCAAACGAATGAGAGAAAGACTTAATGCTAGAAATGAAACGGCATCCGGAGGAAATCCGAACATAAAGCAGGCATAAAGTGATAGTTAAGAAATAAAATTATAGAGCTCATTTCTTTCTTATGTGCTTTACCATGGAATACATAACTGCGGCTCATTCCAACCCCTCATTACAGTATTCATTATGTAATAACACCATAATCATCTAATGTAATTCAAAGCAGTAATCAGGCATATGTCCCCTGCATGCCCCTGTTTGCACGGAGACGAGGAATTTTATCTGGAATTCTTGCGGCATCTTTGTAAAGTGACTGGTATAAATAGGGGGCTATCATTCAGCAAACTGTGGCTTAATCTTCTCTATTGTAGTGCCATTTAGCATTTCTGTGCAAACAGGCTTAGCGTCGCAACAGTGTGGAACCGCGTGGCCTTGTGCTGTTTGAAACGGTATTAAATCACTGTCCAGTTTAATATAACCATCATATGCAGGTCAAGATTTAAGAATATTAAGACAAATGCTAGAATATATATATATATATATATATATATATATATATATATAGAATATATATATATATATATATATATTATATATATATATATATATATATATATATATATATATATATATATATATATATATATATATATATATATACAGTGCTGCGCAAAGGTTTTGGCAGGTGTAACCAAAGAATGTAACCTTTTTTTGGTCAATTTACAAAATGCAAATGTGAGCGAACAAAAGAAAAATATAACATCAAATCAATATTTATTGTTACTACCTTTTAGAAGAACTAGAAGTAGTGGAAGTGACGGCACGACCCCCCCACAGAGTCCTCAACATCTCAACATCATGGAGTGTGTGTGGGATTCCATGAAGAGACAGAAGGATGTGAGAACGTCTACATATCCACAGAAGATCTGTGTTTACTTCTCCAAGATGGAACAACCTACCAGCCGAGTTCCTTCATAAACACTGTGTGTAAGTGTACCTAGAAGAATTGCTGCTGCTTTGTTCTCTTTCGTTCATTCACTGCATTCACTTCCATTTTTGAAAGCATTCTTTGTTTACAGCATTTTTTTTCACACCCTTTGCACAGTACTGTATATATATATATATATATATATATATATATATATATATATATATATATAGAGAGAGAGAGAGAGAGAGACAGAGAGAGATAGATAGATAGATAGATAGATAGATAGATAGATAGATAGATAGATAGAGATAGACAGATAGATAGATAGATAGATAGATAGATAGATAGATAGATAGATAGATAGATAGATAGATAGATAGATAGATAGATAGACATATGCCTATGGAAACTATGTAGACCTGACTATATTTGCCTATATTACTCTATATTACTCTTGATGTCCATTAATCTGCATACAATATATAAATCATAAAAACAAAGCAAAATACTTTCATTTAAATAAAGAAAAAAGATCTGGTTTAGAGAAGTATTCAGAACCTTGCATGAGGCACTCCAAACTGAGCTCAGGTGCACCCTGTTTGATTTGATTATCTTGAGATGTCTCCAGAACAAAAAATTCCGGCCGAAATTTAATGAGACATGATTTCAAACGACACGTTAGACCAAAAATCAAGCCATGAAGCTCCAGGGAATGTCCCTCTCCAAATACCTTCATGATCAGACTGCTTTGAGATAGAGATCTGGACAATGGGCATCAGTAAGCTTTAAAGCTTTGACTGTTCCTGGGAGCGCGGTATCGCAGTGACTCTTCCTGACTATACCACCAAACTTAGCGTTAGAAGTTAGACGAGATGTTAGAAAGAGTCTTCAAATGGCCAAAGAGATGAACAAGAATCCCTGAACAGCTTCGAGGAAAAGAGGATTCGCGGAAATGCAGGGAGAATGAATGTAGACGGAAATTGTAATGTCTTCGAAGAAAACATTTAAGAACAGAGTTTATTCAAGCAGTGTTTGTTTATGATTTGCTAATGTCCACAATGGTTGTGCGGGGATCACAATAAAGTGTGAACAAATTAAAGCTCTCGGAATGCTTTCTTAAGTCTTCTTCTGTTTCTAGGATACCGCTCCTTATAACAGTGACTTCGGCAATGCATTTTCTTTTTTTCTTTTCTTGGTCGTGGTCACAGGAGATCTGGAGCCTATCCGGGGAAGAAGTTGGAACTACCAATGTGTTTGGCAGTGAAAGGATTTAAGAAATGAAACACTAAAATGCCAAATATTATTATTATTATTATTATTATGTTTTTTGTTATAATTGATTTAATAGTTAACATTTTCAGCATTTGGCAGACACCCTTATCCAGAGCGACTTACAACTGAACAACTGAGGGTTAAGGGCCTTGCTCAAGGGCCCACTAATGACGGGACTGATGGCGGGATTTGAACCTGCGATCAATCTTCTGGTCCAAAGTCCAATGCCTTAACCACTGAGCTACCACCCTCCATCATGATAATGTCATGGTAATAGATGATGCCTTTTATTTTCAAAAAGAAAAATCAAACGAAGACACTGTAGACATGTACGCAGGGTATAGGGTGTACGTTTTTTTTTTTTTATTGTGTCAAGAAAATTGTTGTTTTCTCAAGATGACAATTTCTTTTTTTTCTTTTTTTTTCTTTAAAAATATCATGATAATTTACTCTAGTCACCAGCTGATAAGAAAGACAATAACTTTCCCAGTGGGAGAGTGTTTACCTTTCAATGGTCGACTTTGTCACAGTGATTTGTATCTTGTTCTGAATATCAATAAAACAGATTTATCCAGCACAAATGGAAAAAAATGTACAATATTCAATACTATGTTTTTATATATAAGGGCCTAAATAACAATTTTGTGGTCATCACCAGTTTCAATAAACATGTAAATAACTTCATTTGACAATCCAGCAAATTTCAAGAGGCGGGCTTTTATCTAAAAAGCAACCAATATTCATAAAGCAGATAGGAAATAATAATGAATATGAGGAGCTTATTCTCATACAGTGTGTATGGTTGTTGAAACTGGCACTGTGCATGATGATCAAACACATCCATCTTGGTGGCATCAGTCTAGAAGGTACTGTGCCTGGGTATTTGTGGTTTGTTTAGATGTAATAGCAGAAAAATAATCATGCTGCCATATCAGGAGGGGCTGTATGAGAATAAAATAGCCTTTATTTGTCACATGTATATTACAGCACAGTGAAATTCTTAGTGGCTCAGAGCACAGGATCAGCCATGATACGCCGCCGCTGGAGTATAGAGGGTTAAGGGCCATTGCTCAAGGACCCAAGGGTGGCAGCTTGGGGATACTGGGACTCGAATCCCCGAACTTCCACACCGCTCCCTTTCTAGCCACATTTACATTAAAGGAAAGGAGTTTACCCTTGCCACAGTCGCCACAGGCTTGCTCATCATGGACCAATACACATATCATCAACATAAATATTTAATGTTCTGAAATGTGCCCATTCTGTAAAGCTGCTTCGCGACAATGCACATTGTGAACAGCGCTATATGAATGAATTTGAGTTGAATTAAAGTTCTATTTGTTTTAGGCTATTTCTGATCGAGCAGTCATGAAGCTAACATTTAATATACTTACAGAGGCTTGCAAGTTAAACGCTGTAAGCTTTTTACATGCTAATATGATTCTCTTTATTTCTAAGAATGACATTTCCAGGGACACCCAGTTCTAGGAAGCTTAGGAAGCCTAGGAAGCCTTTTTACTCAATGGTGAATGTTTAATTTGTACAGTGATGGCCTTGTGACCCTCCTCTTTCTTTTCGGCATCATGTAGGCACAAAGCTGAGGGTGGCAGAACTGCAAAAAAAGTTTAACCGGAATAGTTTCACTTCTCAAAAAAAACGAACTAGTCTTTGATTATTAATACATTGACAAGAAAAAACAGAAAACATCTTATGGAAAGTATAGGTTGTATTTTCTATTATATCCGGTCAACCCCCATACAGCAGTTATCAATAATAGCACTAGCTATGGAGTCCAGTGCAGCTAATGCATTGTGTGCTTCTTTATCTACTTCTGTACAGCTGTAATTCATAGCAGAAAGCAATCAACGTATATGTACTGGTGACATTCTAAATTCAAACACACAACAACAACAAAACAGCTACCTGAAGACTTACTCTATACATTAGTTATATAGAATAGGCTTTATTTGTCACATATACGTTACAGCACAGTGAAATTGTTTCTTCACATATCCTACCAGGTTTTTGGAAGCTGGGGGCAAAGGGCAGATCAGCCATGATACGGTGCCCCTGGAGAACAGAGTGTTAAGGGCGTTGCTCAAGGAACCAAGAGCTTGGCGATGCCAGGACTTGAACCCCTGACTGTCCAATCAGAAGCCCTGTATCTTAACCATTAATCTACATATAGTTGCACAATATTCAGTAACCCTGGTAATCAAACTAGCACTCAGTAAAATACATTCTTAGAAAGACCTTCAGCATATGAACTAAAATGCTTATTATTTTACACTGAAACTACAATTTTATTTGCCAAAATTCCCTTGAATATCCAAAAGAATTCATAAAAGCGGGTATTCAACGGGTCACGTCTGGACAGTAACGAGCCTGATGTCTCCCAGGAAACCCACATCCATTGTGAGTGCATACAAAATTCCATACAGAAACCTGAGTTGAGGATCGATTCACAGACCTTGGAACAATGAAGCAACAACACTGTCTGCTACAGCACCACCATGTAGCCTGGCGCGTCCATTCCATTCATGAAAAGCCATGAAAATCTAATAATGTCTCATTTGTCAGCAAATAGCCTGTGGAATTGGACTACTTGGGACATCAAATTATATATATATATATATATATTTGGGTTTTTTTTTTTTCGCTGATCAGCTTTTCTTGACTAGACCAGGCTGGCTACATGAAGGGGGGAAGGGGGGGGGGGACGGGGGGAGGGGGCGCTCGTATGATTTAGTCGTATGAGAAAAAGCTGTTTTAAACCAGCGCTAAACAAAATAGGCAATTTTCAAATGTCAAAATGTGCGCTTATTTCTTTTTAATACAGATCTAATCAGTCCAAATCAAATTGCTATTTTGTAACAGGGGCCTCAGCGATGGTAGGCTAATTCACAGTACGGCTGTATAATTTAATAGCCTTAACCCAAAGGCCGGGCTCCATTGAGCGGTCTTCTTGTCACTGTGCCTCACTGTGAACTCGGAGCCTTCCCGAGTATTCCTCCACCAGTGGAGCTTATTATCTGCAGTGACTGCAAACACCATCATTCTCCAGTAGTGCACACTCGCAAGAAAATAATACGTTATGATCCCGCTACCATTATCCACCTGTCTCTACATCAGGGCAGGCAGTTCTCATCTTCCTCCCAAAGTATGAAGGCGGCAATTACAGTTCCTAGGTCTTTTTCAACAATGTGTCTATAGAAGACACTTTTATATAATCTGTCTAATATAGAGCCGCTCGAGCTCTCACTTCAACCCATGGAAGACTGCTCGTATTTCAGTTCCTGGTCATGACCGGTTTGGTAAAAGGCTCAACCGAAAAGTGGGAAAGGTGGCGTTAATGCTCGATCGCCTCAACATGCCTTAATGAGCTCAGTGGCCGCACTGTACAAACGAATAAACCTCCAACCGATGGAACTCTACCGTACATTGCTCGGTCCGAAATACGCTGCTGCTAATAAGTGTTATGTAAGCGTCGAATAAAAGTCGATTCCGATGACTAATGTAACGAAACCTTGAGCGCTATTTAACGACGAGGTCTTTTAAAGCGCTCTGACACAACCTTGGGTATTAAAGCCCGAAAAGAAAAGAATTTCTCTCTGCTTGCTTTCACGGGCGTACATTTGCGCACGTATGTACGCAAGCGCAGGAGAATTGTAGAAACTTCAAAGAGCAATCTGCCACAGAGATTTTTTTTCCCCTTGCTTTTTTGCTTTTCATTAAGTAGGACCTTTTCAGCGGTGTGTGTGTGTGTGTGTGTTGCTGTGTGTTGCTGTGTGTGTGTGTGTGAGAACAATGTTTACAGCCCATGCTCCAGGCTACTTTACCTAGTGGGTAATGAGTCTACTGACCAATTTATTCACCTGAAGACGTTTGAACAATTTATGAGAAGGCCACTCTAAAGTTGCAGCATGGCTGCCCTTCACCTTGAAAGTGGCACTCGGAGAAGATTCGGGAATGTGGGCATGAGAGAAAGAGCGCAGGAAAGAGAGAGGGGGGGGATAATTGTTTCTCTAACATCGCACAGTAGACCCAGTTCAATCTACAAGAGTCAATACAGCAGTTACTGACATGTAAATCTGCTGACTCGGGAATATAAAGCAGAGCCTGCCATCCGCGTGGGCGCAGATGGACCTGATATGTGCAAGCTGTGTGCATGCACGCGTACACCGAAGTGTACAGGAGGGACCTGCCGGATTGGTCATTATTACTCACGCGCAGGCGGCGTCGAATATTAATCCGGGCACTCAAGACTTGTGTATACACAAGAATAATGAAGGCTGTAGCATTGAGTTAAGCAGCTTAATCAATGATGCATTCATTAATGCCTGGCAAATAAGAAAAAAAAAAGGTGGACTTGAGCCTAGCTTGCTAACTGGACTGGGCGCGACCCCATCAACCACCCAAAGTGGTGGTGGTAGTGGTAGTGGGGAAGGGGGGAAAGGTGGGGGGGTACGTTTGTCCTCGCTCTCCTTGTGTCAAGGGCCCAGCTGTGTGCTTCCTGAGCCAGATGAGCTTCCACACAGCCACTCGATCAGAAGGTAATGATATAACAACACGCACACATGAGCACTTGGTGATGAGATTCAGTATCTCATGCAAGAATCCAAAGAAAAGAAAGAAGAAGAAAAAAAAAACGCACCTCAACCTTAGCATATTGCTAGGGATGATCGCACCCCGGACTTCCCCCAGGTACTCGCTTGACCTTTCTTCTTGAGTGGCAGCCGAACGAACGTCATCAGCAGGCTCTCTGTACACGAGCCTGTCCACAAGCACCGTGCCACTTATTTCATGCCGACTATCCAAGCAGCACGACAAAGTGTTGACGGAGATTACTGCGTAATGTAGAGCTAAATGCATAATCATGCTTTCGTTTTGGATTCGGCACGTCCTACTAATTTAACCGCCATTAAACGGTCAGCCTGCTATTCATCATAAAGCATATTATTTACTAATCGCCTGTGAACAGAAAGATGAATAGGAAGTCCACGCAAAGGAACATATCTTTCACTGAGTGCTTCACTGACTACACTTCCACATTCACTTTTCCCTAGCCTGAGTCACAGGGCATCTGGGTCGTATATCCGAGGAACAACTGGATGTGAGGTGGTAATACACATAGGACGGGACGCCAGTCTGTGGCAGAGCCCCATTCACCCACATATTCACATACACATTCACATGGGGCAATTTATCTTAGTCAGTCCACCTACTGACATATCATCCGTGGTGGGTGGAAACTGAAGAATCCAGAGCAAATCCACACAGACAGGCAAGAACATGTGGAACTCGGCACATGCAGGAAACCGAGAAGCTGCGAGACGGCGACACTACCTGCTTAAAAGGGTGTTGTTTACGTGGGTAAATATAAAGATTCTCGTGGTGGTCTCTGAAGACATTTCCTACAGTCAACTAATTGACTGTTTATAGCTACTGTTATGTAACGCGGTCATGGCTGGTGAGTTCCAGCCATTAAATCTAAGTATAAAGTCATTTCAAAACGTGCCACTGTTTAGCGATGTAACGTCCCGCCTCATTGCCACTGCTTTCTCATGTTTTATGTACCTCAGAAACGATGAGAAATTATTAACGTCATTAAGGTTTTTAATTGACGCGTTTCATAATGAGGATGTTTTCGGTATATATTTTTTTCCCAATATAAAATTTCAATTCTCCTTTCAAAAATTGGATTCGGAGGGCGTAAGCTAATGCACTGATTGATGATGTCATTTGTGTTTCGTAATATTTTATTATGCGTATATTGGATTCTCTCTCTCTCACACACACACACACACACACACTCACACAACTATTAGCATTTTGCCATCCATTTTTATAATTATATATTTGATATTAATAAATGTCCTGTGCTTTCCCATACCTCCAGTGCAAATATAATATATATATATATATATATATATATATATATATATATATATATATATATATATATATATATATATATTATATATATATATATATATATATATATATATATATATATATATATATATATATATATATATATATAAGGGGATATGTTGGGGCTTAGTGGTTAGCACATTCGCCTCACACACCCCCAGGGTCCAGGTTTGATTCCCTTCTCCGTTATGTGTGTGTGGAGTTTGCATGTTCCCCTTCCCCCGGTCCAAAAACATGCACGGTAGGTTGATTGGCACCTTGGAAAATTGTCCCTAGTGTGTGAATTTGTGTGTGTGAATGTGTGAGTGTGTGTGCCCTGCGATGGGTTGGCATTCCATCCAGGGTGTATCCTGCCTTAATGCCCATAGACGCCTGAGATAGGCACAGGCTCCCCGTGACCCGAGGGAAGATCGGATAAAGCAGTAGAAGATGAATGAATGATATATGAATGAATATATATATATATATATATATATATATATATATATATATATAGATATATATATATATATATATATATATATATATATATATATATATATATATATATATATATATATCAAATGAAACATGTTGGATAAATGAGCACACTGAGCTAAAGGCAGCTTTCAATCATCGAATGAAGGTACGGCATGAGATCTAAATGATGAAATCAAGAGTGTTGACAGAATTGACATATCATCCCCTACTGCATTAAGGCTGCATTAAAGCAAAGGCTGAATGATGCAATGGCAAATGCACAGTTGACTTTAAATAGGTTTATAGATTTCTTCTACCTAGCCTCTCTCCCTCTCTCTCTCTCTCTCTCTCTCTCTCTCTCCCTCTCTCTCTCTCCCTCTCTCTATCTCTTTTCTCTTGTAGATATTAAATTATAGATCACATGCTGCTTCCAGGGAGACGGGGAATTAAAGGGCAATATGGACATGCCCAAGGACTCTCTCTCTCCCTCTCTCTCTCTCTATGCCGACAATAATTGCACTTTCGCCAAAATGAAACCTCGGATGAACACTTGTACCTGAGAACTAAAGACGAGCGTGAAAATGAGTGCAAAAGTGTGTGTTGTGTTAAGGCCTAGGATTAAGTGGCACCAACCCGGCATGATGTGCAGGGAAATGCTTATCTCTAGCCATATGTATGTGCGCATGTGTTTGTGTGCGTGTGTGTGTGTGTGTGTGTGTCTGTTTTAAAGCTGATACAAAACCGAGGACTGTAACTTTTCCCTTCCACAGTACATTATGAAGACGACCGGAGTTTAGTTTCGACGGTTTCATGGTCCTCAGGGTGAAAATATATTATAAAGCCATAACTACCTTCACAGACATTTTAACACCAGCAACTACTTATTTACACATACTGCACGCAGCAATAAAACACATAATTCCCCTCATAAATATCTCCTTCCTCAAGGTGCTCTCTGTCTATCTGTATGATTCATACCGTAAAAAAAAATGGAACAAAATATGATTTTATAATACATAGTGCATGTCTCTGTGTAAAGATGTGTTGTCTGCGTGTACATGAAAAAAAAAAAAAAAAAAAAAAAACAGAGACGCTGCTCTCAGTATCTGACTGGCTTGTTATATGGGATTCCCATTTGGGCGGCCTTGGGAAAAAAAACTCACAACACGGATACATGGCTGAAAATAATGATTTATATTGGCTTCTATTAACACGGATCAAACATTATTTGATTGTTGGACTGACCAGAGGAACGCGCCGATAAAACTCACCGATCTTGTGTGTCTTCGGTGAGGCTCAATTAGTAAATGAACACTGTGTTGTTTGGATAGCCTTAAAATCAACAGTGTAAATAATGTCAAGGATGACTCACTACAGTTTTAATGAAGTATGAAAATGTGAATAATGGATGACGATCCACTGGTTGTGCAGAAAAACACATTCTGCCAACTTGGCCGTCGCTTGGCCTCACGTTTTTGTTTTTTGTTTTTTTTTTGGCATTTTTTCCACGATGTCGAGGAAGATTTCTGTTCTCGGAAGGTCATGAATTGCAGATGCAACATTAACTTTACCCTTTTCGTCAAAATTCACCTTTAAAACATGTCTGCGGCTGCGCCCCGTGATCTGCTCCGACATCCAGGCACTTCCGGGCTGAGAGTGCGCGAGGGCTGATGAGCTTTCCTTCCTCTGTGAATCACGTTCACATGGCGCTGAAGCGGTTGTACAAGAGCCAGCGTGGAAAGCAGATCCCTCATGACTCATTTCGCTTTAATACACATACACAAGTTTTAACACGAAAGTTGTTCGTTCCTTGAGCTTGTGGTACCTTGTGGTAGTTCCCCAGGGACTGTAGGAGTCCACCTACAATGTATTATTGGTCTTTCTTTCTAAAATTTCGGAGTGCATTGGATTCAATCAGCTGTCTCTCGGTCTTGCCCAGAATGACCTCTGAGGTTTTACCCAGGCTGCCTTCAAAGCGGCTCACTCCAAAGAAACTTCCCTTGTAGCTGTTACACGGATCCTTCATGCTGCTACATCAAACAAACAATCAATGGTCCTCATGCTCCTGACCTTTTCAGCACTGTCAATAGCAAAGACGTTCCTGTCCAACCTCACAAGTCTCAGAATTAGTGGCCCAGCATGGTTTGCATCTTACCTGGAGGGACAGACATATCAGGTGACATGGACGAGACCTGCTCTCTGAAGACTCGTCAGCGGTGTCCCAAATGGCTCAGAGCCTTGTCCTCTTTGATCCATCTCCATGCGCCGTCTCCAACTAGTCTGTAATTATACTCGTCTATACTATATTTCGTTTCATTTTAGCCTATAAGGTCTGCACCAATTCTCATTTTCTTTCCTACTTCATGCCTTCTATATATATCATTATTGCTTTTAGCATGTCTGGCACATGGCTGGCAGCTTACCTAGGTACAAAGCTTCCAGCTGCTGGATATCCCTGAAGATACATCCTCATATCAAGACCTCCCTAGGTGAACTTTCAGATCACACGGTCTAGCAACGCGTGCAAACATGTGGTAGTCCAGGGCCAGTGTTGGGAAGTTTACTTTGGAAATGTGATAGATTACAGATTACAAATGACCCTATTCAAAACGTCGTGTAACTGATTACTTACATTTGTCCAGTAGGTGGCACTTTAAGTTATCATTCTAAGGGAAAACAATGGGAGCGCGCAGAACTTCTTCTCTCGACTAATGTGCTTTGTGTGCTTCAAATTGTTGCTCGCCCCAGACACCCCCCACGTCAACGTGCCAAACCATTCTATTTTGAGAAGCAGTACTGTAGACAGATGTGGTGGAGAAAACATTTTCCAAAATAAAACATTGTTCAGTATCAGATAGTAATCAAATAATAATAATAATAATAATAATTAATTACATTTATATAGCACTTTTCTGGACACTCAAAACATTGAGCTTTACATTGTGAAAGGGGGATCTCCTCATCCATCACCAGTGTGAAGCATCCACCTGGATAGTGTTCCAGAACACCCACCACACATCAGCTTACTGGTGGAGAGGAGACGGTGGAGATGGTTAGGAGGTCCCATCCAGGTACTAACCGGGCTCATCCCTGCTTAGCTTCTGTGGGCAACCAGTCTACATGATGATATGGCTGTTAGTAAAACGGAAATAACGTAAGTTATGTATTCTTTCTGTGCGGCCCGGTTCGGACCGGTACCCAGCATCCCAGGGGTTAGGGAAACCTGCTCTAAAGCACTGATTTGACAAGAAATTGTTCAGATGTAACCTTATTTGTAATCTTTAACATTTTCATAAGTAACTGTAATTTAATTACACATTTTTTCCCCTCCGTAACTGTAACAAATTACCATCACATTTATTTAACTAGTTACTGTCCAGGACAATCTGATCTGTTTCAGATCGTAATGCGACCGGTCAAGCATGTTTCTGTTTCGACATTTCTGGACATTCTCATCCGCATCTCAGGTTTGGCAGCGTTAGAATGCAAGTCAATCCTGGCAGATCGTTGCCATCTGACGTTTACAGCTGATGTACTATAGGATCATGTTCTTCTGGTCCTCCTGATGCTGCATTCGTGTCACTTATACAAAAAAAAATAAAACATTCTTGCTTTCCAAAGCCTAAACCAGCACTCACCTACCCAAAGACATTAATCACACCATTGACCTGCTCCTGATACAGACTTAATCGAGATTGCGAACCATTTTTGTCCCTGGATAAGGGTGTGCTAAATGCTGTACATACCACAATTTAGCCTTCTATAACATTCACCATTAAAAGGGTCTGGTTAAAACACTGTTCATTCCGTGCTGAAATGTGGTAGTTCCCAGGGAACTCGCCTTCATCCTAGGAGTCTACATCATATTTCTTTATCTTTCCACCTCTCCCCCCGCCCCGAACCCCGAGGTATACAAGGTCACCATCGATGACACCTGCAAGACTGTACATGGAAAAGCACTTCATGTTTGCCTGCATTTAACCTGCGGTCTACAAGGTTCACACAGATAAGTGTCAGCTCCATTAATAATTCTGTCAGCAAATGTCCTTCTCTGTTATGAGGGCTGGTACACTTTAAAGGGAAGTTGAATTCAGACAAAGTTCTTTTTATTTATTTATTTATTTATTTATTTGTCCAATCCTACTTCTGCCACCTCTCAAATTAGCCGTCTTCCATCTTTCCTCCGTCATGCAACTTTTCTCCATCCAATCCAACGCAGGACAACAGAAAAAGCATTAGCAGGCCACATGGAAATGTTAGATAATGTGAATTGAATTAGAGCAAATCTCAAGTAGCATTACAGGGATATTTCTGTGCGAAAGTGAATCAATACACCCTGTCCTAGTTTTACCCCAATTGCAACACTGGCAGACTTCTTGTGTCTTGACCAGTCTAGGTCCTGTTATTTTTTGTGTGTGTGTGTGTCAACATTGAACACTATTAAAAAAATATTATATAACTGCATTGCTGCTTCTGTATTCTCTGAGCGACGCAATCTGAACGCGTGATTGATTATATTTTCTTATTTATTATATGACCAGGCAAAAGAAATCCATGAAAATCTAACAAGGCTCGATGCATGGCAGACATTTACTGCCTGCAGATCCATAAGGTCATTATGGGGTCTTGATTCATCATGTTTGACTGAGCAAGGTTAGCATTATCTATAAAAGTAGGAAAATAAAAACCTGATGGCTTGTGTATAACTGTCTATACGTTGTTTAGAAAGTTGCGCAAATTGTAAACAGTAAACAGCATTTACTCTCGGTAAAGTAAAATAAATTCAAATTTTGTGTGTGTGTGTGTGTGTGTGTGTGTGTGTGTGTGTGTGTGTGTGTGTGTGTGTGTGTGTGTGTGTGTGTGTAAAAGAAAATAGGAATGAATGAGGAATAATGATAAGTATTAAAAATTTAAAATATGATGGATATGTCAGTTGAAACTCTTGTTAGATTATGTAAGATTATGTAAGGCTGTATCATTCTCAGGAGAAAATATATAAGAATATATAATTTACCATTCAATATATAAGGGGGCTCGGTGGCTTAGTGGTTGGCATGTTCGCCTCACACCTCCAGGGTGCGGGTTTGATTCCCGTCTCTGCCATGTGTGTGGAGTTTGCATGTTCTCCCCGTGCCTCAGGGGGTTTTTCTCCGGATTCTCCGGTTTCCTCCCGGTCCAAAAACATGCACGGTAGGTTGATTGGCACCTTGGAAAATTGTCCCTAGTGTATGAATGTGAGTGTGTGTGTGTGTCCTGCGATGGGTTGGCATTCCATCCAGGGTTTATCCTGCCTTAATGCCCATAGACGCCTGAGATAGGCACAGGCTCCCCGTGACCCGAGGGAAGATCGGATACAGGGGTAGAAGATGAATGAATGAATGAATACCATTCAATATAATAGGTCATATAATAGTGAGACTTTGTAAATCAACTTACAGAAAAGAGATATAGAATCTATGGGAGAAACACCTAAACTATTCCTGTAAGATACTAAAAACTCTTGTTACTTAAGTATGTAAGTTCACTGTTAACTAAAAAGGACTTACCCAAGACTTTTCTTCTTTCCCCCACAGAACACTGATGCAAATTCTTTTTAACAGCTCTAATGTTACTAATGCGCGCTTAATGAGGCAGACATTTCAGCCTAAACATTGGTTTTAAAAATATAAATGAATATAAACATGGCAAAATTTAAGAAGTATTCATTTAAGATAGATTAAGACCATATTAAAAATAATACAAATGACCTCAACCGATTCCAATACCTCGCTATCTGAAATGAAGATTTTTATGTGTGTTATTATTAAGGCACTAGATGTGTGTTATGTGTTATTATAAAATACAAGATTGCTATTTATTTGGCTAGTTCGTGTCTTCAAGAGTAGTTCAAGAGAGAAATGGACAACAATAACCCACTAAAATATAAGGGTACAATGTAGCAATCCATATCTAGCCTATTATTATTATTATTAGTGTTATTGTGGTTGCATTACAATATATATATATATATATTTTTTAAATGACCGTATTAAAGACTTTTGTCGGTTATTGCAGACCATTTGTCATCTTTTGGCCTTGACTAAATAAATAAAAACAGCGCACTAACCCAGTGTCCCACTGAGAACACCTATAATAGCACACATAAATATTTACATTTCAGAAACTATAGTGTTGGAATACTTTAAGATATCGTATATTAGATAGTCGATCTCCAAATGGAACCTAAGCTTTTGCTATTGGGAATTAATGTTGTTGTGATCAATAATTTATCAGTAGTTATTAAAAAACAGCCATAGTTAAGTTGCACTGCTGCATGCGATAACTGCGGCTGCGTACAAGGAATGCCCAGGGTAAAATACAGCGCTAGATCAATAACCAATTGGGATTGTTTTGTGACTAGTCATCCAGGAGTACACAATTTACTGCAACATAAATTTGAGAAGATGAACTTAAGGAAATGGATTTTATTTTTTTAAAAGCTATTAAAAAAATAAAATACTATATATATATATATATATATATATATATATATATATATATATATATATATATAAACACAATAATAATAGTCTGTCATCTCGTGACTCAGAATAAAATAAATAAATAAATAAATAAATAAAATATAATGATATAAGGACACTTGTCATTTTCTTTATAGAGTTTTAATACTACTTTTGGGTGTATGTGTATATGTGTGTGTGCTGTGTGTGTATGTGTCTGTGTTAGGAAGAGTGCTTAAATAAAACATCACTAACTGCATTGGGAAATATTCTACATTTGTTTATTGTCTTGAAGGGTGCCATATGTTCAAATATAAATCTACAAAAACACATTTGTTCACTGAAAGGCAACGCTAAATGCGTCAAATTCAAATCCCACATCATTTTCTGTAGCCCTCAAGAGCTTCAAAAGTGTACGATTCTCTTAAAACAAGCATGTACTAACAATAAACTGCATCCCCCACAATGCATGCCACTACGTTACTCGCAAAATGACGCCATCCCGCCACTAGATTGCAGTGTATCCCACATCGGTGTTTTTCCGAGGGCAATTTTTCCAGCAATCGTAATTGAGAAATTTCTACAAATGATCGTAAAATGTCCAGAAAGCGAAATATTGATGCAGATGGAAGACACATCCAAGAAAAATGGGAACGTGAATACATGTTTCTTCAAGGAGAAAAACCTGTATGACTTTTGTGTTATGAGGTGGTGTCGCTCATCAAAGACTATATACTGTCTTATAGCTACAACTGGACCTTCGAGGGCAACCATAATGCTGATGTGGCCCACGGTGACAATGAGTTTGTCACCCCTGCTACAGAGTACTGTGCTGGTGAAGGGCACTGGTATATTTACAGCACATATTCTATTATCTAAAAAGTGACAGGTCATCCCAGACATATATATATGTGTGTGTGTGTGTGTGTGTGTGTGTGTGTGTGTGTGTGTGTGTGTGTGTGTGTGTGTGTGTGTGTGTGTGTGTGTTTTGAGCTTACAATAATGTTTGTGGCAAAAAAACTGAAAAATCCCCAGCGGGGAACTTCAAAACAGTATGCATTAAGTGAAAAATGTCTGTCAGAGCTGACTGGGTGAAATTAAATGGTAAAACAACATTTCAAAACACAGTGTCAGCTGTCTAAATTGTACCATTTATTTCTCCATGTCTTGGCATCTTTGAGTTTTGTGATAATTATACGGTTCTATCTCTAAAGCCCTCCAACACTGAATCAAAGCCTATAATTGTGTCTGGTTTTGAATTGCCACTGTGTAGTTATGATGCTGTGAAATCAAGGGTAACCCGGCGTTAAGATAATGTGTACTCTTTCCATGGGATAGAGAGAATGAATTAGCACATTTGCTCCCCATGCTCTCTGGGTCCAGGCCACTCCAGAATGGAAATGAGCCATGAATGATGTGATTTGTTGGATGATCCCTGACACCTTCCATGCTTCGGTCCACTGCAGCATACAGCCCGTTCGACAACCGCCCTGCTCAAAACGCCCATTATGCTACCACATTAGTGGTGCACAATAGTACATATTATCACTCATAGGAACAAATGACTTTGTAAGGTTTGCCATGGCTGCACTTCTGGCCTGCATAATTGCATTGCTAGCTCTGGAGGTAGATGTGACACTAATGTTGCAGATACTGAAATTACACCGGGTGTGGCATTTCGACAAAATCCCATGCATGTGAATAAATCTTCCATTACATGTGTGTTAGAGAGGCACTGGGAGCAATGGTGCATTACGCTACGCAGCTGTGCATGGATTACAAATCCCACCATATTAGTGGTCTTTCAACGTATTCCTTAGAATCCAACCGGGTAGTTTAAGCTCTTATCAGTGCAGCAAGATCATGACCACTTATAATAATAGTGCACTGATTTCTATCGCCACCTCCACCCCCACCATGGCAGCCATAACAACTCAAATGACTTTTCACTTAGTTATAAGCACCATATGATCATTATTTGAAGTAGTTTACTGCCATTTTATTTTTCTCCTTAAACGAGACCTTACACCACATTATTAAATATCTCGGCTGCTGCATTGCAGGCAGTTTTTGCTGCCAGTCATCACTTTTGCTAAGGTTGACATATTGCTTAGTTGAGAAAATATTTGAACAATTAGTAACCCTTATATGATCAGAAACGAATAGAGGTATAAATTCTGAAGAAAAAAAAAAGAATAATAATCTCCCCGGTTGCTGAGCAGAAGAAAAAAAACAAGAGGTCCTCAGAGACTCATTAACTAGACAATTAAAACCCATACACAGTAAATATGGCATCCAGACGCCATTAGCCGGTCCAGATCTCTATATTGTATATTACTTACTGTTATTACTACATACCTTGGAATAAAGTTTCAATGCATTTACTGAATAATTCATAGTCCTTACTAAATAGCTGTATAATAATCTCTGAATAATAAGCACGGACATTTTGCTTTCCAATAAGTCATTACAGCATTTATAACTGTCTTGCATTGGTAAACCCAATACTAAGAAAAAGAAAAATCTGTTATTGAGTACGTATAAACTGTAATAGACCCTACTTGAAAAGCAGCTATTAAGGCATGATTACAATAATGCTAAAATAAAAGCTTATATTATAAGTCCTGTTAGTAGTTTTCATATTACTAGCATTGTTTTTTATCGAGTTAATGATTTGAATTGCAAACGTCGATTGTGTTCGTTCAAACCCAGCAAATGCATTCTCTGAAATCACTCCATTCAAAATGGATTGCTTTGTTTTTTCATTTACTCTGGATAAATGGAATATTATTTTCCTCGACAAAGATTATCTCGGGTTCCTAGCAGCGAGCCTTTTTTGTAAAACGTGTCGTTTCTTTTTTTTTCTGGAATGGTGCTTTTCATGTTACTTTAAGAGCAAGGTCTTACCTAAGCAATCAGCCTGTGTACAACAAGATGTTAAGCTGTGTGTAGAAGCTGTCACTGCCTCTCTTTCCTACAGAATAGGACTGTTACTTAGTTTCAAGTGCAGTGCATTTTATTCGAACCACTCGTAGCACCCTGACCGGACCCCCCGAAGTCATTTCCAAAGGCTCCGTTTTTTTTTTTTGAGGTCAGAGCGCAAAAAACAAGACACGGGCGACGCATGTTGTACATTTTAAGAATCTTTCTCCGATCCTTGGCACAGGTGTCAGCAAAGTGATGTTCGTGCTGTGTGGATAATATATGGTCGATATCCAATCAAATCAGTCGCTTTCTTTTCTTGTATCAGCTGCCTGGTGGGGTTTCCATAATCACATATGATTTACAAATTTCATAGTACAGTGGCAATACCCTCTGAATAACAGTGTTTGCAGCAAACCGCTCTGTTGTCTCTTTCACTAAATCTTTACATTTTTTTTTGTTTAGTGCTGTATATGCAATGATTCAGACACACGTTTATACATTGTATTCACACATACCAATTAAGTCTGATTGTATTACAAGGCGAGCCATATTTAATAGGCTAAAATTGCATTTCATTTGAGCCCTGCCATCTAAATGTAACAAATTGTTACAGAAAGAGTCCCTGTATCTGTTGCCATTTCTGTATCTGCTACCCATCAGCTAAACAACAGACAGCTAAAAAAAACAGCTAAAAAAAACAGTTTTACACTCCCATATTGTTTTGTGCTGGATAAGCGGATACAGTTATTGGATATGTTGGCCATGCTCCTTTTCTAAAAGCCTTAATAAGCACTATTTCTGTAACTAGAATGCGTATGAAATCTGTGACTGTTACGACAGTCACATGCCCTTTTGTACGCCTCCACTTACTGTACATCAGAGCCTCACATTAATTCCAGTCATAAAAATAGCAACAGTGCAGAACTTGCTTTTGAAGCAGAAAGAGCGGCATAAATTTTGACCCGACACCAGGGCTTTATGTAAATGGCCCGAGAAACATCACGGTAATGCGTCACACTTCAGCACTGCCACACCTACACTCAACACACAGGCACTGATTAAATAAAGGCCGCAGTCAGGATTTTCAAATGTTTAGCGATTTATAGAAAAGACCCATACAACAAGTTCCCCTGAACAGTGGGGCCATCTATGAATCTATCCATTAGTCTCGTTATCTCTAAGGAGCGGGAACGTTTACCTTATCTTAATCTTTAACGTCCCCTTTATGTCCCCTCTTAACATCCAACATTCATGTTTCATTGCCAAAGTGCACGGCATTACAAGGGCTTCATTCAAGTAATCATTATTTGACAAAAGGAACAAGCTGACCCCTGAAGTCACACACTTATTAAAGCTAAAATCCCTTGGAGTGTTAAAACATTCATGGACAACCATTAGCTTTAATAGATAGCCTTGGTTCACTGCATCCAGGAGGATTGAAATGAGGAACGAATTTGAAAATAGAGTTGCACACCGTGCATTATGTGCAATCTTAAAAAAAAAAAAAAAAGTCTACAAGGGATTAAGGACTGATGTCTGGCTTGCGCCCCAGTGATTGACTGTTTAGGTAGTCTAATGATACAATGATATTCCTAGAGGAGGCGTTTTCTTGGCCTTTACTTTGGCTGTCAATCAGGCATGCACCAAAGCACAGTAAATCCCAAATATAGCATCAAAGCCTCCATTTAAGCCTCATTAACAAACACACTGTTGCCAAGATCAAGTGCTGCTCCTACACCTCAGCGGTTAAGCCAAACGATTTACAAGATCTCCCAAGCAAAAACGTACCTGGCATCCGGGATCCCACAAAACAGTGAAAATCTCCGTCCCGAAATCATCAATGCCTTCACTTTATCTGTTGATACAGTCTTTGCACTGTTATAGAAACACGGAGGTGTAAAACATGATCACGCGGGTGTCATTGTGTAAAATGTCTCGAAAGCGTGATATTGCAGGTTTTTATGTCACTTCTAAATATGTCAGTTTGTTTACTTTAGATTGCACAGCTTGAATCGTGACCACATTGGCTCCACCCCCACAAAAAAAAAGAAAAACAGCAGATTATAGTCTGCATTTAACCCGTGCTGCATTTAACATCATGCTGATCACAATTTTTACACAGGAGTGGATTGAGTTCATATTGAATGCAGATAGTATCCTTAGTTTTTCTTCATAGAAATACCGTTTGTAAATGTGCTACAACCATATGAAACGCAGCAAATCATTTCATTTCTTACACCTTAATCTGGCAGCTAAATGCATCTTGGAGGAATGGAAAGGATTTGCTATTTGGGCTGTGGATGGTTAGAATCTCAAAAACAGAGTGAATACTTGGAAGCCGGACATCTAATTCATTTCAATTCAGTTTTATGTGGATGGCATTTTTAACAATGGACGCTGCCTGAAATAATAAAATTTGAATTTATATAAGAAGTGTATCCTTAATTAGCAAGACAGTGCAACAGCCGCAAGGACAAACACCCTGAGGCGTTATGAGGAATAAACCTATGGAGGAACCAGACTCACAACCAACAAGCATCCTCATCTGTGCGGGCATCATTTATCTACGTATAATCTGGATTTTCATTCACAATTCCACTGAATTGATTATATTTGATTAGCATTAGGTTTATATGTGGTCTGCTTAAATTAATGTTTTCTTTATGATTATTTTTAATATATTTCTTTTCACAATAATTGAATACACCAAGCTCGGTTTATCAAAAGATTTTGTGTTTTTTCATTGTTTAATTTCATTTTGAAATGCCGACTTTTCAATTCATACAGTTCAATTTGCAGTATGTTTTTAGGCTAGTTTGTATTTTATATTTGAAAGTCGAAAGTCTTATGTTTAGTTAGAATTGTATCATTTAAATTGAAAATCCAGGCTCCCTGATTTAATTACAGGCTTCCTCTTTTCCTGCCTTGCTCTTGTTGGTTTCAATCTTTTCTTGGATTTCCTCCAGGTTCTGCTGATTTCTGCCATCTTCCAAAAAAACATGCAGTTTTATGCAGTGGCTGAATTGTCTCTGGATATATATATATATATATATATATATATATATATATATATATATATATATATATATATATACACACACACACACATAATTAATTAATATATATAATTCCTATAATATATAATATATATATATATTAAAATATATATATATAATATATATATATATATATATATATATATATATATATATATATATATATATATATATATATATATATACTAATATATATATAATATATATATATATATATATATACATACGTGCGTGCGTGCGTGCGTGTGTGTGTGGGTGTGTGCAAATGAAAAAATCTGTAGCACTGGAGTAAAAAACCTTGCATGGCATTACAGAGGTTTGTAGAGCCACACACACGCACACACACAAAAAGGTTGGCATCAATCCTCCTTTCACTCTTATTGAATGGTAGGATTGTTATCAGAACTGTCCGCAGCATAGTAGGCAGGCTTCTCACTGCAGCTATCAGATACAGCAGCACACCCCCCCCCCCCCCCCCCCCAAAAAAAAACAACAACATCTACATGGTGTACAAAAACACTTTAATTTCCCCTTACAAGGAGTGTTTTACCATACAAAACTACATTGCTCAAGTTGACCTCTCTCCTGCTACTTGTCTTCCTCTCTTCCTGCCTTCCTTTAGTGCAAACATGCACACAAACTGCTGCTTCCTCTATTCTGATCTACTCTGATCCTCAGATTTCAGTGTTGGACAGCTCCCTGTCTGCCAAAGCACTTCAGTGTTCCATTGTTTCAGTCCCGGCGTCATTAGACAGCTCTCCTCATATTTACAGCCCTTGGCAAGAAACAGCTTTTCCTCTTTCCCTGCCGATGCTGACAAGCTTAATGTTTACACACTGTGGTTAGGGAAAGCAGGTCATAAAAGATGACGATTCGGAAGACTCCGAAATGCATATAGAACGTGAAATTAAACCTAGTCTGTTATTATCACTGTTGTGTACAGGTATGTGATTGTGTGGCGCTGTTTTTCGTACAGGGCGCTAAACTTTTAGGAGGAATTCTGACTGTGCGTTGTGGCAACCAAGGTAAATCCACACTGGTTTCTTGATTACAGTGAGCAATAATGAAACATTTTGGCTATTTAGTCATTGCTTTTGTTATTTATTTCTGAGCTTTAGCTTCTTTTTTTTGCCCGTATACTCCCTAAGCTATTACACATCGTGCCAGAACACGATTCATTACAGCAATTCTGCAATTTAGCTGTAGCCAGCAGCTTGCACTGTGGTGGTCTCACAGCCATCACAATTGTGTATGTGTGGTGTGTGGGTGTGTGACAGAGAGAAAGAGAGAGAGAGAGAGAGAGAGAGAGAGAGAGAGAAGATGAACATTGTATGCTGCTTTTTTATGCAAGCTGACTGAAAAAAAAAAAAAAAAAAAAAAAAGCAACACTGAGACCAACATAGAAGTAGGAGAGCTGAGAAGGAGAGTAGGGAGACACAGTCAGAAGGAGACTGGTAAATTGAAAAAGGGGTAAAGGTAGACATAAGAGTCCTTCCCTGTTAGAAGAGCGAGGAAGTCATTAGAGAATAAAAGAGAGACAGTAGAGACACAGGAAGTGTGCAGACCCACTTTACTCAGCGCAAAGCCTTAGGGCGCTAAATGTAGAGTGACATTTTAAACAGTATACATAATGAATAAGGGCTAGCGATGAGAAAAACACTACTGAGGAATCGCCCCTCGACTGCCATTTTAGGAGCCACACAATTGTGCACACTGCCAGACTTAAACTCTCATCAACAGGCAATGCGCCCCCCCCCAAAAAAAAAATTATATATATATATATATATATATATATATATATATATATATATATATATATATATATATATATATATATATATATATAGTCCCTGACAAAAGTCTTGTCGCTTGTGTACAAATTGACCTGAAGTGCCGCTGAAATATATTTCTAATCAAGATTTTTTTTACAAGAAATGGCTCATTTTAATCCCAACAGCTTTTGTAATAATGTTTCAGTGCAAAACGAAACTGTCAAAAAGTATTCTAATATTCACAGCTTGGTAAAGCCCATTGAGTCCATTTTTGCAAAGACATAAGTGTTGTCGCCTTGTCATATGAGCTTCACCTGTGACTAATAATGGATCAATTAGGTCTCAGGTGTGTATAAAAAGAACCCCAGTACACTAGACCTTCACCTCAACTGCAACTAGACCTCTGCAAACATGCCTAAGATTCACCCTGAGACTAAAGTGTTGATTATCAAGAGGCTGAAGACCAGATCCACTGCTGATGTGGCAGACACCTTCAATGTGTCTCAGCGTCAAGTACAGAGGATAAAAAAAAGATTTGAAGAGACTGGAGACGTTTTTGACAAGCCCAGGTCAGGCAGACCCCGCAAGACAACTGCTCGAGAGGACCGTTTGTTGGCTCGAAAATCCAAGGCCAGCCCATTTTCCACTGCAGCAGAGCTCCACGAGACCTGGTCACCTGAAGTCCCCGTGTCAACCAGAACAGTTTGTCGGATTCTATCTCGAAATGGCCTCCATGGTCGAATCAGTGCCCAGAAGCCAGCACTAAACAAAAGACGATTGAAAAACCGTGTGGCATTTGCCAAGGCCCACAGCCTGCTAAAAGGATGGACGCTGGAAAAGTGGCAGAAGGTGGATTTTTCAGATGAATCTTCTGTTGAATTACACCACAGTCGCCGCAAATATTGCAGGAGACCTACTGGAGCCCGCATGGATCCGAGATTCACCCACAAAACAGTGAAGTTTGGTGGCGGAAAAATCATGGTCTGGGGTTACATCCAGTATGGGGGTGTACGAGAGATCTGCAGGGTGGAAGGCAACATCAATAGTCTAAAATACCAAGAAATCTTAGCTACCTCTTATATTCCCAACCATAAAAGAGGCCAAATTCTGCAGCAGGATGGTGCTCCATCGCATACTTCCATCTCCACATCAAAGTTCCTCAGGGCGAAGAAGATCAAGATGCTCCAGGATTGGCCAGCCCAGTCACCAGACTTGAACATCATTGAGCATACGTGGGGTAGGATGAAAGAGGAAGCATGGAAGACTAAACCAAAAAATATTGATGAACTCTGGGAGGCTTGCAAGACTGCTTTCTTTGCTATTCCTGATGACTTCATCAATAAGTTGTATGAATCCTTGCCAAACTGCATGGATGCTCATGGAAGCTCATGGAAGTCATACAAGATATTAAATTTGGATCTCACAGAACCACTACTTAATTTGCTGACATATTTTTGTATTTGCAGTAAATTTGTTCAATTTCTGTATAGGCGACAAAACTTTTGTCTTGCCAAAATTTGACCTTTCTGTTTTGATTAAATGATAAATCTTTTTTCAGTGAAACTAATTTATTTCAGTGCATTAAACATCATTTGGGAGGGTTTTAGCTGTTCATACGAGCTATTTCTAACACCAATTGATTAATCAAAAGTCAATAATAGCAAGGTTAATAGCAGGTGTTTCTACAAAATAGATAAGCGACAAGACTTTTGTCAGGGACTTTATATATATAATGTTTGAATGCGGCTACCGCACTGAAAATGGCACTGACATAAATGTAAACGGCGAGTAAACCCAGCGACCATAATGACAGCTAACTACATCTATGAAGGTCAAACATATGACAGTAATAACGCAGGTCTATTAACCTGTTTTTGACAAATGCTCTGTCAATGCCGCCCAGCTGTTCCTCCCAACCATTAGGGGTGACAGAGAGCGGCTGGTTGTTCAATAGAGCCTCTGCAACTGAGCAGACCACACAACAACAGGCAAATGGAAGGGCACTGTCAAGTGTAATCCTCTTAAAGTAGATATACAGGCTGTCAGGCCTGTTGCATATTACCATATATCACAGCGCAGCCCGGGCCTAAGCTTCCGAAAAAAACGGATATGATGGGAGAACAGACAGAAATGAAATCCAGAGTTTATAAATAAAGTTGTGGATTCGGTGCCTCAAGAGAAGGTAGTGTTTGGGGGGGGGAGCTTTGACAGTCTATGTGCAAAACTCTTGGTCACGGGCAGGTGAAAGAAAGACATAGCATAAGAGACAGACAGAGTGTAGTGACAAGAGAACCAGACACAATGACAGAGCAGGCATGAGATTCGGAAAGGGGTATCTGTCTTCCAGTTTGAGCCAATGTCATCCTCGCACTAATCCATCAGGAGGAGGCAGAGAGGGCAGAGTGAGGGAAAGGAGCAAGGCAGCAAATAAAAGCAGCAAGAACTGTAATAAGTTTGTGGATAAAATATTTAACATCCTTGCATTAATCCGCTGCCAGTCACATGGAGGGACAGGAAGCTGGAAGGTTTACCTGCCTTCTGCCCTCCATTGAGGACCTTCTCTAGGGCAATTCTTCTATTAACACGATGATGAAGTGCACCGGGCACAAGGATGAGCAACGGACAGTTTATTAACCGCAGACTGGCAAGCGGATGTTTGTCTGATTAATAAACAGGAGACATGCGTCTCTCCCTTGTGTACTGTAAATGCACGGAGGCTGATTAATGGCAGCAGTTTGGGATGTGTAATGAGAGCTGACCCTGTGAACCCAAAGCCCTCACCCACTGTAACAATGCTCACTGGCCCAGGCCTGGAGGGGCGCAGTTGCTAATCTAGGGCACAATATCCACAGCTGCCCCATCTGGACAAGCAGACTGTATACACACAAAAACACACGCATACACAGTGTCCTATACCACCCGACTGTGGCAGACTGAGACACAAGACTAGACCAGGCTAGACTAGTCGTATCAGTACCAATGTTGCTCCAAGCACGATAGCGTTCATTACCATAGGGGTAAGTTACAGCTTCGTATTCGATTATAACCACTTCCTTTGCTTTAGCAGAATCTTTCTATGACTATGCAGACGAGGGTGTGCTAAGATTTAAGTAGTGTTCAGGTTGCAGTCACCTTAACTCCAATTACACACACAGCGCAATGTAATACTGTTCTCATTTTGTTTACTCGCAAGAAAGATCTCAGGCTTATGGCAGATCCAGAGTTTATCTCTGGAACTAAGGGAGTGGTGATAGATGGATGGGGCGCATTTCCATGGCAGGGGTCTTGTTGACACAAACACACACACACACACACACACACACAACACACACATACAAATTCAAGCAAGGAAAACTTTACATAAAACACACTTCTCAGGATGCTCTAAAAGAGTTAAAACAATACTGGAGTGCCCAAAGGTATCGCCTATGGATTCTCTGCTGTGCCACAAAGCAGCATGACTCAGCTACTTTCATCTCCAACACCGGATTTTTATTGGTTGACGAGTAATCAGGATCGTTTGCTGAGGTAATTAGTGAAATGCATTATTACTAGTGGGGAAAAAAAGGTAATGGCTTTGCCTGGTCAGTTCTTTTGTGGTTGAACTCTTTCCCGAACTACTGCATAATATGGATAATATAATTAGCTTAGATTGTATTATTATTATTATTTTTTATATGGCCCCAAGATTGCAATAACTGACCATCATGTTCATTATTATTTCTATAACTTCCACTCTTCTGGGAAGACTTTCCACTTTTAATTTCAGAGTGTAGCTGTGGGGATTAGTGAGGTCAGGTACTAGTGTTGGGTATTGATGCTTGGATGGCAGACATCCCTCAATAGTTCCACAATACCTCCACAAAGAGGTATAACACTAACACCACTATTGTTGAAATAACTGCGAGAGAAAATGCAGGAGAACATATGTTTTAGGTGTTTTCAGGAGATGGTTGGAAGCGGTCGTGGCTGTGGTTTTCAAAAATTGTATATTCAATATGTATATTCAAAAAAAAAGGCAGAGCAGGCATCCTGCAGCGAGAGATTTGCATTTTTGCTTTCTCTTAATGCTGATAAGACTATCCGATGTCAAAATAAGGCACAATGCATCACATCATGTAGGCCTTGCCCACACACTCAGCACTACGACATATTGCATCAAACTGCAGACATGGCACACATGCCCACCTGTATGCACACTCATACACCATTGTCATGACTCATCCACATTCTATACATAACTGTTGCATCAATCACGTGCCTCCACTTTCCCCTTCGAGTCTGACCGCAGACAGCCGGAGTGTTACGCTGTTCAGGGGTTTGTTTTGGGGGCTTTTTATAGGTAACGCGCAGCTTCCTTTAAAAATAAACTTCCTTCAGGCATTTCTAGTACTGCCTCCTACTATGGCTTCTAAATGCACAACCCAAAGTGAGCCGTTCTGACAGAGAAAATCATCCCTCGCCATAACCACTGTCACACTGCCTCTTTTGCTCGTTCAGTCCTGAAATGACTATAAGTCCCATATATATATATATATATATATATATATATATATATATATATATACGCAAAAGCTCCGACTCAATACCAAATACATCTTCGTCTGCTCAAATCCTACTTGCTAACTGACGCAGCTCTGGGAGTAGCGCAAAAAGAAAAAGAAGCTGTTTTAATAAAAAATAGATCCGGCTCTGTGAGCGGAGACAGGGAAGGGTGAAATCCAACCATTGTTCACTCTGACCCTCAAATCTACCTTTTCAATCTCTACTTAATCTTCATTATTCCCCTTACTCCATGGCCTGGCCCGGCTTGCCGGGAACAAGGGGCTACGCAAAAAGGACGCACCAGCAATACACCCACCCAGATGGATGAATAAGAGGCAGTTATTAAGATACATGCCCACAGCCGCAGGAAAATCATACAAGCAAGGTAAAGCTAGAAGTGTGGCTGGTCTTGGCATAACTTCATTCTGCGTGTTCAAATACGTCTTATTATATCCCTACAGTGGCGCAGAGCCTGCTAGGATCAAAGCGTTCAAATCTTGCATTGGAGGGTCTGAGTGCACAGTCTGGCACAGAGTTTTAAGCTATTTAAGCTCTTCCATCCCTAATGAAGCTGTGTGCGTGTGTGTGTGTGTGTGTGTGTGTGTGTGTGTGAGAGAGAGAGAGAGAGAGAGAGAGAGAGAGAATATAATTTCATACAGAGACTTCCTGTGTAACACCTAGAAAAAATGACATGCACATGAATTGAAGTCATGTACCACATAAACCCTGGAGAACAGGTACTGTATAACCATATTTAACCAAACATTTCGATCCCAATTGTGTATCTGCAATCCAGCCAAGTACCTGAACGGATTTTTTTTCTTCTACTGATATATCCGATCTTCCCTCGGAAGGCGTCTATGGGCATTAAGGCAGGATACACCCTGGATGGGATGCCAACCCATCACAGAGCACACACACACACTCACTGACAATCACACACACATTCATACACGAGGGACAATTTTCCAAGGTGCCAAGGCACAATTTTCCAAGGTGCCAATCAACCTACCATGCATGTTTTTCAACGTTTTTTCTCCCCCTCGCACAGGGAGAACATACAGACTCCACACACACATGGCCGAGACGGGAATGGAACCCGGATCTTGGAGGTGTGAGGTGAACGTGCTAACCGCTAAGCCACCGTGCCCCTATTGGTCTAGTTGTAAAAGGTGTTATTTTAATTCCGGGTTCTCTCACCTACCAAAAAAACATGCCAGGAAACACATCCCATACTCTAAACGACCCCTATATGAGCATGATAGTGTAAATGTGAAAATTCTGTAATCTACCACAACTCTTAGAATAAAGGGTATTTTAAATATTATATTAGTTTGTTGCAAATAACCAGTCCTGAAAATGTCAAGTAAATGAGAAAATGTAATTTTTGGGAAATGAATTGTTAATAATAGACCAAGAATATAGCCAACATAAATCATTTACCATCGAACCCTAAAAAATATACAATTACAGTCAGGTACAGTCAAATTACAGCTTTACTGTAATTTCCTGGAAAGTGTATTAATTAAAACAGTAAAAGGAATCAAAGGTGTAGCACCATATGTCAACAATGTCTGTTTGGATCCCTCTTCCTTTATCATTGCCATGAAATAATCACTAAATATAACGAAAGACAAAGAAAGAGACAAGCAAGAGATAATATAGGTATCAATTATTTAGGGTCAAACCCTTTCGGGCTCACTATATTAAAATGCCAAAACCGCGTGACAGAACCATCGAACTCGCAGGCCAGTATATAGCATTATTAAGCTGACACTCACTCACACACACACACACACACACACACACACACTGCTTGTATGCTACCAGGAGCATTAGGATCTGCTTTCTTTAAGTCTATGTACCCACATCTGGCTATAAGGCAAACTGGGGAAATTGGAAACAATAACCACATTTTTTTTCCAGGATAATTTCCAGAAAAGGTTATTAAATGCTGAATGAAAGAGAAACACCAGCGGACTGTTCACTTTGAGTAAAAGCCAGTAGAAATCTATTGTGGATGCCAAAGCATCAACGAAGGCAAAAAAATAAAGGAGAAAAAACAGCTACATCGAACGACAATCTTCATAGACGACGGCACTTCTAGCTTTTATAAACATGAACATCTGTGAGCTCTATAAGTCCGGGGTAATATTTTTTCGGAAGACTGCATGTTTAAATGATAATGATATTTCACAGTGACAGTTGAGAAGGGTCTGTGAGATCATGCACCGTATGTTGAATAGCCCTTTTCATTGAGCATGAGCTGCAGTTTGAAACGATACGGTTGACTGGCTTCACTTGTCTCAGTGGAGGCATGTGAAAGCTTTCACCCTCCACTCTTAGCGACTGCTGTATGAGCCGGAAAAGAGCTGGATGATGTGGTAGGAATTATTATTTGACCCGACCATAACCGCTTCAAGTTGATATGCCATATAGCCATGAATCGAATCACTAATGGTTAGGCATTAAGGATCTACACTTCAGGCATATTTGCTTATATTTATAAAGAAGACATTTTGTGTAGCCGAACATTGGTATATTTTAGATCAGTTCCTCTCTCTGTGCCCTGTGTGTTCTTCTCGGCCTGCCTGTGACAGGTGTTTCATGAGCTGAGCGTTATTGTTCAACATGTACCTATCAATGATTTAATGCCCAACATCAAATGGAAGGATGTTGAGGAGAGTACTCTAGGCAGACAATTCGATTTATAATTCACAGTGTTGCCTGACAGACCCCGCAACTGCTCTTCAAACTCTCTGAAATGTACGTGTGGGGAGCTGGAATTATATAATGCTGCTTTTGGGGCAATTAAACCGATAGAAAGGAAGGTTTGACAAAACGGAAAGATAGAAAGCAAGAACGTGAGCCAGCGAGACTTAGAGCACATTATTCATCTCCTCGGGAGGGCTTACATCATCTCCCTGGAGAAGACTTTGCCATACCAGGATTACAAGAGCAACCCAGACTTTGCTGGTCCAGACAATCGTGATGGCCTCTTTCTCACTCCGTATCTCCGGCGCTCCCAGTCTGCATCTGAGTCACTTGGACGCTCATATGCAAAATCCCCCATATGGCATGCCTCACAAGGCTCCCCAAAGCTGCATTATACATGAATAGCCAGCTATGCATGCGCCCCCTGTTTACGTAGGTACAAACGCCGACATGATTGCAGCTTATAAGACAAGCTTTATGATGCAGATAACCAGGCTGCAGCTGAAACAATATGACTGATGCTAAAGTGTAGTGTTCGCCTCATATATTATTTATTAATGAACCCTTTACTCTGACCTTGAATAAATCTCAAGCAATGGCCTTCTTACAAACCCACAGAGACTGCAACCCAAGTTACAGCTTCTGCAACTTGTGTTTAAAGCTTTTCGAGTTCGGTACGGCACGTTAACAGGACCGTTCCGAATTTTAATAATAAAGCAGCTGTCAAAGGATTTCAGAGAATTATAACAATTTAGAATATTTAAATTCACAGATTAAAAGATTAAGTAAAAAAAAAAAATTAAATAGCTTCTTTTGTTTGAGGGATTCTAAAATAAAACTAAATTAAATTGGCTAATGCCTGTTCTTTCAATCACATTTAATGCTGGTCAGGGATACAGGATATCTGGGTATACACACAATGTATACACACATTCACTTCTATGGGATATTTAGCCAAGCTAGCTTTTAAAAGATAAGAAATTTAAGGAGTGTTCATGATGAACAGTTTTGTTCTGTGAAATCCGACATTTGCATAAATCCTGCCATTTCTTTTACTTGTTTACGTTAAATGCTTTTAAATACAATATGTTTGCTTGTTTTAGAGCATATGGGCACAACAAAGACTTGTCCCTGGATAACAGAGGGAATGCAAGAAAAAAAAGGTTCTTAGGTCCTTCCATAGTGAGAGAAGAGGAGAGATATACTTCTTGTCGAAAGCACCTATGCCCTTTTCCTCCAACCCAGGGAACATGGTAAAAAACTCCAATTCAAGCACCCATAACTCAGGCTGAAGAGCTGCCTGACAGTATTGAGACTCCCAGCAGGTTTGCTGGTTGCTTTGAGGAACTAGATCGGCGGAGTGCTGTCAGGAATGGGCCCGCATATCCCACATCCCTCGCTCTCTCCTACTCTAATTACTCCCCGCTTCCAACATGGTGGCACTCTTCAGAGAATGTGCAAATCTCACTTCAATTCATCCTTCCATCACTGGTAAATTGATACCGGAATACAGGGGGGCCCTGCGGGTGCGGAATTCGATAGAGGGGATCTAAGTGGCTGAGATCAGATATGATGAACTGTAATCCCCTTGGCAACAGCTCAGCTGTGTGTAATACTGTCTTGCTCTCGCTATATTGCTCGTTACACAGTGGGACACGGAGCACGCATTCATAGTCTGTAAATGGGACGAGGGTCGGCGAGCTCGGCGGACGGCCGCGCGCAACTAGGTTGCTGCGTCTTACATGGCCGTAATCTGGATAAATCACACCGCTCTCATAGATCACCATCAGCTGAGCAGGGCTGCAGTGCAGTTCTGTCAAAAGTGAACACCGAGGCTGTACTGCAGCACTCTCCAGCACTCC
The DNA here is from genome assembly GCA_030449085.1 of Kryptopterus vitreolus. Taxonomy (NCBI): domain Eukaryota; kingdom Metazoa; phylum Chordata; class Actinopteri; order Siluriformes; family Siluridae; genus Kryptopterus; species Kryptopterus vitreolus. The sequence goes on from JACRUU010000015.1 coordinate 19,899,148, forward strand.
TGCTCTGGTTTCAGACCCTGACAGATACATCAATCCAGGCTTAAGTACCCAATTACCATAAGTGATGTAAGGTGAGTCTACATGCTGATCCCACTCTAGAGTAAAATTTGATGACAAAAAAAATACTTACGGTTATAATGTTAAAGTCAAGGAAGGTTTTTTTTATATATTAAGCTTAAACAATAATGGCTTACAAAAAGCACAGCTATCACAGCTGTAGTTTTGAAGTGCTGTCCTTTTGGGCAAGAGTGATTCCTTTTAGCTTGCCTAGGGTTCATTTCCACGTACATTTAAAGAATGATGGTAAAATTCTAGATTCTTCCCGGAGCATCCATTTCGCAAATTAAATACGGTGTTATTAATTATACATGTTTTTCTTCGACACGCATTCCGCAAATGTTTTCCTTTTCGGGCATTAATATTTTAGCCTCTGCCATAACATCCCCATTGTGTCCGAGATCTCTGCATTCCATTGGACATTTTGCTCCGGAAAAAAAATAATAATAAATTCACTCGGTGACATTAAGGAAGCCTAAGATGGCCTTCAGTGCCACTTTTCTGAAGCCAAATATTTGGCCACGTCAACGTTCCTGCCTCCCACTGGAGTGTTATGGGTCAGGCATACAACAAGCCGAAATGTCAGTGACAAACAAGGCTGGGTATGAGAGGAACCTCTGTCCAGCCTGACAATAGAGGGTCAAAGGACATCTTGCCCACTGTATAGCCAAATGTCCTCATATCCCATTCACTGTGGAAGTAAAAATATTTCGGCTCATGCTTGGACATATCATTTCCGTGTCAGAACGCCGAGCGCCACTCTCGTACGGTCCGTCTGTCTTCCTATCTTCCTATACCACTTGTCATTTTTGATTGGTAGCCGAGGGTCACATGACAGTCTTGTTGCTGGTATCTAGGGAGAGCAGTGTGTTGATGGCAGGAGAGCCAGAGCCCAGATGACCTCCCTTGGGTCTGCTCTAAATGGATTCCTGTTTTTTCATCACTAATCCTAATGTTTAAGCATGCGCAACACCAAGACTGCTGATGCTAATGCTGACGCCGCTGCAGCGGGTATGCTCCAGGTTAGCACATCAAAACAGCACTGCGTTCGCCTTCGCACCTTTTACCTGAAATGCCTCCGTTTTGATTGACTCGACTGCTATTTCCTAGTTGCTGTGTTTTGCCAGGGCTCTAGCCTTGCGTATACATTCCCTCCCTCGACCGTTTTTTTTTTTTTTCCCCTCCGCATGCTTTCATTCCTGACAAAGAATCCGTTCTAGCACACTACCTTCTGACTCTTACCATTCGAACATGGAAAATGTGTCTGGAATAACAATGATAAGTCAGTTGGTGTGCCTCTCCCCCAATTCTACTGCCAGTCAGCAAACCGCTCTATTGCTCCACACCTCCTCAAACAGGAAGCAATGAGGCTGCGAACAGAGCATGTGCACCAAACAGAAACACAGACACAGGATACAAGGGGGCACTCACACACGCGCACGCACGCGCGCGCAAGGTACACAGGCAGGCTGTTTAAAAGAGTGAGAGATAAAGCCAGGGAAAAAAAGATGAGCCAAATAGCTTAACAGGAAGGAAAAGAAAAGAGATTCACAGGAGGTGGACAGGAAGAAGGGGAAGTGCGGTATGGCTGGAGACAAAGGAAGCGAGGCTCTCAGATATCACTACCATTCCTAATAGATGGCAGCAGAACAAACAGAGATTAATACAGACATGCCGTGCGAGGTGGGACGGGCTTGAGTGATATTAAAATGTTGTTAGTCTCTCTGATCCAATCCTCTTGGCTGGAATATAAGCGCAGCCTCTCCCAATGTATTATCATACAAATCTCACCTAAAGATGGATGTTCATGCATCTGGTCACTATAGGCCATTTCATCATGCACTTGCCCAGAAGACAGTGTTTGCAGGCTCTGGCTAGAGTGGAATAGATTACATTAAATTGTGATAGATTACCTTTCACAATATGGCAGAAAGAAATTGAAGTCTATTTTACAAGCAGCCGAACCTCATCCTTTTATTGCCACTGAGAATAAACTTAAAATTGTCACACATTTCCAACAGCAACACCTATCTTAGGATGCAAAGGCCATGTGGTATGTGTGTGTGTGTGTGTGTGTGTGTGTGTGTGTGTGTGTGTGTGTGTGTGTGTGTGTGTGTGTGTGTGCGCGCGCTCCCAATATCACTAGCCTTAAGGGCACCTCCCAGTCCTGCAAACGCATAAAGCTGTAGTCATAAAAAACCTCGGCACTGTAACCATTGCTATCTTCATCATGCCTGGGGATGTGACAGAGATGTCGTCAACACATAAATAATTGAGAGCCATCAGGTCTGTTCAGGCTTTCAACCTTAACCCACAACCAACCCCCTGCTATCCTGCCCTGGTTCATGGCTAGTTCAATACTTGCCCTTAAGTACAGTATTTCCAGAAAGAGGGCAAAAAGCATGCCATTGGTACAGAAAAAGATACATAACAATCATATTAATAAAGCATATATATATATATATAGTCATATAATAATAATATCTATATATATATATATATATATATATATATATATATATATATATATATATATATATATATATATATATATATATATATATATACATATTATAAGCTATTACTATTCATTTTATTAACCTCTCGCACCTCTCATATTTATGCACGTGTCTAATTAAACCTGTCTGCACGTGGATTTCTATTTTCAGTGCTTAAACCAGTGCAAAGTACAAAGTACAACATTACACTGTACAATAGAAATTGATTATTAGTTAAGTGTTTAGTCTGCAAATGTACTTTAGTTTTTATTTAGTCTAAACATGTCACATCACTTGTCCAAACAGCTAGAGTTTCAACTGAAGAGTGTTTAAGGAATGGACCAGATATTCCTCTCACTTCATAAATTGTCAGTCACACAGAAGAACGTTTTGCTTAAAAATATAGTTTACTTTCAAACCTATTCAAAATTCGAAATAATATTCAAATTTTAATTACAATTTTATTTCAGAGTTTCTTCTTAATTATGTCAGTAATAATACCAACCAAGTCAAAATGCGATTAGTCAGGATTTTCAGCTTTTAAATATTGTTGTCAATTTCTTTTTATCTTTTTGTTTTATTATATTAGTCATACAGGGGGCACGGTGGCTTAGTGGTTAGCACGTTCGTCTCACACCGCCAGGGTCCGGGTTCGATTCCCGTCTCGGCCATGTGTGTGTGGAGTTTGCATGTTCTCCCCATGCCTCAGGGGGTTTTTCTCCGGGTTCTCCGGTTTCCCCCGGTCCAAAAACATGCACGTTGATTGGCACCTTGGAAAATTGTCTCTAGTGTATGAATGTGTGTGATTGTAAGTGTGTGTGTGTGTGCCCTGCGATGGGTTGGCATTCCATCCAGGGTGTATCCTGCCTTAATGCCCATAGACGCCTGAGATAGGCACAGACTCCCCCGTGACCCGAGGGAAGATCGGATAAAGCGGTAGAAGATGAATGAATGAATGAATATTAGTCAAACAATACTGTGAACCAGCATATAAACTCTGAACTGATTTTACAAATCACACTGTGTGTTAATGAACTCCAAATTAAATTCTATGTACATTTCTGAAATCATCATCTTAAAGTTGATCATTGATAGTGACAATCACAATTGGTGGTCTGTTTTTTTTTTTATGACCCTGCGTTCTAAATAAACAGCCTTCTGGATTTGATTAGAGAAGAACATTTAATTAGTACACAGAATAGTGCTAATTCCCCACTGTGCCTCATCCTCTGGCTACAACTCATGCTGGTACCATTAATATTTCTCCCCATTTCTGAATAGATGCAGTGATTTCAGTTAAGCCTGGTTATCACACTGCTTTGAGAAGGCAGTTCCTTTTTTTTTTTCCTGCAAAAAGCAGGCATGAATACAGAGAGCGATTTGTATAATAGACATGTACCGAGAGAAATGCACTTAACAACAAACATAATTTTCTCCTTACAGCTCTTTCATATCTATAATGAAAACCTCTCCGGAGTCAGATCCTCCCCTCTTTCAGTTGTGCTCCTAGCGGTAGAGCTCTCAGACTAGTTTGCGGCCGCTGTCTACAGTCTATCCGCCATACCTACTGCAGTACTCATATCTTCACTTATCTAAATGGAATCTTTTCCTTGAGACTTGATCTGTGCTGACAGGGGGAGCAGTGCCCTCTCCTCTTAAATTCTTCTCTCTTCACTATTCTCGCCTTGCTGCCTCGTTTGCGCTGTGTCTAAAGGTTGCACCTGATAAGGACACATATCTATGCTTGATCAGGATTGAGATAGGACCCACTAGTGCTACAGAAAACAAATGGAATATTGCAACAAGCCACACTTATACAGGAATACACCGGTCCTGATAATTGATAAGCAAAAATGGTGAAAAACAGTCTTGGGTGACAGATCCATATCCAAGTGTGTAGGGAAAAAGCCCGGACTCATGTGAGCCCTCATTACCATGCACAGCTAATGAGCACAGCCGAACCAGCACTATGAGCCTGCTTGACTGGCTCTTTTGTAAGACTGATCTGAAAAGCCGTGTCTATGCGAGTATATCCACTGTGCGACATACTAACTCGCCTTTGCATAAACAAGCAGAGGAAAAACGAGCTACTGCATGACTGAAAATAATATAACATAAAATCCCTAAGCCAGACACTGGGATAAATTGAGGGGGTAAAAAAGTTAGATATAGATATTGACTGCACAAAACATATTGTGTTGCTAAAGTGGTGCGTAATTAAACTTACGTGTTCTGAAGCGGTGGTGAGGACGAGTGGGTTTTGTAGAAGGCCCCTTGGAGGCACGTCCGTGGTTTAAGCGCTGGGTAGGCCTAGTAGATGTGCTGATAGGTGGGGGCATTTGGGTAGTGGCTGTGCTTTTCACTGTAGAAGTAGTGGTAGTTGCCGTAGTTGTGGTAGTAATGGAGACTGGGCTCGGTGGCACGGCTCTGGACGAGGGATAAACATTTCGGCTGCCACCTGCACTTGGCTTTCTGACGGTGGTACTGCGTGGTGTCACCTCTTTCTCCCCAGGCATAGCTGTGCCATTCCCTCGCGTGCCAACCCGGTTATGGAGGTGTGGAGCTCGGTTCCCAGAGCCTCCCTCCACTGCCCCTGCTCCTCTTGTCCCACTACTGTTGCTGCTGTGGTTTGAGGATGTGCCTGATTGAGTCCTGCGCACTGTAGAGGTTCCATCTGCACCTGAACCAGGAACTGGCCCATTAGTATTGCCTGGGGAGGTAGTGGACATAGTGGCAGCATCTGGGCCCTTTGGCAAGGCAGTAGGCTTTGAGAGGAAGATGGGGTCTTGCCCATTACCCTTGGCATTCATCAAGTCAGTGGGCATGTAGTCCTGGACTGAGCCTACCACAATCCACTTGAGGAGCATGAGACTGAGGCCAAGTCCCACAAATCCCATTACCAAGGGCACAGCACACAGCCATGTCTGCTGGCGGGGCCACATGGCACAGGGGCCACAGCGGAGGGGCCCTGGGACCCGGGGAGAGGACTCTTCAACCCCGGGCTCTTCCAGGGTCATGGTCTCCATGGTGGCCCCTAGAGCTGTTCTCTCACTCATGCTGTTGGAGTTTAGGGCCTGGCTAGGAAGCGATACAAGCAGGGGAGGGGGATAACCAAGAAACCAGGGTTGGGCATCTCATTAACATTCAAACATGCACTTATCCACAGCTACAGAGACAGATGCAATCTCTGACAGATCATATTAACAGTGTAAAGGACCTTAGCCTACACATAACTACCTGAATACAAATTCTCAACAACACAATGCACAATAATCACAAGCCAGGAATAATTGCGCACACAAACATGCTGTAGCACAGACACACACACACACACACACGTTCAGATAACAGAGGTAAGTGAGGAAAGGGAAAAAGGGGGGTGGGGGGGGGGGGGGGGGGGGGGGGGTAGAGAGACGTGCCTCTATCTAGTTCAGTGTCCAGAAAGCTAAAGATAATTCCCAAGATGCTCCAGCATGGAGAAAAGGTGAGAGCAAGAAAAAAAAAAAAAACAAGGTTGACAGACAAAACAGTGGAACGAGGACACTGCGGCTACATTAGAAGCGCGCATAAATCCAAGGCTGAGTGAGAATGTACACGGCAACTCCCTGCTGCAGCCCCTCTCACAGCTGCACCAACGCAGCAACCATCGCAGCTGATGCAGCCCTGCCTTTCAGCATTTGTGTCTGTGGGTTTTCACTGGAGATCTGTAATAGCGCCGGGGAGTGAAAGCTTCGTTCCGAAGGCACGTCGTCTGCCGCTCACTCTTTCCACACGCATGCCAAGCGTGCTCTCCTCATCTCTCTTCACTCACCAGTGGCTCTCCAGCCAGATTCGGGTAGCCGGTAATCTCCTCCCCAGGAGAAAGCAGCTGAGCGATGGACAACGATCCAGGGGAATTAATCACACAGGGCAGAGAGAGGGGCTAAATCCATTTGATCCTTTTTCAACAATCCATGCCCTTAGCTAGACCCTTCTGCCATACACACGCGCACACGCACCACGCACACACACCCAGACAACTGTCCAAGGTCCGTCCATGCGCTCAGATTGAACAGCAGCGCAGCCTCCAAGTCTCCTACATTCCCACACTAAGAGACACAGACACTGGCACTAATACAGTTAAAGAGAGAGAGAGAGAGAGAGAGAGAAAGAGAGAGAGAGAGCACCAGAGTGCTAGTGGAGAAGGGGAGAGGATGTGAGTGAGCATGAGAGTGAGGGAGAGAGCGAGAGAGAGAGAGAGAGAGGGGGGAGAGAGAGCATGCAAGTAAGACGAGGATGGGAGGAGGAGGGAGCGCTGCTCTGAAAACTGATGCGGCTGCTTTTCTTAGAGGCTGCAGTCTGTGCGTGTGCGTGCGTGTGCGCGTGTGTGTGTGCGCGCGCGCGTGTGTGTGTGTGTGGAGGGTTGGACTGTGAGTGATGCTGTCTTTCTGTTTCCTCCTTCACCTGCTTCTTGCTCCTGCTACAGTTTCTATTAAGTGTGACGAGCATATATACGAGCAGTGACAGATTCAGCAGGAAAGGAAGAGTATAAAGGAGGGAGCAAATGCAAAAAGCCCACAGAGTAAAAAAAATATACAAAAAAACGAACAAACAAAACAAACAAAAAAAATGAATGAGAACAAGATGGTGACAAGGGGAGGAGGAGTGGAATGAAAGTGGAGTATGCAGTAAGTGTGAGGCAGAAGCATACAATGCAAAGCCTGAAGGCTTACACACACTCTCCCTGGCTCCCTAGAGGCACACGGAAAAAGAAATGAAAGACATAGTTAGAGAACGTGGAGAAGGAGAGAGGTGTGTGCTTTTGTAGCCATGAATATATACATACTACACAATCGCTACGTGCTTTAGCAGGAGGCTGAGGGTCAGAATCATACCACAAGCGTCACAGTGGAAATGCAAGTTGGGTATCAGTAACCCGAACGGGTAGGAAAGCAAAATAGTTCAATATGTTTTAATCTGGAAACATAAATATGCTAAATTATGAAGTGTGTTGAGTGGGATTCGGGTGGGTTCGGTGTGGGGTTAGTACTTTTTTGCGAAAATGTTGAAAACACAGACTAGTCGAAAGCACCTACATGCTATAGCTGGATCTTCTGAGTTGACACAAAGCATAGTTGACAGTTTAAGTAGAGAGGGTTCCTTGGCATGACTGCTTGGATGTTGTGCCTCCATGGAAACTAGAGTTTCTACTTTAATTTAATAGACAGCTGCTGTATTGTGATGAGAACACAGAATCAGAACACTCCGGCTTAAAACCACTAAGGCTTAAAACCACTTGTATTCTTTGTAAGAATACAAATGTGGAGTGCGATGTATGTGTGAACAAAGGTGCAACATTTCACGCCTTTCCAACTAAAAATGTAAACACTGAAGAAATACATGGTGTAAATGGAGCAGGAAATAACAAGGGAAAAAAAAAACATATAGCTGCCCATTGCACAAAGGAGATAATTTTGTTTTCTCTCTCACTCTCACTCTCACTCTCTCTCTCTCTATACACACACACACACACACAAACATACAGACGTGGACAAAATTGTTGGTACCCTTTGGTCAATGAAAGAAAAAGTCACAATGGTCACAGAAATAACTTTAATCTGACAAAAGTAATAATAAATAAAAATTCTATAAATGTTAACCAATGAAAGTCAGACATTGTTTTTCAACCATGCTTCAACAGAATTATGTAAAAAAATAAACTCATGAAACAGGCATGGACAAAAATGATGGTACCCCTAGAAAACACAGAAAATAATGTGACCAAAGGGACATGTTAATTGAAGGTGTGTCCACTAATTAGCATCACAGGTGTCTACAACCTTGTAATCAGCCATTGGGCCTATATATATGGCTCCAGGTAATCACTGTGTTGTTTGGTGATATGGTGTGTACCACACTCGACATGGACCAGAGGAAGCAAAGGAAAGAGCTGTCTCAAGAGATCAGAAAGAAAATTATAGACAAGCATGTTAAAGGTAAAGGCTATAAGACCATCTCCAAGCAACTAGATGTTCCTGTGAGTACAGTTGCACATATTATTCAGAAGTTTAAGATCCATGGGACTGTAGCCAACCTCCCTGGACGTGGCCGCAGGAGGAAAATTGATGACAAATCTAAGAGACGGATAATCCGAATGGTAACAAAAGAGCCTAGAAAGACTTCTAAAGAGATTCAAGGTGAACTTCATGCTCAAGGAACATCAGTGTCAGATCGCACCATCCGTCGTTGTTTGAGCCAAAGTGGACTACATGGGAGACGACCAAGGAGGACACCATTGTTGAAAACGAATAATAAAAAAGCAAGACTGGAATATGCCAAACTACATGTTGACAAGCCACAAAGCTTCTGGGAGAATGTCCTGTGGACAGATGAGACAAAAATCGAAGTTTTTGCCAAGGCACATCAGCTGTATGTTCACAGACGAAAAAATGAAGCATATCAAGAAAAGAACACTGTCCCTACTGTGAAACATGGAGGAGGCTCTGTTATGTTCTGGGGCTGCTTTGCTGCGTCTGGCACAGGGTGTCTTGAATCTGTGCAGGGTACAATGAAATCTCAAGACTATCAAGGAATTCTAGAGAGAAATGTACTAGCCAGTGTCAGAAAGCTTGGTCTCAGTTGCAGGTCATGGGTCTTGCAACAGGACAATGACCCAAAACACACAGCTAAAAACACCCAAGAATGGCTAAGAGGAAAAAATTGGACTATTCTAAAGTGGCCGTCTATGAGCCCTGACCTCAATCCTATTGAGCATCTTTGGAAGGAGCTGAAACATGCAGTCTGGAAAAGGCACCCTTCAAACCGGACACAACTGGAGCAGTTTGCTCATGAGGAGTGGGCCAAAATACCTGCTGAGAGGTGCAGATGTCTCATTGACAGTTACAGGAAGCGTTTGATTGCAGTGATTGCCTCAAAAGGTTGCGCAACAAAATATTAAGTTAGGGGTACCATCATTTTTGTCCATGCCTGTTTCATGAGTTTATTTTTTTACATAATTCTGTTGAAGCATGGTTGAAAAACAATGTCTGACTTTCATTGGTTAACATTTATAGAATTTTTATTTATTATTACTTTTGTCAGATTAAAGTTATTTCTGTGACCATTGTGACTTTTTCTTTCATTGACCAAAGGGTACCAACAATTTTGTCCACGTCTGTATATAGATATACTGCTGTTCTGACAGATGTCCAGAAGACAATCATTGACCCCCTTCACAAGGAGGATAAACCACAAACATTCATTGCCAAAGACGCTTTCTGTTCACAGAGTGCATGTGAGTGCAAAGGGTGGAGAAGCTCATAGCCCAAGTCCAGTGTTAAGTTTCTACAGTCTGTGATGATTTGAGGTGAAACGTCATCTGCTGGTGTTGGTGTGTTTTTTGAGAACCAAAGTCACTGCAGCCATTTATCAAGAAATTTTAGAGCACTTCTATTAACCAGCTTTTTAAAGATGCTAATTTCTTTTTTCCAGCAGCGTTTGGTTCCTGCCCACACAGCCAAAGCACCAAAAGTGGGTTAAATGACCGTTGTGTTGGTGCATGACTGGCCAGCAAACTCATCAAATGCAACAACAACAACAACAAAATGCAGATGAGCTGAATTCCACTGTCAAACCACCTTCTAACACCACCTCAGCAGAGCAGCACAGACTGATCACCTCTATGTCACACAGAAATTACAGCAAAAGGAGCCTCTACCAAGTATTGAGTACATATACAGTAAATGAACGTACTTTCTAGATGGACAACAATAAACTAATAAATGTTTGTTTTTTTTATTGGGCTTATGAAGTATTCACATTTTTTGTTATTCAAATGAAGCTTTTCCATGATATGCTAATTTATTAAGATGCATATTAATTATTAATTAAGTGCGTATATATGTATATACATCCACGCACACACATACACACGCGGGGCAGTTATGAAATTTCGAACTTTATGGTAAACAATGCTGCAATGAAAACAAGCATGTTCTATATGTAGAGAAGGGCCAACTTTAAGTGTGTATACGGTACATATTATATAAGAAAGATTAAGTTGAATCAATAGCATTTTTAAACATAACAATTGCCTGAAATCGATTTGTATGCAGCAAGGCTGAATAGGATGTTTAAGGACATCCTTTATATCCTTTATATCCGGAGAGCTTCTAGATGGACTCTCAGTCCCTTGTGTTCACAATGTGCCACTTATTCCTTGTAAATTTCTTAATCAAAGCATGTGGATTCAAAGAGTTCTCTCAGTCAAAGACGTCATAGTGAGCCGTCACGTTCCTTGCAGAATCTGTAATGCGCAGTTAAGATGGAGTGCAGTTAACATGGGAATGTGCCGGTTATGAGTGACAGATTTTCCGCAGCAACAGTAACACAAGCCTGTCGCTAAAGTGAGCCCTGGCTCTTGAATTATAAAATGGGGGAAGCGGAGCTCCATTTGAAGGCTTTTTTTTTTTTTTTACCTCTGTGTCAGAGAAAGACACATCTGTGTTAGGCTTTTAGAGGTGCACAAGAAAAAGTGCTGCAAGGATGCCAATGTCCCAAACTTGGAAAACCCAGGCACCCACAGAAAACCTTCTGGTTATTACCACTGTGTTCCATGGTACATAATAAGCACATGCCAAATGCTACGGACAAACAAATGCATATCCATTCAGACTGCGAGCTTTGAGCTTTGGAGAGTGTGAAAGGCTCAGCCGTTGCTGGCGTGAGCTGTGTATAGAAGAGCAGAATTAGAGTATGGGGTAAACAGTCTGTTACAGAAAAGCAGCATGCACTCTGTACTGACTACCAGCAGGTGGCAGGGTTTTTTTTTTTTCCTGTTTATGAACTGTGAAAATGAAACAATACGCCAGGATTTTTTTTTTTTTATATATTAAAGATACATGAATATTGAATTCAAGATTTCAATATTAGTGTATAGAATGTCAAAAATATGAACACCTTGTTTGACCACCATTTGCTAATTAATTATTGGCCCTCTTTATATTACGGATATAAATGAAACAAATATTCACTCCTTTTGTGGCCACAACAAAGAGTCAATTGTTATGGTGTTGTTTACCTTTATCTTACCGACAGTGCAAGCAAATACAGCCATAGTTTTCAATACTTTCAAAATGGTCATTGAAATCCGGAAGAATTAGGATATGTAAAGAAATATACAGAGACAAATTAACTCCTGTATTGTGCAACCTAATTAATTATATGGATATCCAGAGGCCATCTTTTTTTTCTCCCCCTAAAATATCAGATTCACAGCAAATTTTTTTCCATGATCTTGTGATAGCAACATCTGCATAATCAGTAACAGTTCCATTTACATCCTTGCAACATCTGTGCCAGTGAAATAATGAACTAGATAGTGTGTTTTTGTAGTATCTTCTAACATTCAAGCAGCTGTCAGTAAAAATGTCTGCTCTAAGGGAAAAATCTGCTCTCTTTGGCTGCCTCGGGCTCTGTAAATGAAATTACAGTCAGCTACTGATGTGGACCAGCAACGTGCAGCCAACAATTAGGACAATCACTATGCATGATGATATAGAAAGAGATTTTTCCCACTAAAATATCTAAGCCTGCAAAATATAACTAACTAAAAAAAAGTTAATTATAGGACGAAATGAGTGGAGGTATCATTGTGTCCTGAAGGCGGTGGAACTCATCAAAATATTTGTAAAATTCCTTCTATTGGTTCGAGCCCTTGTTCAATCTGTGAAGAATGAATTTGTTGTTGTGAATGGAGCAACATTCAGCTGGCTATGATAGCCATGAGACGGGGCCCCTGGAGAACAGTGGGTTAAGGGTCTTGCTCAAGGACCCAAGGGCGGCAGCTTGGCGATACAGGGGCTCGAACCGGGACCTTCCGGTCACCAGCCCAGAGCCTTAAACCAATGAGATACACCCATCCCAGTTGCCCCCTTGCTCAAGAGCTCAACAGCGCAGGCTTAGTGGTGTTGGGGCTCAAACCACCAGTCTTATGATCAGAAATCCAGCGACTTAGCCACTGGACCACTACTGCCCTCACATCACATTACACAATACACAACATACAGCTACAAAACACAGAGCTGAGGACTAGACTAAGTTGTCCTAGCCACATAAAGTGTATCATGCGCAAAACAAAACAGTGTAGAACAGACAACACGAGGACAAATATACAAACAGCATTGAGCAGTAACCAATGTATATATAGTGCAATCTGAAAGGTCTGACACTAGGATTTGGGATAGGACCATACAACAATACAACGATTTGAAATGGGTGGGAAAAAAAACAATAATATCACAAAAATGCAAAAATAAACCTGAGTGACCTCACCACAAACCACAAATCAAGCTGCAAGTCAAGTCTGAAATATGCTTCGAAAAATCATGTGGTCTGAGTAAACACATAAAAATGAATCTGTTACGTTGATTTTTTTTTTATCATTTACATTATTATAATTCATAAACTGGAATACAATGGTTTAAAAAAGGAAAAGAAAAAATGTACTATCATTTAATTCATAATAATAAATAGCAGCGAAAGAACAGTAAATAAGGTTTGCAATTACAACCATTCGGTGTGTCATTAAAAAGTCAAAACGAAATGTACGAAATGAGGCTCAGGCTGATTACTCTCCGGCATGGACAGTAGATTCATGCAGTACCAGAAATGTCAAATGGTTATACTTGGTGAAATAGCTCCTTGATCTTCATGCACAATAAATCATTACAGTGATTTATTTAAGCCTGCATCTCTGACACATCCAGAGGAGTAGTGATTGAGTAGGCTCATGTGAAATGCAATAGTGGGCCTAATAAACATGAACAAGGTGGATTACTTTCGTGATCATTGATTTTCTTCAAAATGCCTTTGGTAGTGCAAACATTGCCCAAACAAAGTGCTTTATTATACAATGGGATGAAGACAGAACCATCAATTTTTACTTGGTCTGATACGAAAGAGCTGTCAACCTTCCTGTTTAGCACAATTGCTATTCAGAAGAGATGTGGCATGATTACAGACATGAAGCCCTTGACAAATAAATTGCAATCATTTTTCAATAGGTATGTTCGTTAAGCATAACATATTTGCACCTGTGATATAACCCAGTCTCACGCCATATGGTTTATGAATCCTAATTACTGCTCGTTTCTTTCTGCCCAATCATTCTATAGTATGAACAGTTAGCATTTAGGCATATACTTTGCTTAAAGACAAAATATAGGCATAGACTGAAGGAGAATTTAGAAAGTGGTGCATATACAAACTCTCCAGTGTATTCTGTACACTCGAGTTACTACTTAGATGATTAGCATTCAGGCTTGAAACCATAAACAAGGCTTTGTCTGCACTGGCGTTCTGATGCACAGCTGTCACTTTGCTTCATGGACCTACAATTTCAAGGTGCTCCTTCTCAAGGGATTATGTTTACTGACCTATGAGACAAACTTAAAAGCTCCTTCTCTTATAGTTGGATTTTATTTGTCTAAATCTTTCCCTTCATCTTTGCTCCGAGTAATGTCAGCTTTCCAATCATATTTGATGGGTTTTGTTATATTCCTTTTGCATAACAGCCTTTCCTTCAGCTCTTGTAATTATAAACCCTTTTGCAGTTGTTGTTGTTGTTTTTCATTATTCCCAGAGGCTCATGCATTGAATTGTGGTTCATGTCTGATGGATGGAAGAGGAATGGCAGACTTTATTCTGTCGCCCTTCAAAATGCTCAAACAGAAGAGAAAACAGCTGGAAGAGCAGAACGATATTTTTCAAAGCTTTGAATGGGCAATGGTCATTTTCATCCTAAACGTATCCAGCTGCCTACAATGTAAGATGAAACAAATATTTAAAATATTTCTTTAATAGGTAGGTGGAAGTGTTGTTCCTGTCTGAGCATATAGGCACAAATGTGTAATCAATAGTGGTCAATGTGAAGAATTTGTGAAATTCAGAGTGCACATGGATTTGTAATGATAATTCAGATTCATTAAAAAAAAAGACATTATGGAATTCCTTCCTTTGGCAATTTCCCACACGTTTTCCTTCATTGGAGGTCAAATAAATTCTGTTTATCAACACCGTGTGTTCATTGTGCACATAGTTCAAATAATGAGTCCTATTTCGCTATGCCAAAACTGACAAACAATGAAATGTTAGAATTGGAGTCCGGTTGCAGATTGGAATTATTACACAAAGCTCTTTTTCAAACTCAGAAATCCATTTCCATTATATCAGCATTGATACTCCTTTAAGGATTATGTAACTTTGAACAGTATGTGATAGTAGTAGCACTTCCCAACCCCCTAAATTCCAATTTGCACCCCAGCAGCTACTCAGGAACATTGCTGTGACAATTGATGTCGATTGCTTGTTTCTGAGTAAACAGAAAGGTTTCAAGAAGGTATGTGCAAGAGGGGATAACACAAAATCCACACTTTGAAAAGAAGCATTTTATCTAACAGATGCTGGAGGAAATCAATTCGGCCATAACAAACGGGAAAGCACTTTTGAGATTTGGACTGATACCGGTCCACTTAAATTATGCAATGCACATCACTAGCTGGTTCATTGTTCCTCAAGTAAATTATACTTTATTTAGTTGAAATTTATCATTTAGAAACATTAGTATCGAATGCCACCCCGGATTCTGGCAACAACACACTTTAATATTGCTGCCACAAAACACAAGTAATTTCCTGACAGAAAACCCATTAGAGCAGTTATTGCCTTAATGAAGCACTCTAAGTTTGAGTGCTCCCATCATTTGCTTCTCTCCCCTGTATAGCTCCCCAACCTGGACTGGAGCCTCGTGTAAATTGACCATTTTGATAACTAACAGGATCCTGAATGCATCGTTTTCTCCCTGCCTCCCTCACTTCTGCCAGTTGGCTAGTAACAATAGCCCAGTGTCAGATTCTGGCAACCATTACAGCAATCTGCATACGTTTGGGAACATTTGGTTGGATCTTAATCTTACTAATTCACACCAGTAAATGCTGAGTTGCAAGTTGTGGTCAGGAAGGCCATGAGGCATGTCCACTATTTCTGGCATGAGATCCAATGTGGGATTACAGGAAGCAGGAGAGGCGTGCAGGATATAGGGGAGGTTCTTTCTCACTTTCTCAGGCACAGAATGTGTAAACATAAGCATGGAGAGAGGCAATTGATGATCATGTTCAATCAGGGCTAAATCAAACAGAGAGCTCTCTCTTCTCTGGAGCACCTTCCCACAGACAAGAGACTGTGACACACAGGGGAAAGTGAATAGCACACACACACTCTCTCTCACACACACACACACACACACACACAGCATCTGCATGCAGAACAACACTCCAGCACAGCCTAAATAAGAAAGTGAGTCTGTTGAAGGACAAGCAGCTACACCGACCAAATCAATGCAAAGGATGTTTCGCTAAAAAGAGAAATACTGCTCACTTGCCACATCAAAAATGCCGTCTTGTTATTAATTCCATTGTGGTCTAATCAATATGTGTGTGTGTGTGTGTGTGTGTGTGTATGTGTGTGTGTAATAGGTGAAGTAGGTTGATTTATGGCTGTATAGTGTCATGCAAGAGACAAGATTTTCCACATTCATCCTAAATGCGTCATTATAAGCAGAGAAGGAATGTATTCTACACAGTCTATACAGTAATGTATACAACAAACTAGTGCTTTTCGAATGCATTTCTGCATCCATCTATTTTCCTTCACTTTGACTCCAGAATAGATACTCAATATATATAGAGAACATATTTATGCAACACACATTTATGTATGACATCCTTTCTTTGCCTTCCTTAATATATATATATATATATATATATATATATATATATATATATATATATATATATATATATATATATATACATATAGACAGACAGACAGACAGGCATCGCTTTTGGCCTCCTCCGACTCAAAAGGGAAGACGGACGGACCGGACGGATTAGAGAAAATGTGACTTTAGTCTGGGCTTTGCATAGATAGATAGATAGATAGATAGACAGACAGACAGACAGACAGACAGATAGACAGATAGATAGATAGATAGATAGATAGATAGATAGATAGATAGATAGATAGATAGATAGATAGATAGATAGAGATACAGATCATACAGACAGACAGACAGACAGACAGACAGACAGACTAGATACGATAGATAGATAGATAGATAGATAGATAGATAGATAGATAGATAGATCTCTCAGGCACTGTTAGGTAGCATGACTTTACTCTAGGTTTTACATAGACACAGACAGACAGACAGACAGACAGACAGACAGATAGATAGATAGATAGATAGATAGATAGATAGATAGATAGATAGATAGATAGATAGATAGATAGATAGATAGATAGATAGGACTCTCTGTTTAGGCAGTGCAGGTGTAGCGTGTGCGGTCACGTGACTTTACGCTGGTGAACATGGACGAGGTGCAGACTGAAAGTAAACTAGTAGCCGGTAAACACTACATTTTATATTTAACAGACAGAGCTTTCTTTTGTTTTTCATTCCGTTCGGCGGCCTTTTTCTTCCCTGAAACACACCCACTCGCGCTCCCGCACAGCTAAACTCACCGCCGACCCGGAAAAACGCGCACACGCACATGCTCCACTTTTCCCAACACGCCGTCAGCTTTGCTCAGTATCTGTTTCATCCGTCCTTTTTGCTATCTTTTTTTCTCTCCCGTTAGGGGTCACCACAGCGAATGGTCCGCATATTAGATTTGGCGCATGTTTTACGCTGGATGTCCTTCCCAATGCATCCCTCCCCGTTTATCCCCCGTTGCTTTTATGTTGTATTTACGGCGGCGCATTAGGGGAATTTCCGAGTTTAAAACTCAGACTGTTCAAGTTGAAAATTTTCATTAGAAAAATATCCTCGGAATTTTCAAGGATAAAACACAAGATTGCAAGAGAGAAACTTGAAAGTGTTTAAAAGTCCAAAATTTGTGGAGGAGTTTTCTATCAAGGAAAGAAGAAAGCATGCAAGGTTGTGCAGATCATTCAATCATTTATTATGCCTGGAGTCCATGATCTAAACTTCCCCTTGGATTTAGCAACAGTGAATTACTTAACATTCACCAAATTACTAGTCACCAAATCATAAGCATGCGGGCATTGAAGAAACACTGCTGTATAGCTGAGGATCTTTAGAATAAAACATCATACTGATGAGTTTAGCCTTGGTAAATAAAAAATTCGCAAAATTCTTGATTTTTTTTTTCTCGCAAAAATGTCGACTTACAACTTGAGTTCAAACTTGGAACTTTCCTGTCCCTCCACCTCAAATTTATTTATTAAAATCTCATATTAGCCTTATACGCCATCATATTTATTGTAGTAGGCTGTACCTAATTCAATTAATGCACTTTATTTTGTAAAAAAAAAGGATTTATTATAATCACATACAATATACAGTTTTCCCAAATTTCACAGCCCTAGTATATATATATATATATATATATATGTGTATATACACCTGTGTGTGTGAGTGTGTGTGTGTGTGTGAGTGTGTAATCTATATTATGTGTTTATTTAGAGGCCAAAAACACTACAGGACAGAGTGAATTGTTGTATGTGCACAATAAGTGAAGCCTTTTATTTAATAGCTTGTGACACCTCCTTTTGCCGCCATTACTTCGAGTCTTCTGTAACCACTGACCAGTCTCTCACATCTGTCTTTAGGGATTTTTGCCCACTCTTCCTTGGAAAACTCAGCCAGTTCAGAGAGCTTGGAAGGACATCTGGCATGTAGCGCCCACTTCAGGTCTATCCGTGTCATTTCAACTGGATTTACAACCTGACTCTGACTAGGCCAATGGTCAATTTCCCTGGTCAATTTGCTTAATTTCTTAGTGTTGTTGTCTTGTTGCATCACCCATTTTCCTGATGGCAGGAGATTCTTTTCAAGAATGTGTTGATAGGTATGAGAATTCAAGTTTCCCTGTATAATATGGAGTCGCTCTGGCCCATACACAAAAGCAGCCCCAGACCTTCATGTTTCCACCACCACCATTCTTCACTGTTGGGAAAAGGTTCTTTTCACAGAATTCCCTGTTGGTCATAAGCGTTGATTATGACCAAATAAATCTATTTCAGACTCATTTGTCCAAATAATGGACCTACAAATGGCCTCTGATTTGTCCAATTGCATTCTAGCAAAAATTTAAATGGGCAGCTTTGTTGTTTTTTTGAGAGCAGAGGCTTCTTTCTAGCAACCATCCCATTAAGGTAATGTCTGTTCAATTTTCATCTGATTGCACACATGTACATTTACCCTTTCTAAAAGATATGTGTGGGTTGACCCTCATTTATTATTTTTCTGTTGCTTGTTGATGATAGCTTTAATGGGCATCCACTTCTAGGCAGAGTTGTGGTCATGGTAAATGCCCTCCGTTTGTAGATTTTTTTGCAAACCTTCCCCAGACTGATCGGCTTCTTCCGGATGTCCTCGGATATCTCCCTTCCTCTTGGCATTAAGAGCGTTTCCATTACCCTTCAAAATGTGCAAAATTAAAATTGAAGCAAACTGAAAATACACCTGAGGGGGCACCGTGAATTAGTGGTTAGCACGTTCGCCTCACACCGCCAGGGTCCGGGTTCGATTGCCGTCTCGGCCATATGTGTGTGGAGTTTGCATGCTCTCCCTGTGACTCAGGGGGTTTTTCTCCGGGTTCTCCGGTTTCCTCCCGGTCCATAAACATGCACGGTAGGTTGATTGGCACCTTGGAAAATTGTGTGCGTGTGTGTGTGCCCTGCGATGGGTTGGCATTCCATCCAGGGTGTATCCTGCCTTAATGCCCATAGACGCCTGAGATAGGCACATATATAGAAGAAGATGAATGAGTGAATGAATGAATGAAAATACACCCAATGGAAACGCATCAAATTTGCAAAAACACACATATATCTCAAAAACATTTTTACGCTCGCACGAGGTGGTTTTTCAGACGATGCGAAAAAGCAAAGATTAGCAAAACTGTAATGGAAACATTTTTTTGCCTTGCCTTGGGTATGATGCTGCAGGTGCTACAAGACACCCTATTGCACTGCACAGCTCAACAAAAGTGGACGCGTTCATCCGGAAATTGTGAATCCACAGGTACTTGTTGCCTGGCCCAAGTATAGAGGGATTGCCTTGACATTAATGCTTGTATAACGCGCCTCTACGTCTCTGGAAAAAAAAATAGAACGGATAATGCGTTAGCTGCGATATAAGTAAGCCTGCCTATATCTGTCACCATTTTTAATGACTTATCATGAGAGGACGAGTTTTAGTTGCATGATATGGTTAATGGAAACACTGTCATTTCGCAACAGTTTTTTTTTTATTGACATTTAGAAAATATCACAAGTATCGTGTTGGTTGGGTTTCTCTCTACTTTAATTAGTGTTTCCTGACCATTTTCTAAGCATGTCTAATTTGATTGGTTTGCTTAACTGATTAATTAAGTACCCAAATGTGTTTCACCTGAACCCACTTGACCAATGCAGCCTAGGCTTGACATTCTTTTGCACATATAGTATGTGTATATATATATATATATATATATATATATATATATATATATATATATATTTCTCTCAATTTACAAAATGCTATGTGAGCGAACAAAAGAAAAAAAAGCAAAATAAAATCAATATTATTATTATTATTATATTATTGTTATTACTTTTTGAAGAACTAGAAGTAGTGGAATGTGATGGCACGAGCCCCACAGAGCCCTGATCTCAACATCATCGAGTGTGAGAACGTCTCCATCCACAGAAGATCTGTGTTTACTTCTCCAAGATGGAACAACCTTCCAGCCGAGTTTCCTTCATAAAACTGTGTGCAAGTGTACCTAGAAGAATTGCTGCTGTTTTGAAGGTAAAGAGTGTTCACACCAAATATTGATTTGATTTCCATTTCTCTTTTGTTCATTCACTGCATTTTGTTAATTGACAAAAGTAAATCATTAACACTTAACAGTATTTTTTCACACCTGCCTAAAGCATTTGTGAACAGCACTATATATATATATATATATATATATATATATATATATATATATATATATATATATAGAGAGAGAGAGAGAGAGAGAGAGAGAGAGAGAGTTCACAAACTTTCACAAAATAAGTCTGAGTTCACAAACTTTCGAGTTTGATTTTTTATTTTATCACTATCTGCTTTTTCTAAATTAAATGTCAGATATATGTTGATTAATTGTACATGTTTGTCTAGAAGGAACCTGAACGAGTGAAGTATTGTACTGTATATATACATCCATATTGTGGTAGATGTGGTACCTTTTTTGCTACTATGTTTTCATCATTTTACTCCCTGTGCATACTCTGACTGAGAGCGCCACTGCCGCCCACTGTAGTGGATGTGCAATTATACTTTATATATACTTTATTCTAGTGGATATTTTATAGATACTTTGTTCTAGTATGGCAAAAAAAAGTGCCCCACTATTTGAGAACCACTGCATTAGTCTAAAGCACTCATTTTACATAAAAGATGTTCAGATCATTTTTTTCGTTTTGTATATTGGTAGTTGTCCAGGGCATCTTAAAGCCCCCATGTTTTGTGGCAGGTTCCTGGTATGCAGTGGTTAGTAGCTACCAAAACTGTTTCAAAGAAGGACATCAGGTGAACCGGCAGCAGGGTTGTGGGCACCAAAGCCTCATTGTTATGCAGAGGGAGTGAAGGCAACCCATCTGGTCCGATCTCACAGAAGAGCTGCTGCAGCATAAATTGCTGATAAAATATGTACTGGTTCTGATAGAAACGTGTCAGAATACATAGTGCGTCACAGCTTTCTGAATATGGGAACAGTTAGAATGCCCATACTAAACTCCATATACTGTCAAAATGCATTACAATGGGCATGTAAGCATCATCGTTTCTTTCCCACCATGAGTCTCATGTGTGCAATGAAATATAGTGGTGTAAGGACAAACTGTGACGTTTAACATATGCCTCTGTTAAAGTGAAGTTAATGAATCACTAATATCACTTAAGAATAATGCCTCTTTCTCGTTGTGAGAATCTAATAAGGAAAGAACTGGCCTTAGTGGTGTCTTATAGACTAGAACACACGGTTGTTGTGTTTCATGTAGCTCAAATTAGATGTCTGGAGATATTAGAAATAGATATTAGATCATAATTTTCTTATAATTAGAATAGTTAGAAAAAAGTTACGATGGTAGAACTCTGAGAAAATACTTGTGAGACGTGTAGCAACAACCCAGAACAATATCTGCATTGACTTTTTATAACCCTTATGCTTAAAATTCTTGCAAAGGCAAGAAGACTATTGCATTTAGTTGTTTTTGTCTTTTTTTATTTTACTTATTATTATCTTATAAGACGTAGATTAGACCTCCTGGCTTAAATACTCTTGAGACTTTGATAAAGAATATATAGTTTTAAAAAAAAACTGTGGGTTATCAGGTAAATGTATAAGAAAGGGTGTTTTTTTCTCATATAATGGTCCTTTGGTTTATTTTCTTATCTACAACCCAATTTCATTTCTATTAGCAAAGTGATAAAACAGAACAGGCAGTGTTATATAATTTATTTTTAAGTATCCACAATGGGTATGATATAAACACATTCTCATTAACACTCATGTTCTAGGAAGAATTGTTAATCAAATTCAAATCATATAAATAATTTTTAAAAAATTATATATCCCAACCCAATATATATATATATATATATATATATATATATATATATATATATATATATATATATATATATATATATATATATATATATATATATATATATTCATTCATTCATCTCATCTTCTACCACTATATCCGATCTTCCCTCGGGTCACGGGGAGCCTGTGCCTATCTCAGGCGTCTATGGGACATTAAGGCAGGATACACCCTGGATAGAATGCCAACCCATCGCAGGGACACACACTCACACACACACACACATTCATACACTAGGGACAATTTTTTCCAATTTTCCAAGGTGCCAATCAACCGGAGAACCCGGAGAAAAACCCCCTGAGGCACGGGGAGAACATGCACAAACTCCGACACTCACATGGCCGAGACGGGAATTGATCCCGGACCCTGGCGGTATACATATATAGGGGCACAGTGGCTTAGTGGTTAGTACGTTCGCCTCACACCACCATGGTCCGGGTTCGATTCCCGTCTAGCCATGTGTGTGTGTGTAGTTTGCATGTTCTCCCCATGTTCTCCCCATAGTTCAGTGGAAGATCGGATATAGCGGTAGAAGATAAATGAATGAATGAATGAATATATATATATATATATATATATATATATTATAGCATAATTTATATTATTCATATAATAATATTCATTATATTAAATATAATTTTTCTTTTATTAAAAAGCTACACATGAGTTATTACTATAAAAACAACAAAGTATTGTTGAATTACAGTATGTCCAATTAGATTTAAAAATGCATGAACATCATATTTATTTTGATGAATGTTATAATAGATGCTATTGTACATAATTTTAATGGTTCCTGTACTTTAACAAGAACTTATTTTCCGAATCCAACCTACACATGTTCCCACAGAGCTTTACTGTCTTTTTGAAACCATTTATAAGGTTAGAGCACAAGAACGAGTAGCTCAATCTATCAGGAGAAATGTCCTTAGGGTACATGAATGCACACAATACTTTCCTATTATACACTTTTATGGTGCGTCTTTTCAGTACATAGTGAGTCGTTTTAAATGAATAACAAGTAAATACCTCTCACTCAGAACGCAGTCCTGTTTCATTCTCTGCATTTCATTTGTGAAATACACTGAAGCTCCAGCAACTTTGTAACTCCATTATACGCATTATAAACTGGTTATACACAGAGGGTTCTTTGCAATTTATGTTGTAATGCTGACTACAGTTCATTCAGTATCCTTAAACTGGTTATCTGGCTGGGTGTTTGTTTTAAGAGAATTCCAATGTGCACTGCTCTGTGTGTGAGTGTCTGTGTCTGTGTGTGTCTTTGTTTACTTACAGCTTGATATGAATTTGAGCAAATGTTTGTCTTGTCTCTGAGTCCTTTTGTTATTTTTCAAGGAAAGGTCTCATGTATCTGCCATTCAGCTGGTTCGTTACATGTGCTAACATTGATCACATACAGAGTGCTTCAGTAAAATGCCAGCAGGGTGGCGGTCAATGCAGTAGAACAAGTGCCTAAATCAATTCCCATCACTTCCCCCAAAATGGAAAAACTCTCTTTCAACAAATCCCAAAGGAAAATGCTATATCCTTCAGTCAGTCTCTCAATGGATTTCGGTCCAGGCAGCTTCCTGCTTACGTTAATATGTGCACATTTTCAAGGATAAATCACTTTCTCCTTGAGCCTCTTGTATGAAATACCACTTACATAAAGCATGTTGTCGTCTAGTTCTGTTCATTCATTTAAAAAACTATTACAAACTATTCATATGGGATAATTTTCAATTGAATCCTGCACAAAGAGACGTCATTATGTTGTAGTATTTATTAAAATTCAAAAGATAAATCTTGGGTCTTTACCATTGTACCGTAAATAAAAACGCAATAGTACAGACTGCAAAGAAAATGGCAAGGGTGGAAAATAATTTAAGAACATGTGATGTGAATTAGTTTTTTTTCCCTACCTTTATACAGGAAACATAACTTTCATAAACTTTAATTCATCTGGCAGGTATTAAATAATCTGCAGTATGCAGTAAAAAAAAATCTAAACACTTGTAGCTATTTAGCTCATTTCAAACATTTCCACCATTAATTAATAAATTAGCTAGCAAAAGGTTAAATATCTATGAGTAATTCTAACAGGTTATAATTCATTATAAATATTTAGGTTATATTTCTCAATGAATCAATGTTCATCCAGCAATTAGACAGTCTAATTATTTATCAATTCTAGGAAAGTTACCTCCCTGGCCAAGAAAGAACAACTCGCCCACTTCATAAAGTCACTAGCTGTAATTTAGCATGTAGAAGAATAGACGTTCAGTGCTTTAGAATTGTTACCAGCACACAGAGACAATCACTTGTGAATATGTGGGGTTTAGTAAATGAGACTACACATAACACTGAACTAATCTAAGACAAAACATGCATCGAGTGAGAGAAAAGTAAGCAAATAAAAATAGTGAAAATATGAAAATAGAAATAGAGAGAAGATAAAGAATGGCAAGTTTGACCTCAAATGACCAGCCTAATGAGAATTATCACTGAATCAAAACTCACTTCAATAAACTTAAACTTACATGCGCATATAAATAGTTGGTAACGGTTACTTGCAAAGGCAAAGGAGATGCATTATGAGCTCTTTTGACTAAAAAGCTGGTTCTGCTCATAATCAGAGTCCCAGGTGATTAGGAAAAATGCTTGAAGGTTAAAGTACCAGAAAGTCTAAAAGGATTTCCGTCCCCTCCGTCCCTCTCCCGGAGTTCTGAGCCTGAAAAAGGGTCTCAAACAGGTTGAGCCTTGAGCCATGGTCCTTGAGCCTTGGACATTAAACCTTGATCCTGGGACCCTGGTCAGCCTAGTGTTTCGGAACTTCACTGTGCAGTTGTTGGTGTGAGTTCAGGTCTTTTATTGATCTGACTTGGGGGGGGGGGTCATTGCCTCTGTTCATAGCTTATTTGCATGTTTATGGCTGGTCCAAATTGTAGTAAAAGGATATGATGCAATTCATAATCACATATCATACAACATTGTTTCGGAAATAAAGAGTAAATCATTTTGATACCAACAATGGAAAGATTGACAGTATGAAAGAAGAGATACCTTGATATACCTAAATATAATCATTTAGAGTATAAGTAATACAAATACAGAGTGATACCTAGGTTAATAGAATAAAAGTAATATATATATATATATATATATATATATATATATATATATATATATATATATCTATATATCTATATATATATATATATGTATGTATACAACCCAAGAATATGTCATACAGGGTTTATAATAGTTTATTATAGGCTAAATCAAGAAACGTTTCTTATTTTTTCACTAGTATTTACACATTTGGGTGCCTGGTGCTGGGTGTATCTTTGAATGCCTTTGAAGATATAGAGGTGGACAGAGCATTATTGTGTTTAGATTTGGGGAGACCCCTAGCCATCTGACCCCAATAAAGCCATAAACTTTGCAAATGTTAAACGGTAGGGAGCTGTTTGGGGGAAATGAAAACTGACTTTATCAGTAAATGGTCCTATGTAGACATTACACACTACACGGCGCATATTTTTCAAGCCAGAGTTTCTTATAAAATAATATGATTTGTTTAATTACTCATTTCTAAGGTTATAACTTAAAAGATTTCAATCCGCTTGACATATTTTCAGAGCTTAACACTGACCCCATTTTATGGCATTTGTTATGGATTCTGTAACTTGAGAATGCTTTCAAGAATGTTAATTTAGTGTTAAAGTACCATTCAATTCTTACTTTTGAACACTCAGAAAGAGAAACAGCTGTGTAGGAGTCTAAAACTGGTCGAGGAACAGCCAAACTCTGCTATTAAGCCGAGATTGCAGATGACATTTTGATGACCGCAGCAACAGTGGTCGGCCAAAGAACCTTAATGCCTCAGATGAAAGACACATCGTGTTTACTTCCCATCAAAATCGGAAGACGTCCTGAACTGAAAGAAACTAGTGGTACTCAAGTATACCCATCTACTGTCTGGAGAAGTCTGACCAGAAGTGGTCTTTATGGAAAGGTTGCATGGAATCAAGGATATGGGACTCAACTGTGCCTAGAAACATAAGAAGCCATAGGAACTGGGGTGAAGAAAAATGGCAGCAAGTGCTTTGTAATAATGAGTCAAAATCCGAAATGAGATTTGTTCAGGATTAATGGTGTAGCTGACGTTCTGAAATACAAGCAGCTAATTATACACCATGCATTATCATCAGGGAAGCATCTGACTGACCTATACTCATTCTGTAGCAGGACAACAACCTTAAATATTCAACCAGTGTAGATAAGAACAGCACAGAGAAGAAGAAGTGGTCCTGGAAGTGGTGGTTTGGTTGGGATTCCATGTTACAGAGTCTGTCTAGGATTACATGAAGAGACAGAAGGATTTGAAGCAGTCGACATGCACAGAGGATCTGTGGTTAGTTCTCCAAAATGTCTGCAAAATAAACAACCAACCAGCCAAGTTCCTTCAAAAACTGTGGAGGATTTATACCAGTTTGCAGGCAACAGATATTGATTTGATTTGTATTTTTCTTTTGCTCATTTTGTTAATAGATTAAAAAAATTACTATTGAAATGATTATTTTTGTCCAAAGTATGTTTTATTAAGAAATTTGACAAACATGAGGTTGACAATACAATCATTTTTTTTCTTCTCCCCTTTCCACTCCATTGTTGTATCATTATGCATTCTAGTTTAATAATATAGAAAACACAAGCAAAGAAAAAGGGAACTACTCTTCTGAAAGAATTGAAGGGTCTATCTTCTTTATCTGGTCTATGACAGGTTGCCAGGTAATGAATAATAATTGTGCACAGCCTCTTTTTTTTTCTAGTGTCAAAAGGTGTAAAAGGTCTTTAAGCCACTGTCTAAAGGTTGGAGGAAGTATTTCTTTCCTTTTAGGTAGAAATGATTACTTTTGAAAGCAGTCTTACTTTAAAGCATTTTCACACACGCTAAAATACATTACTGTATGTTCGAAAAGGCTGCAACAGATCAATCCAACAACCAATGTTTAATATAATATCTGTTCATGGAACTACACTATTAAGTCAATGAAGCATTTGCCTATTTCAATCCACTCCCACATTAGAATCTATGCAAATCAGCAGCAACAGACCAATCTATGATGCATGTCCGACATGATTATAGGAAAGACTCTATGATGTAGAGACGTCCCACTGCATCACACAATGGCCCATTTGCCCCCTTTTCAAGAGGGCTCAGCAAAGAGCATCTTGAGTGGGGGGAAACAACCACATGCTAATTCAAAAAGTACACCACTAAGCCATTATGCATACCAATTGTAATACACCATTCAAACACTGTATTGACAGTAAAGCAGCTAGCAACCTTTATAGATGCCTGATTTCTGGACAAACCCCTATTCATGTTCAAACTATAGAGAGAAAAGCAGTTGGAGAACAGTTTATCATTCTTTAGTCCACACTGCTATGCCTACACATGTGTTCCTCAAATTGAACTAATCTGTTTCCTTGTTACAGCACATCCTATATTTATCCTATTATGCTGGAGATTCCATCACATCAATCAGAATAAGGGATAAGAGATCACATTGTAACCAAAGAAAGCATAGCAGCAATGGCTATAAAACATGCCAATGTTTATCAGAGCATAATAATCTCCGAATGTCTGAATTTAGAAAAGCTTGGCGAGTTCATATCTCTGAGGTCTTTTCCCATGACTATATTCACCCATCCACATCACTGGTTTCTGAAGTGTTCTTCTTCTTCATGCAGAAAAACAAAGGGCATCTGCGTATTGATTACAGTGAATCAGATTATGGTCAAGTATCGGTATCCACTGCATTTGCCCCCTCAACCTTAGAATTAACGTCTGCAATTATCTTCACAAAACATGACCTCCAAAGCTCCGATAACCTGATAATTAGTTACAGAGGACACAAGTAAGAGACTATGTGTCTTCTTCTATCGGATCTATTTACTGTATGCTACTGTGTTAAGTGCTGTTTTAAAGGCTGGCCATTAAGGTTATATAGATTGACTCCTATACAGATTGCCAAATTGGAACACACTTGCAAAATAAAACTACCAGGAACAATTCCTAGTTATTATAAATGTGTTAATTTGCTAGAAAATATCCATCACAATTTCCCCCCCGATTTGCTATTTTTATATGATTGTTCTAATGGTATCTTGATTTTTGTGATAATTTGTCCCAAAATGTGATTTGTTTTATTCATCCATTTTTCCTTTCCTTATAACATTTCCTCACAAAACACATTGAATAGAACATATATACATATATACATATACATATATATATATATATATATATATATATATATATATATATATATATATATATATATATATATATATATATATATATATATATATATATATATATGCTATAGCTCCAATTCAAACGAAGTTTGCACATTTTGTAAAATGTAAATAAAAACAGAATGCAATCATTTGCTATGATAAAACAGGAGGAAATACACTATTTTAATGGAAGAACTGGGAAACAGCTGGAGGAAGTTTTTCCAACAAACCTGGTTAACTGGCAACAGGTCAGTAACATAATTGTTTATGAAATGAGTATCTAAGAGATTCAAGGTCTCTCAGAAATAAAGATGGACAAAGGTTCACCAATCTGTGAAAAACTGTTTGTCTACAAAGACTTATCTAATCATCTATAGTACACAATATCATCAAAATAATCATCTGAGAGAAATCATTGTGTGCAAGGGACAAGGGCAACAATTTATATGGGATCTTTGTGCCGTCAGATGGCACTGCATAAAAATAGTGATTCTGTAATGGAAATCTCTGTGTGTGTTTCTGACTCAGAAACAATTATTGACTGTAAACAGTTCTCTGTACCATCCATAAATGCAGGTTAATGCTTAAACATGCAAAAATCCTGTATGTGAACATGATCCAGAAAAGCCACTACCTTTTGTGGACCAATGCTCAATAAAAATGGAATGAGACAAGCTGTAAAACTCTAATGTGGTCATATGCATCAAACTTTTTCATTCTTTTGGAATGTGTGGATGCTACACTCTATAGACTAATGAGGAAAGGAACCCAACAGCTTGTTATCAGAATTCGGTCTAAATCTCCAATGGGTTCCATTCCTGTACATTGAATGAGCAGCTTTCACATCTGGAAAGGAACCATCAATGCTGAATTGTGTATACAGGTTTAGGGGCAACACATGTTTTCATCCAGATGACTATTGTTTTAAGGAATACCTTGCATATTTCACCAAGACAATGCTAAATCACACATTGTTACACTATGGCTTCATAGTAGAAGATTGTGGTGTTGAATTGGCCGACAACAGTCCAGACTTTTCACAGGTTTAAAATACTATCTATACTATCTAATACTAATAAAGTGTATGATAAAGGAGAACCAAAGGAGACATTGCTAAAAGATAAGGTGATGCTTAAACAACAAAAAAGTTGCAGCCATCACACTCAAAATTTCTTTATTCTGCCCTCATTTCCTCAAATATTCTATTATAAATAAAATGTAGATTTATAAAATTTGTAGATCAAGTCATTGAATTCTGTATATATATATATATATATATATATATATATATATATATATATATATATATATATGTGTGTGTGTGTGTGTGTGTGTGTGTGTGTGTGTGTGTGTGTGTGTGTGTGTGTGTGTGTGTGTGTGTGTATTTGGACTTCCTGCCGTTCAATTTTGTCCTCTCTAAAGGACAATTTAAATGTAAATATATTCTACCTACAGCATACTACTGAATTATCTCCTTTTGTTCTGCATAGAGGACATTTAGGACTTTTAAATGATAACACATTTATAGGGGTGAGGTTTTGGGAACTTCCTGTTCGTCCTCCTGAAAGAAAATGTTGTTCATCAACACACACACACACACACACACACACACACACACACACACACACATTTTATGGAAAGAAGAAAGAGACGTGCTTAATCGTTTTTATTGAGTGAATTTTATCATGATTATTTATTATTATTATTATAGACTTATTATCCGAAAAGCAATTTAATTAACTTTCTGATCTAATGTAACAATGTTTTGCCTTGACTAGAGAGTGTTTTAAAAAAAAGTCCCCTCTAGTAGACATTTATAATTATTATCTAAAATGTATTTTGATTGTTTTTTCTTCAAATGAGCAGGAAGGGATACAAAGGCAGAGGGAATTTGACTGTGAATTGTTGATGAAAACAATTGAGAAAATTGTTGTGTTGTCTGATGAGGATGATGAAGATGCCGTGTTTGAGGGAGAAGCAGTTGAGTCAGATAGCTTACAGGATCAAGTTCAGCAGATGCACAAACCACACATGAAGTCCTTTTGTCTGCACTAAACACCACTCCTGAAGAGCTGACATTCTTTACGGGTTCTGTAGAAGAGGAACCCAACTGTTCTTTGACCAGGTCTTTACAACTGTTGACCTTCGAGACACTCTGATTGGGGAAGGGCTGGAAGTAACTGGAACTCTCATGAAGAACAAAATTCCAACATTATAGGAGATCAGACCATTAAGAAAAAAGGAAGACCAGAAAGACCATTGGCAATTTGTGAGAACACCAGTAACAATGATAGCGTGGACATGGCCAACCAGATGATAAGTTGCTACAGCATGGCCGCTTGAACTGGGAAATGGTGTTTATTTCAGGTAATTGTTCACATTTTTGATCTTGCAATAACCAATGTACGGCTTCAGCATAAGACTGACTACCAGCTCTATTACTCAGGGCCATGCAGGAATCTTCAGTGAGATTGAAGAAACGTAGAACTCCCCGGCAGCTCTGAGACACTAGGGGGCGAGCCACCTTCCAGAGGTGGCGGATGAATCACATGCTCTACTTGTTCCTTTGCACACTAGCCAAACTGTGATACTTTGCACTAGGTCGTTGTTGTGTTTTTTTATTTTATTTTATATTGTGTTAGTTGTTTGTTATGCACTGTCTCGTGTCGTCAACACAGTCCTATTCTGTCTTTGCGCTGTTTGCACTAGGTTGCACACGATGCTCTTTATGTAGCTACGACAAACTTAGTCTAGTCCTCAGCATTGTGTTCTTGTGTTCGTGTTATATGTTGTTTTGTGTAGCACCAGGGTCCTGGAGAAACGTTGTCTCATTTCACTGTGTACTGCGTCAGCTATATGTGGTTAAAATGACAATAAAACCTCTTGACTTGACTTGACTTGATGAAGGTTTCACAGATCTGTCTGTAACGGCAAAACCTATGTGTAATGTGTAGTACATGCCAGGTATTCCTTTGAGTTTCAATTAGGGGTGTCAATAACGCGTTAACGCAAGTTCATTTTAACGACACTGGTTTTATTAACGCCCGATTAACACAGCACACAGTTTATGCAAGTGACTTGCTCCTTCACTCTGCATCACGTTGACAAACGAACGAGACATAAGTATATATATACACTTACTTGTTATAATATATAAACATATATATATATATATATATATATATATATATATATATATATATATACATAAGTATGGAAATGACTGTTCAAGTGGCTGACACTGAATATTGAACTTGAATGTAATGTGATTGAAATGTGAATGTAAACTGTGTGAATAAACTAAACAGATGCTGTTTCCTGTTTTGATGTGTTGTTTTTGGATTTTTTCTTCTCGTAATTAGCAAAAGTATTAGCACCTACCCAAAGTTCATAGGATCTTTGGTTAATATATATTATACCCTCTTCTCGGATATGCCTGATTCATCCCAGCATGCCTCTGGATGGTGTTCTCTTAGGCTTGAAGACAATCTGTCTGATGTTCCTCGTCTACGGCCTGGGGATCCCGTCAATCACGGAGCCACTGATGTATTCGGACTCACTCTATGTTACTAACCCAAGGATACACTTACATTGCATTTGACCATCATCACTGCACACCTTAACATCATTACGCTGTAATTAACAAGCAGTCGGTGTCACCAGATGAGGATGGGTTCCCTCTAGAGTCTGGTTCCTCTCAAGATTTCTTCCTTATTCCACCCCAGGAATTTTTTCATTGCCACAGACGCCGCCAACTTCCTCATAAGGGACCGATCTAACAATTATAAAGTACAATCCTTTTCATTTTTACTGTATTGACAGTAGAAAGCAGCTCGGAGACAATGCTCGTTGTTAAAAGTGCAACACAAATAGAAATTAATTGAATCGAATTGAATTAATAGTATCACAGATATTACTGTGACCTGCCTATAAATCTGTGGATATATTTACAAGCGTATTGACTAAACAATGCATCAGCTAGGTCCCAGATTGTAGGCAGCCCACAATAAATAGAAAAGACTTGCTAGGCTACGGAGCAAGATGGATGGTGTCAAAGTGAATGTCATTAATCATTCATGCCAATTTGGAAATTAAACATTTAGATGCACATCACATTCAGCACATGAACAGAATCCAGGAACATTCGCTGTGTAATTCCATTTCCCAAGCAGTACCCGGACACAAGAACAGTCTCATTCACACACAAACCCACACACCTCAGCTCTAACAAACACACATACACATGTACAATGACTAATTTGAAATGGTGTCATAGTTTTGAAAATGAAACCTCAGCAATGATTGATAGTCTACTACTAATAGTAAATCACAGTGACAGCATCTTCTGCTATAAAGAGTGTGCTCTGCTGGGCAGCTATTTGCGACTGTAATTACACACAACACCATGTTTAAATGGCAGTAGGCATATAGCAGAGCCATGTCCACGAACATAATTCGTTACCCCGCAGGAGATAAACGATCATTTAGAGCTCCAATGAACAAATGAGATCTGATTGGCCTTGTCTATTGTTTTTATCCGACGCAATTTTCTCATTTCATACGAGGTTTTGACGTTGCTGTTTTTCAAATATATTTTTCTTCACGTCTACACATCTTAATCTTTTGTGAGGAATATTAAAAAGTCCAACAGTTTAGATCAATGGAACAAACACACAACAGGTACATACACACACACACACACACACACACACACACCCACACAGTAATAAGGACAAAAGGACAAGTCCTTGTATAAATAAGAGTTCTGCACTAGTTCACCCCATTCGGTAAGTGCAGAGGGAGAATGAGAAAAGTAATTGGTTTTCACTCTGATCACACAAGCACTGTTCCTAGACCTCTATGTACCCTTTCATACATATGATGAAATCATTACTTTAAACAAATCCATTGTAAAAGGGTTCCTAATTTAACACTGATACTGACACCGTTTAGCAGCTGACCTTAGTCAAAGCTGGATGTGCTTTATACAGTAATCTCTACCAAAAACTGTACATTGTGAAAGGAATATTAGAAATAGACAAAAATATTGCATTACTATTTGTATTTGCATGTGTATACACGTACAGTAAACACACACACAGTTAGTATACTTATGCTATTACTATATTAGCTTATGATCATTTGATTTCACAAGGTACTATTGCAGGGGTTAGGAACCTGAGACATGTATGTAAGTAATAATAATAATAATAATAATAATAATAATAATAATAATAATAATAATAATTATACATTTCATTTTTAGGCGCCTTTCACAAAACTCAACAAAAAAAAATTATGTTTTCATTAACTAAACCTTTATTTATATCCATGCACAACTCTTTTTCTTTAAGGAAGTCAATCGATTTAAAATAAGCAACTATTTTACTATTATAAACAACTAAATAACATGAATTTTGACTTAGGCCAAATAACTTAAAATGCCACAACACATGTTGATTAAGTGCATGAGTGAAGAACAAAGCACTGTTTTCATTTCGACTATACCATGTTCTAAAGAACAACTGCGAAAAACTATTTTGGTATTATTATTAAGAAATTTGCATTTTAATAGCAATTTTATTCAAGCCCAAAACAACTCAAAATGAATAAATAAATACATAAGGTGACTATTATCGTTTCATGAATTAAAACAGACAGGGTGGAGCACCAGAGCTTTCAATAAAAAGGATAGGTTTCTGTCCACTTATTTTAAAAACTTTTGACGTCCCTCTGAATTTTTTTTTCTTCTCACATCACCGCTCATGGTTGTTGATGATGTCGTGATTCTGCGTGCGCAGGGTTGCCACAGAAACGTAAATGGTTTTCCGTTTATTAGTGCCGTGAAGCTTAAAAAACGTATTTCTGACTTTTCATACATTTTTATTAAAGATATTGGAATTGTCTTTTTTTTTGTAAGGAAAGTTACATTCATATATTGTTATTATTATTATTATTATTATTATTATTATTTTGAAATTATTTCTTTATTTCTTTATTTTGAACTATTAAATGCTAGTGAAGGGAGACGGCTGGAGAGCCGTGTCAGTTTGGTCAAAGAGCCACGTGTGCTTCATAGATTCACGATGCGCCTTTACTGTAATCTAATCCTAAACTTTGAGCCGTTTTCTCTGCGAGTGAAGAAGAAAGGCAGGCTGCCACTAAATAATGACTCACATTAGTGTCTGTGCCAACAGACAATCTGTGTTTCAGCCTTATCTGAGCCTCCCACAGCTACTCTGAGCTGCTTAACCAGACGCCTCAGTTGCTGCTCTGAGCCCAACAACAGCAACCTTTACCTCAGGTGCCACTTCATTGAGTATTTACTGCGGCTCAGCTTCATATACTGAACAATCCCATATGACAATTATGGAGTAAAGAAAAGCCCCTTTCAGTTGCTGCTTCCAACCGTTGGGTATGACCATTGAATGATATTTTGCTCAGATTGTACCGACTGCTTTTGAGTTTGTCTGACCAAGTCCATGGTCTAGGATAAGGGGCTTGTACTGGTCTTAAAGCCCATATATTATGTTTAAGTACTTAGCTACTGTTAGATACTGTAATGATTATGGGATTATCTGGCCACAATAAGGCAATCAAAATGGAATGAAGGGTGAAGCCTGAAAAAAGATAAGGAATCAGCTGGAGGAAAGAAATTGGTGGTCAATACCCGCATTATGAATTTACTGGATTTTACTATTGTGATGGCAAACATTCATTCATTCATTCATCTTCTACAGCTTTATCCGATCTTCCCTCAGGTCACGGGGAACCTGTGCCTATCTCAGGCGACTTGGGGCACATTACAGGGCACACACACAATCACATACACACATGCATTCATACACTAGGGAACATTTTTCGGGACTACTTTTTTAGGGACTAGATGCCAATCAACCTACCGTGCTTGTTTTTCTCACCCGAGGCACACGGAGAACATGCAAACTCTACACACACACACACACACACACACACACACACACAGGCAGGAACTGAACCCCAAACCATGGCGGTGTGAGGCGAGCGTGCTAACCACTAAGCCACCGTGCCCCCCTCTTACTGGCAAATATTTTTAATATATTTGTAATTTATATATTATTCTCATCTTTAGTCGTGCGTGGTGATATGGGGCAATGTATAAAACTGGGTTACACATCATAAGGAAAGATTTAATACCGAAATTGCACGCAGGTATTTACACCTTTTTTTTTGTTCTTTCAGCTTCTCCAGTTCTCCCGGGGGTCGTCACAGCAGACGGTCCGCATAGTGTATTTGGCACATGTTTTTACACACAATGTCCTTCCTAATACAACCCTTCCCATCTATTCAGGCTTGCTCGGGTACCAGGAATGAACTTGATTGCGCAACTCTAACAGTTGAAGCAGACGACTAGATATTTACACCTTATAAATAACTAAAAATAAATGCACTACTTACACACTTCCACTGAGGTCAAGTTGAGTTTGAATTTGTCTCATTCAGAGGCATTTTTTTTTTATTTACATGTGGTTTTAACCTTGATTTTTTTTTTCTTGAGCAGGTTGTTGTAAACACAGTGTGTCATGCTTGTTTTTGTCATTATGAAAATCAATATTAAAAACATATCAATTCAAAAATGTACACAAATCATGGTTATAAATATATCTTTTTACTGTATTACTCTATGTAATACAGGAGTTTTACATGTTTACAGGAGAAAATGTTCAAACTTGACATAAAGAAATAAAAAATAAAGAAAAATGTTATAAATCAGATTATTACATGCATGTCAGAAAATAAATCACAGGCACTTATAACATGTTTCTCTACTTACATTTTATGACAAATCAATTTAATAGGTGTTTTTGGCTGCTTTATATAGCGTCAGTTTGAAATAAGCAAGTTTGTAAATTCCCTGTGTACGTTTTGACATAATGTTTTTGAAGTCACTGCCTCTGAACACAGCGCATGGTGTTGAAAAGATTGATATGGAGACAGTGTGGTACATATAGGAGCTAGACTGTGGGAAGAGAAAAGCTCCTGGGGTTTTAATCTTGTTTTTTTTTTTTGTTTTTTTTTTTTGCCTCTTATCATAGGCTTGAATAGAAGCCAGAAGAAATTGTTCTATTCAACTGTGAAGCAGCCCCTAAAAAACTTCTACATCAAGTAATCGTTTGATTACAACTTATCCTTTTGCCAGTACGCTCTGACAAAATGCACTGGAAGGCAATGTAACCCTCGTTTGGAACACTATGAAGAGATCTCCGTTTCTGACTTCTGGCTATTGTGCTACTAATTTACTCAAATCACAGCTAAGATAATTGCTTAAACATGAATGTTGTGGATTTGTTGTGCTTTTACCGCAACACAGATGTTTCATGTTATATAAATTAGCACATCAGTGCACTCCAAACTGTGAGCTTGTTGAAACAGATCCAGTGTGAATAGCCACAGCGAATTCGTAAAATGACCCATTTTATAGTTGAGAGTGGTAAAGGAGCCAGAAGCATTCATTTAGAGAATATTCACCGTGTCTGATTGGGAAGATTGGAAAATCACTGGTCACATGCTCTTCCTTGTTTTATTGATTTTTTTTCTTTCTCTGCACCAGCTTATTTGGACAAACGGGTATTATGATCATGTACGACATGTAAGCTTTCTCTAGTCTAGAAGTCACAAGGGGAATAAAAACTAGCTGCACAATTCTTGTGCTCTCTCTCTCTCTCTCTCTCTCTCCCACTCTGTATATATATATATATATATATATATATATATATATATATATATATATATATATATATATCCAGTGATATGTGATAACCTGTGCAATTTCTTTTTGCAATGGTTTATATATAGTTCCTCCCGTAAGGACATCATTTCGAGCAAATCCTACGAAACCAGCACTACTAGTGTGTGTTTGCCATGCATGTGTGTCTGCATAGCATTGTGCAGCTGTCAATCTCTCCCACACCTTGACATTTTAAACATGGCGGTGTCTCCAGCATGAATGCTGAATATCAGCCTGATGGCATCAGTGAGACGACTCAGAGGAGGCGCTGATAAATATCAATGAGTTTCACATCGCTGCCATATCAGTACAATGCCCTTAGTGTATGCCCATCTGGTTTCAATGTCAGTGTCAAGCCAGTATTAAACAGAATATGAATTTCAAAATCACATTAGGGGGTAAGTGGGAGTGCAGGATTTTTTATTCATTTTTTGTAGGGTTTAAAGCCTTTGGAAAGTGATGGGTTGCTACACTGGTACTGTTCCTGGCTATAATATTTTCACATTTTTATATTTTTATTTTATTTTTTAAATATAAATATTTTTTATTTTATGAAAAGATACCCATACGCTGTTTATTTGAACATATATATATATATATATATATCTATATATATATATATATATATATATATATATATATAGATATATATATATATATATATCTATATATATATATATATATATATACCCTTATATAGGGTACCTTTATATAGTCTTATGTCAGGCAACTACAGAGAGAAGTTGTCTGTGCATACAGTGTGAATTTTCAGTAATTGTATAGGTGGTTTGTTCGTATAGCATGTCACTATAAACAAGTTTTTTATGCATCTAATATGTAAGTGAATAATTGCAACCACATTCATTGCAACCACGTTTGCTTTGTCAGCCATTTCACTCTTGTCATGTGGCATTTTAATCAAAGACTGCAATTAATGTAGTTCCACCTATTCAGATTATATTAAGCAACTTTACTTCTAGTAAGTGTTGTGAAGGACTGTTGTGATAATATATTTGTCCTTATCTGGACTGCGAAAATCCAGTAATAATGTATAAGTATCATTCCATTATCTATTTATATGTTCGACAGTAGGGGCATGCTGAGACGTGAAGGGCAAAGCCTGCGTCGTGTACATACATATTAAAAAAGATTGATATTTGTTAATAATACACATTGGATATCTATTTGTAGGGGTGCAGTGCTGAGTGTTTGTGTGTCTATGTGTGAGGGGGAGATGTGAAGAGGCGGGAGATGGAAGAGTCTCTACACTCTGCAGGAGATGAAGCCGAGTCCTCCCACTGTAACCTTGAAGCGCAGAGCATGGCTGAGTCAGTCTGCACTCTCAACCTGCCACCGCCACAAATCAAATTATTGTACTGAGGTGGGGATGACAGTGAAATTGTCTCCTTAAGCTCTCCCTTTATTGCTGAGCGCTATCCCCCCCAATAGGGTATAATGAAAGCAAATTAAGGCAAAGGTAGAGAATGAACAGAAGAAAATCTATGTTTATTTTTCCTATTTGTCTTTTCCATAGGCTCCACTGCTCTGTTTGAATTTATCTCTTAACAATGCCCATTTCCGTCGGAAATAATAATAATGAAAATACATACTGGATTTTTATTGCCTCCCCTTTCTGAATGATATGTTTATGTTTATATGTCTTATTGCACTTTCCTTAGAGACATGCAGTTCCATCAGCTGAGGCACAGAGAGAGATTTATACAGCCACCTACCTCTCTATCTACCTCTTCGGCTTTTGCTGTCGACTGGCATATCTGGACCTGTGTAAACTTCAGAGAAATCCAATTTTCTGCATTTTCTGGACATTTAACATGAGTGAAAGACACATTAAAAAGATATTAATATGGTCAGAGTTGTATCGCTTACAGTGCCAGCACTAATGGAATCATATGTAACCCTTGCTTCAGAGTGAGAACCGATTTCTGAACTCTACAGCAAGCTGCATAGACACTCTGCCATGTACCAAAAAAATAGATTCTAGTCTGACCACCGTCGTGAAAGTGTAGGGATCTCATCAGTAGCATGTAGAAAATGTCAGCAGCTAGTTCCTGTGTTGCACAGCTTGTTTCTAAGCAGCCAAGTCAAGTCAAGTAGGTTTTATTGTCATTTCAACAACATACTGTGCAGTATACAGTGAAAGGAAACAACATTTCCCCAGGACCAAAGATCTATAACAGACAATATAAATTAACAAGACACAGTAGTGCAGGTAACTCCAAACTAAAACAGGAAGAAATAGAAAACTAGACAAAAAGCAAAGTGCACAAAAAATGAAGTCAAAGCAAACAATTCACAGTAGCGCTAACCATGCGGTACACATGTATTTGTTTTAATGTAAACAGTGTGAGATGTAGACCACATGGGCTTTGCCCATACAGTTATCTTGGCTAACTTGCAAAATGTTTTCAAATTATGGCCTTCTACAATGAAGGATCAACACAATCAGGCTCGCAATCAAGTCATGTGGTATTGTGATATGATTATGATTTCATAAACCTTGAAGTCTTTAGGCTATACATGTAGGCTACTTTCCACAAAGTAATAATGTTAACATATTGGGTTACCTCATGATTTCTAATTTTTTATTGTGTTTGTGTAGAAGAGGAGAAATTTTTTATTGT
Source organism: Kryptopterus vitreolus (assembly GCA_030449085.1). Classification (NCBI taxonomy): domain Eukaryota; kingdom Metazoa; phylum Chordata; class Actinopteri; order Siluriformes; family Siluridae; genus Kryptopterus; species Kryptopterus vitreolus. The sequence goes on from JACRUU010000015.1 coordinate 19,939,122, forward strand.
GTTTGTGTAGAAGAGGAGAAATTATGATTGATAGATTTTATTTTATGTCTAACTATACATATATTTCATGTGCATCACAAACATTATGCACAAATGAAACTACAGTCAATATATATATATATATATATATATTATTTTTTTTTTTTTTTTTTTTTTTTTTTTTAATTAATTAGATTTTTTTCCAAGTGATTTTTTTTCCAAGCATACTTTGATGTGCAACATCTGTTTGTAATAGAATAGTGATGTTTTTCCTATAGAAGGAGCTGCATGTAAACATATTTTTCTGTTAGATTGAGATTCATCTTTTATAGAATCTCTGACAGTTTTGTACGCTTTCAACAGTGAACATGAACATAAAACGCACATCCTTGCAGGGTCATCAACTGGCGTGCAGCCGCGTTTCTACAAGCCAAAGCTAGCACAACTTGAAAAGAAATATTATTTAAAAGCCAATAAATGTGCACACAAAATAACACATGGCTGTAGTTCAAGGACTCTCATTTTCTAAAACTGAATCATGGAGGTTTCTGTAGCAGATCTTGTTTATAGGTTTCCCTTATCATTTAGATTTATGTAAATTATTTAGCTGAAGGCAGCTCACGAAAACCAAAGACTTGCTCCAGGGCTTAAGATATTAAAATATTAAATGTGAAGTTCCTTTAATTTACCCTTATTAGACTTATTAGTGAGATGACAGCAGGATTATTATTATTTTTATTTTTTTAAAGAAAAGTTGATGGTAATCATTAGTTCATTCATTCATTCATCTTCTGCCGCTATATCCAATCTTCCCTCGGGTCACGGGGAGTCTGTGCCTATCCCAGGCGTCTATGATCATTAAGGCAGGATACACCCTGGATGGAATGCCAACCCATCGCAGGGCAAACACTCACACATTCACACACATTTATACACTAGGGATAATTTTCCAAGGTGCCAATCAACCTTCCGTGCATGTTTTTGGACTGGGAGGAAACCGGAGAACCCGGAGAAAAACCCCATGAGGCACGGGAAGAGCATGCAAACTCCACACACACATGGCCAAGACGGGATTCAAACCCAGACCCTGGTGGTGTGAGGCGAACGTGCTAACCACTAAACCACCGTGCCACTTGATGGTAATCATGTTATATTGAAAATACCTTTCTATTCAATCTGTCGATTGCCTTGATTATGGGAGGAGGTTCCAGATCAGAGTCAAAATCAATCGCAAATTGTATTTGCAATTACATTTTACATACATGGACGTATACATTGTGAGATAATCCAAACGATCAGTGACTGGCAAAATTTAAATGAAAAATCAAAGTCCAATTGCAGCAATTTAAGTACGAATATTAATGACCACATTTGGCTTTTTCAATTACTCTGCGTTGGAAAGATACCCCGGCAAAACTCAAAAGCTATCTATTTCTTTTGCATTTGAATTTCCAAACCCATGCACAGTTTGCAGGTGCATTCCCGATGCCTTTCACAGAAAGCTGTCAGTCAAAACTTCTGAATTGAGCACGTTATATAGGAAAGTGACATCATGCATAGTCGATGGACATGAGAACATTACCATGCTTGCACAGCTCGTGCGCTACAGTTTTCATAAATGCATAAGCAACTGACCCTTGGCAAAAACCCTCCTTAGTTACCGTTGCTATGTCTGACAAGCCATCAGCGAAAGGTTTATGCATTTATGAAAACTGTATTTACATTAATCCAGGTAGGGTATGATCTATCATTCGTGCAAGACTGGCTATCCAAATGCAAAAGGAATTGAGATTCCATCTGAGTTTTGGCAAGCTACACACACACACACACACATACACACACACACTCGCACAAGGCAGAGAACTATCCCTATTTAAATTTGACATGGTCATGGACTTTGCTGTTCTATTTGAAATTGTGCAGTCATTGTGCGTTTGCGAAAGCGAAAGTATGCAACTGTGTTTGGATTATGTAACACGGTATACATCCGTATATGGAAAATGCACGTGCACGAACAATTTGCAATTCTGTTGGAATATGGCCTGGAATATCCTCATCTTATGTTAAGATGAGTCTACCGTAAAGCAAAACTAACATTCTAACGTGTTTCCAAGCCATATACAAGCGATTAGCTGTTCCCCCGATTTACTGCATGGTACCAAATGACTGTATATTAATCAAAGCAGTCACATGTTAAATGAAAATGATATTATTCAGAAAATAGAATCACAACAACTTTGGTCATTTTAGGACTGATGGAAAGGCAAAATGGATGGGTATATATTTCGAATATATCCATGTTAGTCTGCACTAGGACACAATCGCAACAGCACGCGAATCTAAAGCTGCTTCTTTTGACCCAGACTATTTACCTCCAGTCATTAGCCACAGATTGCTCATCATTTCACCAAGCATGAGCAACACATTCAGCAGACCCACACATTGAGGCAAAGAGATCAAATAATCTCTGCCGCAACTACCTATAATGTGCAAGTAGTCCTGTGTGTGTGTGTTTGTGTGTGTGTGTTGAGGCAAAATGGACGTAAAAACAGATCAAGCTCGAGCTCTGAGGGCTCTGTGTCAAAGGTTAGCGATGCAAAGTTAACAGGGTGAAAATCAATTACATGCCTGGTTCACCTAATTCATTTCTACTGCAGCATGAAGATAACACCCAAAGTGATCTATTTGTACAGAGCACAAGTTAAAAACCCAATTTATATTCAAGAGGATGAGGTGTTTTGATGCCATGCACAAGCCGCCAAAAAAATCAGATTAAAGCAAATTAAGGCCTTGATAACTGCGGCCCGGATTTGGTCCAGGTGGATTTGTCAGAATACAGGTGCGCTGCCTCTTTTTACGGTATTCGGAGGCATCTACAATGCTGAACATCACAGGGCTTTGTCAGAAGTAGATGGCTTTATCTGGTGCTTTTGATCCTGCCTCGAATCAGTCAATAAAGATGCAGAGTCTGTCATCTCTGCAGTTCCCTGCATATGCAGCAAACTGTCAATCCTCTCTCACTGCTGCCATGACACTGAGTTAGTATTGACCATTCCTCTGACTCCAGGCTTAAAATAGCAGGGCAGTTCCAGTGATCAAAATCGATAGCGCTATGATATAAATAATACCTTCCGCCAGTGGACATGCAAAAGGAAAAGGCCATGACTGTAGAGTCATCTGATCTGGACGAACAACATAAAGCCGAACTAGAGAAGAGTTCCATCCAGCCTTGAATCTCAGACAGAAATATCAGTCCGTCCCTACTGATATTAAGTGTCGTAGAAAATAAAGCTCTCTCCCCGAAACAGACAGTTGATGTTGTTTTCGTTACAGAATGTCACACCGCAGACTCCGAGAGGGGCGAATTACATCTCCGTGCATTTCCGTCGAATCTGCTCCAGTGGGTTGGCTTTGATTTGCCCACTTACACGGCAGGAATTGAACTAGGAAAGGTTTGGGATGAACACGAGATAGCGTGTGCTTGCTCATGAAGAACTGCGTTACATCACTGTCATGTTTTCATTTTTATGGAAACACAGTTAGCCCTTATCACTGAACTGCCTCAAAATCCGAGCTGTTTCGTGTCTATCATTTTCCCTCTGTTCACAGAAAGAAATGTCAGAAAGGGAAAAAAAAAAAAAAGAGTTGTTAACTAGGAAACTACACGCGTCCTTTTATTTTACATACAGGGCGCCAAAAATAATCCCAAACAGTATTAATGCCATGGCAGTTGAGAGGAAGTCAAGTATAAACCGGGTTGCCAGAGTTAGTTAGGGGATCAGTGCAAGGCTTGGTGAGAAGTACAACAAACGGGGAATGAATGACAATTCACTGTCAACTACAAAGCCATTCTGGGAACATGCATTATGTAAGTCCTGAGCCTTTGTGTCTTCTGTTCAGCTTTTGCAAACAATCACTATTCGTTTCTTCATCCGCTTTCGTTTTTATTAATAGTATAATTTCACCGATGTGGATTTGAGTTTGCGGCATGCGGATTTATTTCTATTAAAGAAGCAAAACACTTCATTTCACTGATACCGCTGAATCCAGGCCATCAAATGAGGTCGGGGCTCTAGCAGTGCGCCCTTAAATCATTAAAATGGAGAAGCAATGGGGCACCAAGTAGGGTGGCAGGAAGACAGAGGGTATATGAGAAAAGAAGGAGAGAAGGAGATTATTGTATGATTAAATCAATTGTCACCACAAATGCGGCGAGCAGCAGGATTTAATAAGCCAGGGAGGAGTTCGGCTCCCTCAATTACATAGTTATAATTCAGCCGAGGAATTTCTACAGAGAAAAGGCTGCGAAATAATGATGTGCAATATGTAGTTGCTTCTTACCAAGGCTCTATGCGTTGGATCACAATCTATATACATGGGCAAAAAAAAAAACAAAAACTTAATGGCTAATTGCAAATTTTCAAGTACTTCTATATTTAGTGTTTGTGATATTCATTACAAAGGGCTTTGCAATTCTATGAGCACGTTCCCTGTACTCCAAGAATAATTACCCGAGCGTGGCTTCTGAAGTGCATTCCTGGCTGTTTTTCAATATGTTACCCAATCCCTTGATCATGACGATCCAAAATGCTTATAAAAACTGCCTGAAGTGGAACTGTACAGTAATGAAACATCAAACCCATTGCTAAACGGGGGGAGAGTCACTGTGCATTCATGTGCCATGTCAACAAACTTGTTTCCAATGCTCCCTACTGAGGTTAGTGGGATGCTGTTTGTGTATGGGTTAAAAATAAACGTAGCAGTGACATATTATAACATTTGCCTAAGAGCAACGGTGAAAATGCACACTGAAACCACTTCTTACCGGCTGTTCCAACTTTAATTATCTCACTGTTGAGTAATACAGCATTACGCTGCTGCTAAACAACAGAAGCACAATAAAAAGGCGATCGTCTCAGAGGGGTACGCAAGACTAGAGCAAATGCTGGGAGTTTATTCAGAATGTCCACGGCTCTTCTATGTAGCTTGGTATTGTTCATGGCTTGATTCATTTAGCTGTGAACCAAAGTGGCAGGGCTTTATAAGTGGTGTGTAATTCTATAGAATCTCCTTTTTTTTTCGATGAAGGCCCTCATTTATCAACGCGGTGTTCCGAAATTCTTTCCTGCGCATAAAATTTACAAGTTTCATTTACATAGTAAAATTAGAACTCGTAAAATGTACATATATTATATTCCGATGAAAAGAAATTCCACTTAGAATACACAAATTGTTACCGATCTTCTAGCCATCAAGCACATGTTTCTCGTGCCGCAGGGAAACAAGGCCTTTTTTGGTTTTATTATTTGAAAAGTGTAGATAATATTTTCTTGGTGGAAGATGTTAAATTGTGGCTATTGAGTGATGCACATGTTCAGCATTAATAATCAAATAGCCTGTCTATACAAGCAATAATTTGTTTTTGGTATTGATAGAAGTATGCCAAACTAACATTCCCCACACCATTACACCACCCCCACCAGCCTGGACCATTGACATGAGGCGAATTAGGTCCGTGGATTTATAATGTTGGCAGAAAATGCAGCTCCTACCATCTGTGCGCCTTACCAGAAATGCAGATTTATTAGGTTTTCCAGTCTTCAACCGTCTAGTTGTAGTGAGCGTGTGCCAACTGCAGTCTCAATTTTCTGTTCTTGGCTAAAAGAACTGAAACCTGAAACCTTCCTCAAGCTTTGATATGTTGTGCATTTGGAGATGCATTTCTGCTCACCACAATCGTACAGAGTGTTTATCCGTATCCTTTTAGTCAACTCGGACCAGTCTGACCATTCTTTATTGACCTCTCTCAATTACAATGCCTTCCTGTCAACAGAATTGATTCACACTGGATGTTTTTTTTCCTTCTTTATTTTAAGCAATATCTTTAGCTCTGTTTAAAATTCCAATAGAATCAGCAGTCAAAGAAATAATCAAACCAACTTGTCTGGCTTTAACAATCATATAACAGTCAAAATCACCGTGGAAAAAAAAAAACACTCTACTCAGCTCAATAGTTATGGCTCTGGTTCACTGATCCAAAGGTTAGGGTTACAAGTCCCTGGATTTGCCAAGCTGCCACTCTTGGGGACCTTGAGCAAGGCCCTTAACCCTTTGTGTTCCAAGAGCTGTAGCATGGCTGACCCTGCGCTCTGACCCAGGATTCCTAACATCGCTCGGATAAGTGAAGAAAGAATTTCACAGTGCTGAAAAAGACATGTGACAAATATAAACCACCTTTGCCTTGTGCCTTTCTTTCTTTCTTTCTTTCTTTGATGTGAGTATTCTGATAAGAATGAGAATGAGATACGATAATGAGAAAGTGTGCAAATGTGTCCTAATAAAGTGCTCGTTCAGTATGCATGAATTGACATTAATACAAATTAGGCCCCATCTGATTGCACAAATTCATAAGTATTGTTTTCATATTGGGACATCTATAACCATTTTATTTCCACTTGTTATTTATCTATGAAATGTATTCGTATATGTACATTTATTTACCTGTACTTACAGATTCGCTTTACAGTCAAGCATTATTTCTGAATGAAATGTATACTTTGAAATGCAGCTTGTAATGAAGAACCATATTTTATAAACCTAAATTACTATGTTTTTCCAGTCATTAGGGAATTACAGCATACTTTTCTGTAAAATAACAGATCCATGCCGCACTGTAAAAATGACACACTAATTGTATGTGCATGTGATGTCCCTAAAGTCATTTATAGCTACATATCCCTGCAATCATGTTTCCTATGTGTTAGAGGCCAGATGCACATCAATAAATCCCTACAATCAAGGAAAAAAAAAACTGACAATACATGCAGCAGCTGTTCATTCCCATGTTGTTTGCTGTTTGTGCGTGTGTGTGTGTGTGTGTGTGTGCATGTGTGTGTTTGTGTGCAAGCCACCAGACCTTTATCGGGCCATTGCCCCTCATGGCGGTGCAGGATTGTGTGTATATGTGATTTGTTGTGTGTGTGTGTGTGTGTATGTGTGTGTGTGTGTGTGTGTGTGTGTGTGTGTGTGTGTGTGTGTGTGTGTGTGGTCAACTAGCAATGCAATATAACAAATTTTTCCATCTGACTGAATCACTAAACCATTCAATTTAGTCACTTTCTTTATTAGAGCTAAGGATCTCAATGCAGTGATTTATATTTTATATTTATATATATATATATATATATATATATATATATATATATATATATATATATATTTGTTCTGGTACAACTGCTTTATGCCTGTTTTTAAACTGTAGCGATTCATCGATCTGTTCAAGTCACCCAGCGACAACAATGCAATGAAAAGAATTTGTGCTGCAGTTCCTTTCGCGTCAACAGAAATAAAAGAGCACGGATCACATGGACATGGGCTTTTTTTACCCCCTAAGAAACAATATCACGGATCATTCATTCCATTCCGTAGGACAGATTTTGATCCGCAAAAATAATGTAAACGAATACGAAAATGAAATAATCACACGATTGTTGATTTGTCATTTAAAATAGCCATTGCTCCAAAAGAAGAAGAATGAGGTGAGAGTAAAAATAAATAAAGAAATAAATCTGCTGGGATTAGGTCCCTTCTTTTACACATAAGTACTTAATATACATAAATATAGGAGGATAGGATTGCTTTTTAAAATGTATGTCTAAAAGTATTCGATATATTACTTAATTATAGGATTTATACCAGGAAAAACAAATCACCCAACTATTTGCTATAAATCAATTTACTACTATTCACACCAGAATATTTAATAAACAAAAGAGTTATGACTCTGTTTATTTCGATGGCATAACTCCTCCAGGCCAAAACACATGGCATATGGAGTGTTGATGTATGATGTATTGCTGAGCTGGCACCACATTTCCCTCTGACTCTAAGCTGCAGTGTGGAGCTGCTCCATGGCAGCCATGCAGAAGATAAACCAGAGTCATGTGAGCTGGGCTGCACTGGATTACATTTAGCTCAGGGGAGTAAGGCTACAAATGACCAGTCAGGCAGTTTTCTGCTTCGCCTTTTCCATTTATCTTTATCACTGCAGTGCCTGGCTCATGTAATGCACAGAACTCATTTGGACATCACAGTATTTACTTAAGCCAAGTGCATATGACTGCCAGGTGTATAAATTCAGAGAAAGAGAGATGAATACAACCACAGAGAGGGGGGGGGGTATAGAGAGTATAAAAAAAAGGTTGGTATAAGAGAGATAATAGGTAAACTGTTGAAAAGAGGGGGGGATTCTGTCCCTGAAGCAGAGCCACAGAGCAAACATTATGAAAGTGCCATACTATATTCTCTTTGACAACTAAAAAAATGTGCTGTGTAATAGACCAAAGCCTTTAGAATGATTGCATGTTTTGATTTTGTCCCTTACAGCTACAAAATGAAGTGATCTCTCACAATGATAAATAGCACAAAAAAAAAGAAATCACTGCATATTACATTTTGTTTTTCAACTTACCAAAGCAGATTTGATTAAAAGACAAGAAAAGAAAAAAAAACACCCATTCATGGAGTAAATAAAGTGTGGTTGCAATATCAGTCTAAATGGAGGTGGGTCATCATGTTCTGTGTTATCACCTGACATGACAATCACATGAAGCTACAGTTTGGGTTAGAAAGAAATCAACCCCGGCCTTCTTTAAATGTTATACCTCCGTCATATTGTGTACGCGTGACAACTCTTGATGCCAATCTACCCCCTATTCACCTTATGTGATTAATAAACATTAGATCTTATTTTGAGATTTTTACCCCACTGTTAGATGCGTAGCAGTTATTTTTCTTACTTTGCTTTGGAAGACACCATATTGATCTCACATTGATGAGGCATTGTGATTAATGCAGTGCTCAACGTTAATAATTTCATTGTCAACGTATAATAGATATTTATCCTTCTCATAGAATTGCATGAGCAGTCATCAGAGCGTGTGAAATATACGGTACCTGCCTTAAAGAACATGATGACACCTTTAACAAAACCAGACACTTATTTTGCAGCGTTAGAGCTTCGAAATGCCTTGGTTACTCCTAAAACACGTTTGCCGTTTGAGTGACAGGAATTAGATGTGAGTGTGAGGTCATCAGATCTGCGAACTGAGTGGGAGACCTCGGCTTTAATGAGTGGTCATCACGTCCATCTCAAAGACAGGCCGGCTCCGCTTTAGTCTAAGAGTGGTAAATGGGAAAAAGTGCGGTAAAAGAGCATCCGTCTGCCTTCCGCAGACACGGGGCAATTTACATGCATCACAAAGAGCTTATATTAATAGTGTGCTCTGACTCACAGCCTTATTGCTTATGTCTAAGCTCTTTTATCCTCATTTTTGTTCTATTGGCTCACACAAAGTGGCAAGTGCTTGTCTTCTGGGTATCAGTTCCAGATTTTGGCCGGAGGGCTAAGCAATGTCGTGTCTCTCGATCACACCAGCTTGGAGAAGCCGCATCCATTTATTTTTTTTATTTTTTTTCACTCTCTGCTCCAGGGTGTCCCAAGAGCAGGCTCACTCACTGTTTGCCTCCGAGGATATGTAATGCCTCTGGTGTATCCGCAATACCTGACTTTGTCTGAATGCGAGCTTCTGTGTAATTGGACAGGAGTTGGTGAACTCCTTTAAGGCATAACACAATAGCCAGTGGGACACATGTACAGTGGTAGGTTGTTTTGTTTTTTTCAAAAAGGCCAGATCCAAACTACTCTTATACTGCTTGTCTCTTAAGCCCTGGAACAGAATATTTGTTTTTTTGTTTTTTTCTTTTTGTTGCTTTTTTTTTAAATATACCACATCCTAACCAATTCCAGGCATCCTTTTGAGAAAAAAAAAAAACACTGAAGGACAGATCGCCCGATTAATAAATTAAAGCAAAAACTAAAGCAAAGCACCAGGCTATTTACAAAAATTACTTTGAATATATCTTCCACTAATTTGTGTTTTTGTAGCACTCTGGAGAATTAATATGTCTAAACAGTGTTGTCGTCAACGACGTGATCCACAGCAAAATGCATATAGTCGCTTAAATTGTGACACAGTACAAGATGGAACCTTAATAATTTTTTCTGTTAAGATTTTATTGGAACCGCTTAGATAAATGTCCTTAAGCCTTCTGTTTAATTATCCACTCAAGACAGCAAGAAAAAAAAGAAAGAAAAATATGTTGACATTTTAGGATAATTATACTACTGTAGAACAGTGTGAGAAAGTTGAATGGTTGTGTGTAAGCGATATTTTTTTCCAATTGATAGTCATAAATCGTTGTATTGTAAACAGTGGTGTAAATGGAAAGATCAAACGGACGTGAAAGAACTTCGAACGCAATCAATCGCGTTTCACTATCCTTATAATGTCATAAAACAATACCGCATTGCAATAGATCAGCGATAACTATATTCTGATTAATAGGTCGGTCTTTGCAGCCATAATTGCAATGACAGCTTAAATAAAGGATTTAATAATAAATATGCTTTATAATCACAAGTGGCTGATTTCATCCTGAAAGGGTTTAAAAATAAGCTGTCTTCAGGCGTGAGAGCAGGAGCTGCAGAGATGTGCTGGAGCTGCAGCCCTGAGAGGCACAAGCAATAAGAACCATAAGAAACAAAAACAATGGGAAGAGTTTTTTCCACCTCAATTTTTTTTTCTCCTACTAGCACAAAATCTGACTCAATCTTTCATCTGAGACCAGGACAAGTGTTAGATTTGAAGCAATATACTGTATGGGGCTGGAGGAGGTTTTAGCATGCTGGGTGTTGAATGCAGAATATAAGGAAGAAGCAGGTGGTATGCCAATATAGGATGAGAAGCGGCAAGAGTTCACCATGGGCCACGTGAGAGAGAGAGAGAGAAAGAGAGAGAGAGAGGAGGGGGTTAAAAAAAAAAAAGAACATGACCATGAAAAGTAGTGAGAAGCAGGAGAACACATACGTGAAGAGAAAGGTGCTATGTAACATTTGCAACCCCTGCCTTGGTGTTGCTAGGTTACTATCTTGTGATTAGTATAAACCAGTGCTCTGTATACAATGCACATGTGCAGCATTTTTAAACACACACACACGCGCGCGCTATATTCAATGGGAAGAGGGGGGGGGGTTTGCACACCAAAATACATTTTACACAATGCACAAAAAACCCCATTGTTCTTTCGTTGCTAAGGAATCCGGTGTAAATTCCTGCGCCGGCATCACTTGCTGCTTTAGTATGCCATCTGCTAATGCATCTCACATTTGATCGCGTCCTCTCTTTAGGCAAAGCAGGGATTCTCATCACAAATATGCTAATGAGCTCATATCCGTGATCCCAATGAGTATACAAAACAGGCAAATGAATCTGGGCTGAAAACAGCCATCATCAGCTGTGGGGTGAGCTGATCTGAGATAAAAACTCGTGCTTGTTAGCAGTCCGGTGATTGACATAATTACACCCCAGCCATGATAAGATGGAAGCAGGTAATGGTGTAATATGCACCCACCGTAGATGATTCACACATGCACTTCGCCATTTATCATTAGCCACTGGGTTACCACAATGGGGTGTGTATGTTGTTTATACAATAGCTGACATTAGCACAACACGACATAAAATGATCTTAAAGCATGTGCATCAATTATATATATATATAGATATATATATATATATATATATATATATATATATATATATATATATATATATATATATATATATATGAAGTCTAATGGTCAGAGAGATAAAAAAAAAAGCAGCTGTGGAGGCAGACAGCTACAGAAAGAGAGATGGATGGTGTAATACACAAACAATCTGATTAAGCGACCATCCTCACACAGTTCTCCTGTACTGACAGTGCTCTAGTTGAATATTTTTCATATGTCTGACATCTTGAATGAGCTGAAGAAAGAGAGACAGAAGCAAAATCCCAGTGGATGAGACAATGCATTATGTAGAAACACTTTGAAACAGATGTTAGAAGTCTCATGAAAAAAACAGATGTGTGAACCTTTTGAGTTCGTCTCCAACATCTGATCAATTCCAAAGTGAATACAATATGACAGGCAAAGAAAACATCCAGGGAGATTCTAAATATTTCAACTGTAATAAAAATTCTGCCACGTTGATTTCACTGATGGAAATACTATCAACATATTGCATTGTCAACCCACCATACTGGATATAGAAATCCTGCTCGGGGACACAGGGGATCTCAGGAATACCGGGCTCGAAGGGCAAATACAGTCACCAATTCACTTATTGGTGTGCTTTAGGGGGTGGAGGGAAAGCCGAGAACCCGACGGAAGCCTACGCCGACAAAGGAGGATATGCAAAGCTCAACAGAGGCAGTAACCTGAGCTGAGGATCAATCCATGTGTCCATGAGGCAGTAATATGACAGGACGCAAAACGCCACCATGCTCTTGTTAATACGTTCCAACATAAAGGTGTGCTTATTATTCTGCAGTTTGCATTGGCATCATTAAAAGGAGCTCCAGATTGCCATTGACATTACCGAGTCTCTCACTCAATTTGGCACGTGAAGGAAGCCAAGTGATAGTTAGTTGATGCTTAACTTCCATATTGTGCACATCTGTGCTGTAATTGCTTGCGTTTTTTTCTTTCTTTACCAATTTAGAGAAAACTCAACACAGCATTTCCAAGGGCTCTAAAGTTCCAACTGCTCTGATGAAAATCACACTTTCCTAAAGGGTCTTCATCATCATTCATCACGCTCGCTCTTTCTCCGTCACCAGCGAGCCTTTCGCACATTTCCCACCGCCAATCTCTGATATGGCAGCACGTCAGAGAAATCTGCATTCTACATGGTTATGGACCATCAAGGACATGTAAACATTGGTTGGTGAGCCAGTGCAAATGCATATGGTCTTGTATATGAACAGAAAGTTCTTTATTGTTTTATAAGGATCTTGTGCTTGGGGTAAGATTTTTTGGTCATCCTGGTAGCTTTCCTTTAAATCTTCTTACCACAGAGACCTCATCTCCCACTCACTCACACACACAAACACCCCCACTCTCCCTCCCCGCCGTACTGCACCTTGCTGCCAGAGACAGCCTAGCACTGCTCGACTGGTTCCACCTTCTCTCAGGGTAAGAGTTGAGTTTAGTTCAAGGCTGTTCTGGCACCGAGGTGGGGGAATGAACTTCCCCTGGATGTCACTGGCTATCTCCAAGCGATGACTGAAGACCGATCTCTTCCAGAAACACATGCACTAACACTTTTTTCACTGGCTTGGCATCACAAAAAAAAAACTCAACTGAGTTTAAGGTTGTTTGTATCGTAAGTGTGCAATTGATTTTTTTCTTAGATGAAGACATAAAGCACTTTTTGTACGCTCGGGATCTGCTAAATGCTGTAAATATAAATTTAAATCGGCCTAAAATGTATTCATTTCAAAATTTAAATCTACAAAAAGGAAATAAAAGCTTATTTCTAGGAAATATGTCTTGTCAATGAAAGATAAAACGTCTTTAAAAATCACGTTAGACTAAATCTTAAAGTACGTAAATTGTACTTGTTTGGTCTAGGCACATGTAAATGTTAATTCCTTGTGTAGCAAAATTTCAATAGTAATAAGTGACAGATTTTAAGTGCAAGAAGAAAGTGAATGTTGTGCTAATTTAATACTGCCCCGAAAAATTCTTATATCAAGAATCTTAAAATAAAAAGCAGCTCAGTTGGAGGTGGTAGCTCAGCGGTTAAGGCATTGGCCTCTAGCCCAGAAGATTGCAGGGTCAAATCCCACCATCAAGCTGCCACCAGTGGTTACAAAAGATAAAAATGTAAAATTAATTAATTAATTTTCGCTTGATCTTAGTACATTTTAGCTAGATATAATGAATCTTGCCTTTTTTGCAGTGTTAATATGCTGGAGAACATTTGCTTTGCTCTTTCATTCTCGTGGTCGTTCCCCCTCGGATTTGCTTTTTTTTTTTTTTTTTTTTTTTTTTTTTTTTTTTTTTCGTTAAAAGAATGCCTGTGTCACGATTTCCCCAATCTTTTATAGTTTCCTATCCATGTCCAGACAAAATGCACGGTGAATGTGTACGATTATCTGATCATATTTTACCAAGGCTTTGCTTTGTAGCAATTTTATAGATGAAAATGTGACATACACATTCTTTCTCCACACCTCCTCCACAGTGAAAGCACTGTTTCTCTACAGTACGTGCTATTCATTCAGGCTTTAAGCCAACCGTCATGCACCTATACAAGACATTTTCATATCCCCCTTTTGTTCCTCAAAGCGTGTCAGCTTAGATGTACGGGGAAAAAAAGCAAACTGCATTCAAGCATGCAAGATCATTATATACCTATAGTATATGTGCTTCGTTCAGCATTTGCCAGCGTTACCCAAAAAAAAAAAGCATACATTTCTTCCAGGCTGCACCGTCTTAAAGGCTTCCTAACCCAGAGTTCCACTTGGATTTACAGGGTTCTTGCATGTTTGCAAATGTTGGCTGATTTCACCCTGTTTGCTCAAAGCTCTCCTGAGTGAGATAATGTCAGCACAAGCTAATGAGCAGTGAGGAATGCATTCATTATATAACCAAATAAAGAAAGAAGGCTACGGCTATAAAAGGTGAACGGGGTTAAACTGCGCATTCGGAAACGATGCTAATTTCATAGCTCTGATTAAGAAGTCATTGGGTGACAATAACCTTTCCGGCAGGCTCATTAAACCTTGGGTCACCTAGTCACGGGCTGAAAAAAGCTGAGTGACATCCTAACTACGTTCCATTAATGTGACAGAAGCCAGGAGTTCAAAGAGTTTCAACCCTTCAGTCAACTCCGAAAATGTCTGCTATACTGTATGTGACGTTCTTATTGATCCATAATGACTGTTCAGCCGATGTGAAGAAAAACTAGAGCTGGAGGGTAGGACTCTTGCTGGCCAGAAAGGAAAGCGAGTATCCATCTTTCTTCATTAGGCTTCTGTTTTCTTCTGGCTGATTTGCTTTTCTCTGCTGGAAAAGCAATAATTAAGTGACAATTTGTCAGAAAGATATAAAGATAAACTAGTCCATAAATTGTTCCCTGTTTTTATCAGGATGAAAGGTGGTAATATTCTGATCTGCTATGCCCTTTCATGCTGTTCATCAATTCGTCTCGAGAAAAAAAGAAAATCCTTTCGCAAATAAATATCAGCATTAACGTCTTGTCTCGCTTGCTCTGGTCTTACTTTATATCATAATAAAATGTTTTTGTTTTTTCACTTCCCCATGTGTCTTCCACTGGAAACACTTAAGGAGGAAATTCGCGAGGTTCCGATATGTTGCGAAGTCTTAAAGAATTCAGACTTTGAGCATTTACCAAGCATGTCACATCACGGCAACCAATATTCTGCTAGCTTTGACAATTTAGTATGCAGCTCAATCAGCCGATTTTGCATTATTTATCTCTTCGGAGAATACACACAGGAGGCTTGAAATACCCACAACCCCATATAACCCATTTACTGAGATGTTGCGGGGACTCAGAAGTGTACTTCCATATGGTTGATTTGAAAAGGCTACTCCTGGCCTTATCAGATCATGAGCAGCACTCCTTAACTGCTTAAATACTTGCCTCGGGGTCCTGACTGTACTAAACACATATTCCATCCCCAGGCCCAGAGCTTACATTACCACCGACCACACAGCTATCATCTTTCTCTACTTTTATTACATCCTCTCCTCCCACACAAGACATCCAGACTCATGTTTCCTCACAGATATGCTATTAAACAAGTTAACTGCATTTAAACAGGAAAAATGACTGGATTCTGTAAGTCTGAGCTCAATTGCATAATGTTAATTCGCTTGAGTGAAGCGAAGAGAGACAGACTTCTTCTCACGTGGCCCAGACTGTAGCATTTCTGGATTATGTGCAGGGCTTAATTAGCAGGAATATGGCTGAGTCATTCAAGAAAGAGGCTAGAGGTTTGCAGAAACGAGCCAGATTTTTATTTTTGAGACATGACCCATTTAGATCTCGGCAGAACTTTTGTTATAGCCCATTTGACTAGTCAGTTCGTGTAGCTCAGCGAGTACCTCAAAATATCCACTAGCGTAGCGTTAGCTAGGATCCGGAGTTTGGAGTGTGAGACCAGCATGAGCAGACTTCTAAAAATGTGATACACTGACAATAACCGCTGAAGACTTTTGTTTCGGCCTACGGTGCGTTACCATGGCGATGCTCTCACCTTTCTCGTGCTGCCACGGCTAGGCTGCAAAAAAAAAACAAAAAAAAACCCACAAGTCACTCAGATGATTAGCATAGTTAAAACTCACAGCATCACAGGTCTGCATGCACAGAGCCCAGCAGTCACGAAAAGAAAGAACCGAACAGGCCTTGAGAAAAACATCACTTAAATCCGGACTAATTAAATGGCATACGTCACGCTCTCACTCCCACTTGCACAACTTTTACTCCACTCTCCGACCAAATGTGCAACTTGTGCTTGTCCAAAATTCACTGTGGGTTTATTCTCCTCAAATCGTGACTGAAGGAGTGAGATGAAGATGGCAGAGCGAAACGCTGGAGCTGTGTGTCCGCTGTAAAAAAATTAATAAAATAAAATAAAATACACTGCCCAAAAATGAAAACTAATCATCCGTGTTTTTTGATCATGAGCTGAATTGCTTCTCTCGGCTGTAGAGGTGTTGATTAAATGACACTTTCCCCGAGGGTCCAAGGACAAACCCGCTTCTAAATCTCTCCCTCTCCTATTCATTAGGATAACAGCTGTCCAATATTTTACTCTGCCTTGCCAGCTTGTGCCTATCATCCAATCAAGCTTCTTTAAGTTGTCTATTGCTTCTTTGGTCAAAAAAAAAAAAACAACAAAAAAAAACCTCCCACCAGGAGCCAAAGAGCAGTTCCCTGAACAGAAAAGAACCCTTCATCCAGGGATATAGACCACTCTGCTGAAGAACATTGAGCTGCACAGAGGAGGGTTGGCGCCTGAAAGAGTGCTCTCTGAAGACTACATCAACAGACAGCAATGTCTGAGCTTTTGACATTTGCAAGTGAAGAAGCGCCAAGTAAAACCTATTGACATGCACACCGGCCCCCTGTGGCCCACTGTTGTCTTTCAGCAGTCAGCAGGTACAGACGGACCTTTGACGACAAAAAAAAAAAAACCTGCCACTTGCATTTATATTATTTATTTCATTTCAAGTGCCAGTCGTGCATGGGCATATTGGCTGGTGGGCAGAGGCAGTGGGAGGCTATCAGGACGCACACTTGACACATCAGTGCACAGGGCAGCAAAGAGGAACTGAGCTGTTGCCCTGGTTGGAATTGGAGATTTTCAAGGTTAAGCTGTGAAACCTAGACCACCGCAGATTTTAGTGTGATCCTTTTTTTTTTTTTTTTACTCTTGTGAAGTGAATACAAGGCAGACATTATAAATCAGTGCAGTGCCTTCACCCTGAGATCATACACTGCTTCATTAACTTCCCATCAGCTGATCATCTTCAGATACTATTTTTAACATTTTCCAATACAGTTGAGTGATTAAATGAATTTTTTTTTGCCTCATGAATATGCAATGCATACATAGTACTAGTAGATGATGGGCTTATGATGAGGTCTTGCATTCATTCATCTTTAGTAATTGCTTTATTGTGGTTAAGGGCGCCGGGAATCTGAAGCCTTAACACGTGCTGGATGTGTTACCATGCTCATTATGACCAAATGCTCATTCACTCCTCTGTCACCCAATTAGTCACAAAACACCCATGGATTTGGCAGTGGGAGGAACACTGAGGACCCACAGGAAACCCGCACAGACACAGGAAGAACATGTTAAACTGTACAGACATTAACCTTATCTCAGGAACGAACCAAGGCCCTTGGAGTTGGTCACTAATCACTGGTGCTGATGAGGTGTTTCACTTCCTCATATACGCCTCACATAAACAGCAAAAATATGAGATAAGAGAGCTGTGACAAGACGTCTCCAGGTTGTAAGGTGAATAAAAAATAAGGTTAATGTCTGTACAGTTTAACATGTTCTTCCTGTGTCGGTGAGGGTTTTCCTCTGGGTCCTCAGTGTTCCTCCCACTGGCAAATCCATGGGTGTTTTTTGCGACTAATTGGGTGACAGAGAAGCGAATGTGAAAATCTGAGATTAGAGCAAAAATGGGAGATTAGAGAGCTGTGTTCTGACAAGCCGTCTCCAGGTTGTAAGGCAACTGACACTACGTACAAGCATATTTAAAATACCTTTAGCGCGAGCTGTTCATTAGAATCACGTTCATACTTTAATTAGCGATTAAACGTGACAACTTGACATTAAGGCGGTGTTATCCAGGAAGAGTAAATTATTTATAAAACAATGTCAAGGGGACACAAACAACAACAACAAAAAATACATTTGCATACAGAAGCAGGTTGAAGAAGGGCAACATGTTTCTCCCTGGAGTTTGGTGCATGTAACAAGACAAACATGATGTGATCACCTGGAACTGTGGGAAAATCTCTGTAGGGGGGCAGCTATTTGTCTTTGTGTGTCTTATTACTTGCAATCAGCTCTCAGCTGATTAAAAATGGTGGGAAGTACAGGATATGATGTTGCATAGAGTAGGAGGAGGAGGAGGAGGAGGTGGAGTCGGGGGGAGTCTGAGCACCTAGAGAACATGAACAGCCATTTTCTCCAGGTTTCATCTCAGACAAAAGCCGTCTGCTCTTCCAGTGATCTTGGCAACAAAAAAAAAAAACGACCTACTCAGGAAACTCAGAACTGTGTGACATTTCAGAGCGGCTCCTAGATGCTATAACAGGGCCGGGTCCCAATTCACTCCCTAGTTTCAGATTTCACAATATAGTGCGAAGGAAATATCTGAGTATTGTCTTTCTGTAACACTCAGCACCGCAAATACAGCACTGGGGAATCTCATCCAGACTGAGAACCAGTTGTATGATTCTAGTAACCAATAGCTACCGAGAAACTGGACATTCTGAGGAAGGACATATGGGAGATGTCTTCTCACATCGTACTACCGCGTGATAGGAATGCAGATCCCAGTCAGCCACATTGTACAACACTGCCATCTGTTGACAGTCGAGCGAAATGTTGTTGTTGGTTTTTTTCGCAGGAAAATTATAGAAAGAGACAATTTCATTATTTTAAGCACACAAAAAATGATAAGACAGAGACACGCTGTACATGGATGGCAGCATGGCACTTAAAGAAACATGGCTAGAGATTGTACATGATTGCCATTTGCTACAGAGACATAGTGGTAGATGATAGCTCTTTTCTCAGCGGGGTGTCTCTGACTGCTGAAGGACTCTTTTATTTTATCTGGCAGCAGGACGGCACTCAGCCTCAGATATGTTTTGTGTCATGCGGTGACTGAGATGAAATGCAAATTCTGCTCACAGAAATGATATCTAGATTTACGCTACTCAACACTATCCACAAAGAATGAGTGAGTTTTAAAGACAGATTGTTTCTATAATAGTTCTGATGTTTTTTTTTGTTTTGTTTTTAATGTGAATATTCATTTTATGGTGTTCCGGAAAATATCTCTTCATGCCGTAAGTTGATGGTTATTAAAACCACATTGCTTGACAAATAGCGCCTCCGTTTATGGCCACTAGAGGGAGCGCTCTGCCGTTTATATTACAGATGTGCACAATGAGGCCATTTTATTCTCAGGTCTACACCGAGCTTCTGGTATACGTGATCAGTGATAAGACACAAATCTGAAATATGACCCTGTGACACAGCTCACAAGGAATGAGCATGTCACTGCTATAGTGCTCTGTCATGCAGTACAACACTAGAGATTACACAATAGAAAATGCATACAGAAATAATGACTCGTGTCACAAATGTTCAAGTTTGTTTGTTTTTTTTTTTCTTTGTGTACCAGAAAGGCACTTGTGCTTGTTGACATATATGGGTCACATACAAACACGAAAGCTATTTGTAATATGTTATAATTCTGGATATTATAAGTGCAACATTTTGATGTATCTTGATGTTCCTCAATATTATTTGTTCCTAAAAAAAAAGAATGTCCACTCCATATATTTATATATGATCAGTGGTTAGCATGTTCGCCTCGCACCGCTAGGGTCCGGGTTCGATTCCCGTCTCGGCCATGTGTGTGTGGAGTTTGCATGTTCTCCCTGTGCATCAGGGGGTTTTTCTCTGGGTTCTCCGGTTTCCCTCCAGTCCAAAAACATGCACGGTAGGTTGATTGACAGCTTGTAAAATTGTCCCTAGTGTATGAATGTGTGTGTGAATGTGAGTGTGTGTGTCTTGTGATGGGTTGGCATTCCATGCCCATAAACGCCTGAGGCACAGGCTCCCCGTGACCCGAGGGAAGATCGGATCCAGAATGTAGAGTATATACTCTAAACCAGGGGTCACTAACGCGGTGCCCAAGGACCATGTGAGTAGCTCTCAGGTCTGTTATAAAAATTTGCACAACTCATCAGTGAGATGCATATATATTGTAATATGTAGTTAGCCCATTGTTGATAATTATTGTGAGAAATCATCATAGGAATCATCTTCCTATAGATAAACAGGGTTCATTCATTCATCTTCTACCACTTTATACGACTTCTGTCTCAAGGTAGGACACACCCTGTATGGAATGCCAACTGATCACAGGGCGCACATTCACACGCACATTCACATACTAAGGACAATTTTCCAAGGTGCCAATCAACCTCGGTTTTTGGACCAGGGGAACCCGAGAACCCGGAGAAAAAAACCATGAGGCACAAGGAGAACATGCAGCACGGTATCCATGAAGCTGCTCTCAGTTTCAAAAAGGCTGGTGACCCCTGCTCTAACCAGTATATATGGTGGGTAAAAACCCTGGACTGTCCAGCACATGGCCGCATACACACACACATACAGACACACACACACACACAGGCTCATTTCATGCAGCACTGAACTTCCCAATGAAACTGCTATGATTATACAAACCAGGAACATTAAAACTTTCTCTTCAAATGAATACATTGTAATGGAATCACAGAAGGAGGAGTAATAGGCCGTTGTGAGGGCCAGATTTGATTACATGTCGATCGGGAATTCGACATGAGAATTCAATTAGCTATACAGATAGCATTGTTTAATTTACTCCAAATCAATATCTCAGACTGCTTATACAGCATGTACTTCAAAGTGTGATTAATGCAGCATTGAATAATTATCCTCCAGACCTGTGCCTCATACAGGACACTCACGGAAAAGATTTGTGGCTTTGACATATGCAGAATACGACTTTTCCTCTTCTCCTGTCTGGATAATTGAAACACCATATATGATACTTCCTACCACAAATCTCACATTGATTTTACTTTTATCACCACTCAGATAGAAGGCCTCTGTAGCACTCAGTCTGATGAGACTCGCTGGTCTAACACTGACACTGATATAATATGCATGTAGGGACATCAAATTTGTATAATGTGTTCCTGGAGTGTCTCAGTCTCATCATAGGCATGATTAATACTCACAAAAACAAATTTTTTTTACACATCTTTTACTACCACTACTCATGTGTACGCTTTGAACACACAAATTCACACAAGCTACACGACAAGGAAGTAGTTTCAATCATCTCTTCCTCTTTCACAGCACATAAATTACAATCTTGCCCTGCATTGTTTTATTTAAAGCTTACTAACTCATAAATAAGTGTACAACAGAAGAAGAAAAAACTCCTATATTGCTGTTCTAATGTAATCCTGTGGATATATAATTGATTTTGCACTCAAACTTGCAATTGATTAAAGCATGGCATCCAATTACACTTGATTATTTGCTTTGATGAAACTATCCAGCCGCTTAACATGAGACCGGGGCGTAAATAGCTAGATTGAGTGATAGAATATTTGTGTGATATAATTACTAATACTGCTATTTAACAATACTCTTGTTTCCATTTAAGGGGATGATTAGTTTAAAAAAAAAAGAAACAAAATGAATGGCGTACGTATTTGGCACTAATTGTCATGCGATTCTTTGGTGTGACAATTACATACCATATGTGCAATGTTGTATATACAGATGTCGCCCTTGTTATGCACAAGCACATGTGTGAGTGAAACCTACAGCATTCATGCATAGATATATAAGGACGGTGTTGATTAATTTACAGCTTGGGTCTAATATTAGTGCTGCTTATTATATAACCAAGAGATTGATATTTGTGACTTGTGCCAAATGGCATAAACGCAAATGTTTTGTAAATGTATTCTTTCAGAAAGGAAACCAGGTGAGGAAGTGTCCAGTTTGTAACTGCTATAATATAATCGATATAATGTAAGTGACGTGTGTGTCTGTCTGTGTGTCTCTGTCTCTCTCTCTCTCGCTGTCTCTCTGTATATATATATATATATATATATATATATATATATATAGATAGATAGATAGATAGATAGATACACACACACACATACATAGCACCTTGGAAAATTGTCCCTAGTGTAAGAATGTGTGTGTGAATGTGTGTGTGTGTGTGCCCTGTGATGGGTTGGCATTCCATCCAGGGTGTATCCTGCCTTTAATGCCCATAGACGCCTGAGATAGGCACAGCACAGGCTCCCCGTGACCCGAGGGAAGATCGGATAAAGCGGTAGAAGATGAATGAATGAATGATATATATATATATATATATATATATATATATATATATATATATATATATATATATATATATATATATATATATATATATATATATACTGGTAAGGGACTGGGACTGTTTAGTACTGGACAGTAAAGACAAACAACATAATTAACATTTTTTTAATTTGATACGCACAACCTCTTCTGTCCGATCATTGATTAAGATTGATTAGCAATCTTTTCTGCTTCATGATACGACAGACTTCATTTCCTAGAAGGCTTTTTCAGCAGGATGTCACTCATTACCAAAATTGGCTTTAAATATTGATTAGGCCACTTATTGACTACTTTAAGGAAGTGCAGCATTTAATGTAAGCTTATTTCCCTAATTTATTACATTTTAAGCTGACAATGTCAATATCAATCACAACTGTGTTATGCGTCTTGCAAATTTCATAAAAACACAGCAGAGAATTGATCTTGGATCTATTTTCACATGCTAGCATACTATTAGAAGGCAATCAAAACAGGATGAAGATCTGGAAGCAATAAATTCAACCAGCTCATGAAAAATATATGTAACCATATATTTTGTTAAATAGCTGTGCCATATTAATAATATATTAATAATATAAATGGAAAACACATTAATGTGTGTTAAGAACAGACTTTCAGTTCCTGCTAGACATGCCTGCTTCTAAACTCATTGTGCTGCCGGTCAAAATTTTACATGGCAAATAAGACCCGTTTTTCAATGTGTCAAACACACGTTTTAAAATGATATATAACCCTACAACGACTTAAAGTCCTACATGGCACTAAATGTAGACGTAATGCAGTTTTAAAAGATGATATTTAAATGTGAAAGTTGAACCCTCCAGGGGTTTTCTTAGGTAGAAAGTTGATGATTTACTCTTAAGATTCAAATTTCTTTTTTCAAGTTTCTCTTAAATGGACACTTCTTTTTACAATAGCCACACTTGGCTATTTTCTGTACATACTTGTGCTCTCGGGAAAAGAAACAAAAAAATGAGAGACACAAATTGGTGTAATATAAAACACACTCACTCACACACACTCACACCACACACACACACACACACCACACACACACACACACACACACACAAACATACTTTCCTTCTATTGAAGACAACCAAATGTGAGTAAATGGGAAAGTGTTTTGTGTGATGCATATACACTATAGGTTTGAATTCTATATTTTGGGTGGGGGGAAAATATCTCTCACAAGCAGGTGACGCTATTGTTCTCTTTCCCTGGGCTAACCACACCGCGAATCCCAAGTTAGCCAAAAGCATGGCAGGATCTTTGAGCAGGAAGGACAGCAGAGTGAAAGTGCTCCAGACAGTAGCCAATCCCAGAGCAGGGTCCGGGAAGATGACGTCGATCTTATTAGGCGCAGCGGCGCGTCCATGTTTGGAGTCGCTCTAAGTGAAGCGAGTCAGCGAGAGCAGCGCCTCTGAGCCCCGGTGGGACATTGGAGAGGGCTGGAACTGCACCTGCTCGCCGTTCCCACGCTGAACACTGGGATTAATACTGCGCCTAGTATAGAGAATTGGCCACAAGTACAAGTAGCGTGTCAGGACGGACGTGTAGTAGAAAGGCGTGAAGCTGAAACTCCGTGCGCACAGAGTCTCCGCTCTCCAAACTCCAAAGCAAACCAAAACAAACAGAGACCGACATGAACCTTTGTGCTGTCATACCAAAAACACTTCGCTCGATGCTTTTGCGCAGGACATTTAACTCAACATTGTAAAAAAAAAAAAAAAAAAGTAAATAAAGAGAGACCGGGGATGTCCTTTACGCACGGCTGTCTGCGCTTCCCGCTGGATCGGTTTGCTTTGTAACACCCGCGGACGTGATTGTGCTTGTTTGGTTGTTGTGTCCCCAAAACCGATAGCACGCTCAGATCGGAGTGTCCCATTTGGATGTACAGCCGCGCAATGTGTGGCCACTGTTTCTGGTGCGGTGCGCAATCGGCGCGCAGTGGATTTATCTGGGAAGCCCGCGGTTTTTAACAAAGTTGCTCCACTGTTGAATAAAAAAAGGACTCAATTCAAAGCCACGATGACCTTCTTAACCTTTTGGATATTGTTTCCTCTTCTGGGTAAGTTTACATTGCATGTGTCCATAGGTTCGGTCGGGAAACCCATTACCACACTTGTAGTGAAGAGGACATGGAAAAGTGATACCTGTTTCTATTTTTTGTATATACAGATACTACATTTTCAACATAAATACTAAAAGTTTTAGTGATTATGTTTATTTACGCACGCTTAATGATCCTTATCAAATCTTTCACACTTAATGCAGCCTACATATGAATTTCCAATAGCATATACTCAGATATCACATGTAGTTGGAAGGGTTTCCAGGCACATTTTCCGGTTTATGTGTTCTTCATATTTCTTGGATTCCCAAACAAGACATAAATCGTGTTTTCAGCAGACCTCCTCCACGTGCCATTAAGTGCTGAGCTGGTGCAGACTCGGGCGTCCCGGCTGGATTGTGTCCGGGCTCATGAGCAGTGTCTCGGCCGCTACGGCTGCAGCTCTGCGTTCCGCACAATGAGGCAGTGTTTGGCGGGGACAGGGGGCAACTTCAGCGCACTGAACGAGCCCGAGGCACAGGATGAGTGCAGGAATGCGATGGAGTCCATGAGACAGAGCTCTCTGTACAACTGCAAATGCAAGAGAGGAATGAAGAAAGAGAAGAAGTGCCTGCGCATCTTTTGGAGCGTCTATCACAGTTTACAGGGTGCGTAAATATAATTCGCTCCTCATTTAGAACGATGAAAATGCTAAACATATCGTGCACTCAGTGTGGAGGTCATCTACATTTTGACCTTGAGTTGAAAAACTTTTGACTGTTAATTGAGAATAAAATGGGGTAATGGTTCCGCAAGCCGTGTTCATGTAATGCGTTACGAGTGCGCTATGCAGCCTCCTGGCACTTCTCCTGGTGTTGTTTTCTAGTGCGCTAATTGAGTTGTTTGTTCTCATTTTCCAGGCAATGATTTGCTGGAGGACTCTCCGTACGAGCCAGTGAACAGCCGTCTGTCTGACATATTCCGCCTGGCTCCCATCATATCAGGCAAGCATGCTGTGGTTATCGCATAGCCTGCTGAAATGGAAAGAATTATATCCCAAACGACAAGCCTGAATATGGTTTGTTTAATGCTGGGCCTCATCACCCTTGTTAGGTTATATGAATGTCCTCAGTTTGAGGATTTTCTGCTTCCCATGCTGATTTATCTTTCTTTTTTTTTTTACTAGTTGTTATAATGCCAATTTATAGCCTGAATATTTTGTAAATCTTTGGTAAAATTTCAATGACGAAGTGGGAATGCTTAACAGGGACAACAGGTTATTTATCTTATTGTGTTTCTGGTTGACTGTAAGACTTAATGCTGTGGATCTGATTGGAAAGTAATGCACTGCAGGTGGTGCTGTTTAACCCCAGGTAAACTTTAACAAACGTGTCTACAGGAATTCTGTGCCTCGTTGGGCAAAATATGTGCATTTTGTGCACCACATTGACCAAACATTGTCCTGCTTTGCTAATGTTAATGGCTGTTTTCAGGGATCATTCTGTTTCAGAGGTCAAAATCCTGTATGGTTTGATGAAACATTGTTTTTATGGTTTAAGACTCGTTCTAGAGGGATTGCATTGCGTATGCGTACAGCTTCTTCTCAATAGGCATTAAAAAAAAACAACTCTAGCAATCAATCTAAATGCATCACCTTTAGATAATTACAAGAGTGTGTTCATTTCCCAAAACCATCAGTAGTTTGTCAATGTAGGAGCAGATGAACATATTACAACCCAATGGAGGAGGTAGGAAACATTGTTCCGAATGGTCGGACCTCCACAACTCATGTAATTACTTTTTGCCCACCAGTGGAAAATAAATAACAAAAGCAGTACGATTGAGGTGTTTTTATGCCTCAGTAATGTTCACATCACTCTGCCTGTGTGCGTCAGTGCGCTGCAGGTGCATTAAATCATGTGAGTTATTCAGACTGAGCGAGGGGACTGCACTTAGCAGAATTATCTCCATATTTGGAAGAGTTGCACAGATACATTAAACTGGAGCCAAATCCAATCACACAGCCATTCGTCTCTAAAGTCTAGCAGGGTTTTTGGTGAATTAATGGAGCACCATAAAGGGATGCAGTGGTTTTGGCTGGTCATAGCATCCGTCAGAATTGGATCGCAGCTGTCCGACACAGGACCAGGCACTTTTTTTTTTTTTTTTTTAACTGCCACCACATGTCTGTACCAAGAGTCCATCTCTGATTCACTCTGATTCTTATCCTGAGCCTCTCACCGCAGGAGGCACAAGCTGTAAAGCACTAACTGTGTAACTGAAATAGATTCATATAGACAATTTTAGATGTGAAACAGTAATAGTAGTAAACTGAATACTAGTCAAATGAATGCTTTTATATCTCACATTTTCTAGCCACCTGAAATCCTGGGGGTTCCTAATCCCCAACATCCCTCCCGCCCTTTAGCTCTTACTATAGTATCATGCACTGCGTCCACAAATCTGAGAATGCATTAAACATCCAGGATACACTTTAAAAATAGGAAATGTAATATTCAAGATGCACTCTTTCTAGCTCCCTATTTAAAATGTTCGTAATATTGTCACTGTTAAGGTCATGCCTCTTTTACACTTGTTTTCAGATGGCACGCTGATGAATTCGATTTAAAATGTTTTTTTTGTTGTTTTTGAGACCATGCCAGCTCGAGTTCCCGCTGTCGTTACAGCACAATCCTAGGAAACTCAAGGAAATATTTTACGGCTTTTAAAAATCTTTGCTAATTGACTATAATTAGCAATGCAATATTGTTGTATTATATTAGAAAACAATGCCAAATGGAAGCATGTTAATGAATCGTCTAAGACCCCACTGTATATCCCTCGATAATAAAACGAGTTATAATACGGGTCAATACAGCGCATCTTTAGAGGAAACATGAAGCCAAAACCAAAAGCGATGTAGTCATCAGTGTATCTGCTTTCAACCACTCTTTTTCTACGTTATCAACAGAAATGTCGTCTCAAATCGCAACAGTAAGAGGGCCTAATGAAAAAAAAACACCATTATTTTAGTAAATGCCTTTACCAGGCCTTTACACTCCCTTTTAGGAACACCACACACGTCGATCAATACAAATAGCTGCATTAAAAATCAGCTTATTGCTGAGCAAGACACTTTCCGTACATACCATCACAGACCAAACCCTAAACAAGCCCGTCTTTCTTACAAATATAACGAAGTCTTCATAATGATCAATTGTGGGAGGGATTACCTCTGCATACAAAAACGTGATCCAGGCTTGTTTTAGAAAGTGCTCTCGGATAGCAGTGGACCTGAAGTGCTGTCGGAAAGATGCTCTCACAGTTGGGGTTGTATTGCTGCTTTCCGCTCTTTGATGTGACACCACTTCCGCCGTGTCCACATGGCTTTTGTCAGCATTCGGCTTTAGTAACAAATCCCCTGTAGTGACTAAATGGGTGGGGGGATTAATCTGCTGAAAAGAAACAGGAAAAACAAGCTTTAATTCTCTAGAGAATAGCGTTTAGGATCCGTGACGTGAAATGGATAATAGTTGTTGGTGCAAATGACAGCTATAGCGATTATAGTTTCTATGGTGTTATTATATTTTACACCATTGTGATATTTGTTTGCCTCAAATGCCATGGATGAGGACAAAAAAAGGGGGGGGGGGGCTTGTCTGCACTGGTTGCTCAATGGCCTGTAAGGAGCCTCGGTGTGACTCAGGCCTTTCTTCAGATGGGTTTATTACACCATTTATCCAAACCAAGCAGCGTGTGACATGCAGACTAATACCCATTAGAATGAATTCACACGGATGTGTTTAAATTAAAACATGCCTCTACTTTATAAATCAGCAGAGGGAATGGCCTTGAGAGAGCAATCATTCTACATTGGGTTTCTACCTGAAGAGAGACGGAGAGATACACAGACGGCAGGGAGGGGGGTGGGAAGGGGGGGGGGTAGACAAATGCAGCATGAGATAGTTGCATATTATAAAAAATGTTGCTCATTTAGTTTCACACACACAGGCAGATGCAGTTTCTCACTGTGCACCTAAGTAAATGGATTTTTGTGCTGTGATGTTTTTGAAGGGAGAAAAGAGCTTTAAAAAACACCTCGTCGGGAAATTGCTGAATGCTGTCAAACACGTCTAGCAGCAGTGTCCTGTTAGCAGATTTCAATGTAACTTGTTTTAGTTTTATGGCATTGAGTGGTAAGCAATCTATATCCACATCTAGGCAGGTATGTAAACTGTTACATGGATGAAATAAAAGCCTACAGTGCTTAAACCCAGCTTAGCCTGACATGCTAATAGCTACTAATGCTACACCCTTTGCCAAGTTTCTATGAAAGAGTGAGAGAAATTATCAAACATGTTAATCATTTTAGTCAAGCGGAGGTAAAGACAGACTACTTGCACAGTCTACATCTTCCCTGTTTTATACCTGCTTTGAAAATGTATAGTAGCATAGCTTAGAGTATAACAGTGTGAATGTACAGTGACTCTGTTAGCACAAAAAGGGCCCAAGGTGTTTTTATTATTATTATTATTATTATTATTATTATTATTATTATTATTATTATTATTATTATTATTATTATTATTTACACAAAAACTAGTCTGTATAAAGATTGGAGTACAATAGGACATTGACCCGGCTGTATTTTCTGATCGACAATTCTTAGCCTGTGATGGTAATAGATCTCATGACAAGCCTTGTTAATTGATTTCCTCATGTCTCTGCTTTGGTCTGCAAGCTTGACAATAATTTACCAGACACAAAAATGACATTTGTTTTCCCTGACAACAATTGATCAAAGTCGTCATAATGATGAATAATGTACGTACTGTAGTATGTGTTTATGCACAACCCTGAATTGTAGAAAGTGTAGGTTAAAAATTCGTTGAGAGGTGAAGCTTGGACTTCTTTGCAACATGATTTTTTTTATGAGATGTTAATAATGCAGAAACATCGAACAGTCGAGCTGAATGTAGAACCTAATCTGATTAATGAAAAGTAATGCAATTTTAGTTGTACAGACTTTGAAATGAATCTTTACGGTGAGGCTACTCAGACTAATACGTCAGAATTGAATTTGGGATTGTGGATGCCCTTTTCCTTTTCGGATGAGACAATCAAATTATACAAGTATTGGAATTCGGCTATGGGACGCAGTATCGTTTACATATCAGCTTTCAGCTGAATAGTGACATTGAGAGGAAATATTGATCATGTTACAATATGATAACCTATATATTAGGGCTGTCAACAGATTAAAATATTTTACTTGTGATTAATCGCACATTTTCTGTTCTCAATGAACCGTAAATTAATAATTTTCATATTTCTGATTTTGGGAGCACGGTGGTTTAGTGTTCGCCTCACACTGCCAGGGTCCGGGTTTGATTCCCGTCTCGGCCATGTATGTGTGGAGTTTGCATGTTCTCCCCGTGCCTCAGGGTTTTTTTCTCCGGGTTCTCCGGTTTCCCCCGGTCCAAAAACATGCACGGTAGGTTGATTGGCACCTTGGAAAATTATCCCTAGTGTATGAATGTGTGTGTGAGTGTGTGCGTGCCCTGCGATGGGTTGGCATTCCATCCGGGGTGTATCCTGCCTTAATGCCCATAGACGCCTGAGATATGCACAGACTCCCCGTGACCCGAGGGAAGATCGGATAAAGCGGTAGAAGATGAATGAATGAATGAATATTTCTGGTTCTCTAATTGTAACAGATTGAATATTTTTTTCAGACTGGAGATTATTTCTTTAATATTTATTACTTTTTCATTTCATTGTTGATTTTTAGTGGATGTTTTAATTGTTATATATAGTGGCTCATTTAAGAATTATTCCAGTTTTAGATGCTTTCCATATAAACTGTTATAGGTAATATAGTGATGTTGTTGTGATATACCTGTTATGTAAAAGTTTTAAAAACATTAAAATTAAACAAAATAGAGTAGTATAGTAGTATAGTTATTATAGGACAACGAATGACCGCATTTTCTCCAGATTTGAGTATTTGATGAATGATAAAAACAGTGTTGTGCCGTGTGTTCTCCTTATAAAACCTCTCAAGGTAGACAGATTTTCTAAATAATTCAGTACAAAATCCCACAAAAACCTTTTTTGATTCAAGTCCAGAAAAAAAAGTCCAGAACATCTCCATGGCGGTTCTCCAGAAACACACTGAAAGCAGTGAACTCTGTGTGTGGGTCACTACAGTTTAAGTGTGTGAGTGGATAGTGTGAGTCTTTTAGTCGGATGTAGGGAAATGGACAGACTTGGAATGGCGTGAGAATATAATTAGAGTGGAAATGTAGGGATTATTAAGGACCTATTGAATGAAGCTGGAGGATTATTAGCCTGAATAATTATAAATACAGTTGAAAGTCTTTTAATATCCTTTTGATATGAAAAACTCTATTGATGTGACTCTAATTGAATTCTGGATATGATTATGTTGTGAGTGGGATTGGATTTTATTAACACTTCCTTAGAAAGACGGAGCCCAGTACTCCAGACAGTAGATTATGTCCTTGTTTTAAATATTTTTGTTTGGTCTAAATCAGACATCGAACATAACATTCAGCTTAATTGACAGCTTGCGTGAAAGAAAAATCCATTTAATTTACTATCAACTATTGGCTTGAGTCTCAACCGGGCGATACAAGGGAGAGACTTTCATTAAAAAATGGAATGCAGCCCTGTTAGAGGTTATTGTTTGAAAGTGCATTTTGATTCTGTCTGATTTCTCAGCATTGATATTGACATTGCTGCATGAACTGTGTATGAATACCAAGTATGCATTCACCAGCAGCGTGTAAAAGCAGGATAAAAAAATAAATAATGAGAATTGAAATGTTGAAATGTAAAGAAAAAAATATACAGTCGTCTTTTTGCACACAACTATAAATGCAATTCTAGGTTTTATGTTTTCTGTCTTTCCCACCTTTACACTGGCTGGTCTTTTATATATATATATATATATATATATATATATATATATATATATATATATATATATATATATATATATATATATATATATATAAACAATGTTATTATAAACATCCCTTTTTCATCCTACTGATCAGTTTCAAATAGTGTGCTAAGATCACACACTTAGATTTCACATTACTGATGAAATAGTTTGATTCTATGTCTTCATCAGTGTTGGCTTTGATTAAAGAGACTCTAAAATAGATTTAAAAAAAAAGATAAGGCACGGTGGTGTAGTGGTTAGCACGTTCGCCTCACACCGCCAGGATCCGGGTTCGATTCCCGTCTCGGACATGTGTGTGTGGAGTTTGTGCATGTTCTCCCTGTGCCTCAGGGGGTTTTTCTCCGGGTTCTCCGGTTTCCCCCCGGTCCAAAAACATGCACGGTAGGTTGATTGGCACCTTGGAAAATTATCCCTAGTGTATGAATGTGTGTGTGAATGTGTGTGTGAATGTGTGTGTGTGTGTCCCCTGCGATGGGTTGGCATTCCATCCAGGGTGTATCCTGCCTTAATGCCCATAGACACCTGAGATAGGCACAGGCCTCCCGTGACCCGAGGGAAGATCGGATAAAGCGGTAGAAAAAGAATGAATGAATGAATGAATGAATCTATTTAGCCGATCATGTGGTGGAAGCACTTTTGCTATTGTAGATTATGCACTTTAATCTTTGATGTGTTGTGCATTCTAAGATGCTTTTCTACTAAGCATGGTGTAAAAATGTTTTTTACTGGATTCACTAAAGACTTTGTTATAGCTCTGACCTCTCTCTTCACCAAGGCGTTTCAGCATAAACCGCACATTTCCCGAATCCTGATGTTTGATGCATTAACTAAAGACCTTGACCTCCTCCATCTACCTGTGCATTCTGCTGCAGATACGTGCTGCTGTTGCATAAATGCAAATGAAAACACACTAAGAACATGCTTAATTTGAGCAAGTGTTTTTGCCTTAAAGATTTATGCGTAATCTATTTATAATAGGAATAATAGTAGATAGTCAAATTGGTCTATCCTGACCTTGTAATTATTTCTTCCTGATGGTAGATAACCCTAGACAATGAAAATTCATTGTAATCACTATTATTATTGGCTGAGTAAAATTTCCAGTTCAGCATTGAGAGACCTACTCCTTATTCCCAGCTGTTGGTGTTCATAGAGTACATTTAAAAAACGGTAAATCATCCTTTAATGATAATGATTTTAAAGATTTGAGCATAAAGTGAAAGGTTTATTTCCACAGCAATATACAGCACAGAATTGATAATTACTACTGCGTTATAGTAACATCATTATCCTCAGACAGATTAATTGGAATGATCTGTCATTAACATGGATCACACTGGGGCTGTAAATAATATGGTATAAGTAAGGGCTAACCAGATTTAACATCATTGTCTGCGGAATCGACATTACATGTTGATGATGCATCTGTCATAAACAGGAGCATTGTTCCCACAGCATTACCGAGCGCATCCAGGTGAGAATGCAGTTAAAACCACTGACTTCTAGCTCATAAAACCCGCCAGCTCGTAAAACGATTAAGGTGCTGGCGCAAATTTCATATACAATTTCAGGATACACACACTTTTGACAGAGATTTTAATTGGACATTGTGTATTATGAGCTGTGTCATGGTCCTATATTCATAGAAAGGCAAGTGTGGCCTGTTTTATTATCAGTTACAGCCAGTCACTAACTTTTTATCAGCAGCCTGGCATTCCAAAGGATCTTATATGTTTGAGGCTATAAATTCTTACATTAAAAAAATAAATCCTGAACCCCCATAAGTACCTTCTGCCAACCTCAACCTCCTCCCTCCATGATAACACTACAAAGTAATATCTAGTACATTATATATTATATACAATAAACATTAATATTTAAAACTGTTCATAACTTGTCTTTATTTGAGTTACAGAACATTTAGAATCATAGTAAATACATTCAAATTCAAAGAAATCCAATGTAGCTTTTTTTTTCTCTCGTCAAATATGTTAAAGACCCTTGGCTATGCTCCGTCAACCAACTTTGCGCATCATGACCATATGTTCTCCAATATCGAGTTCTTTCTGACAGCTTGTTTCTAAAACTACCTGTTCCCAAATTTTTGAGTGACTCACGTTCTTGGAAGTTTTAGCACATTGCAGACATCATTAGAGCTGAGTGCTGTCTGTTACTTTTTATAGGCAACGGAGACGCAACTGACATTTAACTTTAGCTTTGATGTTTGTCTAGTCGAGAGGTACTTTTACAGCATGAGTGTGTGATTTTTGTCATAGCACTCTGATTAAATCGCAATGACAGTTATCGCTCATCATATAGTGTTATAGAGCCAAGTTTTAACTTAATATTAATGTCAACATTACTATCATTACATAAGTGTGAAAAATACATACAGTTTTTTTCTTCTTTTTTATTGTGCTTTTTAGTGTAGATAACTAAGTCAGTCTGAGTGAATAATGAAACATCAATAGGCCTTCTCAATAAATTGATTATTCTGTATATATTTTATATGACATCATTAATTACACACACACAGACACACACACACACACACACACAAATATACGTATATGTGTGTTAGTGTGAATTTTTGACAGGCAGGCAGGCAGGCAGACAGACAGACAGACACAGATACAGATAGATAGATAGATAGATAGATAGATAGATAGATAGATAGATAGATAGATAGATAGATAGATAGATAGATAGATAGATAGATAGATAGATAGATAGATAGATAGATAGATAGATAGATAGATAGATAGATAGATAGATAGATAGATAGATAGATAGATAGATAGATAGATAGATAGATGACATGATCAAATGGTCTCACCCCTGACAATGCAAGAGAATTGATGCCTGACTGTGTGCATGTGCGTTCGCTCCAGAAATAAAGAGAGAGAGAGAGAAAGAGAGAGAGAAAGAGAAATATATGCAGTCTACTGAAATTATGTGACCTAGCTGTGTGACATTAGAACATTTGGAGGGCTCATCATACACTAGTTTCACTTTTATATGTAATTCCGGTCTCACTCATACGCAACACACCATACCTCTTGGCACATCTACTTATATCCTGGCATTGAAATGTTTGCATGGCAAGTACCTTGAATAATAAGCTTTCAATTGTGTCCAATATCCTTTTCTGCACATTTCTTTTATATAATCGAGCTGGAATAAATACAGACCTGGGAAAGGGCCATTTGGAAAGGATTTAGTCAGTAGTGTCACTATATTTCATAATGGTCCATTTTTGGCTTCATTTCTTGCTGATTAATAAACAGCGGTTCAATACTAATGCATGAAGATTGAAAGAATTGCCCTATGAGTACAAAAGTGGCAGCGGTGTTCAAGCAGCAAATTACATAATACGCTTATTAGACATTGATTTTTCTGATAATTGAAACAGAAATATATCTGATGCTTTTTAAATCACACACGTGGTCTTGGTGTGGTTTGAGCTGATGCTTGTGTATCGCTTTGACATGCTCGCTTTCACTGTGCATGGCAACAAGAGAGTATAAATCAGCTTCTGGAATTGCAAGATAGCAGAGGAGTCTGGAAGATGCGATGAAGACGTTTCCGAGCCATTATTATTCCTCTATGTACCCTCTCACAATCCGACACACAAACTATAGAAGTTGACATTGCACTCTGTAGTAAGACACAGTGGTTATATGGGTGGAAACGCTGCTTGAATTTCACTACATTGAACTGCTCTCGTATTAGTTTCCAAAATCCAACATCATGGGATCACTAGTTACTTTTCCTTTACAAATTTGCATAAAACTTTTGCAATATTTTTTAAATGTTAATAAAAACTGTTGCAAAATGACAGTGTTTCCATTAACCGTATGATGTGACTAAAACGTGTCCTCTCGCAATAAGTCGTTCAACAAAACGGCGGCAGATATAGGCATGCTTACTTATATCACGTATATCATGTGACCTGGAAATGTCAAAAACACGTTTCCATTACAGTTTTGAAAATTATACCAAAACCACCACATGTGATCGTAAAAACATATTTGCGATACATGTGTGTTTTTGCGAATTTCACACGTTTCCATTTAAATTTGGCGCATTTTGACGGGCAATGGAGTTACATACCAGATCATCTTCAGCAGCAAACATGTCTGCTTAGAGTACATGGCATTGTCAGACTCCATTTTTTTCCCTATTGCACATGATGCCTTGGATATATATTTTGTAATTCAGTTCATGAACTATACACTACATGGACAAAAGCTTGTGGACACCTAACCATAAAGTGTGTCTGCTTTTTTTGATTTTCATTTGCTGTTATAATAACCTTCACCCTTTTACCCTTTTGCAAAGGTGTTGCACTCAATTCTGCTCACCAGTGTATAAATAAAGTCAGGACGTGATGTAGGCCTGGGGTGCAGCATTCCAATTTGCGCCATCCCATAAGGCTGAGGTCAGAGCTGTGTAGCAGGCCACACAGCATTTTCCGTTCTAATCTTTATAGAGACTGCTTTGCGTGCAGAGGCTGGAACAGGTCGGAGTTTTCTACTTTAAGTAAATGTAAAATACATCTTAAAGCATATAAGGATATCCTATCCAGTTTGTTGTAGCCATTTAGGCAGGAACTACACAGGACTGAAGTGTGTCAAAACTAACCCATTTGATGATTTTTGTTTAATTCGACCAAGAAATAATGGCAACAAACTGTCATTTAAAGCATTCTTTTGATTTTAAAGGGTTTGATGCTTCCTAAGAAGGATGTACACCATTTAAGGCTTCTTTAACTGGGACAAATTTCAATTCAGTTTTATTTGTGCTTTTTATAACTGTCGTTGTTACAAAGCAGCTTTACACAATACACTTTTTATGGTTTGTGGGAATGGAAATCAGTTTTGTCCCTGATTGTTCCTTGTTGAGAAATTCGAGGCGATGGTGGCAAGGAAAAACTCCCTGAGATGGTAGCAGGAAGAGGAACCAGACTCAAAAGAGAACCCATGATCATTTGGGTATAGGCAGGTTTGCTGTGTGTGTGTGTATGTAGAGTGTCTCCTTGACAGTGTGGAGGTGTCCCTAGTCTCCGAAGTGTATGGAGTCATCATTAACCAGAGGCGGGTCATCAGGAGGGGTCAGACAGGTCCAGAGTGTAAAGAGGGTCTGGATCACTGGCAGCTCAGCAGTGGCATATGTAGCTCAACACAGAGAGAGAGAGAGAGAGAGAGAGAGAGAGAGAAAAGAAAGAAGAAAAACTCTTCCACAACAAAATTGCCACAAGAAGTTTCATTGTTCTTTTTTGTGAATGGGCAAATCATTAAGTGAAAATTGGATGATTTATTTTTACTAAAAAGTCTCCAGTCTCTTATTGGGAAAATGGATCCACTTTACAGGTTAATTACCGGTAAAACGAAGCCGAAGGAAATGATCAATAGATCAATAAACTCTTCCTCGATATATATTCTGCACGGCTAACCGATGGCGGGAGTTCCTCAAAGAGGTCCATTAAAAGTCCCTAGGCAGTTGTTTACTGGAATGAGCATTTGCACAGGGAACACCGAGCTGTTTAACTAATGAAGACGCTTCATTAAAGCACGAAAGGATGACCATAGGAGAGTGAATACCATGACTTAGTGACTGAAACAGCTTGTGTGCTGATTGAGGAAGACTTTGACAGCATATTGATTTAGTCACTCTTAAGTCCTTCCTCGGAATATGCGCACGTGTGCCTAATAATGAACAAGTAGAGTGTTAGATAAGTGTGTGATGAAATATAAAAGTAAAGGAGGGGGGAACGAATAGCACTCTGCTGTAGAGAGCAGCATGATGGTTATAGGAAGAGAGAGAGCATGCGAGATAAGAAATGAAAGAGAGGAAAAGAGACGGCATTAGTTCTATTATGAAGGTCGAGTTCTTGTATGATTTGATTTGCTGCAGCAGTGTGTGTTTTTATTCAAGTGTGGCACTGACACTATTAAGTGGCACTCAGAAGAGCTCCAGGTGCCCTCCATCAGCACTTTCTGCCTCCACTTATTTTAAATCCACATTTAATCTATCTATTATAGAGCATCGACAACGAGAGCACAAAGCCGGCCAGACAGTCTGCTGCGCCAACACTGTGCCAAAACACACGCACAAAAAGAGATATGCATGGCTCATTTCATATTGGAGTGGTGTTCTCTGAGTGAGTCATAGCAACAAGCAACGCTCTCTCTACACTGGCGATGAAAGATACCGTAGAACAAATTTCCGCGCGATTTTATAATACAGCGTCTAGAGCAGGGATGAAATGAGCTCATAAGACCAAATATTTTACATCGCTTTAAAGGACTCGAGATTCTTATTGATTCATTCCTTCAT
The DNA here is from genome assembly GCA_030449085.1 of Kryptopterus vitreolus. Classification (NCBI taxonomy): domain Eukaryota; kingdom Metazoa; phylum Chordata; class Actinopteri; order Siluriformes; family Siluridae; genus Kryptopterus; species Kryptopterus vitreolus. The sequence goes on from JACRUU010000015.1 coordinate 19,977,119, forward strand.
TTCTAAACACACACCTAGTAGCATTCATTTCTCAGTACTTGGGTATAAAAGGCTTCTGTAGAAGTTGAAGTATCAAATCATGCTTCTTACTTCAAGTAAAAGGTGTAAAAGTACTGGTTTCAAAACTACTTAAAGTATAAAAGTAATCTAAGGGAAAAAATGCCATTAAGGACAAAAGCTTAGAATCACAATCGCTCATCTATTCAAACATCTCCCTAGCGAGCTACCTACTGTAGCGTAATTTGAGGAGGACGAAGAGAACGAACCCGTTTGATAAATGAGACAGAAGTGGAGAAATAATAACTTTAAAGAAATAATCTTTTTGGAGTAATGACCGCAACACTGGTGTTGTCCTTGCTGGAGTGTGATGTGATTTGTGTCGTGTGCAGGTGCGATGGATCAAGTACAAACCAATAGGATGTCGTTTGGCATACATCTCATCCAACCACAATCACATTCAATTTGGATGGAGTGATTTATATACAGGGATAGGGTTTTTTTATTTTGAACATTGACAAGCCAAAATGAAAACCAGCCAAAATGAAATAGTGTTTTAGATAATTGTGTGGAAATGTAAGGAGTAGAAGTAAAACTTTGCCTGAAAACATAATATAGATACCCCAAATTGCTGGTACTTTGTTACTTGCCATCTATGCCTAGTAGAGGTGTAGTTTTGGTGAATCCCCAGCCTATCACAGAAACACTGAGAGCGTAAACATGCATTTATGCTCGCATTCATGCATTTAGTCACCGTGATGATCTGCTGATTCCCCTGCTGGCATGTTTCAGAGGGGCGAGAAAACCTGAGAATACGCCTGAAACCTCCATAGACTCGTAAACATACAGACCAGGACTATTATTGCGCCACCACATTGTCTCATCATCTCACATAAATGTTTGTAGTTAACCTCTAATTTAATACCGTTCTTTGTTATACCGGTATGCACGCGCATTTAATCATGTCTAACTCTGTGATGCACAAACATCCACAATAAGCCAAAATACCACATCAAACGTGTAATTAGTGAATGTAGTTTTCACTGCAGGAGTTTTGTGAAGTGAAATTAGTGAAGCTAATAAAGAGACATAAAAGCACGGAGCAGCTTCATTTCCTCCTCCTACTGAAAGCATGCGATAATAAAAAAGCAAAGTGAAGAGCAGATGTGAGCCTGCACGGAAAACAAATTGTACTAAATACTGCTTATATTGCAGGATGAGCTCTGTAAGAGCAGCACAACGGCATTGTAGGCGTAGGAAAAGCATGCGATTTCCACAACAGCGAGTAGCACACTGTAACGAGATGAATAGAGCGGGCTGGAGTTTAAAGAGAGTTGTTTGTCAGCGGTGTAGCATTTCGCACTGCTAATTTGCCTATTGTGATTTTGTTGTGTTCAGCACCTTCGAGTAGAGGTTCCCAGCCGTTCAGCTCAATTTTATTTGCATAACGCTTTTAAAAATAGACATTTTCACAAAGTAGCTTTGTGGAAATCTACCTCGCCTCATCAGTTTTTTTTTCCCTCCTCCACAGACATGAGGGCATTAGACTTCCCGTGGGGAATAAACAAAGGCTAACATCAGACACAAAAAATAATACCATTTAGGAGCAATCTTTTTAGCCAGCATGTAAACTCAAACACACACACACACACACAAACGTTTATGTGAAACAATATAACCAAATGCTCGCTTACTTGCCAAGACTTACACAGATACGCATTAGCTGTGTGTATGCTAACTGCTCAACGCCGCACCAACTAATGGACCATTAGAGCAGCTCATTATGCTTTGTTTGTAAATGTTTGAGCTGAGATCAAGAGTTTAGAAAAAATAAATAAATGCAGACACAATGCAGACAACTATCTCTCTTTAACACATAGAGAAATTAAAATGTAAGAGTCTGCAGAAACAAATAAACACATCTGACACCAAATATCTACACCATAGTGTAATGCCACCATTGTGTCTTTGTGGTGCAGCAAATGCATTATACTATAAAGTGTATAATCAAATGTAAAAATGGACTGCAGGTTATTTCTACATATTTTTATTTGCATATTTTGCATAGTTTAAAGGAATTATTATTTTACTTACTAGGAAACATTAATTATATATTTTTTTTAAATGGGGGAAATGTAAATGAAAACAGACTGCAGTGATTTCAAATCCCAAATATCCGAGGGCATGTTCCATTTTATATGTCTGCAAACTGTATACATCTGGGAAAATATCTGAATAGTTTTTGTTTCATTTTTAATCACATTGTCTTTCATAGTGCAAAAGCTCATTTTAACAAATGCGCTGTTCATGTACATGTTCTATATGTATTCTCAAAATTCTCCAAGCAGAATTCTCACAGCAGCTTATTTGAACTTTATATTCCATAATATCGTTCCAGGATATTAGACAAGGTGGGGGGAAATGGCTACTTACTTAAGCATTAAATAAAGTAGCCATATGTTTACAGTCCCAGGAGCTCAATGTCCCTAAAACATACAGCCTTAAAGAGATGTAATGTTTTTCCCTCATCTTGAGCAGGCCTGCGTAATTAGCTGACGAGTTGAAGAAGATGTTTGAAATGAGGCAGAATGCTAAACTATGCATCGCGGCGTCTCTTGAGGACTGGAGTCTAACGCTTGTGAATTAGTCAACAACAATTCTTCCACATTAATTAAATGTCAGTTACTTCACTGCTTATGTTTATACGCACGTATATTTACATTAACGTCATTTCATCATGCGCTCGCTTGCTCATTTAGAGGTTCATAAGCGCTGACATTTAACAGAAAATGAACATTAGAAATGATTTTCATCACTCCTTTGCTTTTTTTTCCCCCTTCTCTGTCTGTGTAGGTGAGGCAGCTTTTAGCAAAGACAACAACTGTCTGAACGCAGCGAAGGCCTGCAACTTGAACGACACGTGTAAAAAATACCGCTCGGCTTACATCAGTCCATGCACCAGCAGGGTTTCCACCACGGAGGTGTGCAACAAGCGCAAGTGTCACAAAGCCCTGCGCCAGTTTTTTGACAAGGTGCCGGCCAAGCACAGCTATGGTATGCTTTTTTGTTCATGTCCATCTGGAGAACACTCGGCGTGCTCAGAACGCAGGCGCCAAACCATCGTGCCAGCATGTTCCTATGAGGACAAGGACAAGCCCAATTGTCTGTCTCTTCAAGCCTCCTGCAAAACCAACTACATTTGCAGGTGAGTCAGCGACGGAGGTTTTAGGCAGCTGGTATATAGTAGAGCTGAATCAGCACTTTTTTTTAAAAGGCTTGATGATGCGAGTGCCTAGTCAACAACAATTCAACAATGATGGTCATATTATGTTTTTCATAGCGGTGATCTGATGCAAAACGGATTTTTATTCATTCCTGGTGTGTTACAGGTCTCGACTGGCTGATTTCTTTACCAACTGCCAGCCAGAGGCTCGTTCGATATCTGGCTGCCTGAAGGAGAGTTATGCTGATTGTCTACTGGCTTACTCTGGCCTTATAGGTAAGTCAAACATAAAGAGGAATCACCTCACTAATACAGAAATCTCAGGGAATGCAATAAAACTCAAAAGGTTACTTGTATCATGTCTGTACGAGCTGGGATTTTTGTCTGCTTATGTGTAATGATGAACAGTCGTTTTGCTTTTCTCCCCCTTTATGATGAAAATATACCAAATACACAACGAGAAAACTTTCCCCATTTATACTTTATTTCTGACAGTTAAAAAGTGAAGAAACACATACACTTGGGATACTCTTCATCTTCTACCGCTATATATCCAATCTGATATAGATCTGATCTTCTCTCGGGCCACGGGGAGCCTGTGCCTATCTCAGGCGTCTATGGGCATTAAGGCAGGATACACCCTAGATGGAATACCAACCCAAAACAGGACAGACACACACACACACATTCATACACTAGGGACAATTTTTCCAAAGTGGCAATCAACCTACCGTGCATGTTTTTCGACCAAGGGGAAACCGGAGAACCCGGAGAAAAACCCCCTGAGGCACGGGGAGAACATACAAACTCCACACACACATGGCCGAGACGGGAATCGAACCCGGACCCTGGCGGTATGAGGCGAACGTGCTAAGCCACCATGCCCCTGGATATTCTTTCTATAAACAACTAGATCATCATCGGCCTCTAACCAGCCATGACTGATGTTGGAAAACTCTTTAATACTTGAGTAATTGAGGTATACTTACAGTGTACATTTAAATTTGATATATTTTGAATAAAAATATGCTAAACGGTGTGTCCAGGTAAACAAAAAGAGATTGGTGATCGGTGATAAATAAAAGTTACAATCAAGTGGCTGTTTTACCCTGTGAAGGACTTGTTGCTGTCACATCGCCTTTATCCCGTGATCAAACATTTCAGCTCTTCTAGGAGTGATCTCCTGAGAGTAATGCAAGTCACAGGGAACATAATTCATTCATCTTCTACCGCTTTATCCGATCTTCCCTCGGGTCACGGGGAGTCTTTGCTTATCTCAGGCGTCTATGGGCATTAAGGCAGGATACACCCTGGATGGAATGCCAACCCATCGCAGGACACACACACACACACACATTCATACACATTCACACACTAGGAAAATTTTTCCAAGGTGACAATCAACCTACAGTACATGTTTTTGGACTGGGGAAACCGGAGAACCCGGAGAAAAACCCCTTGAGGCACGGGGAGAACATGCAAACTCCATACATATGGAACATAATATATGCTTTAAATCAAACCCAATGTGAACATCTGGACCATGTCAGATACTGCATTTCATCAAAACAACCACTGAGGGAATATATTTTGGAAGAATGTTATTCATCCCTCCATGCTAAGCCGTATTGATGGGTCGCTGATGGTGGTCTAAACCTTAAAGCATCATTTAACACAATGTCTATAGATGTGTTTATAGAATATCTGGTGCAAAATACATAATAAACGTAATAAAGGGCATTTGCTCAAATGTACAACTCATGTGGCAAAGTCTTTGGCTTACTATAAGTTAAGTCAAGGAATACTTGGTAAATACTTTATATATGTTTGAAGTGAATGAAGTTAAGAAGTCTTTAACCCGACACAGGTACAGTGATGACGCCGAATTACCTGCGCTCGAGCATCAGCGTTTCCCCTTGGTGCGACTGCACCAATACCGGCAACGGCAAGCCAGAATGTGACAAGTTCTCCGAATTCTTCACTAACAACCGCTGTCTCCGTGAGTCCTTCCCCCCCCCCCCCCCCCCCCCGTTCTCATTAATTTCTCACATCAGTACGCTCCTACATGTCTGATCCTGTCTGACTGACAGCTTGCTCGACGTCTGACAGTCGATGCCGATGGTTGTACTACGCAGCTTAGTGATTGACAAGAGTCTTCCAGTAAGACAAGTCAAGCCCAATCCTGCTTTGTCTCTTCCTTGTGATTATTCATTAAACATACCTGTAAATCAAATCTGCGAGCGCTGCGTGAACATGGCATGCTCGTCAGAGGCAGTCAGACAGCAAGTAGACAGACAAATCACCCTTAAGTGAGACAGCTACAGGGAGGCCTTGACAGAGAAAGGCAATAAAGCATTATTTGGGTGTCTGAGCTGGAGGGATGTGGAAAACTGGCATTATTTTGTCAGCAGCTTATTCAGAGGCATCCATTTAGATCGTGTGGGTGTGGGGAGATCGACACTGAGGAAAAAGGATTTGTCTTTGTGAGGCACTGGTGGGAACGACGGCGACGTCAGCGCCGAATGTTACACTTTATATTATGACATTAATTAAAAATGCAGTTAGAGACAAAGTGATAAAGGCTTGTATATCTCTAGTGCATATGGTGGCATGTGCATGATACACCCATTAGGCATAACATCTTACCAATGAGAGGTGAAGTAAATAACATTGATTATCTCATTAAAACAGCACCTGCCAAGGGGGCTGATATATTAGACAGCAAGCAAGCGGTTAGCTCAGTACGTTGATATGTTGGAAGCAGAAAAATATTGGCAAGCAAAAGGATCTAAGGGCTTCGACATGGGCCAAATTGTGATTGCTAGACAACTGGGACAGATCATCTCCAAAAACAGTAGGTTTTGTTTGGTATTTGTGGTATGCAATGGTTAGTATCTACCAAAAGGGCTCCAAGTAGTAAACTAATGACAGGCTCGGATATGGCTAGCTGGTACAACTTGCTGAAAAATGGAATGGTGGCTATAATAAAAGGTGTCTGAATGCAGGGTAGCTTGTTGTGTGTGAGGTTGCGTAGCTGCGGATGGGAAAGATGTTGACCGCTCATCACTCCTGAACAATGGGCATGTGTGTATCAGAACTGGACTATGTAACAAATGAGGGAAAGTCCTCATTCTGTTGAGTCACATTATATTTGACATAATGTGGACGATCTGGGACGCATATTACCTGGGCATTAGATGAAACTAGAATGCATTATGCTAATAAGGCAAGCTAATGGGAGGTGAAAAACTTAAGTCCTGGAATTCATGTGGATATTATTCTGATATTCACTTCCTACTTAGACATTGTTGCCTACCACGTACACCCGTTTATGCCAAAGGTATTTTCTAACAGCAATTCCGCAGCCAAAATTGTTCAGGATTGATTTTGACACTGTTTATGGTGTCGACACGGTGTAAGACATTGTCTTGGTAGAGATCTCTGAAATCAATCCTAATTTTATAGTCCACAATACTAATATACAACATGTGTCACTTATGACACAGCTATGGTAATGACATTATTTTGCTTTCTGTTTAAAGGGGAAAAGGCCTGGGCCAGAGTACAGGAATACATTTGAACAAGAAAACCAAATAAGTCTGGTATATTCACAATATAGTGCAAGTTTCTCTAATAAACCTGAAATGACACTATAACTTTTCTCATAAACTCATTTAAGAGCCGTGCCAAGGAGCAGAATGCGCAGACATAGATCAGTGGAGCATTGTGCCAAGAGGCAGGTATTATATTTACAGAACAGGCCATAAGCAACGATGAGGCAGCACAACGGAACTAAGTGTCTTTATGTTATGGTGCTGTACCTTTAAATAAAGTTAAGTCCAGAATCATTGGCACACTTTAGTTTAAATTTAATCAACTTTACTCATTTGGATTCTCTCCAGTTTGGTCCCCTGCCAATTCAAGGCCACCAGCAAGTTCTCCCCAGTCAGGGCAGTTTAACACACTTGAAGAAAAATTCCTTTTTATCCTTTTATACACATGTGAGCTCACAAAAATGTGTGATATAAGATCCCTGTGATTAAAAGCGAATATGTGAAATGAATAGCACACATAATGAGTTATTAATACTGTTAATAAAAATGTAAGATCATATAACTTTTTAATGTAATCACATTTTTATAATGTCATTTTTAAATGTTTTTTTTTTTTTCCATATAAAGGGTGCCAATAATTCTGGCGTGAACTAAAAACAAAAAAAAGTTCCATTTTCTGAAGTAAGACATCCGGCTCAGACTAACCAATCACATTCCAATATGCTATGTTTGCTCATGCAGACGCTAAAACGTATCAGAACGTCTTTTATCCTCTTAGACTAATTACAAAAAAAAGTGAATAGTGACCTTTCAAGGTGGTTGAAAGAATGAATTTGCTTTAACGGAGCACCCTTTGTTATAACGAGGCTTCTTTTTATCATCCAAAAATTACACAACCCTCCTGAGGCCTGTATGTTTAAGCAATAATACTCCTGCCTGGAACCTCTATGAACTGGGGATCTTTATCAGCTTATCGGCTCTGGCGCAAAATAGAGTGGACCATACCTATTAATATTAGCTCAAAACAAAACAAACAGTGATGAATGTAATTCCTAGATCAGCAGCTACAGTATGTGAAGAGCATTTTAATTTGCATCGGGGTGTATGTCTGTAGGGAACGCTATCCAGGCATTCGGCAATGGTACAGATGTTGGTGTGTGGCAGCCTCAGCCTCCCATCCAACCGACCGGCCATTCCAGCACTCCTCACAGAGGACAGGAGAGGACCATTAATAGATTGGATGACCCAACATTTACAAATGACCTGGACCCCAGGAATGGTCACCATCTCTACAGCTTCTGTGGAAACCTTCAGGTAAAATTGCATTTAATAGACTGGAAACGTGAAATAGAAACGCCAAAATGTAGGTCACGATGTACATTTGGTAGTTTTTTTTGTTTTTTTTTTAGATAATTAGACTTTTTTAAACTAGACATTTTCTGTGGCGAGTATGAATTTCTTGGGTTTGGAAAAGCTCAAAAGGAACAGTCCAGAAACGGATGGTTTTCCAAGATTACTGTTTAAGAACTCACTCAACCACACGGAACTGAAATCCCAGGTATTTTGTCCAACATCAGTGTCAAACATAATTAATGCTCTTGTTGGAAAATTCACACTGCAAGACACAAACTAAATAAACTGGTAGCAGTTATTAGCAGTTTGAAAACGTATATACAGCAAGGACTTCTACTGCAGTTGTATAAGATGTCGATGCTTTGATTGGCCTGGTTTAATCACTAGACCTTAATTACTGCCAATTGTTCTGCTCATACAGTTCTGGCCAGGAGGTAAATTGGAATTTTATGGCTTTGATAACAAGTGATTTATTCAAACATAAACAAATTCTACTTTAGAATATATATATATATATATATATATATATATATATATATATATATATATATATATATATTCTTTTTAATCTACCATAACATTAGCATCACAGAATTTTGGAATGTTTTTAAGGTTCCGAGTTCAATTCCGTGCTTCATCAAAGTCGAAGGTCACCGATCATGACCCCGTGCCCTAACAGTTCTAATTTTATGTCAGTGTGGGGAAAAAAAGCAGCAGGCAAATGAATGAATAAGAATGGACGCTGTGTGTTTAGAACTGGTGTACTGATGTAAACGCTGACTTCCGATATCGAACGATTGATGCCACTGTGGAGATCTACACACACAAACACACACCAGCTGTGGCCCCTTACAGCGACATAAAGCCTGTGTCGATATTACCACCAGCCGTTTGTTGAACAGATGAAGTTTGCTTACGAGCTTTTTAGCTAGAACTCACTGCTGGGATGACAGATCACTTTTGACTGATGGTTGAGGGCTGTCATAATGATAACATAATGATACTCTCTCTCTCTCTCACACACACACACAGACACGTAAACCCTTTTGGATAGAAGTGAGATACATCAAGTCACCAGAGCTGTCATGTCACGGCTAATTAGCCGTCACATTAACACAAGGAAAAGCCTTAAGCAGGAAGCACCCATGCACACCACTGTACCCTAACACCAGCAGCATGCTGACTCACCCAAGCATCCCGCCTCTGCCCTGATTATCTGCCTCATCTGACTTTACCCAGCATGACAGACAGCATCACACGCTTACACACTGGAGCTCGGATTATCTCTTCAGTGTGGCTCTTGGATTTTCAGACATTCCAGAGATTCCTGTTGGAGCATCTTCATAACCAAATCCGATCACTTTTAGATATGCAGCCATATCTTTTGCACAGCGATACATCATAATGTTTTAATAATCATAATATGATTTATTAGTGGCCGCATTCTTTTTTCAATAGGATAGACCTCCAGAAAGACCATTAATCATGCTGTGCCACAATCCCAGTCCCCAAAATTACTTCCATTCTCTCTGTTTTGCAGCAAGTTTATTATTTTCTTAACTCTCTATGGAATCACTTTATCATGCCACCAGTTCCATCTGTGTGTGTGTGTGTATGTGTGTGTAAGATTGTGAATAGAACAGCAAAGTTTTATAAAAAGAAGAGTGGGGGTATTATAATATATTGCTCTGTCATACACACTAATGTAGTCTGTACTACACAACATAAGTAAACTCACACTGCAGATAGATTAGTGAGAGACATTGTAAAGAGTGCATTGTTTTAATAATGTTAACTTTTTTTAAAGCATCAGACTGACTCAAAACACTTGTGTCAAAATCCGATGGACAATATATGGACAAAAATATTGGGACACCTCAGATTTTTCCAAGTGGTTACCACAATTGTATTTGGATGCGGTATAATAATATTTTGCATACACTTTGCACTTAGAAACCAAAATCTGTTCCAGCAATGCACAAATCCTGCTCCATGAAGATCTGCTTTACATGTTTGGAGAGGAGGATCTCAGGTGGCCTGCTATAGAGCTCTGACCTCAACACAACTGAACACAATTGGGATGAATTGGAACAATGGCTGCACCCCACGCCCTCTCGCCCTAAATCATTATAGCACTTTGCTTGCACCCATGCGGCTGAATTTCCACCACTCCAGCACACTCCAAAAACTAGTGGAATGTATTCCCAGAAGAGTGGAGAGAAATAAAAGTGGAATGTGAAAATGTCAAAAGCAAATACCATTATTATAACCAGGGGTCATGATAACTTTTGGCAATATAGTGTGACAGAACACATTGATGAATAGCTTTTGTTTGCTGTCTCTCTTTTCAGGCACAGAAGCTAAAGATGAATGTTACAGTGGATGTTGCGTGTGTGGTAAGTACATCTCTTTTTTTATTATCTCTTGAACATTCAGTACATCAGTTAAAATATAATGAATATCATTAATAGTCCTCTTTATCCAATTTTACAGGTACAATTAAATTGCTATACAAGGACTATTTATTTGTCTGATTAATGGTATTAGTGTGGACCATTAATGCTTCTCTTTTGAATACACTAGTTCTACACCAATCCTTTACATTAGTGATTCTCAAACAATGTTGAGCTACACAGCTAAAATAACAAATGAATAAATAAAGGCATTAGAATATCCAGTAGACAAATTAAATAAATAATCAAACAAATAATAACAATTAACTGTAGTGGTAACTGTAATAGCTTTAATATAGATGGATTTCCACAGAAATTCTTTTTACACCTTCCCGCCCAAAAGAGACAAATATATATACGTGTGTGTGTGTGTGTGTGTGTAGCTCATCTAAAATTCCACTCTTTCTATCTCTCACCTTTCTTGTTACACAGGATCCTCCTCTGGCTGACCCGAGTAGCTTTAACGCTATATCAGGAAGCTCATCCAGCCTCGTCCACTCGATCGCCGTCCTCTTCATTCTCCAGCTCTTGAACTTGTAGCCGAAGTCCTCGTTCTAGGCCGCACCTGTAAAATACACACAACTCCTCTAACACAAGCGATGCCGTACCAAGTGTGATGTCTAGATGTGCTAAAGCCAATTTGCTTTTTTTTCCGATTCCTGATGGGCAAAAAAAAAAAAAAGAAACAAAGACGGTGTCACTGACATGGAAATGAAAAAGGTCAAAGAAAACAAAGAAAAAAAACACTTTGTCACTGTTTGCTCTTAATGTAGTAAGTTGTATCGGAAATTATCATTCGTTTTGAAGGTTTACCCATCCATGATGTTGAAAGGGAGTTGCAGAGAAAAGTCAGGATCGTAAATAAATTAAGATGGACCCCCTACTGCAGCGAGTCCCTTTTGTCTAATGGGAAAAGACTTGACAATTTACAGATGTTAATTTAGAGACAAGCTTGTAAACTCTTGCACTCAGATGTCCACGCTGCAGCCAAGATCCCACATCTCTGAGAAAAGCATCTGCCTTCTAATCCAGCCCATTAGCTCTTTCAACAGTCATGGTACCCCTGTGTGTCTCCAGCATGGCCCTGATACAGACTGAGCCTTAGGGCAAAAGCATGAGAAGACAAAATCTTCGGGACTCTTTTACATACACAGGAATTCTTTTTTTCTGCTCTGTGTTACACAAATAAGACTTTAAAAGCTGAATGTTCAGCATCAATTGCATTTTAGGTTTTTCTTTTGGAGGAGAAATCTTTGCTTTTGAAATATTCAGACTTTTAATTCTTATCCAAACACGAATTTTGCAGGTTTATGCCATATGACTGCTGCTGGGCAAAAATATCATCCGATGTTGTTTTAGCTGTGTACATTCTTGCTAAATGGGAAGCAAAAAAGAGACAAAAATGTGAATGTTAAAAACCGTAGTAATGATTTTGATAGCATTGTACAGATGCATTTGTGCTCATAACAGGTGTAAAGAGTTCACCTCATCTTTCTGTTAACACGGAACCAGCCTGGTCATGCTAGTCCTCTCTTTCTCTCTCTCTCAACAACTGGATTGTTTTTTTTGGGGTGTTTTTTGTATTTCCAAGTCTTCTGTGTAAAACATTATTAATACATTATTATGTATAAAAATCCCAGGAGATCAGTTTGGAAATACTCAACCAGCCATGCAAAAGTTCCTTTCTTTTTCCTTTAAACATTCTTATATTTTGATGTGAACATTAAATTGAAGCTTTTGACCTTTATTTTTATGAGTTTTATACATTGCACTGTTGCCACTTAATTGGCCAATCACATATACTGTATGCATGAATGTGCAGGTGTTGCTAATAAACTGGATGGTGAGTATTTCAATGATGTGTATTATTCAGTATTGTATAACGAACGCTTTCATTATCGATTGGATTCCTTCAAACGATCAACATTTTTTTTCCGTCTCTTTTTTGCTTCTATATAAAAATCTAAGCAGAAGTCACCAAACACACGGTTGATGATTCAAACTAAAGCACCCATATGTGTAATGTTCTGTAAAATAAGTGAAAATGGTCTCTCTCTCTCTCTCTCTCTTTTTTTTTTAGACGAGGTGTTCGGAAAAATCCGCATCGTCGTGGTACTGTGAACTGTGAACCGTTCAAGACAAAAAAAATAAATGACATGTATAATAGGGCTGTAAGTAGTGATGCAATGATGAATATATTAAAGGAATCAAGGAAGAGCCTTTAATCTCTGAGAGATCTTTGTCTTTAATCTTTGCGCTTTCAGAAATCCTACATCATTGCACATAATACTAGCCAAGCCACTTCTCATCTACTGAGCAACAGGAAATAAAGTGGTTCCTGATAATGACATTGATAGTTATACTGATAATTATGTTTCCTTGTTGGGGGGGGGCGTTGTTTCCTTTTTAACACAAATGTCAAAACTCTTGTTGTTAAGTGACCACAATGAACCTAAGAGTTAAGGCTACCAATGTGAAAGGTGCATGATGGTCAGTTGACTCACTGTTACTGAAACACATGCCCGACACACACACACACACACACACACATTCTAATGACTATAACTGTCCATCTGCTCTGCTAGGACAGTGAGACACAAAGTCATCCGAGCACTGATTTGGGAGAACTATCCATATACCCGTGTCTGTTCGGATATTCGATTCTGAACAGAAAGGCATAAATCCAGCAGATGCCATGCGATCTTTTCAGCACGTTACACTTTACTACATTTGACACTTAAATGAGGTGTCGTAAAAACACTGCCTATCGCTTTGATTCGGTTTCCCTCTCGCTGGTACTTAAACAGGAGTATTTGTTTTAGCAGTAGCAACATTCGTAAAAACACACCGTAAAAGCAGATTAGAGATCAATAATAGCTATAATAGTAATGTTGAAGTGCACCATGGATAGGACGCTGGTCCGTGTCAACCCACAGAGGTTCACTGAATATTTCACTGAATAAAGTTGATGCAAATATTGGCATGTTTTTGAGAGACTGGAGGAAATCAGACAATGTAGAGGAAACATAAGGAGAATAATCATAATATCCAAGCGATAATGACAATGTCAGTGTCAGAAAATATGCTTCCGAACTGGTTAGACTTGGATATAAGGATCAGCCTGGTGTTTCAGCATAGCAGAATGTTTTAACCCTCAGGGCTTTAGGTCTGTATTATCTGGACTGTAATATTGTGTTGTGGTGACTCGATCCCGCCTCGGTGTTGGTCTGCCTGCTCTGCTTATCAGCCTGTTTTAACTCTAACTCCTAGCAGGCAGGATTAAGCGATAATAAGGGACGCAGAGTGATTGTCAGTCAGATCACATCTGTTTGTTGCACCAGGGACAATAACACAAGGACACAGCCTGTCCCCATTACATACACTGGAGATAAAACTGAGGCATTCCATTTTCCTTCCCCTGATACAGTTCTGTATATACTGTACTTAGTTGCTGTTACAAAAAAAAAAAAAGGTTTGAAAGCCATTGATTGCATTTGTACCCAATGTATTTCTAGTTAAAAACTGGAGATAAAACAATAACCATTCTTTACAGACATTTCCAGTGATGTTCAAAACGAAAAATCACATGAGCTGTTTAAAATGAAGTGAGTCGGAAAAAGAACTTTTAAGGGAAGAATGCAGAACATAGCAGGGAAGTAAAAACAATGGAAGAAAGGGAAGGAGACACGTTCACTGCAGCTCTGTCACTGCTAACTATTTAGTGCTGCACGTGAATCAAACTGTTTACATTGCATTGGAGCGACGCGCTCAAATAACATCAACGAATGAAAGGAACGAAAACGAGTCCAGAGGCAAGATTTAATATGATCTTATGAGCCTATTGTGAGGAGTCCAAACGCTTCATTGTATTTGCACAGCTTGCCAGATCTGCATCGAGGCTCTGTTATGAGCTGCGAAAGCAAATGAAAAGCAAAAAACGATACAGCAGCAAATAAATGAATAACGTGCCTGATTTATCTCGGCTAGCGTTTCAATAAGAAAGCAGCCCCTGATTAGAAGGAAACGCATTTCTTTGTACAAGTATATCAATAGCAACAGCAAAACCTCGACGCTCCGAAAGAGATGGAGAGAGCGAGGGAGAGAGAGAGAGAGAAAGTGACCCGTCGCCCCAAGATAATGACTTTCTTCAAATAAAGGGAAGGAGCCAAGCAGGAGAGATAATGTAATCAGAGTGTACTGTCTGCTACGAGAGAGGAAATTATATCTAATTACTTCACCTCCGACCTCAGCGCCTGACATCAACCACAGAACTCCCCCCCCCCAGCCCTTGCTGCAGCACTCACCTTTCCCATTTTCACAGAAAAGTACTTCTCCCGACATAAACATGTTGCTTTTTTTTTTTTAATGCTGTTGTGTGCAGTAAATGTCAGGCTGTGTGTATCTGACTTGAGAGATCTAGCGAGAGCATGTGTGCAGAGATGATTTCTCCTCTAACCTGGAGAAGGGTACAGGTAATAAGCCAGGATAAGGATTTGACTTACTGATAATGTTGACAATGCCTGACCCCATTTCAGCAAATTCTGTACTAAAGAGCAGACGGCTCTTCACTTTTACCACGCGAGAACACAGTGAGACGGAGATGTGCTTGAAAAGTCAAGTGAAGCGCCGCTGAAATGAAGCTGTTAAAGAAATACGGGAGAAAACGAGCCGGCGAAAGCTTGAAAAATGTTTCAGAGCGATTACATCAGCTCCACACAGAAAGATATTAATAAAGATAATGATATGATGTGATTTGATAAGCAAAAAGTGATAAGAGTTTTGCTAAACTGATCTCCGAATACAAGCAGCTCTCGTGAAAAATCACCACTCTCATATCATGCTTTCACCTCGAAGCCGTGATTTCACGAAGCACACACTAGCCACAAGTGCACGCTTGAAATGAGCACCCAAAGAAGGGGGGAAAAAAAAAGTTGAACGCTGCAAGAGGTTCCTAAGCTGGGAGCAGAGACACAGGGCACACGAGGCGAACAGGGGACGTATTGTTTATAATGAGTCTGTACAGTTGCACATCCTCCACGCTCGTATTAGGCAACCAAAATGCCGGAGGATAAGTAAAGCCTTTGTTCATCGATGCAATTTGCAGCTTGCAAGCGAAAAAAATAAAACATAGCAGATGTTAGGAGGGAAATGACGGCGGTACACTGAGAGCGGAGCCGGGGCACGTATCTGCTCAGCAAGGTCAGGTGTTTGTCAATTTTCAACCAGAGTTCGTGGCTCGGTTCACAAGGCGCTTGAAGAAGTTTCGCATGAAAAGAAGCGTATGAGAGCGCTGGCAGAAAACAAAGCAGAACAAAGGGCAAGCTAAGCACATATGCAATATTCCAAAGAAGAGCTTGTACAACCGGAGGGGAGAAGGGAAATTACTATGTAGGAGTTGTTGCATGATTGACCACGAGCGCATTTCACTTCACAGGAACTGACTGCTCAGCCTACGCTCTTAGGTAAAATACTGCTCAGCAAGATGGCATTTCCATCAAATCCTCAACAGGGTGCTTGAGTAAATGTACTTTCGCTTTAATGCTCGTGTTCTCTTCTGGTCAAAATGTCTTGTTTGAACTTTATTCGTTTATTTATTTATTTAAACCAAAGGAAGAACACCTGTATGCGCTTTCCCCTCCTCGCCATCATTTCCTTTGGAAATATTGCAAAGAGTTATTACAAATAATGATTTGATGTTTGTATTGATGCTTGTTGCTATTGGTGTTTATTAGCTTTTTACTGTAAAGAAGAAATATCCTGTGTATGATCTGTCCTGTGTGTATTAATGTCTAATAACTGTGCCTTTATACAGCATTTGATATTGTCAATAACAATATTGTCAATAACTGTTTTATTTGTGAGGGGTCTGTTTTATTGCATGGTGTGTTATGTATGTTGTATGTATTTCATACAAATGCAACACACAATACACGACTTTGCCAGCCATGTGTAGTTCTATTCCCAAACTTTAACCACAAATTTAGACACACACTTGTATAGATGCCTCTGGATGGATGGATGGATGGATGGATGGATGGATGGATGGATGGATGGATGGATGGATGGATGGATGGATGGATGGATGGATGGATGGATGGATGGATGGATGGATGGATGGATGGATGGATGGATAGATAGATAGATAGATGATAGATAGATAGATAGATAGATAGATAGATAGATAGATATAGAGATAGATATAGATAGATAGATAGATAGATAGATCATTTTAATTACAAAATAAATGTATTAGTAATTCTTTACAGTTACTGAGAAAAAACGCATAATTAAATTACTGTTACTTGTTACATAAAATGTTGAAGATTACAAATAGGGTTACATCTGAACAATTTCTTTAAAAACCTAGGATATGTTGAATAATAATAATTATTATTATTATTATTATTATTATAAAAATAATAATTCGTTGAGCTCCCGCCAGGGCACGGTGGCTTAGTTGAGCAGTATTAAATATTTTTGTTGTAATGAAATCTGGCTTTGTTGTGGCTGTGATTAAAATGTAATTCATATAAATGTAATTCAAGTGAGGAAAGATTTTGAAATTGAAATAGTAAACAAGAGTTGTGTTACTACTGTGATGTTAATGTTAAAAATTGGAAATTATTTATATAGATATATATAGTATATATATATATATATATATATATATATATATATATATATATATATCTATATATATATATATATATATATATATATATATATATATATATATATATATATATATATATATAAAGGCTTTTATTTCCTTTCTTAGATTTCCTTTTTTTGCAGTATATAGAGTTCCAACCTCGACTTGGACTGGCCCTCTGGGATGAATTTTAATACTGACTGCACCCCAGGCCTCCTCAACCCATTCCTACACAACCTACACAACCACACTCCATAACGGGTCATTATAACATCCGAGAAGAAGATTTTATAATGGAATTGTGGAATAAGCTATTTCGAATATGCAAATTGTATAGTCAAGCTTTTGTCTTTTGTAGGAATTGGTAGCCCAGGGGTTAAGGTGTTGGCTTCTGGACTGGAAGATCACAGGTTCAAATACCACCACCACTAAGCTGGGCCCTTGAGCAAGGCCCTTAACCCATAGTTGTAAGTCGCTCTGGAGGATGTCTGCCAAATGTGTGTATATATAATTCACTTTCATTAATATATCGCTTTTTACAATGCAAAGCAGCTTTACAGAATGGGATAATTACAGAACATTAAATATTTATATGGATGATGTATGTGTATTTGTCGCTGATGAGCGAGTCTGGGGCCACTGTGGCAAGGTAAAAATCCCTTAGTGGAATGAGGAAAAAACCTTGAGAGGAACCGGACACAAAAGGGAAACCCATCCTCATCTGGGCGTTAATAAGTGTGTGATTGTGTGTGTGTGTGTGTGGTGCAGAAAAGCATTGTGTGTAGTGTGTGATTATGAATAATGTACTTCTGCTGTTCTGTTACAGTCCGATAATATGGAATCTGCAGAATGGGATCCAGAGGTGGTACTTCACTAGATGAGTGGGGATATTTGCAGATGTTCGGTACATCAGGTGTATAGGTGTATACACACACACACACACACACACACACACACACACACACACACACACACACACACACAGATAGACAGTAACTTAAGTCGGGGCAAAATGATTTGATGCTGAATAGTGGTAATACAATATCAGGATTAAATGGTCTAAGAAGAAGTTTTGCTACAACACAGCTTAGCTCAGATCACTCGTGTTACAGCAAAGCCATGCTTTCTTACCTGGGCAAGAAAGAGAAAGAAATACAGATATTTTTACGGCTTTATGTGATTTTGGGCGCCAAAAGATAAGTGATATAGCCGCGCCATCACTCAGCGTCTGTCTCCCCCTCTGTATTAGCAATAAGCCACACACTCATTAATATCTCTTAATGTTAGCAGCAGACACCTTGATTTACAGTGGGCACGTCCTGAAGCTAGAAGAGCAGGAGGGATCCCTCACTCCACTCGTCTGCTGACACATCCATCCGAGACACACAGCAATTCGGAACACACACTCGTGGTGAGTTATAACGCTGCTAGTGCTTCATTCATCTCCATGGAAATGCTATTTGATGAAAAGAGGTGAGGAAAGAGTGTGTGTGTTTGGGGAGATACATTTCCATCTTAATGTTTTGTGACAGTCGGGAAGACAAAATGTAAAACAACAACAACAAACAAACAAACAAACAAACAAAAAACACCTCACGTTTCCATCAGCAGCGGTTAGCCGAGTATTCTGAAGTCTAAAACGGTGTAATCAAAAGAGCGCCAAGCAAACAGGCACGCGCACACGCGCACGCACAAAACACACGCGCATGAAAAGGGTTTTTTCTTTTTCTGGGTTTTTTTTTGTGCAAATTCAATAATAAAATGTTTTTCCTCTTTTCCTGCCACTACCATATGAGCGAATGCCAAACAGACAAAGTCCACAAACAGGAAAATGTTTTTAAAAAATGTCATATTTAAAATTATATTAAATTATTTAACCATTTAGTCATAGTGTAGTGTGGCCAGTAAGAATATATATATATATATATATATATATATATATATATATATATAGATATATATTATATATATATATATATATGAATGAGACAATCAACAAAGTCAGATTCTGGCTGAAATTACTTTAGATGACTTGTGGATTTCTTCATGAGGAACACAAAACTTGTATGTGATATATATATATATATATATATATATATATATATATATATATATATATATATATATATATATATATATATATGTGTGTGTGTGTGTGTGTGTGTGTGTGTGTGTGTGTGATTAGAGATGAAGATTGCAAAAAGGAGAGAGAAATTGTATTTTTATTCATTCATTCATTCATTCATCTTCTACCGCTTTATCCAATCTTCCCTCGGGTCACCGGGTGCCTGTGCCTATCGCAGGCGTTTATATTTGCATTTAAGATGCAGGATACACATCCTGGATGGAATGCCAACCCATTGCAGGGACACACACACACACACACACACACACATACTCACAATCACACATTAGGGATAATTTTCCAAGGTGCCAATCAACCTACCGTGCATGTTTTTGGATCGGGGGAGGAAACCGGAGAACACGGAGAAAAACCCCCTGAGACATGGGGAGAACATGCAAACTCCACACACACACACACACACACACATATATATATTATATATATATATATATATATATATATATATGTGTGTGTGTGTGTGTGTGTGTTACCTTTAAATATTTTTCAAAAGAATTCGTAGAATTTTGTTTATATTTAAAAAAAAAAACAAAGTTTGCTTAATTCCTAATTGATCCCCCACCCCTCACCACCACCCCCCATGCTGATTGTCAGACAGAGCGCTATTTCAGGTGGGCTTTCACAAAACATGAGATCTTGTTACTGGAAGAATCACATGGTGTTAAACCAAACGCCCGATCCCTGTATAGAACTCGAATAATCAGCTCTGGAAGAGACTAACACCTCCATACTTCATGCGGATATCATTCTTACCAGTGGATGCACCACAAATGTTGGTTGTTAACGAGAAATAAAGTTACGAGGGAAATCTGAATGGGGGGGGGGGTTGGGGGGGGATTTATTTATTCATTTCTGTGGCAAAAAAAGGACTTTCATTACAGTCCTGTGTACACACTTGTCTGTAAGGTTTCTATGTGCTTTATGAACAGCCCATACAATATTTAACCCTGTTTGCTTTTATAATAAACTGTTTGTAAAATAGATTTTAGAGTGTGATTATGGAGGCTCAAGAGTGTTAGTACGGCGAGCTCTGATGTAGGGTGAAGAGATGTATAGTAGGCCCGTCAAGATCTTCCACTCCACACTGTGTAAACTACATGGAGTTTGCTTTGTGCGTTGTCATGCTGGAACAGGTTTATGGGTCTGTGTGGAAAATAACAATGCTACCACATCCAATGACATCGTACATAACTGTGCGATAAGTTTGGGGCGGAACCACAAATGGCAGGAAAAGAGATGTGTCCCAATACTTTTGGTGCGTGGTTTATACACACAAACGGCAGTGTCCAGACCGTCCCAAGCATGGTGTGTTCAGGACTCTTCGGCGACTCCTCGGCCTGCACGCATCCTCAAATGTGCATAGAGCTATGCACACTGCTCCTCTGGAGTGTGTTTACGTCCATTAGTCAGCAGTGACAGCTCACTCTGTCTCTGTCACTTTGGGCAACATTTACACCTGAGCAGACTCTCTGTCTAATTAGAGTCTAGTGACACACATGCGGTGAAGCACACAGGTCTGAGTAATTTTCGAGAGAGACAGAATGTCCCGGAACTTGTCAACTCACCCTCTGCGTGAAAGTACAAAAAAAGGAAGAGACACAGGCGTTTATGTCCTCATTTGTAGCTGTCAGGTTTAGGACATTGTGTTTTTAGGTGTTGTAAACCAATACTATAAAAACGCTGTTCAGTCTCATGGCTGCCTCTCAGGGTCTTCCTCATCAACAGCATAGGACCAACGATCGCTCTTTTCCAGACGCTATACACTCGTTATACACTCCCTGACCACTTTATGAAAAATGTGTCCATTTACTCATTTCTGCAATCATTCAGTCAGCCGGTGTATTGCAGGGGGTGTCAACTTTTTACATTATTTATCAAAAGAAATTCGAATGTCATGCAAAAGTGTTTGTGACAATTGTGTTTTAAATAAATTCACACAGACTGTAGTGCAAGTCTTTTTTGCTCCTTTTAAATGTAATGATTTCGGCTCACATTTAACAGGAGACCCAACAAATTCACTCTCTCAACAAATTAGAACGTGCTAATCCGCTAATCAACTCAAAACACCTTCAAGGGTTTCCAGAGCCTTCAAAATGGTCTCTCAGTTTGGTTCACTAGTCTACACCAGCATGGGGGAGATCCAAAATCATCACACTTAACTACTTCATGCTGCGTGCATTGAATTGATCTAACACACGTTTTATACACGTTAAAAAAAATTAAACACTGAAATAAACATTTTCTATTTTGTAATGTAATGTTATTTTGTAATATAATATAACATATCAGGCACATCAAGATCAGTAGAGGTTGTCTGCAGCCTACAGCACCATGGGTCACTACTACGTTTACTCTGCTCACTGTTGCTATGGTCAGACGTGCAGGTGCGCGTGCAGGAAATACAGCAGAGAGAGACGCCCAGATGAAACTTTTCAGTGAGTGGAAAAACAACGGCATTCTCAAAATCAATATGTAGAAAATACTTATTTATTCGTCCTGCATCGAGCTGCATAAGGCCTGTGTGTCTCATTTAAACACCATTCTGAATATAAACGTAAATACTTAGCGTCAGCGGGACGAAGTAAGGGCGTTGAAAATATATGATTTCAAAGCCCAGAGATATCTACATGGGTTCTCTCTCTCTCTCTCTCTCTCTCTCTCTCTCTCTCTCACTCTCTCTCTCTCTCTCTCTCTCGCTCTCTCTCTCTCTCTCACACAGACAGTCCAACAACGAGTATACGAGTGTTCACTGAGAGTACAGTGGATTTCAGGAAAACATAAGGCTTTGACACATGGGGAAATAGTAAAGGAGTGTAAACACTTTGAGCTGGAAAGGAAAGACGTGAACTGAGAGAAAATAATTAAACCAAACAAATCTCAGCTGCAACAGACGTGGAATATTAACACAGGATCCCAAACTTGCTGCTGCTGTTCAGACTGCATCTTGCATAGTTTTTGATTAACGTACTGATATTAATGGCAGCGCTTAGCTTGTGGTGCACATTCGAAGATTTTACTGTGCAGAGAAGAAAGATGACATCATTGGTGTTACAGCAATTACAAAACACAAAACAGAGAAGAAGATACTTGGCCATAAAATGTTAACGCTATATTCATTCATTCATCTTCTACCGCTTTATCCGATCTTCCCCCTCCCTTCCCTCGGGTCACGGGGAGCCTGTGCCTATCTCAGGCGTCTATGGGCATTAAGGCAGGATACACCCTGGATGGAATGCCAACCCATAGCAGGACACACACACTCACACTCACACACGCATTCACACACTAGGGAAAATTTTCCAAGGTGCCAATCAACCTACCGTGTATGTTTTTGGACCGGGGGAGGAAACCGGAGAACCCGGAGAAAAACCCCCTGAGGCACGGGGAGAACATGCAAACTCCACACACACATGGCCGAGAAGGGAATCGAACCCGGACTTAACGCTATATACAGTATATATATATATATATATATATATATATATATATATATATATATATATATATATATATATATATATATATATCCACACACACAAACTGTATTATCTCATCTATAGTATCTAAAAAACTGTCCGGAACTCAGCTGGTGAGGAAGGTTTATTTATTGGACCTTGTGCAGTTTTAGTTGATGACCCCTGATGTATTGCATACAATCCTGTAAATACCCAAACAAATCTCAAGGCATTTTGTGCTACAGGCAAGAAATTCGATCTTGGTAATGCTGACAGAAATGCCTACGGTACGTTTTCTCTATTTCCTATCAGAGAATAGGGAAGAAATTATATTTCATATTTTCTATACTAATAAATGCGTCTCTCTCTCTCTAAGTAACGCGGTCTCGATAAATGAACCAGGAGAATATTGTTACACTTATATTTGACTGAAAGGAGGTTTATAATAGACAGAATATAAAGCCAATAAAAACACAGTAAAATCCTCCTGATTAAATGTTTAGTAATAGTGCTTGAAGATGAAAAAAAGTCTTGTAGAAAAGTGTAAAAGAGGCATGAAATACATTCCTACTGTAATACGTTAGATGGAAAGTCATGCTGAGTGACATGAAAACAAAGAGGGAACTTTGAGTCCATGAACAGGAATCAATAGATTAGATTTCATGACTATAATCACAAAATGCTGTGAGACCGGGTAATCAAGTTATGCTTATATTAGCTATTCAGAAAAGAGGGAAATGTCAGGCGAGTGACTGGTATGATTTTCAGTCACCTTGTAAATTGACCAAATGACTACAGAAACTCAGGTGAACACAAATATGGAGAGTAAAAATCCATTTCAAAATGCAGCACACACTGAACACTGAGGCAAAATTCACTTCTGTCAGCCAATAAAAGTAAGGCTGCAGTGGCCACTGGTACACCACACATGGACTGTTATAAAGAATGGAACACAAAGCCCGGTCTGATCGGGCACATGAATCTCAGGGTCCATATTTAGCTCAGTGGTTTATTAGGTGCTGGGCTACTGATCGGAAGGTCGGGGGTTCGAGCCCCGGTATTGCCAAGCTTCTCTTGTACAAGGTCTTTAACCCTCTGTGCTCCAGGGGCACTGTATCATGGTAACTCTGACCCAAACCATTTGGGATATGCGAAGTGTTGTGTATTTGGCACAGAAGGCATAAATCTATTTTTTTTTTTTTTGGCATTTTCATAAAAACATTTGACAAAATGCATGAAATACAGCAAATATGATCAAGCTGAGGATTTGAAACAGACCTGGCAACATAGTTCAGGCATAACCGATATAACAGATCTCCGGTTTAACCCCAAAGAGTGCAAAAACATCAGTGGCCCTATGAATCAAGTGTTTTATGTTTTATTTTTTTTCCCAGTCCATCTTTAAAATACACTGAAAATGAATGATATGCACTGAAGAATGAGTGTTTCATTCATATTCCACATTTTGTGACAATTTACAGTGAGATTCCTGTGTAATGGGACTGTACATTGTGCTCCTACTGCATACAACTACTCGCATTCAAAAGCAGGCTTAAAATAAAAAGGTAAAAAAAAAAAAAAATGTTCACAGAAGACTTTCCGAAAGTAACTACAAATGCCCAAAAAGTAGTCTCCTCGAGCAGCTGCAAGAAAAACTGCAACTGTAATGCACGATAAGAAAAAGTGGTTAATAAAGCTAGATACAGGACTTGAAGGACTAAAGTACAAAACAGAGGTATTACACAAGCGTCAGTTATCAAAAACAAAATGAACAGTTCTTCTTCATAGACATTGTAAAAGACATGTTTTGTCGTCGTCGCCATCGTCGTCGTCGTCGTCAGTCACCACCACCACAATGGCTATTGTACAAAGGATGGACCTAAAAGAAATGTGTGACCTTTTAATGTTCTTTATTAAAAAAAAATAGGAAACAAGAATAAAAGCAAGTGGGAACAAAAACCATTAGAAGCCGACCAAGACGCAAAGTTACACAAACGTATGAAGGGGAGGAGCGTGGTACGCTTCCCCGCGTGGGGTCTTCCTCGGGTCCTGCGGTGGTAATATTGCTAACGGCTCTGAGCTAGAGGGAGAAAGTGCGTGTGTGGCCTATGGGGGGAAAAAAAAATAAACCTGTCCTGGTGGAATTCCCGGTGACACCTTGGACGAATGTGCAGTACCAATCCCGCATCTGCAAGGCCTCGAGTGGACCAGCGGCGTCCTTGAACCAGAGTCTATCTGCTGCATTCACAATATGTGAAACGTAAAACCCGTTACAATGTTTTACCACAGAGGTCATGAGATGATGCCCTTTTCAAATCGGTACCAAATCGATCTCGGGAGAAAAAGGAAGGAAAAATGACATTAAGACAAAAGCCGTCGTTAGCACTGGAACGCTATACAACCGATTCCCTGTGCAACCTCTCATTCTGGTGAGTTTCAGTCATTTCAGCGATGACTGGAAGATGACTCGCCGTATTCTCCCAATCTTGCTTTTATATTATTAAAAAAAAAAAAAAAAAAAACTCTTCTTTTTGTTTTTCCGACTTAACATATTTTAAAGCATATAGTGTGTATGTCATGCAAAAGCGCTGCAGGAATAGCGGACAGATGAAACATAGAAACTTTGCTAGTATATGTTAATTTAGTCAAATGATCGGTTTCTCCCAAACCTTATATTTATATATATATATATATATATATATATATATATATATATATATATATATATATATATATATATATATATATATATATATATAACCAGCAGCAAAACATCATTAGCTTAGATAAACTTAGATAAACAGCTCTTCTGTGTTACGGATGACAGAACGTGTTGGATTTCGAAATACAAAAGCTCAAGTGGCTACAAATGCAGTTAATGGTAAATAAGAAGCGTTTTTAGCAAACACAGAGTCTACTTGGCAAGCAAAGGAACGGGCTTTACACCCATATACAATAGTGTCGATAGTCTATAATGTCACCTGGGAAAGGCTCTACTGCTGGGCGAGCAGTGTTTCATCACGTACGTCCTTTCTCTGTCCTCACTGAGAAACAAGAGACAACCCAGACGAAAAGGCATGGCAGTCTGGCAGCTGCGAGTGGGAGGAGTCCATCCTTTTTTTTTTTTCCTTTCCTCCTCCAATCAGAAGACCAGGAAGCTGGTTAAAGAGGTCACGGCTAGAGCCGTGAATCTCAAACAGTACTGAATTCCGAGACTTTAGGAAGGCTCCGTCTGACTGACACAACCTGTAGTGTGATATGTAGACGGTCTGCAGGAGAAGTAGTGAAATGTGCTGGAGTGCAGGAGGAGTTTGATACAGGTGTAGTGTTAAAGAGGACGAGGACAAAGCACTCTGATACCTAGCAAAAAAACCCCATCACCGGGGGCCTCTCTGTGGAAACAGGTGGTGCGCCGGAGAACCGCAGCAGTGGAACGCGGCTTTGCTCTTTGGGAGGGGGGGGAGGGGGGGGGGAGGGGGGGGGGAGAGAAAAAAAAAGAAAGAAAAAAAAGAAGTCCAGGTAAAGATGGCAACCGCAGAGGACGTGCGTCTCTCACACACAGGTGCCCTGGTGAGCTGTAGGCAGAGCTTTGCGGTTCTTTACACCTGGATTCTTCTCTTTAAAATCCATGGGCTTCTGCTGGGAGGTGTCGATCAGCGCACTAGCTATAGCGATACCTGCAAGCAAAGAGGAGAAAGAAAGAACAACAACACTATTACATGGCGTCTGGCTTTCCAATCACACCAAGCAAAAAGTCCTACACATACTTATTACTATAATATAAAAGAAATGAACACAACAAGGTGAGAATTCAGGACCATACGAAGAGGTGGGGGAAACATTGTTCAGTTATGAAGAATTACAATTGTGCGTTTTAGAGGAGAACATTTTTTTTTATTAATATTTTTCAATCAATGTTGTGAACACGTGAGCCTATTTTACTAAATAAATAGAATACAAAAAAGTACTCTTGAAATGCATGTCTAATTCATCTGAGAGAAAATCTTTGAAACAATGCCTCCCCCCCACCACACACATAAAACCCATTCGCATTGACTAACAGTTCTCACACACACAGTTTCTGTCAGAAAAAAAAAAAACACCTTTTGATAACATTTCACGCTCCTCAGAGAGAGTTCGGTAAAAATCTATGCCTGGGATTTTCCTAATGATCCGGTGCACAACAAAGCAACAACTCCATCAAGTACGCAATCGTTTTTTTGTTCCGTTTTGTGGGGGATCCCTTACACATCTCTACTGTGCAGAGAGCTTGGCCCAGAGCCCAGCGTTGC
Organism: Kryptopterus vitreolus; assembly: GCA_030449085.1. Lineage (NCBI taxonomy): Eukaryota > Metazoa > Chordata > Actinopteri > Siluriformes > Siluridae > Kryptopterus > Kryptopterus vitreolus. Next base: position 20,004,241 of record JACRUU010000015.1, read on the forward strand.
CCGATTTATTCAAAAGGGAGGCTGCGGAAAAAGCCATGGCCACAGTCCCCAAACCATTTTTCTCCCAAATCATTCCCTAAACAAAATAGCCTTCACCTGGTTCCGCTCCCGCACTGCTATTTAAGTAATACAATTATCAGAGGAGAACAATTCATTACTCGAGAAATGGCTGACCGGAATGAATTGAATTTCGCTCGCCGAGTCTAAACCACGCCTGCACCGAGCCACCGGGATTTACATCCAAGACTTGAAGAACTCCAATTCAAGCCTGCGTCAATTTATTAGCCATCATGGTACAAATGTCAACATGTTCCAAGACGTTAGAACAGTGCTGAGCTTAGTGCGCATGCTGTTCCCAATAATCTCACATAATCAAAAAAATGCTTTTACTGCACTTCATTTTGTTTATGGGATGAAAACAAAAAAAAATGTCCTATTTTTTTTTTTTTTTTTTTTTAGTTGCCTGGTAACTTGACGGCAAATTTCTCTCTGAAAACTAACTGCATTTATGAGTCAGAATGAAAAAGGCATGATTGCCCAGATCAGGTCCTTAAGGATTAAACTCGGTACATGCTGCAAGGTGTTCTTTTTCTTCCAGTGCGTTTAAACAATTCATCTGCTGTAAATCTTGGAGATACAAAACTATAAGCAGCTTGTGCAGGCTACACGTATAATTTCATATCACGATTATAGTGACCAAAGTTATCACGGTTATCAATATTATCACGGTTTTGTTCAAATGAGAAAAAAACAAAAGAACATCTATTACATTTGGCAGAGAGTGGCACTCTCATTGACGGAGAGTAAGCGGGCGTAAGGGGAGTAATATGTATATATATATATATATATATATATATATATATATATATATATATATATATATATATATATATATATATATATATTAATATATATGGGAAAAAAAAAAAGTAGCATTTGGTGGATTCACTGTGACTATGGTGGGAGACGCGGAAAGACCGCTGTGTCTACCGTGTTTTAAAATGTTTACAGTGGACTTCATGAAGCCAAATAAATTAATCGCAAATGTGCCGAATATTGCAAACAACCCCCCCCCCCCCCCCCAACACTACGAAGTTGTTGAGCCTTTTACTCCTGCCCCTCTTTTTTCCTTCCCGGAAACTTTGCAAGTGGGATAATGAAATATTTACTCTCTAATCAATATTGTTTGTCCAAATATTTGTCCAAGTACGTTTTGGTATTGAGGTAAGATCGCTGGAAAGGATTTACCGCGAGCTTTTAAAATCACGTTAATCAAACATGTTCATGTTAATTAAAATCAAAGCTCTAATATCGATTTCAATATAAACAATTTATCGTGGTTTATCAATAAACCGGTAACCGTTTCATCCCTAGCTACACGTACAGACTCGTACATTGGTTCTATGGAATCGGAACCTGACGTGTGTCAATAACAGATTATAGGAAAAGTCACTCGAGTGTTTTAATAGTAGATATTTACAACAACGCTTTTTCCTGCCTGATGCTCCGCCTACAAGAGCATTTTGTGTCTATTTCTTGTAAGCCATTAATATTTTATAGTTTATAGAAGCAGTGATTCATAAGACATCACGCTACATGATGCTAACCGTGTTTGCAGGATCGCGTTATACTGGGGCGCGGTGAAATTCCCGCTATCGTGAAACGGTGACTGATTGCAAGTACGTTCCAGCAGTGAGTGATCCAATAAAGCTGTGAGCACTTTGCACAACTGAAAAGACCAGTGCTACATTTATGATAGATAGTGGGAGATGTGCAGCTGCGTCACGATGACAGCCAACATGACTGCACTGCCTTCCAACAGCGACTTGCTCTGAGTAGGTGATGATTTTTTTTTTTTTTTTTCACCCTGTTGCAATTCATAACCAACTCTAGTCTCTTTAGACAGTGACAATGAGGAGGAAAAACAGATATTTGCTCAGAATTAGCTGCCATTTTAAGGCATATTCCTTGCCTCTTTGTCTCTGCCTGCCTCAAACGACAAACCGCAGCAAGATAACTTAGAACAGCTACCCTTCAATGTGAAAGCTCTTTTTTTTAGTGCTTGTTGCTGTTGCTTTTATCCGTTCCTGAGCTTGTATGCTTGTCAACCAGGACTATTAGAAGAGATGCACTGAAACAGGAGGCTTTCCCAGATCAGTCAGTTTGCGATGAGGAAGCTGAGCCGAGGTTTCATACAGCAGCAGGTTGATTGACAGGCCAGCTGTGAGAGGGGGGGGGGGGGGGGGGGGGGTTCTCTGCCAACAACATCCCTTGCAAGGGATGAGTTTATTAAAGCAGGCATTCAAAAATACCCCATTTTTGTTTTTCGGCAAAAAAAAAGAAAAAAAAAAAACAACCTTTGCTGTATAATTTAGTGTTTTAAAATCATTTCATGATTTGCACAAGCACACAACAGCACAATAAAAGTGCAGCTTCAATGTAGTCGTTTTTTATGTTTTTATTATATAATTATTATATGATAAATAATTGTAATAAATATTTTATTATATATTTTCATTATATAATTTTTTAATGGTATATTTGACATATTAGCTATTACAAACTTACAATTCTAAGAACTATCTTATTCATTCGCTATTATCTGTGTAAAGCTGTCTTCGAGACAACGTCCACCGTTGAACGCACAATACCAATAAAAATGAAATAAATACAAATTAAATGAACTGCAGTATCAGCATGAGTAGATATTTTAGTAGATCTATTCCCTAACAGAGGAAGGATGAAACAGAACTTGTGTTTTGTTTTGTTTTTAATCGTTTTGATGCATGAGCAAGCACGGATGCCGTATCACAACCTCGAAATCATCCTTGCTTGATTCCACCAGAAAAACAATTCTGCCTTTGTTATAACACTCTTGCAACGGAAGCAGGATGTAAAACGGGGAAAACATTCAAACAAGAAAATCCTTTCTTGTCGCTTCATCGAGGTTAGACACTCGGGAGCCACACAAGCCTCGACGTCGACAAGTAGCTACCAAAGACTCTCGGTTTACATGTAGGAATTAACCACAACCCCTCGAACCCAGGCCAGATACCTGGAGAGCAAGAGCGAGGTGAGTCAATGCGGAGTAAGAGGATACGACGAAACACATCGGCATAACTAAACCGCATGCCGGGGATGACTTCCTCTCTTGGCTCGGGTTTCTTGCATCATCTTACGCGCACACTAGGTATGGAATTCCCTTTCCAACCGCTCATTACCACGGTGAGATAAATGTACGATTGGCTGCTATTGCGCAATAACCGAGCTGGACTCGTCATTATAGCATTATTATATCTGGTCAAAAAAGGAGGTGAGCACAGTTACGCACAAATAAATAAATAAATCAATAAACACAAACAAAACGTCGGACTGATGGCAAAATGAGTCAAAATTACAGCAGCTTCACCGGAACCCTCAGTACTACAGTACATGAAGTGGGCACATGCTGTTTTTAGACAGTATTTGTGAGTCAGTTGTGGCCAATCTGCTGCTGATATAAAAAAGAAAAATATATATAAATAAAAAAATAAGTCAGAGTATTAGCACTGAGAGGAAGCAAGGTGTACGCTATGCTTTTAGCACCTTCAAGTCTCCGTCAGTATCACGAGGGTGCACATTGGCCGGAGTGAGCTGAACGTGCTACTCAAAGCAGGTTTCGCGAGCGCACACTAAAAGGATGCAGAAATAGAGTCATCTAGCAGCGAGAGTGTGGTGCCGTGATAAACGTGAGGAAAACATTTACTGTTTATATACTGCCCTCAACGTTATAGTTTATCTGCGTTGCTGCTTCAGGCCATCTTGCCGTCAACCCTGATGATTAGTACAGTACATGATGCTATCACCTGTTTCTAACCAAATAGGCGCTGTGGAGACCTTTTTTTTTTCGGTACAAGTCTGCTTTTTACATGCTGCGACAACTTTTGTATTTAGTTATTTATTTTTTTAAACAATAATGGCTTTCTTCTCACAGCTCTTCAATGAAGTTTGCTCTTTTTTCATTTTTTTTTCCTTAAAAAAAAATCTAATTCCCCAGAGATATTCAGTGAAAAAGCTTGATTCTGTACTTTGTTTGCATTTTCAGGGAGACTTTTTTATTAAACACAAAATTGAACACAATAGCCACATTTTTCGCTTTCCAGCAGGAGCAGACAGAGGGTACTGTTTCTGAAGTATTGAAAAGCTGTACTGGCACTTTCTCATATAAAATTGCCTCCCTGGTGTCAGGAGTGCTTTTAAATATTCGACGGGATATGTTTGTGTCTCACAGTGTGGGAAGTGCGTGTTGTCAAATGCGTTTAGAGCACAGTTGGACAAACGCTGCGCATCGCAATCCTATTTTCAGTGGGGTACGTAAAACTTGCGCGACACTGCGCAGTGGCCGATGATGGAACCAAATAAATGCTTGCATTAATAGCTTTTGTGGGTCAGGGCTTGGATGTGACACATGCATTATAATATGGTCCCCGGTGCTCCACTAATGTACTACACCCACACACACACACACACACACATATATATATCTCAAAAACACATACCTGACTGTCCAGGAGGAGGAAACCCTGAGGGTCCTCTTGGGAGGCACAGGAGCACCGTCAGAACTGCGGCTTTGCCTCCCGAACATGGCTCCAAGGCTATAGGTTTGGGAGGAGCCTTTAAAGAAAGTAAGTGAGAAGAAATATATTAGACATAAAATCCATCCTGCAGTACAGTAACATACAAAATATATTGCTCAATCCTGGCAAAGTATGTAGCTTCATTAGTTTGTGGAGGCTGAAAATTACAAGTCATCTTACTGCCCGATAAAGCGGAATTCACACACGGTCACCCAAACACTGTTTAAATTGCTAGATGATTGACAGTAATCGCACATTGCTTGAGCTCAGAGATGTAGTCACTGATCCCAATAGCCCTAAAATTGTCTATCACATGACTATGACATCAGCAGGCAGAGGAGGCAGTTGGCTATGACATTAACACATTCAACTTTCATTCTACTGCAATTTTCTTAGATATTTCTCTCCTAAAATTCCTACTTTTGCCTGGTGATTTCTTTTTTTTCCCTCCAAGTACACATATTCCTTTAGTATACAATGTAATACATATTAAAATAACCTACAGTTTGGTTGTACAAGTATTTTAATAAATATTAAAAGACAACAGATTATAAATGTATGGGTTGCAAATCAGACAAGTCAGAACTGACAAAGAAATGACCATTTTCTCAATCTATACCCCCCACCCCACACACACACATAACATATCGCTTGAAAAATATGAGGTCAGTTTAACATTATGCTACGTTTCGAGCCAGTCATAAAACGATCTCTGCACCCAACCACAGGTTTCAAAGCAACAGCTATGATTACAGAGCGCAGTTCCATGAATCAAATCTTTTATAAGGAGAAATCTTTAAGACCTGCCTATCATCAATATAATAACCCTAAATCACATCCTTACTACAAAGTCATGATAATTAGAACTCTCTCGTTCTCTCTCCATGAACCATCTACTGAACCTGAATAACGTCAACATTAATGTGGCACAGTAAAAAAAAAGGTAATATTAAACACTCGATGGCCAAATTGGACACCAAAAATTAGTTCTTATTAACAATTTATAAAGATAATATTTGTGTGAGTGTCTCTTCATAAATTTCCCTGAATTACGACTACCAGCTGCTCATGGACAACAGGTATGAGCTACTCACCATATTATCGTATGCAACCTAAATTCATCACCAGTTTATATGGAAAGCAACCAAAACAGGAACATAATTGTTAAAGGAGCCACGTAACATATTTAATAAATAAAACAACCACTAAACAATTATCATTGAAATAAACATTCCAGCTTCATATATATATATATATATATATATATATATATATATATATAATATATATTATATATATATATATATTCATTCATTCTAACCGCTATATCCGATCTTCCCTCGGGTCACGGGGAGCCTGAGATACGAGTCTATGGGCATCAAGGCAGGATATACACCACACACACACACACACACACACACACACACACCACACACACACACATATATTCATTCATCATCTTCATCAACTAAAATCTATATCTACCAACTTCTCCGCTTATCTGATCTTCCCTCCCACAGGGAGCCTGTGCCTATCTCAGGCGTCTATGGGCATTAAGGCAGGATACACCCTGGATGGAATGCCGACCCACACACACTCACATTCACACACACATTCATACACTAGGGATAATTTTCCAAGGTGCCAGTCAACCTACCATCAACATATATATATATATATATATACACACATATGCATATATGCATACATACACCCGTAGATAGATATACACACACACACACACACACACACACACACACACACACACACACACACACACACACACACACACACAAAAAAGGCTGATTCAGGGCTAAATTATAATCATCTTGACAGTGAATATTTATGGATATAGAAGTTTTCACTCCACCTAATAAACTTCTTTTTTCCCATTTGGGCTAGACAGATGATAAGTCTAAATACGATTGGTTATGCATGGAAAATATGACAGTATAATTTGATACATTCTTCCATTTCCTTCATGTCGGTGAGACGACACCGAGTCATAATGCCTGGCACTGCGAACAATGTGCATGTAATATTTCGGATTGTTAAAAGATGAAAGAAATCGCACTTTGCAATTTGCTCTTAAATATAATTCCTAATGGAAGCTTCTCTTATTATTATTATATCTTGTTAGGGAGTATTTAAAACACCCCCCCATGGTTCTTGTATGGCAATGAGGACAGGTGCAGGTGAAAAAGATTTGCAAGCAACAATAAGACAAACCTTTATGTTCTGGGGTACTTGGTTCATCACGCTCTTTCTCTCACACGCACATACAAACACACATGCTTTGTAAGAGTACTTATTGCGTTGGATGGCCCATCCACGGAGGGGCTTGTGAAAGGTCAAATTAAGCCTGTGCTGACAGCAACGTCGATCAGGGCCGGCAGACAGAGGCTGTTATCAGAGCAATATCTGTCTCTTTGAGGGGAAAAGAGGCCACTTGTGCTGCACTTAAAAGTTCAAAGCCATTGTTTCGGAGTGATGGGGGGTGGCAGCAGGCGTCTGGCTTTCCTTTCAACCCTGCTACTGCAGCGTGTACAGAATCGCTCTCTTTTCCATTTTCCTCGCCGAATTCTCTTTATTGCGCTGTGTGGCGCTCGCTAAGAGACGTGATTTCCCTGACAAAACTATCCCTCTCGCAGCTCTGCGTGAGCACATCCATTCCCCATCCTAACATTCCTGGACAAAGCCTCGAAAGGACACTACTTATTTTCCACCATCAAGTATGACCGTGTGTTTACTGTTGATAATGTCTACCACGGGGGTCTTGCAAGAGTGGTAAAAATTCGCTCCGTGGCCGTATCTGCTGTAGGGATCCGGCCTCAACCCGCGAAACCCTCCAGCCTAATAATGAAAAAGCTGCAAGCTTCGGTTGATAGCTGTGACACCTGCCTCCCACACCTGTAATTCAGGCAAAAGTAAGTTCGGTGTTCTTTTTCCTGTCATTACAGTGCCATTTTTTATTATTTCCTTTAAAATATACCAATCAAGGAGGCTGAAATACATCACAGCTAATTAGCTCAAATCTCCCATGTTCAAGCCTGCACTTAGATGTCTTGTTCTGCCTGCTGCCATTGTCTCAGCCCAGTTGGTATGCATAATTTAAAAATCCATTTCAATCCCACCCTCCCCGCTCACATCGTTTTGAAACATAAATATATTCATGTTAAGAGATGAGAGCTGACCTGAAGTTCATTTTAAACTGAACAGGGGAAAAAAATGCACCACTTAAATATAAATACTGGGAGAGGGAAAAAAAAAAAAAAAACACACAAAAAAAAAACAATTCAGCAAAATTAAATTAGACCAGAGTCATAAAAGCACAATGAACATGACAAAGCTGTAATATGATCACCAATACAAAGAGCATTAGATTGTAGATCAGAGGGCACGGACAGTACGGTTCGAGTCTTATTCCACGTTCTCTAGAATGTGAAACTTGATCTGGAGTGCTTTAGAGTCCCGTGAACCTGAACTGCAACGTGCCGCACGACGCTTTATGACGTCAATTTCATCATCGCATTCATTTGTCCGTTCTTTAAATCTGTATGTAAGCTTCATCCTGGTTTAAAGGAAGTGACTAGTGCGTCTGAGGTCACCTGACCTTAATGTTTGTAAGTGCTTTTCGAACATCTATACTTACTCTTATAATAAACTCCACTGTTCTCTGATAATGTTGAACAGCAGCAGCAGATGTCCCAATACTTTTGTCTATATACTGTATAAGGGATGACAGGCTTTTATTTCCCCTCTACAACAACAACAATTATACTGTTTAATAGAAGTCTTAAAGTTCTTTTCAAACAACAAAAAATATTACAAGAAAATCCACATGCAAATTTAAACCTCGGACACCCGGACACCCCCCCCACCCCCACCCCCTTTGATAGGAACGACCGGCATGTGCGTCTGAGTAATATAATAAAAGCCTATTAGTGTCTGCGATACTAATTCTGGTTTTCCTGCGAGATCTTCATCATCCTTGTTTTTCCTGATAAACGGCGCCAAAACCACTTCGCCACGCTTTGACCTATCTGCATGTGCAAATTAATTTCCATGAAGAGCTTTAATCATGAACATGTTTTATACATTTACGGTGACGCCGACGATTAGAATGGCTACAAATGAGATTTGATGCTGAGGGGGAGAGGGAAAGAAAAAAAGAAACACAATAATAAATAAATATATCTAATTTTTGCACGCAGTATGACTAAATGAATCTCATTAGGTTGATGCGGATTGGGGGGGGTATTGCGTTCCACTCGGCAACCAGTAAATGAGGTCATCATTCGAACCCAGCAAGTTCAAATAATCGGGCAAATCCATTTTTATGAATTTGCTCACATTAATGACGGTTTCGAATTTCATGTGATGTTGCTCGTGTTCCCATTAGTCTTGCTCTATACAGATTAGGAGTAATCCAATTTAAGCCCATTTAGCAGAGCATTTCACTGGTGCAACTAATGAACAGATAGAACATTTAAAGACAGTGCAGGCGGGCTAATACATCATTTTGTAAAAGGGACTGTACCGTGTTCTGATCCACACACAAAACCTGGATAGAGGCTCATTAAAGACTTTGCTTTGCGTATATTTAGCAAACTTACTACAAACCGGATTCCAAAAAAGTTGGGACACTATACAAATAGTGAATAAAAACTGAATGCAATGATGTGTAGGTGCCAACTTCTAATATTTTATTCAGAATAGAACAAACACACAAAACAAAAGTTTAAACTGAGAAAATTACCATTTAAGGGAAAAATATGTTGATTCAGAATTTATGGTGGTGTCAACAAATCCAAAAAGTTGGGACAAGTAGCAGTAGAGGCTAGTAAATTTAAGCATAACGATGAGCTGGAAACCAATTAACACAAATTAGGTCAATTGGCAACATATTGGGTATAAAAAGAGCTTCTCAGATTGGCAGTGTCTCTCAGAAGCCAAGATGGTAGAGGATCACCAATTCCACAATTTGCGCAGAAAGATAGTGGAGCAATATCGAAAGGTGTTACCCAGCGAAAAATTGAAAAGACTTTGCATCTATCATCATCAACGTGCATAACATCATCCAAAATTCAGAGAATCTGGAACAATCTCTGTGAGAAGGGTCAAGGCCGTAAAACCAACTGGATGCCCGTGATCTCCGGGCCCTTAAACGACAATGCACCACAAACAGGAATTCTACTGTAAAGGAAATCACAGAATGGGCTCAGGAATACTTCCAGAAACCATTGTCAGTGAACACAATCCACCGTGCCTTCCGCCGTGCCAGCTGAAACTCTACAGTGAAAGAAGAAGCCATTTCTAAGCAAGATCCTCAAGCTCAGGCGTTACACTGGGCCATGGATCATTTAAAATGGAGTGTGGCGAAATGGAAGACTGTTCAGTGGTCAGACGAGTCACGATTCGAAGTTCTTTTGGGAAATCTGGGACGCCATGTCATCCGGACCAAAGAGACAAGGACAACCCAAGTGTTATCAACGCTCGTTCAGAAGCCTGCATCTCTGATGGTATGGGTTGCATGATGCGTGTGGCATGGGCATCTTGCATGTCTGGAAAGGCACATCATGCAGAAAAATATATTCAGGTCTAGACAACATATGCTCCATCCAGACGTCACTTTTTCAGGGAAACCCTGCATTTTCCAACAAGATAATGCCACACCACATTCTGCATCAATCACAG
>JACRUU010000015.1:20015053-20020053 GCA_030449085.1 Kryptopterus vitreolus
TCTTCTCTCTCTCTCTCTCTGTGCCCTCTTTGCAGTTTCTATCATGCAGATGTTACACCGAAATTTATCATTAACATTATCAATTTAGCACACACACACACACACACACACACACACACACACACACACACAATGACATCACCATAACAATGCTGCGGTTGCACTTACTGAAAGTGTCATTGTTCGGGGGGCCGTGAAGTTAAACGAGTCATTTTGTGAAACGCATCGGAATTCCCTCGCTACTGATTTTATCCTGGGAATCCTCGGAGCGCACGAAGCGATCGTGTCATTAGAAAGCCGCCGGAGCGCTGGGTGTGGCTGAATTCACCACTCATGAGTCAGAGTCAAAAAACAGATGCTGATTACCGACTCGTCGTGCTGAAGTGGAGCTTTCGCAACGCCGCGTGTGTTATGTTAAAGCGAAAGGGATCACCTGCAATGTTTCATCCCTTTCTCACAAACGAATACATAGTGGGTCAAGGAGAAGAAGAAGAAAGTAGAGCTGGGAGATTAATCGATTCATTTACATTTACGGCATTTGGCGGACACCCTTATCCAGAGCGACTTACAGCTGATGGTTAAGGGTCTTGCACAAGGGCCCACTAGTTGCTGATTAGTGACAACACCATAACCACTGGGCTACCACGTCCCTAATTCAACTTTATGTTTCACGGAGAAAAATCTTTTTGTACGATTTTACCTCGGTTTGGCACAGCGGGCTTCCGTAGTTCGTAAATACAACATGGCGGCGAGCGCTGGCGAATCCGAAGAGCTCGTTTCCAAAAGGGGCGGGGTTTCATCGGCCGTATGCAAATGCTTCGGGTTTGCAACATCAGAAGTTCAACAAACCAAAACCCCGCTGAAACATTTGTCTAAAGTTTGTGACGGCTCATTTATTCCAGCACCTTAAACACAAACACATTGTTGAGTGTGTGGCGCTGAGGGATATAAACATGACTCCCCGAAACACAGACTACAAATAGGTACAAATAGCGGACGCGTTATCCCGAAAAATCGCATTTTGTATGAGCTCTAGAAGAAATTGTTGCTTTTTAGTCCATTAAAGCACAGTGAAATCCTTCACCTATCGAAACAATGTTAGGAAGCTAGGGTCAGGGATAGAGCGCCCTCTAGAGCACAGAGAGATAAACGCCTTGACTGAATACATTCATTCATCCATCTTCTACTGCTTCCGATCTTCCCTCGGGTCACGGGGAGTCTGTGCCTATCTCAGGCGTCTTTGGGCATTAAGGCAGAATACACCCTGGATGGAATGCCAACCCATCACAGGACACACACACACTCACACACACATTTATACACTAGGGACAATTTTTTCCAAGGTGCCAATCAACCTACCGTGCATGTTTTTGGACCGGGGAGGAAACCGGAGAACCCGGAGAAAAAACCTCCTGAGGCACGGGGAGAACATGCAAACTCCACACACACATGGCCGAGGATGTGTGGAGTCGTGTGGGTCGAAGCAAACATGTACATGCAGCTACAAAATGCCCTCCAGACTATAGTACAGCTAGTTAGCACATCTCGTCACGCAAGATGATTTGTACGTGCACTTCGTTTTGCCCAGACGTCTGCAAAATTTTCCCTCTGACACTTTAGACGGGATCAGCTATTTGCAGCAGTGTGTGTGTGTGTGTGTGTGTGTGTGTGTGTGTGTGTGTGTGTGTGTGTGTGCTGGTAGACACGTATAGCAGTAACCGAGTGTTAGTCACCAAATCTTAGAGAGGGAACTGTAGAGGAGGAACCGGGCAGACCAAAGCCTGAAAGTCAGCAAAAATAGACACAACAGAGAAACAAATAGTCGTAGTCGAATTTTGCTGACTCGGCTAGTTCTGTTCGACTCGGGAAAATAACACTGATAATAATAATAATAATACTATATATATATATATATATATATATATATATATATATATATATATATATATATAATATATATATATATATATAGCAAAAAAAAAATACCAGTGTTTATCTATCAGTAGGTATGAAATCTGGATGTGAAATAGCAAAGCTGGGGGAAATTTCACTGCGTTGAGTCAAGTCGATAACGCTTCTGACGTTTTGACATTTCGATCGAAATGCCAGCTCAGCACCAGTGCGCACGTTGGCACCGGTGGAATGAATCACGCTTTAGTACATGAGCTCACGTAGGCCGTGCGCTCTTTTTCGGGTTTCGTGCACACGCTCACACCTGCAAACGAAAACAAGGAACCACAAAGTCTCGGCACGAAGACGCGCTCGAGCGACAACAGGGAGTCGTTTAAACCCGGCGTGTGTGTGTGTGTGTGTGTTTAAAGTCTGGTTTGCTTAAAGATGGTTTGGAAGCTGGGGTCAGAGCAGGGTCGGACATGATACAGCGCCCTCTAGAGCACAATGGGTTAAGGGCCTTGCTCAAGGACCCAAAAGTGGCAGCTTGGAGACACCGGGGCTCGAACCCCTGATCAGTAACCCAGCGCCTTAAACCACTAAGCTACACCCTCCTCCCTATTTTTTGTATATCCCAGGACACTGGGGTCAGAGCGTCATTGTATGGCGCCCCTGGTGCCAACAGGGTTAAGGGCCTTGCTCAAGGGCTCGACAGTGGAAGCTTAGTGGTGTTGGGGCTCGGACCGCCAATCTTACGATCAGAAACCAAGCGTCTTATGCACCGTAACACCCCACGCCCTGCCGTGGCCCTCTAGTGTCTTTATGAGGAATTTACTAGCTAATTTATCAAAGAAATATAATTACATATTATTAATAGGGCTGTTAATCGATTCAAATATTTAATCGTGATGACTGCCGTGAGTTAACTCGCGATTAATCACACATTAATCGCACGTTTTCAATGGACCATAAATGTCCTTTTTCATGTTTCTAATAACTAACAGATGTTATAATTATATATACTCAAAATATCTCCCTTTATTGATTCTTATTGCTTAAATTATTGATTATTTAATAATTAGTTTACTCTGGAAATCATTCTTTTAGTATTAATTGTTATAACTAATTGTAATAACTAATTGCTTGTTAATTTCAATGGTACTTTGTTTAGTGGTGGTTTGAAGTGTAAAATATGGGACGTGGCTCCTTTAAGAATTGTGTTCCAGTTGCTTTTCCATATAAACTGGTGTTATACCAGTTTTATACCAGTGTTATACCAGTTTATATTATAAGTTTAGGTTATACGGAAGCGCATTGCATTCACAAAAAGATAAAATGCGCTTTATTGCGTAATACGGATTTGGGAATGTAATGCGCTTGCGTAAGGTTCCATACGGTAATATACGCTAATATAGTGAGTAGATCATACCTGTTGTGAATGCACAGCTAGTAGGTGTAATTCGGGGAAATTTAGGAAACGTGAGTGGATGCACTGAACATTTATTTCTTTATTTGTTCTTTTTTGTTCGACACAATGTAGAGTGAAGGAGCAGATCACTCACATAGTAATGCACACTGCGTTAATCACGCGTTAATAACATTAGTGACATTAAAGTCAGTTTGCATTATAATAACTTTGACAGCCCTAATTAAAAAAAAATCTTCTCATCCGTAGGTTACACAGACCACGACGCTCACTCGCTCAGCGTCTCGGTCCCCTACGTCTCGTACGTGTGCCCGGAAGGTGCCAACGCCACCATGGTTTGCGAACAGTCCGGCGCCCTGATGCACCCGACGGACCACCTGCAGCACTATTGGCTCTTCACGGAACACATCGACCAGCGGTGTCGCAAGCGCCTGCATGCAAACCACACACAAAGCATCTCATTCCGGGCCCAGGACACGTCTTTCAGCGTCACGCTGCTCAACCTGACCCGGGCTAACCAGGGGCGCTACTGCTGCCTGGCGCTGGACATGCTGCCTAATAGCAAGCACCATATCTTACAACAGAAGGCTTTCAGTCACATGATCCTCACCGTTACGCCACGTAAGGACACAGCGCTTGCTATTCCCTGTTATTACATAATACAATTGACTTTCAGATGTTAGTAATTATGCCAAACGCAGTAAAACACGATCCTTGGCGTCATTATGGAATGACGATCCTGATACGTTATAATAAAGCTTGTTAATCACATGTCATTCCCATAGGACGCAACGGCAGTTTGACGTGTACACAGCTGGCCCCTCCTCCTGCCCCAGGTACATGACAAAGTATGCTAATGGATGGCGCTAACTGCTACAATTACGAATGACGTAGCTGATTGACACCGCGTATCTACGCCAAACGCGGCGCAATGACTCTGTTGATCCTTGTGTCGTTCTCTAGGCTCATTCACTACAGGTCTGGTTACCGCTGTCCTGGTGATTTGTATTTTCTGCCTGCCACTCTTATTAATCCTGGTGTTTCGCCAAAGACAAGGATCCCACGGTCACCGACGTGAGTACACACATTCACACTTACACACATACACACAGTACACACTTCTAGCTACTGCATAATAGTCAGCCGTAGCGAATGAGTCAGGATGACACATGCTCCGTCTAAACATCTGTTACACGTTAACCCTCCAGTCTCTACTTAAAAATGACTGGAACACATTACGACCCGCAATGACCAGTTCCCATTTCCTGCTTCCCACAGGTGCGCAGGAGCTCGTTCGCATGGACAGGTGAGTTCCCACGCAGTCGGCGAATTCTTTGAAACGCCGATTTTTACCGAATTAAAAAAAAAATAAAAAAACGTTCCTAGCCGAGAATTCCTTTACAACGCTAAATAAAACACTACAGCCTTATGGAACGTGTGTGTATAAAACATTTACCTCAAAACACTGCATAACTGCACACTAGCGTTTTAGGTGATCGCCTAAAACACAGAATTTAACACGAATTACTTCCAACAAATGTTTTTTGTCTCAGCTATAAAAAAAATGTGTAAAAAAAAAATGTGAAAATATGTTTCACCCAAAGGTTGCTTGTTCAAGTTAGCAACTTAGCTAATTAGCAAAATGTGTGAGGGCAGGTACCAGATGTTGATATGAACGTTGCAG
>JACRUU010000015.1:20037553-20050053 GCA_030449085.1 Kryptopterus vitreolus
TAGGATTGAGGTCAGGGCTCATAGACGGCCACTTTAGAATAGTCCAATTTTTTTTTTCCTCTTAGCCATTCTTGGGTGTTTTTAGCTGTGTGTTTTGGGTCATTGTCCTGTTGCAAGACCCATGACCTGCGACTGAGACCAAGCTTTCTGACACTGGCTAGTACATTTCTCTCTAGAATTCCTTGATAGTCTTGAGATTTCATTGTACCCTGCACAGATTCAAGACACCCTGTGCCAGACGCAGCAAAGCAGCCCCAGAACATAACAGAGCCTCCTCCATGTTTCACAGTAGGGACAGTGTTCTTTTCTTGATATGCTTCATTTTTTCGTCTGTGAACATACAGCTGATGTGCCTTGGCAAAAACTTCGATTTTTGTCTCATCTGTCCACAGGACATTCTCCCAGAAGCTTTGTGGCTTGTCAACATGTAGTTTGGCATATTCCAGTCTTGCTTTTTTATGATTCGTTTTCAACAATGGTGTCCTCCTTGGTCGTCTCCCATGTAGTCCACTTTGGCTCAAACAACGACGGATGGTGCGATCTGACACTGATGTTCCTTGAGCATGAAGTTCACCTTGAATCTCTTTAGAAGTCTTTCTAGGCTCTTTTGTTACCATTCGGATTATCCGTCTCTTAGATTTGTCATCAATTTTCCTCCTGCGGCCACGTCCAGGGAGGTTGGCTACAGTCCCATGGATCTTAAACTTCTGAATAATATGTGCAACTGTACTCACAGGAACATCTAGTTGCTTGGAGATGGTCTTATAGCCTTTACCTTTAACATGCTTGTCTATAATTTTCTTTCTGATCTCTTGAGACAGCTCTTTCCTTTGCTTCCTCTGGTCCATGTCGAGTGTGGTACACACCATATCACCAAACAACACAGTGATTACCTGGAGCCATATAT
Organism: Kryptopterus vitreolus; assembly: GCA_030449085.1. Classification (NCBI taxonomy): domain Eukaryota; kingdom Metazoa; phylum Chordata; class Actinopteri; order Siluriformes; family Siluridae; genus Kryptopterus; species Kryptopterus vitreolus. The sequence continues at coordinate 20,038,461 of JACRUU010000015.1, forward strand.
ATAGGCCCAATGGCTGATTACAAGGTTGTAGACACCTGTGATGCTAATTAGTGGACACACCTTCAATTAACATGTCCCTTTGGTCACATTATTTTCTGTGTTTTCTAGGGGTACCATCATTTTTGTCCATGCCTGTTTCATGAGTTTATTTTTTTACATAATTCTGTTGAAGCATGGTTGAAAAACAATGTCTGACTTTCATTGGTTAACATTTATAGAATTTTTATTTATTATTACTTTTGTCAGATTAAAGTTATTTCTGTGACCATTGTGACTTTTTCTTTCATTGACCAAAGGGTACCAACAATTTTGTCCACGTCTGTATATATATATATATATATATATGAGATCCTTCACCACTGACGGCTCCATCACACACTGTGTGCTTTCAACATTTTGGAAACAGTTGAAGAAACATGTGACGGTCATGTGACCACAAACATTCGCAATATAGTCCTTACGATGTTAAAAGCAGAAAAAGTACAGGTTTATAGGGATTGTTCCGGACATTATATGGTGTATATCCATGTGTTATGTGTAGCTGATGCTGTGCCATGTGTTTTTTGGTTGGGTTTATGTCCTGCCATGTAACGGGTTACTTCCTCTCACATGTCCTTGTTGTTCTCAGCTGTTTCCTTTTGCACCTTTGATTATTCTGTCTTTAAATCTGCAGTATTGTGTCTGTCCATATCAAGTCTTTTGTTCCTGGTTTTGATATCCTGCTCTTGTTCCTGGTTCCTGCACCAGTTCCCGTTCCTATTACATGACGTATATATTAAAAAGGTATTATTGACTATGGCGGCCGCTTTAACGTCAATTCCAGTTTGGACATGAATAGATGAATCGGCATGTATACATGTGCACACACGGACACGTACCCTGACGGTGCTGCGCATGCTGCCCTGGTCGCTGTTGTAGGCCTCGACCTCCAGCAGGTGGGAGCTACTGGTCTCTCGGTCCAGAGCCCGTTGTCCTCGAGTGATCAGACCAGTTAGAAGGTCTATACTGAACTGACCGCCACTGTTACCTACACATGAGACACGCAGTCCAAGCAGTACAGTTAATTTATATAACATTTACATAACATGTGTTATTAATGTCTATATATATTATATATATATATATATATATATATATATATATATGTCACGGTTTCCCTCTCTCTCTCTCTCTCTCTGTCTCTGTCTCTCTCTGCCTCGCTCTCTCTCTCCTCGCTCCGCCCGGCTCTTTCACACACACACACACACACACCACACACACACACACACACACACACACTCTCTTCCTCTCCTCGCTCTTCTCTGCTCTTTCGTCACACACCACACACACACACACACACACACACACTAATCAGCTCAGGTGTTCCTGATTATCTCCCTCTCCATTTCCCCTTCTTATAGCCCGGCTCTTCCTTCATTCCCGGTCCGGGCTCGTACACACATGGGTTGTGTCGCGGACCCGTTCCAGTTCGATATAGATGCCTAACCTTTGTCTGTTTCCAGTTCCCGTTTCCCTCTGCTCCAGATTCCGGACTTCCAAGTCCGCTCCTGAACTTCGGTCCTCCAGAGACCACGGCGCACGGCGCGCAAGGCTCCCAAGCCTACCTGGCCGCTCCGTTTTGAGCGGCGTCTCTTTTGTTGTTTCGCTTATTTAAATAAATCCTTTGTTTTTGGAATTCCCGTTTCCCCGTGTGTCTGTGCAGCGCACCACCCACCGTTACAGAAGCCCGGACCGTAACAGCGCAACCCGGAAGTCGCGCTTCCGCCGCGGCACGGAAGCCGCGTCCGCGACTGCCGAACCCGGAAGTCGCGGCTCCGCCGCGGTGCGGATAAGCGGAGCAAGCCGGACCCGGAAACAGCTGCTCCGCCGCGACCCAGGTTATTTTTTCCATTTTCCATTTTTTCCTTTTTGTTTTTCTTTTTTTTTTCTCATCACAGACACACGGGCGCCACGATGTTTTTGCATCCGGTCACTATTCGAGACGCGCCCCCCTCGAAGCCCGCGAGTGCCGCCGTCGCTCCCCCCGCGGGCTACGCCGGCTCGGAGGAAGACTGCCACGCCTTCCTGGTTCGCTGTATGGCAATATTCAACCAATACCCACATCAGTTTACTACTGATCGTGCCAAAATCTCCCATATCGCCATGCAGTTGACCGGTCCCGCTCTTCGGTGGGCAGCTGAGATCTGGGACCAGGGAGGCTTTTTCACGCAGTCGGCGGACTGTTTTATGGACCGGATTTGGGAGGTTTTCGGGGGGAGCTCTCCCAAGAATTTTTTGGGGGGGGGCGACCTACCGCGTTCCTGTGCGGCGGCTACTCGGCCCAAGATAGCCGCCGAACCTGTGGCTACTCGGCCTAAGAAGGCCGCCGAACCTGTGGCTACTCGGCCTAAGAAGGCCGCCGAACCTGCGGCCCAGCCCAAGATGGCCGCCGAACCTGCGGCCCAGCCCAAGATGGCCGCCGAACCTGCGGCCCAGCCCAAGATGGCCGCCGAACCTGCGGCCCAGCCCAAGATGGCCGCCGAACCCGCGGCCCAGCCCAAGATGGCCGCCGAACCCGCGGCCCAGTGCAAGATGGCCTCCGAGCCCGAAGAGGATGCCATGGGGGCCTCCGAGCCCGAGGACACGCCCCGTAGGGCCTCCGAGCCCGAGGTTCCGCCTGTTCCGCCCAGGTCCCGTCCTCCGCCTGTTCCGCCCAGGTCCCGTGCCCCGCCTGTTCCGCCCAGGTCCCCTGTCCCTTTAGTTCAGGTTCCCCCTGTTCCGCCTGTTCCGCCCAGGTCCCGTGCCCCGCCTGTTCCGCCCAGGTCCCCTGTTCCCCGCCTGTTCCGCCCAGGTCGCCTGTTCGCCCGCCCAGGCCCCGTGTTCCGCCCAGGTCCCCTGTCCCTTTAGTTCAGGTTCCGCCTGTTCCGCCCAGGTCCCGTCCTCCCGCCTGTTCCGCCCAGGTCCCGTCCCGCCTGTCCGCCCGTTCCCCCGTCCCTTTCTTTCAGGTTCCGCCTGTTCCGCCCAGGTCCCGTCCTCCGCCTGTTCCGCCCAGGTCCCGTGCCCCGCCTGTTCACCCAGGTCCCCTGTCCCACCAGTCCCGCCGGCTCCCTAAGCCCCCAAGCTCACTTCAGTCCCTGTCCCACCGGCTCCGTCAGTCCCGCCGGCCCCGCCCAAGCTCACCTCCCTGTCAGTCCCGCCGGCTCCGCCCAGGCCCACTGCCCTGTCACCCTCAGTCCCGCCGGTTCCACCCAAGCTCACTTCCCTGTTAGTCCAGCCGGCTCCGCCCAAGCTCACTGCCCTGTCACCCTCAGTCCCGCCGGCTCCACCCAAGCTCACTTCCCTGTTAGTCCAGCCGGCTCCGTCCAAGCTCACTGCCCTGTCAGCCACAGTCCCGCCGGCTCTGCCCAAGCTCACTTCCCTGTCAATCCCGCCGGCCCCGCCCAGGCCCACTCCCTGCCCTGTCACCCACAGTCCCGCCGGCTCCGCCCAAGCTCACTGCCCCGTCAATCCTGCCGGCTTCCGGCCCTGTCCCGTCAGTCCCTGCCCGTCCCGGTCCGCCCTGGCCCACTCTCCCGTTATCCCCCTGACCCGCCGGCTCCGCCCTGCCCTTTCCCGTTAGTCCCTGACCCGCCGGCCCCGCCCTGGCCCACTCCTCCCGTTAGTCCCTGACCCGCCGGCTCCGCCCTGGTTCCCAGGGAAGCCGGAACCTCCTGGCCCCCCTGTCCCGGCCGACTTCCCTGGCCCGCCCTCCCTCCCCTCATTTAGTTGAGGAGCGTCTGGAATCCGCTCCTAGGAGGGGGGGTGATGTCACGGTTTCCCTCTCTCTCTCTCTCTCTCTGTCTCTGTCTCTCTCTGCCTCGCTCTCTCTCCTCGCTCCGCCCGGCTCTTTCACACACACACACACACACACACACACACACACACACACACACACACACACACACACACACTCTCTTCCTCTCCTCGCTCTTCTCTGCTCTTTCGTCACACACACACACACACACACACTAATCAGCTCAGGTGTTCCTGATTATCTCCCTCTCCATTTCCCCTTCTTATAGCCCGGCTCTTCCTTCATTCCCGGTCCGGGCTCGTACACACATGGGTTGTGTCGCGGACCCGTTCCAGTTCGATATAGATGCCTAACCTTTGTCTGTTTCCAGTTCCCGTTTCCCTCTGCTCCAGATTCCGGACCGCTCCTGAACTTCGGTCCTCCAGAGACCACGGCGCACGGCGCGCAAGGCTCCCAAGCCTACCTGGCCGCTCCGTTTGAGCGGCGTCTCTTTTGTTGTTTCATTATTTAAATAAATCCTTTGTTTTTGAATTCCCGTTTCCCCGTGTGTCTGTGCAGCGCACCACCCCCGTTACAATATATATATATATTAGACACCTGAGATAGGCACAGACTCCCCGTGACCCGAGGGAAGATCGAATAAAGCGGTAGAAGATGAATGAACGAATGTCATTTAATTACGAAATAAAAGTAACAGTAATTCGTAACAATAATTGAATTGCGCCCACACCCAATCCCATGTGTGTGTGGAGTTTGCATGTTCTCCCCCCCCTCAGGGGGTTTTTTTCTCTTTTTTCTCTCCGGGGTTCTCCGATTTCCTCCTCCCGGTCCAAAAACATGCACGGTAGGTTGATTGGCACCCATGAAAATTGTCCCTAGTGTGTGTGAACGTCTGTTTGTGTGTGAGTCCAAAAACATGCACGGTAGACGCCTGAGATAGGCAAAGGGGAAGATATCCGAGGGAAGATCGGACAAAGCGGTAGAAGATGAATGACGGAATATATATATATATATATATATATATATATATATCATATATATATATATATATATATAATCTTTTTCAGATCTCACAGGTGTGATTATCACCACACCCCCTCGTTTACTCGGTAGTGTAATAATAGAGATCATCTCTGCATATTCACCATTAAAGAATCCTGAACGAGCAGCTTTGAGGACTCTCAGTCTGAGACACACGCAGTGTTTACATGACTGTGGTTTCTCATGACTTCCTTCAACACACTGTGTTTTTTTCTGTGTGTGTGTGTGTGTGTGTGTGCGTGTGTGTGTCTTGTTGTTTATTGTATTCGCACAATGCCCTCGCTCCATCCCGGCGTGTGCTGTGTATTCTTGAGCTGTGTGTTCACTCGCGCATCAGCCGGCCATAAAGCCATAAAATAAAAACTCATAAATCTTGGGAAGAAAAAACTCACCCGAGATAATTCGGTACAGAACCCGGCCATTTTCTCCCTGGTCTGCATCTGTGGCTTGGACCTGTCCACACACACACACACACACACACACACACACACACACACACACACACACACACACACACACACAAATAGAAAGTAAAGCCTTGCAGCAGTAAAACCTCAAACAGAGCTCCAATCACAAGTACTCAGACACACACACACACCTTTGAAATGTAGCTGATTAGAATTAGAATTATGAATGCAAACAATAAAATACATGAAGATTTATTTATTTATCTGTTTGTTTGTTTGTTTGTTTGTTTATTAGCCACTAGTTAACAGGTTGCCAGGACAACTTCAGCTTCACAATTGTGGCCTAAATTAGATGAGGTACACACTCACTCACTCCCTCCCTCACCTCTCTCCTCACTCACACACACACACCACACACACACACACACACACACACACACACACACACCACACACACACACACACACACAAGTGAAGCCTTATAGCAGCGAAACTTCAAACAGAGCTCCAATCACAAGTACTCACAAGTGCACACACACACACACACACACACACACACACACACACACACACACACACACACACACACACACCACACACCTTTGAAATGTAGCTGATATGAATGAGAATTATGAATGCAAACTAATACATAAAGATTCATTCACTTATTTACTTATTATTTATTTATTTACTTATTTATTTATTTTGGATAACTTCAGCTTCACAATAGTGGCCTAAATCAGATGAGGTACACACACATACACACACACACACACACACACACACACACACACACACACAACAAGGTGAAGCCTTGTAGCAGTGAAACCTCAAACAGAGCCACACACACAACACACACACACACACACACAAACACTTCTGAAATGTAGCTGATTGGAATGAGAATATTTATTTATTTATGCACTTATTTACTTATTATTTATTTATTTATTTATTTGGTTCTTTCTTTCTTTCTTCCTTTCTTTATTTATTTTGTAGCCACTAGTTAACAGGTTGCCAGGACAACTTCAGATTCACAATAGTGGACTGAATCAGATGAGGTTCACACACACACACACACACACACACACACACACACACACACACACACACAGAGTAAGCAGGGCCCCTTCTTCAGACTCATTAGTTTTATAAAAGGTTTTTGGGGACGGGCAGGAGAAAGAGGGCGCGCCGGGAGGAGGGAACGAGTGAGAATAAAGAGTTTGGGGGGGTCACTCTGAGGATCGATGAATAGGCCCCGGGTCGTACCATATCTGGCCGTGCGGGGGTCTGAAACTTCCCACGAGCACTTTATTTATTAGCCAGTCGCTAATAATCGCTCGGTGGAGAGTTCAGAGGAACGCCGGGGTGAACATGACGAGGCGAGCGTGGTCCGCTCGGTTCCTGAACGACGAGTCGAATTTATCCCGATTTTGAGCGTTCCCTCTTGGGCCTGCCTGCCTTTTTATTTTCCATGCTTGCTCTTCATCTCGGAGGGAAAAAGACGGAACACACACACACACACACACATACATACACACACATACACTTACACCGCTTTTCTGAGGTAAAGTTTTTAAGCATATTGTTTTGATGTTGTTTTTTTGCCGATGTTGGATAAAAAGTCTCAATATCCACCGATAATTAGTGGTAAAAAGTGATTATATGTGTGTGTGTGTTTTCTAGTGATGGGATTTTTGGCCTTTCAATGGCATTTCGGACTAATTTCGTATCCTGGTGTGTGTTTGCTAAACGCTAATTCTGTGATCATGCCAGAACTTAATGCGCCATTAAGACCAGCGAGAGGTGGACGGTGATTAGATCAGATGTATTATATGTATATTCGTGTCGGCGTGAGCGAGATCTTTTAGTAATCCTCATTTGTGTTACGCTAAAGAACATTCAAGAAGGTTCACTTGTTCAGGGATCGCTTCCATACACATGTAAAATCAAGGCCAAATAGCAACATTAAAAATAGCAAAATAAGGACAGGAATATATATATATATATATATATATATATATATATATATATATATATATATATATATATATATATATATATATATATATATGTGATATTTTTTTTTTGCGAACAAACAGCTTTGAAATAAAAAGAAATTATAATAATAACAATATGCGTGCCCTGGTTTCAAATGACTCGGAAAGAGTTCGGAAATGAATCATCTCTCAACCAATTCCTTCATTTCCAGGCAATGTGACACAATGTGTGCAAAAAAGAAAAAGAGTGCGTTCACAAAGACCAAACTTAAAAGCTGAAAAACTCTCTACAGACACAAACAAGTAAATATATTAACTCGAAATCAATACAGGGGGACACGGTGGCTTAGCGGTTAGCTCGTTCGCCTCACACCGCCAGGGTCCGGGTTCGATTCCCGTCTCGGCCATGTGTGTGTGTGGAGTTTGCATGTTCTCCCCGTGTCTCAGGGTTTTTTTCTCTCCGTGTTCTCCGGTTTCCTCCCCCGGTCCAAAAACATGCACGGTAGGTTGATTGGCACCTTGGAAAATTGTCAGTGTGAATGTGTGTGTGTGTGTCCTGTGATTGGGTTGGCACTTCCATCCAGGGTGTATCCTGCCTTAATGCCCATAGACGCCTGAGATAGGCACAGAGGGAAGATCGGATATAGTGGTAGAAGATGAAGGAATGAATGAATGAAATCAATACAGCTAAGCAACCAATCCTCGCTATAGGACATTGACAAGAGTTGTCCCGAAATTCTTGTGTTGTCACGCTTTTATTTATGAATTTCACTGTGTTTCACCTTTTCCTTAAAACCGAGCATTATTGCTGTAAAACATCCCCACAGCATGGTGCTACCCCCACCAGGCTTCACTTTTGAGCACTCTTCTCGCCATGCTAACGTTTATACATGTACGAAAATTTTTACTTAGACAAAAAAACGACAACCGGAGGAAAAAGTCCTTTGACTTCAAAAATACAAACAATTTTATCATCGATCCGGGTGTAGCAGGTGTATTTTATCCCCGATGAACTTCGCATGTGCAAAAGAAACGCCCACGTCCTACCACATCCTGCTCCCTGCAAAAACAAAAACCTCCGTGCGCTAATCCGCATCAGTCCAGATCACAGCCGCTGATAAACTCTGCCTTTTCTCTTCCAGACAGCATGGAGTCCACAAACAGCACCTCCAACTTCACCCACACGCCTCTGAATTTCACCTATTCGCCGCCACCGCCGTCCAGTCTTCCCACCGCCGCCGCGTACCCCGAGCTCCACCACCAGCTCCCCGCCATCATCGCGTGTGCGCTCCTCGCGTTCGGAGGCTGCGTGATCGTCCTGGCGACGTGCTGCTGGTCGGGAAGGTCTGGAACTTGCGGCGAGGGATGCGCTTCGGGAGAAAACGAGTGCGCCGGAGACGCCGCGTCCAACGAGCCTCAGCTGAAACTCTGGAAGCGCCTCGGTTCCGGGCGGTACTCGTTTTCCTCGTCGTTCCGGAGAACGCCGCAACGTTCCGCCCTGAGCAAATCGAAGCGCTCGTTCCAACTGGAGCAAGACAGGAAAGAACTGCAAGCGCAACTCACTATTCCTTGCTTGCTGCAGTACGCCACCGAGATATAACGAGTAGAAATTCGCAATTGTGATCGCCGTCGTGGACGAAGAAGGGATACACAACGCAACTTTCTACATACTTTCTGCTTCTTGTGTGTCCGGTTACGTTATTTTTTTGTTTTATTCGCTAATAAATCAAAAAGAACGACAGATTTCGCAAAACGAATGAATAAAACGGAAGGATATTTGACGTTGAAGTGAAGTTAAAGTCGCCCAAACCTGAAATGCTTCAGTAAAGTACCGATAGCGTGCGAAAAAGTTACATCACTACAATTACATCACGGCACGAACTTTGGAGCGATAAAGCCAACACTAATAATAGCCTTAACCTGAAATCAGGCTCTGTGACATTCTATATGCAGCTACTATATACGATATACTACGACAAAAGCGTATTCGTCCTGTGTATAAACTCAAATATTCACCTTTTCCTCAAATCTAAGCATTGGTGCTGAAAAACATCCCCACAGCAAGGTGCTACCGCCACCACCACCACCATGCTTCATTTTAAAGGGCAGTGCAGTGACGTTAAAGTGACTCCTCAAACTGAAATATAAAGTACCGATATGCTTTATACCTAAAGCTATTTATGTAAAATTACTTAGTCAATGTGCATCACGGCATGAACTTTGTCAACATTAATAGCGACCTAAACCTGAAATAAGGCTCTGTGACTTATTCTATATGCAGCTACTATATACGTTATAATAAGACAGTTGCAACTCAAAAAACGTAGTCGTCCTGTGTATAAACTCAAATATTCACCCTTTGCTCAAACCTGAGCATTGGTGATGAACAACATCCCCACAGCATCGGTGCTACCACCACCACCACCACCACCATGCTTCATTTTAAAGGGCAGTGCAGTGACGTTAAAATGACTTCCCAAACTGAAATACTTCAGTAAAGTACTGATACGCTGCAAAAACGCTACTTATGTCAAATTACTTTCTCACGGCATGAACTATGGCAACCTTAATAACGACCTAAACCTGAAATAAGTGAATTATAAGTCTGTGACTTAATCTATAGGCAGCTATTATATACTTTATAATAAGACAGTTGAAACTCAAAAAACATACTCGTCCTGCGTATAAACTCAAATATTCACCTTTTCCTCAAATCTAAGTATTGGTGATGAAAAACATCCCCACAGCATGGCGCTACCACCACCACCACCATGCTTCACTATTTAGTGCAGCGCAGTGACGTTAAATGCTTCAGTAAAGTACGCTGCAAAAAGCTACTTATGTACAATTACTTTGTCACCGTGCATCACGGCATAAGCTTTAATAGCGTTAATAGCGTTACTAGCGACCTAAACCTGAAATAAGGCTCTGTGACATTCTATATGTAGCTACTATATACATTATAATAAGACAGTTGCAACTCAAAAAACTTATTCGTCCTGTGTATAAACTCAACTATTCACCTCAAATCTGAGCATTGGTGCTGAAAAACATCCCCACAGCACGGCGCTACCACCACCACCACCACCGTGCTTCACTATTAAGAGCAGTGCAGCACCGATACCCTTCAAAAAGCTACTTATGTACAATTACTTTGTCACCGTGCATCACGGCATGAACTTAACGGCAATGTTAATAACGACATAACCCTGAAATAAGGCTCTGTGATTTATCCTATAGGCAGCTACTATATACGCTATAATAAGACAGTTGAAACTCAAAAACGTCGTCGTCCTGCGTTTAGTCTAACGGTTTCCAGTCTTTGTGGTTTTACATGTACTTTTGTTCAACACAGCAGGTGGGTTTCCTGTTGAGGCACATACACACACAGGAGGTAACATCATACATCTGAAGGAAATGTAAAAATCCCTTCGTTTTCATCTTCATTGTGTGGAGAAACGCGTTACAATTCCTGATATTCGAAGGTTCGTAATATAACGTAACAATCGACGGAAAGGTTCGGTAAAGGTTCGGAGACCGTAAAGACTTAGTGGTTTAAGTTTAGTGGTTACGGCATTGGACCAGAACGTCATAGGTTCAAATCCCACTACCAAGATGTCACTAGTGGGCCCTTAAGCAAGGCCCTTACCCCTCAGCTGCTCAGTTATAAGTGGGTCTGGATAAGGTCGTCTGCTAAATACCATAAAATGTCAATTATTGTGCGATGGATCTCCATGAGTAGTTTGTTGTATAAACAAACAATTTGTTTTGAATAAAGGAATCGCTTGTAATTAAGCTGCATGTTAACGTTTATACATGTACGCAAAAAAAATCACAATTTTTACAGTTATTTGGACATCCATCGCAGGACCCTTTGACGCTAGTGTGAGATAAAGAAGATTTCTTTTCATTGTATCAGAGTTTGCATGTTTACACTTTATTTACCTGTAGCACACTGGTTCCTCTCGGGACGTTTTCCAGAATAGTCGTCTCATAGCTGTTCTGAAGGAATATGGGCCTGTTGTCATTGACATCCAGCACTTCTACATACACCGTGGCCGTACCTGTTTTTCTGTCCCCAGCCGGACCGTTATCTACAGGCAAAACAACAACAACGCAACTGTCAGTGTTGTTCTGGTCGTCTATTGGAACTGCTTACACGTTTATTGTAGTGATAATAATTAACTTGTCACGCTTATAGCATATCACTAATACACTACACATATATTTCCCTCCATTAGACATAAACAAATAAGGACAAAGTATTTCCTAAATGTATATGTGATGGTGGAAAATCCCGTGTATACAGTGTAATGTTGTTTTGATTGGAAAATAAATGTCATTTTGTGTGTGTTTCTATATTTATATATGAT
>JACRUU010000015.1:20055053-20062553 GCA_030449085.1 Kryptopterus vitreolus
CAGATAGATAGATGACATACAGACAGATAGATAGATAGATAGATATACACAGACAGACACAGACAGAGAGATACACAGACACAGACAGACAGAAATACAGACAGACAGACAGACAGATATAAAGGCACACAAACAGACAGAGACAGACAGACAGATAGTCAGACAGACAGACAGACAGAAATAAGGAAATAGACATAGATGACAGCAGGCACAGACAGACAGAAATAAAGGAAGGCCAGCAGACAGACAGAGATTGACACGTAGACAGTCAGACAGACAGACAGACAGACAGACAGATAGATAGATAGATAGACAGACATACAGATAGATAGATAGATAGATAGATAGATAGATAGATAATGAATGACACTAATCACCACCAGACCCCCTGAAACCTGCGGGTGTTCCGGGTCGTACCGGTGATGGTGAGGGTGCTGGTGGATGTGCGTGGAAATTGTCCCGCATCAAACGCCACGAGCCGCAGCTGGTACTCGGCGATCCGCTCCCGGTCCAGTACAGCGGTGGAGAAAAGAGCACCAGTACCGCTGTCGAGACGAAAGTCCAGCCGGGGAACGCCCCTCTGAAGTACCAACGTCACCGCCCCATTCTCCGCCTCGTCCGGGTCCTGAACCTGCACCTGCACGGCCACAGCAAAATAATCGCCCAGTGCTTATGAATGCTTATAAAGTGCTTATGATATTATGTGTAATGTCCAATGAACCACAGAAGGGAAAGGAGGCTGAGAAAGACAGAACCAACCCTGAAGACGGTGGAGTTGACGGGAATCCCCTCGGGCACCTCGGCGATGAACGGCAGGTTGAGAAAGGTGGGGTCGTTGTCATTAAGGTCCAGAAGATTGACGTAGACTGTGGTGCTGGCTGACGAGCGCAGTGGTGGGTTTCCACCTCAAGAGGGCAGTAGAGCATTACATATATACACACACACACACACACACACACACACACACACACACACACACACACACACACAAAGCGAACATACAACCTCAAACTTCTGACTTCTGTTCAGTCATTAAATCCACTCAGGTGGAAGAAATCATTAAGGATGGAGAGAATTGGGTTTGATGAACGAGTGAAGACGACAAAGCAACACTGAAAGTGCTTTAAAAAGGAGCCTCTCATTAACGACACATTCATTACACTGTCATTCGATTCCTTTGATTTAATCATTTAATACAAACAATACATTTTTAGCCCTTTTTGTTTACCAAAATATCAAAATAAAAAATAAAAGATCTTTGTGAAATTTATATTTTTTAAATGAATTTTATGCATCGTATCGACTATTTTATATCCTGTAACCTGTTTATCCATCTTTCATCCGCATCCACATACAACCACCCATCCACCTAAATACATATTTATCCATCCATCTATCCATCTATTCATCCCTCTTTAACCCTCCCTATATATCCATTCACCTAAATACATGCTTATTTATCCATCCATCTATCCCTCCATCTTATTTATCCATCCATCCATTCATCCCTCTTTAACCCTCCCAATATATCTTATTTATCCATCCATCCATTCATCCCTCTTTAACCCTCCCTATATATCCATTCACCTAAATACATGCTTATTTATCCATCCATCTATCCATCCATCCATTCATCCCTCTTTAACCCTCCCTATATATCCATCCACCTAAATACATACTTATTTATCCATCCATCTATTCATCCATCCATCCCTCTTTAACCCTCCCTATATATCCATTCCACCTAAATACATGCTTTTTATCCATCCACTATCCATCCATTCATCCCTCTTTTAAACCCTCCCTATATATCCATTCACCTAAATACATACTTATTTTCCATCCATCCATCCATCCATCCATTCCATCCCCTCGTTATCCCTCTTTACCACCCTCCCTATATATCCATTCACCTAAATACATGCTTATTTATCCATCCATCTATCCATCCATCCATTCATCCCTCTTTAACCCTCCCTATATATCCATCCACCTAAATACATGCTTATTTATCCATCCATCCATTCATCCCTCTTTAACCCTCCCTATATATCCATTCACCTAAATACATGCTTATTTATCCATCCATCTATTCATCCATCCATTCATCTCTCTTTAACCCTCCCTATATATCCATTCACCTAAATACATACTTATTTATCCATCCATCTATTCATCCTCCCTCCCTCCCTCTTTAAACCCCCCTATATAATCCATCCACCTAATACATCCATATCCATCCATCCATCCATCCATCCATCCCATCATCCATCATCCACCTTATTTTTACCATCCTTCATTCATCCTCTTTAACCCTCTCTATATATCCATCACCTAAATACATGTTATTTATCCATCCATCCATCCATCATTCCATCCATTCGTCCCTAAATACTTTAACCCTCCCTATATATCCATCCACCTAAATACATGCTTATTTATCCATCCATCCATTCATCCCTCTTTAACCCTCCCTATATATCCATCCACCTAAATACATACTTATTTATCCATCCATCTATTCATCCATCCATCCATCCCTCTTTAACCCTCCCTATATATCCATCCACCTAAATACATGCTTATTTATCCATCCATCCATCCATCCATCCATTCATCCCTCTTTAACCCTCCCTATATATCCATCCACCTAAATACATACTTATTTATCCATCCATCTATTCATCCATCCATTCATCCCTCTTTAACCCTCCCTATATATCCATCCACCTAAATACATATTATTTCCATCCATCCATCCATTCCATTCACCTATCCATTCATCCCTCTTTAATCCCCCCTAATATCCATCCATCCATCCACCTAAATACCATATTTATTTATCCATCCATCCATTCATCCCTCTTTAACCCTCTCTATATATCCACCAATCTATATATCCATTCACATACATCCATTTATCCATCTCCATATCATCCATTCATCCTCTTTAACCCTCCCTATATATCCATTCACCTAAATACATGCTTATTTATCCATCCATCTATCATCCATCCATCCCTCTTTAACCCTCCCTATATATCCATTCACCTAAATACATAATTATTTATCCATCCATCCATCATCCATCCATCCATCCCTAAATACATTTATCTATCCATCTTTAACCCTCTTTAACCTATATATCCATCCACCTAAATACATATTATATTATATCCATCTATTCATCCATCCATTCATCCCTCTTTAACCCTCCCTATATATCCATCCTCCTCCACCATTTACATCTTATACCATTATCCATCCATCCATTCATCCATCTATCCCTATCTGACCCTCCATTTATCATCCATCATCCATCCATCCAATCTCTAACCATCCCTTATCCATCCATCCATCCATTCAACTGTCCATCCATCTAACCCTCCCTATAATCCCCACCATCCATCCATCCAGCCTCTTTAAATACCTATTCTATTATCCACCATCTAATCCATTCATATCCCTTATATTATATACATCATTTATGTATACACCATCTACCCATCCACCTATTTATCCATCTGATCCATCCAAGCCCTTCATAATTCACATCCATCTGCCTATCCTACATTCCCTATCCATCTGCCAGCTATTCCTCAACCATTTTATCCATCCATCCATCCATACATCCACCAATCTATTTATCCACCTATCCACATTTTTTATCCATCCATCCACCCATTGATCCACCTACCCCCACCCCATCCCCCATCCATTCAACTGTCCATCTCTTCATCCCTCTAACCATTATTATCCATCCACCCCTGTTATATTATATAACCATTTATTATATCACCCATACACCTATCATATTTATCCAGTCTATAAACTTAGGTTATTAGGTTATATCTGTTATATATATATTTGTTATATAATGTTATATAAGTTATGTTATATAAATTGAAATAAACATCTGACCGTCATTCCCACAACAATATGATACACAATACTGCTGAATTCCAATGTCCAATAGAAACTCTATGATATGCTTGCTGGTGGTTGGCATATGTGTGCGCGCGCGCGTGTGTGTGTGTGTGTGTGTGTGTGTGTGTGTGTGTGTGTGTGTGTGTGTGTGTGTGTGTGTGTGCGCACACGAGTGCTATACTCACGATCAGTAGCCGAGATAACGATGGTCCTCATGAGCTGTGCAGCTCTCGGATCCTGACTCTCTCTGTCCAGCACGGCGCCGCTGGTGCGGATCTTCCCGGTTCTGTTGTTGATGATGTAATAAGGGTTCGCTGGACTGATGCTGTACACGACTGTCCCGTTCTCACTGTTATCAGCGTCCAGGGCCAGGACCTACAAACACACACACACACACACACACACACACACACAGTAATAAGGGTCTGACAGGGTGGTGAGAACGCTGTCCTGACACCATGGCCTCGGGCAAAATCTAACGGTAGGCACCTAACCCAGCCGAAGGGCATGATGGGAGATTTATGTGCCTCGAGGCGTCGAGGAATGCTGTCTCAAACCTTCCTGTTACATTTTAAAGAGACGATCGCATCACAACACTCATACAGAAATGTGCAAATTGTCTAATTGGTCATTAGAGAAAACAAGAGGGTCTGGGGGTTGTTCATTATGGAGAAAGAGGCGACAGAAAAGGAGAGACAGAGAGAGAGAGACAGAGAGATACAGAGATAGGGAAAGGTGAGGGGGAGGAGAAGTGGAGAGAGAGAAAAAGTGAGAAGAGAGAATGGAGGAGAGAGGAGTGAAGAGATAGATAGAGAGAGGGGATAGATAGAGGGAGAGAGGAAGACAGAGAGAGACAGAGAGAGAGAGAGAGACAGATAGAGAGACAGAAGAGAGAGAGAGAGAGAGAGAGAAAGAGAGGGGAGAGAGAAAGATAGAGAGAATGGAGAGAGAGAGAGAGAGAGAGAAAGAGAGAGAAGAGAGAGAGAGAAAAAAAAGAGAGAGAGAGAAGGGAGAGAGAGAGAGAGAGAAAAAGATAGGGAAAGGAGAGTGGGCCGAGAGAGAAATAGAGAGGAGAGAGGCAGAGAGAGAGATAAACGGTGGGAGGAAGGAAAGGAGCCGAGAGAGGGAGAGAAGAGGTTGATAATGGGCAAAGGAGAGAGAGAGAGGGTAAGAGATGAGGAGAGAGAGTCAGAAAAAGAGTAAGAGGAGGAGAGGACTAGAGATGGGGAGAGAGAGAGGGAAAGAGAGAGAGAGAAAGAGGGGGGAGAGAGAAAGATAGAGAGACCCTCCTCGAGAGAGAGGTCAAGAGAGGTAAGGGAGGAGGAGGAGAGAGAGAGAGAATGTTAGGAGATGGGGGGAGAGGGACAAGGAGAGAACAAGAGACACTGAGAGAGAGAGAGAGAGAGAGAAAATGACATTAAAATGAATATAAAAACAAAAATAATAACTTTTAAATATTTACAGTAAGTTTCATGCTTTATATTTTCCTCAGCAAAAATAAACAACACGCACACAAAGTGCAAACACTGCCCCTACTGTCCAACACTCAGAACTACAGCTGTCATTTGTTAAATACGGGTAGTAATAAAATAAAGAATTGTATTGTTTAAATAAACAGAGTATTGTGATACTTTTGTAGTAGTGATGTATTGTGCAACACTACTAACAACACTGCACCATTCTACACTGTATAGGAATCAGTGTCAGCTATGGAGATGCTCATCCCCACTACACACACACACACACACACACACACACACACACACACACACGGTGCTTAAGTGTTTAAAAGCCGTCTAATTCCTTTCCAGGCGTGAGAGGGTAATTACCTCTGCACTTCACCCCAGGCTACATTTTGATTAGTCACCTGAACCTCTTAATTAAGCGTCGAGTTGGCGTGTTAATGAATGGACATATTCAGAGGCTTAATTAGCAAATAAACATCAATAACAGAACATGATAAAGGGCAATAACAGGGTCAACACGGGACAACTGCTTTCTGCAGGAGGAGTCGATTCCAGGAGCACGACACCATTTTTACCTTTCTACTCAAACGCAGTGCAGGAAGCAAAATATAAACACATCCCAAATCTCCTAAACAAACACTCTGAAGAGGAAGATATAAAGATGGACAGACAGACAGATATATAAATACATAGACAGATGACATACACATTGACAAACAGTCAGAGAAACAAAAATAGATAGATAGACAGACAGACGGACAGATGGACGGACGGATGGATATATAGATAGATAGTTAGATAGATAGATAGATAGACAGACAGACAGACAGACAGATAGATAGATAGATAGAATAGATAGATAGATAGATAGATAGATAGATAGATAGATAGATGGATGGATGGATGGATGGATGGATGGATGGATGGATGGATGGATGGATGGATGGACAGGTGTACAGACTGACAGGCACACAGTTAGACAGGCACACAGTCAGTCAGACAGGCACACAGAAAGGCACACAGTCAGACAGGCACACAGACAGTCAGACAGACGGACGGGTGGGTTGGTGGATGTATGGATGGATGGATGGATGGATGGATGGATGAATATACAGATAGATAGATAGATAGATAGATAGATAGATGGACGGACGGACGGACGGACAGACAGAAAGACAGATAGACAGATGACAGACAGACAGACAGACAGACAGACAGACAGACAGACAGACAGACAGATAGATAGATAGATAGATAGATAGATAGATAGATACTGAAAGCACTCACAGAGATAACATCGGTGTTGATTGGGCTCATTTCCACAACATTGGCTAGATACGGCTCATCCTGCCACATGGGGGCGTTGTCATTAATATCCAAGACGGTGATGTTGACCTACACAAAAAAAAACAAACAAACAAACAAAAACATGAAAACCTCATTAGAAGTAAACAAAATAGAGCATACTATCAACTTCTTATAAAGGAATGTTCGGCCCCTTGAAAAAAATAAAGGTTCCTTGTGGATGAGAAGCTCCAGGCGTAATAATAGGTATATAAGGTGTATAATAAGGCGTAATAGGTGTATAAGGTGTATAATAAGGTGTAATAGGTGTATAAGGTGTATAATAAGGCGTAATTAGGTGTATAAGGTGTATAATAAGGCGTAATAGGTGTATAAGGTGTATAATAATGCGTAATAGGTGTATAAGGTGTATAATAAAGGCGTAATAGGTGTATAAGGTGTATAATAAGGCGTAATATATAAGGTGTATAATAAGGTGTATAGGTGTATAAGGTGTATAATAGGTGTATAAGGTGTATAATAAGGCGTAATAGGTGTATAAGGTGTATAATAAAGGTGTATAAGGTGTATAATAAGGCGTAATTATAAGGTGTATAAGGTGTATAGGTGTATAAGGTGCGTATATAGGTGTATAAGGTGTATAATAAGGCGTAATAGGTGTATAAGGTGTATAATAAGGCGTAATTAGGTGTATAAGGTGTATAATAAGGCGTAATAATAGGTGTATAAGGTGTATAATAAGGGCGTATTAGGTGTATAAGGTGTATAATAAGGCATAATAGGTGTATAAGGTGTATAATAA
>JACRUU010000015.1:20067553-20072553 GCA_030449085.1 Kryptopterus vitreolus
AGCAGTTACCACGTTCACCTCACACCGCCACGGTCCGGGTTCGATTCCCGTCTCGGCCATGTGTGTGTGTGAGTTTTTGCATGTTCTCCCCGTGCCTCAGGGGGTTTTTCTCCCGGGTTCTCCGGTTTCCTCCTCCGGTTTCCTCCTCCCGTCTCCAAAAACATGCACGGTAGGTTGATTGGCACCTTGGAAAATTGTCCCTAGTGTATATGAATGTGTGTGTGTGTGAGTGTGTGTGTCCTGTGATGGGTTGGCATTCCATCCAGGGTGTATCCTGCCTTAATACCCATAGACGCCTGAGATAGACACAGACTCCCCGTGACCCGAGGGAAGATCGGATAAAAAAGATGTAAAAGATGAATGAATGAATAATTTCCAGGAGATCCCTTTTTTTAATTTGCTGATAATCTTACACAAAATGGACTAATTAGTTAAACAAGAAGCGGCACAAATGTACAATTTTATTTAGTAAGAACAAAAGAACTTTTTCCTCTTAATAGTGAATAATAATATAATCGTATATGGAAAATATAACGGGACAGATTATGTATTCCTCCTGATAATGGCCGTGGGCTGTAGTAGAAGTGATACGGAATTAGAATAATATGCAGGAAGTGAGATTTTGATAAGAATAACATTTGCCAAAGCAGCACATATGGAATATTTGTTAAGCCCGGCTGGTGGTGTTGCTGTTCAGAGAGAGCTTTTATGCTGGAAATTGGCTTTTTACTGAACTGAACTGAACTGGAGCAATGCGGTAAGGGTTAAACAAAAAAAAAAAGAAAAAGGCGGGAGGGCGGTGGTGTGGGTGGGGGGGGGGGGTGGATTGGGATGGGCAGGGGGGGGGGGAATCAAAAGGCTTATTTTCGAAAAAGAGTTCAAAGCGTTATTAGCCGTCTCTGGCCAAAGTCACTGAATCATTTCAGCCTTCAATAAAGAGCTCAAAAGCCGTGACGAACTTAACGGCTAAACGCGGCGTCATGCCTTTCTTTGTGTCCGTCTTTACTCACGGTTGAAAAACAAAGAATACATGCAGTGACTGACAATCTAGCTACACACACACACACACAAACACCATACACACACACACACACACACACACACACACATACGCACGCACACTAAATGGCTTGACCCCCCCTGCTGTTCTGTAGCAACTGAAATGAGTCTAATCATAACCACGGTAATAAAGGAGAGGAAATGTCAGGGAGAAACGTTCACGGATTGATGAACTCGGCCTGCAGATTCCCCAAAAGTTCACCGCGGAGCGCAATTATCGCACACACACACACACACACACACACACACACACACACACACACACACACACATGTTCATATTTACAAATAAACACCCTATAGCAATCCTGCATACGTCATTCCAATTAACGTCATATTCGGATTTAATAGACGTATGTTATTCCGAATAAGTCCATGCATTAAAATAGTGTTTTTTTTCCCTTTTCTTTATTTTGTCTTGACATAAAAACTTTGTTTGCTCGAGAGTTTTTTTTTTTTTGCGTACGCGGCATAAACGAACGTTCCGTATCTCGGCACCGTCAAGGATGGTCGGATTTGTATTTTAATTTGATCAGGGGCTCGTTCACGCTTCCATAAGGTGCAGGTTTTTCCCTCGTAATGCAGTTACGCGACGGGTTTTTACCACGAGATGGCGAGAAGTTTAAGAGGAAGGTAAGATGTGTGCTGTTTTTTGTTTTGTTTTGTTTTGACTTCATGGTCTCATGGGTCTCAACATAAAAATTGTCATTATTATTATCATATCATTATTATTATCATATCATTATTATCATTTTTCAAGCGATATATATATATATATATATATATATATATATATATATATATATATATATATATATATATATATATATGTATACTGTGATTGTGGTGTGTGTTTGTGTGTTGTGATATACTGTTGTGTGTGTGTATATATATATATATACTATATAATATATATATATAATATATATATATATATATATATATAATACCCCGCTCTACCGCGATACATCCGATCTTCCCTCGGGTCACGGGGAGTCTGTGCCTATCTCAGACGTCTATGGGCATTAAGGCAGGATACACCCTGGATGGAATGCCAACCCATCACAGGGCACACACACACACACACACAACACACATACACTAGGTAGTACACACATACACTAGATAATAAATTTTCCAAGGTGCCAATCAACCTACCGTGCATGTTTTTGTACCGGGAGGAAACCGGAGAACCCGGAGAAAAAAACCCCTGAGGCACGGGGAGAACATGCACAAACTCCACACACACATGGCCGAGACGGGAATCAAACCCGGACCCTGGCGGTGTGAGGCGAATGTGATAACCACTAAGTCCACCGTGCCCCGTATATATATATATATATATATATATATATATATATATATATATATATATATATATATATAGTACTCTTCGCATTGGTCTACACTACCTTTGGACAACGCCTGTGACATTCTAAAAATGTCATTTTAAATACGAGTGATTCATATCATATCTATATTTGATAATAAAGCTTAAATGTCGATAGTTAATAACAGAGTGATCGAGGAGCCTATAGTTGATTGGCAATCGGGCAAAATACATACCAATCATTTTCCTGTTTGCCTGTCATTAAAAGAGCGGCCTCTACAGGCGAATCACTGACAGCACGGTTTAGCGTGTCATATTTGTATCGTATTATTTAGTTATATTTATTATTTACTTTATATTTTCCGTTTGCATATTTTCATGAGTCGCTGCTGTTTAAGATTTATTTTTTGTAATAAAGTTCAGTATTATTTATCACGGTTATATTTGTTATATTTGTTATATTTGTACAACATCCACTTTTTATTGGTCGATTAACTTAATGAACTCAAATGAACTCCAAAATTCTAAATACAAAATAAATAAATAAATATTCTAAATACAAAAACAAAAAGGTATGTGTTAGATGTGTTTTGCGCATGCATTTGGTTTAATTTCAATAGAAAAATAACATGTCATTAAAATGTCATTACCATGTCCTAATAAACAAAGTAATTCAATGTATCTATCAATAGGAGGCGTAATACATGCATTTAAAATCATAATTAAAATCGATATAATACCACTGTTAGTCTTGTGATAATTTTATGATACAAGTCGGCCCCGCCCACATTAAAGAAAGCAATAATGATGTAATGATGTAGAAAAGGTAGTTTTCTACCTCCATATATAATAATAAATAATGAGTAATAGTATAATAAATATAATGCACATTGCGTAAATGACTTACAAACAGCTCCACAATGATGGGGACGGTGCTGTTCAAGGGTGGAGCTCCTCTGTCTATAGCCATCAACGTCAGATAGATCATTCCGCCAGGAACCTGCTCGTAGTCCAGCGGCCTGTTCACTGTGATCACTGTGAAACGACAGGACTCGTAAGACAATGTCTTAAAGGCTCATAACGTCTCAATCCTCTAAATGGCAATCCGTAACAGGCCCTCAAGTCGTCGTGCCCGACAGGCCGAGTCGTGCCACTCGGGTGGAGCGCATACCTGCGTAACCTTCCACCATGGTGATGCTGAAAAAACTGCGGAACTGAGAGGCGTAGATGATGGAGTAGGTCAGGTCGTTATTAGGAGGAGAGTCTTCATCGGTCGCCTGATGAGAGAGAGAAAGAGAGAGAGAGAGAGATTTGTTCATTCATTCATCTTCTACCGCTGTATCCGATCTTCCCTCGGGTCATGGGGAGTCTGTGCCTATCTCATGCGTCTATGGGCATTAATGCAGGCTACACCCTGGATGGAATGCCAACCCATCACAGGACACACACACACACACACACACACACACACACACACACACATTCATACACTAGGGACAATTTTCCAAGGTGCCAATCAACCTACCGTGCATGTTTTTGGACCGGGGGAGGAAACCGGAGAACCCGGAGAAAAACCCCCTGAGGCACGGGGAGAACATGCAAATAACACACACATAGCCGAGACGGGAATCAAACCCGGACCCTGGCGGTGTGAGGCGAACGTGCTAACCACTAATCCAACGTGCCCCCAAGATATGTTCAAATGCAAGATATTTATATTTATATATTTATAGACCGTGTAAATATAACACATAAATGCATCGTTATCGTTAAAACAGATGGGAAACAAGATGAATTATCTGCCACTAGGGGGCGCTTTGGTGAGAAATACTGTAGTAAAAACATATCCAGGCTTTAGAAATT
Source organism: Kryptopterus vitreolus (assembly GCA_030449085.1). NCBI lineage: Eukaryota > Metazoa > Chordata > Actinopteri > Siluriformes > Siluridae > Kryptopterus > Kryptopterus vitreolus. The sequence continues at coordinate 20,071,805 of JACRUU010000015.1, forward strand.
TAGAATTAAATAAGCATTAAAACACCTTTTAGGCACTCAAGACTAGCTTTATGATCATTAACAGTTTGCCTTGTGAGAAAAGTGCTAGATGTTTGTATTTTGACACGTTAAAAGCAGCCACTACTACTACGAGCCCTTTTAGCCTTTCACTGGACCTCACAGTATATTTATATATTAATACCCAACCAAAATTTAAAGGGGATAAAAACACTCCGAGTCCCTCTGTCTCATCCACATCAGCCAGACTTCTTATTGCCTTCTGCCTCGTTCATAGAAAGCACAGCAGCAACTCAAATCTAAGAAGCTTAATATAAGAAGATTTTTGTTCTTTTTTCTTTACTTTCTTACTTTTTCCTTTTTTTTCCTTTATGTTTGGCGGTCGTGAGAAGCGTTGTCGCGCTACAAGCTCTTTTCCATGACCCTTCAAAATGCACAAATTTAAATACGCCCGATGGAAACGCGCCAAAATCGCAAAAACACACATGTATCCCAAAACAGTTTTGACGCTCGCACGAGGTGTTTTTTTTTTAGACGATGCCAAAAAGGGATCATTCGCAAAACTGTAATGGAAATGATATTTCTTCGCATTTCCAGGTCACATGATCGACCTCGCCCTGCCTTGGGCGTGATGCTGCAGGTGCTACAAGACGCCCTATTGCACTGCACAGGTCAAAAAACGGGGACTCACATCCGGAAATTGTGAATCCACCGGTCAACAGTGAAATCGTGCACTATTACCTCCCAGAACA
>JACRUU010000015.1:20077553-20082553 GCA_030449085.1 Kryptopterus vitreolus
GTGTGGTGTGTGTGTGTGTGTGTGTGTGTGTGTGTGTGTGTGTGTGTGTGATCAATGTAATCTGTAGCATCTCCTTGGACTTTGTTTGTGTTTCTCCCTCAAATCACAACTGCAAATAATGTGTTATAATTTTCTCTCAGCACATTAGTGGACTTTCTGTCCAGTGTACGCATGACGACACACACACACACACACACACACACACACACACCCCCCACACCACACCCAACCGCACACACACACACACCACACACACACCCACACACAAATAAGTATACAAAGTCAAAGTCATACAAGCAAAAAGGTAACACACAAAGATGTACGTAAACACATCGTACACATGCAGTAATACACACAAACTAATAAAAAGAAAAAACACACAAAGTAATACGCAAACAGGAACACAAACTCAAAGTATGCATAGAAACAGTTACACAAACGCAAATTAATACACAAACTGGTATACAAACATAAATTATGCATACAAACAGGTACACAAACTCCAATTAATACACAAATATGAATACAAACTTACACACAACACAAATACACACACATATAAACTTAATGTAATACACAAAAAAAAAACACACACAAACACACACACATTTCTGTGTGTGTAATACACAAATAAATAATACACACAAATAAGTATACAAAGTCAAAGTAATGCAGGCAAAAAGGTACACAAAGTAACAAACAAAGAGGTACGCAAACTTAAAATAATACACAGCAAGTTATACAAATTCAAAGCTATACACATCGCACACACACTTTCAGTAATACACACAAACTAATAAAAAACACACAAACAGGTACATGAACTCAAATTAACACACAAACATGTACACAAACTCAAATTAATACACAAATTCAAATTAACCCACAAACATGTACACAAACTCAAATTAATACACAAACAGGTACACAAACTCAAATTATGCATGCAAACATGTACACAAACTCAAATTAATACACAAACAGGTACACAAACTCAAATTAATACACAAACAGGTACACAAACTCAAATTAATACACAAACAGGTACACAAACTCAAATTAATACATGCAAACATGTACACAAACTCAAATTAATACACAAACAGGTACACAAACTCAAATTAATACACAAACAGGTACACAAACTCAAAGTATGCATGCAAACATGTACACAAACTCAAATGGATACACAAACAGGTACACAAATTCAAAGTATGTATACAAACAGGTTAGAAAATACACACAAGCTAAGAAAATATACACAAATGCGAATATTTACACACAACAGAAATACACACAAATACAAACTTAATGTAAAACAGAAACACACACACACACACACACACACACCTTCTTTCACTCGATGAGACAATGGCTATAGGAATGTTTGTATGCAGGTGGTAGAGTAAACGTGTGTGTGTGTGTGTGTGTGTGTGTGTGTGTGTGTGTGTGTGTGTGTGTGTGTGTTGATCTGAATAGCTATTTCAGTCCTTCAGAGCGTGGAGAAGGAAATTGCTTTAGATAAATGCTTTGATTTTTCAAGTGTATTTATGCAAATAAGCGAATAAACGACTGAGACAACAGACAACCATCACAAAGCCTGTTTCTCCAACCTCATCTGTGTGTGCGATAATAACAGCATTACACACGCAGCCTTTTCTCCCTCTCACACTTACACAAACACACAAACACAGAAGAGAAAAAGCACTCGGAACAGCTGTTTCAATACCTTTTTTTATAAGCGAAGCTGCGAAAAAAACACACTAAAGGAAAACACACACACAATCTGGCACGTGTAACAAAGTAATACACACAATCAGGTACTGTACACACTCAAATCATTTTGTGTACACACAAAACTCACATGTCTACACAACTAATCAAAAAAATCAGATGTACAAACACAAAATAAAATAAATAAACAAACTGGTACACAAGGAGTAAATTAATACACATAAACACACACACACACACATACACACACACACACACACACACACACACTCACAGATACACACACACACACACACACACACACACACAGACATACAAACTCAATACACACATGCACACAATCAGGTACTGTACACACTCAAATCAATACACACAAAACTGAAATTTCTACACAACTAATAAAAAAATCAGATATACAAACACAAATTAAAATAAATAAACAAACTGGTACACAAGGAGTAAATTAATACACAAAAACAGACACACAACCTCAAATTAACACACACACACACACACACACATATACAGATAGACAAACTCAAACATATACACACACACACACACACACAGACATACAAACTCAATACACACGTGCACAAAGCTCAACGTAATAAAAACAAACTCAAAATAATACACACACACACACACACACACATACAATCTCAATACACACATGCACAACGCTCAAAGTAATACACGCAGATACACATACTCAAAATAATACACACAAACAGATACACAAAGCTCAAAGTCATACACACAAATAGACACCCAAACACAAAATAATACACAAATGATATGGAAACTCTAAGTAACACACACAAGCAGGTACACAAAAATTCAAAGTAGCACAAATAAACTCCAAATAATACACAAACAGATACACAAACCCAAAGTAACACACACAAAAAGACACCCAAACACAAAATAACTCAAACAGGCAGTTACACAACCTCAAATTCATACACACAAAAAGACACACAAACTCAAAGGAACTCACACAGGCAGTTACACAAACTCAAATTCATACACTCAAATGGACATGCAAACACAAAGTGTAACAAGAAAAACTCTAGTAATACACAAAAACAGATACACAAACTCAAATACACACATATACACAAACTAATAAAACTTTTTTTTATTATTTAAATATCTAAGAGTTTCTCCCTCACACACACACCCACACACACACACACACACACACACACACACACACACACACACACACACACACAGGTTTGTGTAATTGGTGTTACAGTTGAATGGCATGGCCTTTGGATCGCAGAAGAGTAATTCTGTCTCTTAGTTACTGTCTTATTTTGTGTGTGTGTGTGTGTGTGTGTGTGTGTGTGTGTGTGTGTGTGTGTGTGTGTGTGTGTGGTCATTGTGCACTGCCATGAATCTAATAATAAACACAAAGATGAGAGGCACACACAACACACACACACACACACACACACACACACACACACACACACACACACACACACATACATATATAGAATATAAGTCACATAAACATTACAGCACAGGAAATTGCTTCGTCACATATCCCATCTGGGGTCATGCATGAGACAGCGCCCCCTGGAGCACAGGGGCCTTGCTCAGGGACCCAAGAGCAGCGGCATGGCGAATATCCCGGGACTTGAACCCCCGATCTTCTGATTACTATCCCAGTGCCTTAAAGCCCCGAGATACCACACTTCCAGCACTCATGTTCCTTTTTTCATTTCCTCCCTTCTTTGTCCTCCCTTTCTCCCACACTCGTTCCCCTTTCATCACATCCCTTCTTCCAGCCCACTTTCATCCTAAAACCTGTGCTCACAACTTTACTTCAAGTCCCACTTCTTTCCCTCCATCATTCCTCCCTCCTTCCCTCTATTCCTCCGATATCCCCATCATGGCCTGTATGTTCACTATTCTATATCTCTTCCTCTTGGGAAAAAAAAACCTTTCTCCTTGCTACCTTTTCATTTTTGCCCTAAAGCTATTCCTTCGCTCCTTCGCTCTCTGCCCATCTTCTTGTTTATGTCTCACACAGACAGGTGCATGAGCACAGCAACGATACCAGAGCACCAGCGGGGTTTTGGCCTGATGATGGACAGAAGACCGGATGAATGTAAATAAAAAAAGGGGGAGTAAAAGGACGAGAATGAGAGCCTATATATATATATATTTATATATATATATATATATATATATATATATATATTATATTATATATATATATATATATATATATATATATATATATATTATATATAAGATTCTGTCGCTTTCTTCTTTCCTTCTCACCTGACAGGCTGTCCCCTTTCTCTCTCTCTCTCTCTCTCTCTCTTTTTTTTTCCTGGAGGAAAGATGTGAAACTTTCGATAAAGCTGAGTGGAGTGAGATAACGTCTGCAGAGGGAGGGATGGAGGGATTGAGGGATGGAAGGAGATAGAGAGAGAGAGAGAGAGACGGCATCGTGTCTGATGGTCAGTCTGATTCTCTGGGCTCTATCGGGCGTGAGTGACAGATGCTAAATTATGTTTGCGCCCCCCCCCCCCACCACAAAAAAAAAAGAGGAAGAAAGAAAGAAAGAAAGAAATCCTGGCCAGGCGAGAGCGAAGCCTCCGAGCCAAAGCGGGAAAAACAATCGGACCGGAGCGAATGATGCAGTGGAAGTGTTCGGGATTAAATTAAAAAAAGGCGTGGCGAGACGTCACAATGAGTGTCATTTTAACTGCCGGTCTGTAATCGTGACACTTTGAGTGATACCGGATGGGAAAAAAAAGACCCTGACACCGTCTCTCCCAGGTAGGGACTGATAACCCTCGGAGAGAACAAGGGTTTCAATTTGTATAAGAAACAATGAATCGCAGTAATAATTTTCATCTTATCCAGAGCGACTTAAAACTGAGCAAATCAAAGGATAAGGGCCTTGCTCAGGGGCCCACCAGGGGACGCTTAGGTGGTGGTGGGGATTTGAACCTGCAACCTTCTGGTCCCAAGCCAATCCTTTAATCACTGAGCTCCCACCTCATGCTATTAATCACCAGCACATGGAAAGCACTAGAGAGTGTAGAGTGTAAACACTCAACCCACTGTTTATTTACCAGATTTATTTATTAATATTGATAAGATTTATTTATTTATTTTGTTTTTCTTGATTAAATATAATTAAATGTTAAAATGACAGTATAATGGGCTACTGATGGGAAGGTCATGGGTCCGAGCCCCGGTATCGCCGAGCTAGGCCCTTAACCTTCTGTGCACCAGGG
>JACRUU010000015.1:20087553-20090053 GCA_030449085.1 Kryptopterus vitreolus
AACCCAATTGAGCGTGCAGCACATGGCGGGGAAAGAATTACTCTGAACGGTGGTGTGGGGGTCGAAGTTTATCATGTGATCTGTGATTACGAACGACATTTTCTTTAATCAAATTTCAATTTTATAGATCCTTGAAATTACTGAGAGCTTGCATTTGATCTTAGATCTTGCAATAGCACTCCTGCTACAATGGTTCAGGACCAACCGTTCCTGGTTCCTCTAGAGCGAGGGGGGAGGGGGGGGGGGTAAACTTTTAGGCTCAGGGGCCCCATTGACTAAAACTTTGACAGACGGGGTCAGTTTAATATATATCAAACATAAACATAGAAGAGGCATTAATGTTAACACTCAATGTCTCACCGTGCTGAATGCGCCATCTGGTGGAACGTCAGGTAATTACATGGCTATATCAAATGAATGCAGTTATAATTATGATATGATCTGATATGGAAAAATCGCGTACCAATCTTTGGCAGGCCGGATTAAAGGGACCAGATGTGGCCCACGGGCCGTAGTTCTTCACACTGTGACATTACTGTGTAGCTTCATATGTGCATTTTTATGCTATAGTATATTACTATGCAAAAGCAATATTCATTCATTCATTCATTCATCTTCTATCCTTCTTACTTTCTCCCGTCTAACCGCTTATCCCTCATCTTCCCTTGGGTCCTCGGGGATCTGTGTCTATCTCCTTGGTCACTTGTGTCTATCTCAGGCGTCTATGGGCATTAAGGCAGGATACACCCTGGATGGAATGCCAACCCATCACAGGACACACACACACACACATTCACACACTAGGGACAATTTTCCAAGGTGCCAATCAACCTACCGTGCATGTTTTTGGACCGGGAGGAAACCGGAGAACCCGGAGAAAAACCCCCTGAGGCACGGGGAGAACATGCACAAACTCCACACACACATGGCCGAGACGGGAATCGAACCAACGTGCTAACCACTAAACCACCGTGCCCCGGTCAAAAGCAATATTACTGTGTAATACTGTACTGTGCAGATATTTGTATTTGTAATCATTTTCCATTTTCGCATATTTTTGTACATTTTTTCTTATGTTCTGGTTTATAATTCACTTTGTGTACTGTCGTCGGGGTGCATTCACACTTTCCTTGTACCTTGTTGTGCAATGGCAATAAAATTCCATTCTATTCTATATCAGAAGATCAGATACAAACTGGGGGGATTTGAATGTAAGGTCCTGTAGAATACATGTGATTAAACCTCACATTAACCAAAACCTATTAATGCACTTAAGTAACACTCGCACACACGACACACACACACACACACAACACACACACACACACAGTCGAACTGACCTACAGACCGCAAAAAATGAGCGAGGGAATGCCGTCTTTCCAGACTGCGAGAAACTGATAAGAAAAAGGGTCGCGCAAAGTGATTGGATAAGAAGGGAATGAGTAAACACATAAGCAGAGTGCAAAAGAGAGATTATAAAACACAAGTTGTAAGTCAGACGCACGTTCCGTTCTGCTGCTGACAGCGAGACGGAGACAAAACTGAGTGGGAGGGGAGAGATAGCGAGCGGAGAGATGAAAATAAAAGAGTAGAGAGAAAAAAAAAGGAAAAGACAAGAGAGATTAGCTTGTATAATAAATGTAAGTAAACGCTACCGTATGTGTGCACGAATCGTGAATCTGATTCATCGGAATGAACGAATCACTTTTTTCATTCAATTCATTTGGTTCCTTTGATCAGAATGGCACATTTACAATAAGCGTATCGCAATAATAAGTCTATCTACAGGGACTTTGTATAAAATATATGTATTTGTATCACAGTGTATGTTTTTCCTTTATATATATATATATATATATATATATATATATATATAGCTATATATATATATATATATATATATATATATATCATTCATTCATTCATTCATTCTACTCTACTCTTAAAAAAAGTTATGCTCGCTTATTATCCGATCTCTCCCTCGGGTCACGGGGAGTCTGTTCTGTGCCTATCTCAGGCGTCTATGGGCATTAAGGCAGGATACACCCTGGATGGAATGCCAACCCATCGCAGGACACCACACACACACACACACACACATTCATATACTAGGGACAATTTTCCAAGGTGCCAATCAACCTACCGTGCATGTTTTTGGACCGGGAGGAAACCGGAGAACCCGGAGAAAAAACCCCTGAGGCACGGGGAGAACATGCACAAACTCCACACACACACATGGCCGAGACCGGGAATCGAACCCCTGACCCTGGAGGACGTGTGAGGCGAACGTGCTAACCACTAAGCCACCATGCCCCTATATATATATATATATATATATATTGTATATATATATATATATATAATATATAAATATATATATTATATAGTTTATTTATTTATTATTGCTATTTATATACTGAGCTATGCATTGTAATTTTATTATACTGTTTATACTTCTAGTACTTTATATTTATTTGTTTATTTGTTCTTATTTGTTCAT
>JACRUU010000015.1:20092553-20110053 GCA_030449085.1 Kryptopterus vitreolus
TATTTTCATAATATTGTGACAAAGTAGTACTCAGTACAGTTAACCTTCCTTTCCTGTCTTGGATGAATGAATGAATGACTGAATGAATGAATAAATGAACGCTAATTTCCCTCCTTCTTCCAGGCCGGGGACTGAATGAACCCTGAGGTGAATCGTCCTCCATATAAAGCCATTAACAAGACTTCAAATTAAAGGTCGTCTAACACTGTTTAACACCGCACTCAACGTCCACAACCCTGTAAAACAGCAGCAGTTTTATATCAGTCGTAAAAAGCACCACTGTTTTATGAGCTTCTCTCAGAGAACAATCGACTCTCCGACTACCGGATCAGACGTCAGACTTGACGTGATTAATAATATAAAGAAAGACATTTTTAATGGCCAGATAAGGTGCTAAACAGGCCGTGGGCTAAATGGGAAAACGATTAGAACGGCAGATTATTCGGAAACAACAGTAATTAAACATTGTTAAGCCCTAATGAGACTCGGTTTGGATGAGCGAATGCTGTCGGAACTGCGAGTGTAACGATGCAGTTCTACCTTTCGCAGTGGAAGAACAGGGGATGAAATTATCCGTCTAAACATAACATTGTTATTATTCGATGGCTTTTTGCAGTGAGTAGTTTGGATGTTTTGCCTGATTATTCTTCCCTTGGAAGAATTCTTCCATTTCTTATATGGAAGAATAATATATACATATATATATATATATATATATATATATATATATATATATATATATATATATATATATATATATATATATTATATAGGCTGTTTATTATTTTCTTCTGGAAATTAATAATTTCAATGTTACTTTGTTTAGTGGTGGTTTTAAGTGTAAAAATATGGGACGTGGCTCCTTTAAGAATTGTGTTCCGTTTGTTTCCGGTTGCTTTTTCCATATAAACTGGTGATACGGTGTTTTTTTTAGGTTATACAGGAAGCGCATTGCATTCAGTAAAAAAGAAAAATGTGCTTTATTGCGTAATACGGATTTGGGAATGCGATGCGCTTGCGTAAGGTTCCATACGGTAATATACTCTAATATAGTGAGGAGATCATACCTGTTGTGAATGCGCAGCTAGTAGGTGTAATTCTGGGGAAATTTAGGAAGCGTGAGTGGATGCACTGAACATTTATTTATTTATTTGTTCTTTTTTTTGGTGTTTGGGTTTCGTTAATTTGCCAAGACAACGCAGAGTGAAGGAGCAGATCACTCACATAGTAATGCACACTGCGTTAATAAAGTTAATTTGGTTGCATTAATGTGTTAATAACACATTAACTATGACAGCCTTAATACTAATTCATTCATCTTTTAATTTCCGCTAACCGCTATATCCGATCTTCCCTCGGGTCGGTTCACGGGGAGTCTGTGCCTATCCCTGTGCCTATCTCAGGTAACTCTATGCTTATGCGGCGGCATTAAGGCAGGATACACCCTGTATCAAATGCCAAGCCATCGCAGGGCTCACACAATCACACACACACACATTCATACACTAGGGACAATTTTTTTTTAAAGGTGCCAATCAACCTACCATGCATGTTTTTGGACCGGGGGAGGAAACCGGAGAACCCGGAGAAAAAACCCCCTGAGGTACGGGGAGAAACATGCAAACTCCACACACACACACACGGCAGAGACGGGAATCGAACCCCCCCCCGACCCTGGAGGTGTGTGAGGCGAACGTATAATAAATATAATATATATATATATATATATATATATATATATATATATATATATATATATATATATATATATATATATATATATATGAGTCAAAGAAATAAAGATGGACCCACGACATTCCTGCCACTAGAACAGATCCTTATCTGCACTCTTTGTCTCTCCAACAACACCCAGATCGCATTTCCCCAATCCGCCACAACAGCCTGGATAAAGGCATCTACATTGCACGAGCATCTTGAAATGAATATGGTTCGTCCTTTAGTAAAGGGAACATGACATTACAACAACTCTCATGTATTATTTACAAGCCTGGATCTGCATCTGCCTGCTCGTCCATGTGACCCGTCGTCCGACCTGATTCGCCGTACAGAGGGTATCATGCAACAGAATTCTTATGTTGGTTGTTTATACTTTAAGCGATAGATTGATGGAACGCTACTACGGAACATGATACGAGGCAATCAGCTGTTTAAAAAGCAGGCATTAAACCTTTTACAGGTGGTGCGGAATAGAGTGGGAAAGGAGTACGAGAGAGAGAGAGAGAGAGAGAGAGCGAGTCTGAGATATACAGTGCTAACAGAGTGAGATACACAAGCTGTTATAGCAAGTTCATACATATCATATCAACAATACAAGGCATTACTGAGTCAATGTAAAACTAAACATTCACTGAAAATAAAGTGCTATTTTATGGATCTTTATAGATTAGCGTATTATTAAGTTTTTGTTTTTTACCCAAATTCCACTTTTAGCAATTAATATCTTGAAGGTACGTCTGATTAAATCGAGTACTTGTTATTCCACAATCTTTGAGCATTATTTTAATAATAATAAGTCATAATACAATAAGTGTAATAATACTTAATAATAAGTCAATCTAAATATATGTTTGGGAGGGAGGTGGTAGCCCAGGTATATGTGAGGGAGGTGGTAGCCCAGTGGTTAAGGTGTTGGACTCTGGACTGGAAGATCACGGGTTCAAACCCCACCACCATCAAGCTGCCATTAGTGGGCCCTTAAGCAAGGCCCTTAACCCTCAATTGCTCAGTTGTAAGTCGCCCTGGATAAGGGCGTCTGCCAAATGCTGCAAATGCAAATGTAATGTTTACTTTAATTCTATTTTGCATTTTGCAAAGTGATCTGTTACAGAAATAGAATTCCCCGATTCGATATTATAATTATGATATGAATTGATTTGGGCAATTCTTTGTACTGTGGATTGAAGGTCTGGAGTGGCACTCATGGGCCCCTGTGAAAGGCCCTTAGCTGCTCAGTTGTATGAATGAGATAAATGGAAGTCGCTCTGCATAAGGGCTTTGTGCCAAATGTGTTTTCAGTAGCTGAGGTCCATTTTTGTTTTGTTTTTTAAAGCCAGCATAAACTTTTTATAAAAGATAATATGAGTCTATGAAAGGAGGAAAGTACTGATGATAAACAAGCTCCTGAGGGGACTCCTTAGAAAACATGGTGTATTGTATAGAGAGAAAAAAAAGTCAGGCTTGCGACATGCTCGAAGAAAGATAAAAACAAAAAAAGATTCAACATCCGAGTTTGGTTTTCATGCATTTTTCAGTCAGGCGATAAAAGGGTTCTTAAAGGGAAGCGGGAAAGACATGGGCAGGGAATTACCATGCACTTTCAGGAAAACGCAAGAGCTTGGTTTTTCCCGGGGAATCTGCCTTTGTGATGAGCTCAAGCGCACCAGGAGATTTTGAGCACGTCAGGTTTAGATAAAAAAAAAAAAATAATAATAATAAAATGTTGAAATGAAAATAGCGAGGCACGGTGGTTTAGTGGTTAGCACATGTTCGCCTCACACCGCCAGGGTCCGGGTTCGATTCCCGTCTCGGCCATGTGTGTGTGTGGAGTTTTGCATGTTCTCCCTGTGCCTCAGGGGTTTTTTTCTCCGGGTTCTCCGGTTTCCTCCCAGTCCAAAAACATGCACGGTAGGTTGATTGGCACCTTGGAAAATTGTCCCTAGTGTATGAATGTGTGTGAATGTGTGTGTGTGTGTGTGTGTGTGTGTGTGTGTGTGTGTGCGCCCTGCGATGGGTTGGCATTCCATCCAGGGTGTATCCTGCCTTAATGCCCATAGACACCTGAGATAGACACAGACTCCCCGTGACCCGAGGAAAGATCGGATAAAGCGGTAGAAGATGAATGAATGAATGAAATGAAAATAGAATGATATTTGGACAGAAATATACATACAGTAAGTACTACAGTACTACAGAGTTACATCATTCATTCATTCATCTTCTACCGCTTTATCCGACTTCTCTCTCGGGTCGTGGGGGAACATGGGCCTATCTCAAGCGTCTTCAGGCATTGATGCAGGACTCACCCTTCATGTATGGACGGTCAACCCATCTTAGGGCGCACACACACTCACACACTAGGGACAATTTTCCAAGGTGCCAGTCAAACTCAAACTACCGGGCATGTTTTTTTTTGGACCGGGAGGAAAAACCGGAGAACCCGGAGAAAAAAAACTCCCTGAGGCACGGGAAGAACATGCAAACCAACACACACACACACACACATGGCGGAAGCGGGAATCGACCCTGAATGTGTGAAGCAAACTCGCTAAGCACTAAGCCACAGTGCCTCCATATAGAGAGTTATAGTCTGTGATATATATGTATCTATGTATATTCATTCTTTCATAGCCTGTGCCTATCTCAGACGTCTATGGGCATTAAGGCAGGATACACCCTGGATGGAATGCCAACCCATCGCAGGGCACACACACACACACACACACATTCACACACTAGGGACAATTTTCCAAGGTGCCAATCAACCTACCGTGCATGTTTTTGGACCGGGGAGGAAACCAGGAGAACCCGGAGAAAAAAACACCTGAGGCACGGGGAGAACATGCACAAACTCCACACACACATGGACCGAGAGACTGGAATCAAACCCGGACCCTGGAGGTGTGAGGCGAACGTGCTAACCAGTAAACCAAACCACCGTGCCCCTATATATATATATATATATATATATATATATATTAGGGAGCATTGGGCTCTGGACCAGAAGGTACAAATCCCACCCCGCCTTGAGTGGAAGCCGTTAACCCTGACTTATAAGTCTCTCTGGATAATGTGCGTCTACCAAATGCTGTAAATGTAAATGTATTTAAGGTCCCATTCAGTCCCGACAAGGTCAATGATACTCTTGTAGAAGACTGAAAGTTTCTTTTTTTTTTTTTTACTGATCTGTATTGATTTCTGTTCCACTTATTGAGCCAAACGAGGACAAGCGAGTGAATTAAGGAAGGAATAAAACGTTACGAGCACCTGCGCTGAACGCCGTGCCCATTTTACATTATTGATGGTAACGAGGATTGAAAAGTGACCTTAGTGAGCGCAGGAAACATAATCCAGCAGTCGGGATTGGAGCGTTGATCGCAGCCTCTGTTTCTCTGATTCTCTCCATTTCTTTAAGCAAGTGCTTTAAACATAGGATTCGACCGTGTGTGTGCGTGGGTGTGTGTGTGTGTGTGTGTGTGTGTGTGTTTAAAATGAGAGATTGAATATGCGATTTTCCTTCAAAATAATAGGTCATACTATTATACATGCAACTTGAATATAATGTTCGTACTGTATGTTTGTACACTGCCAGGATTACGCTGCATCGTCCACCGTTACTCTCGCTACACGTTCAACAGAGTTGCTATTTATTCGCTTTAAAAAGCGAAAACCCTTTATTCATCGTCTCTTTTAACTTCGTAAACAAGAAGTTAAAAACATAACATATGTACTTGTTTGAATGTAGAAGACGTGTGCCTCTACAATACTCGTGTTGTTGTTGTTGTTGTTGTTGTTATGCAGTTTTAAATTACAAATGTCAACTTGAGCAAAAATACATTTGAATATGTTTGTGTAAAGAAATAAAAAATGTGCAATGCACTGATGCTAGGTTTTAATGTATAATGTTTTAATGTAGAAAAAGCATGCTTGGGTGTATAAAGGTGCAAAAATACAACATTTGGCCCCAAATTTGGCCCTAATTGAAAGTAATTGAACATCCCTGATATAAAAGATCACATCCCGTAAAACAAGACATTTCTGGTCACTTTATACACTTATATATATATATATATATATTATATATATTATATATATATATATATATAATATATATATTTTTTTTGTCATTTTATTAAATACATAAGCTTGTTGTTTATATATCTTCTGGAGCACAGAGGGTTTATTCTGTTTATATCTTTCCGATCAGCACCAGCGCCTTTTCTTTCTTTATTTTCTATTTTTCTTCTATTTAATTTGACATTTATTTATAATATCTGCACTATTTTATTTCTTTTTTTCGTTATGTTTACATGTTTGACGGCGATGTCATGTTACATGCTATGTATTTTAATTTTACATTTCTTAATTAAAAAATGTTTTTCTTTTTTTTTTTTGGATGTAAATTTTAATTGGACGAAAAATCATGTTTGTGTTGATGATGATGATGATGTGTGTGTGTGTGTGTGTGTGTGTGCGCTCACTTGGACTCTCACTAGCGATGTTCCAGGTGCCGTGCTCTCCGGCAGACTGATGTTATACAGCGGTAGGCTGAACACCGGCCTGTTGTCGTTCTCATTGAGCAGATCGATGAAGACCCGAGCGAAGCCCACGTGCTCGGCCACCGACTCGTTGGCGTACAACTGGATGGAAAACGCAATTACGGAAAAGCGTTAGAATGCAGAATAGGCTTTTTTCAATCAATAATTAATGGGTAACGATGGCGCTCTCTCGCTCGCTCTCTCGCTCGCTCTCTCGCTCGCGTTATCCATCACTATAGCGTTTCTGGCGTTTAAAACGCTGCGGCTTGACCAGAAATAAACAAAGATTAGGAATTATTATAGTTGTAGTGTAAAACAAAGGACGGTTTTGTAAAACAAAAGTAGTTTGTTCATTAAATTCGGCGTCCTGTCACAATAAGAGCTACTCTACGTACATATTAGAGCAGAGGTTATATATTCTAACAGCTCCAAAACCCATCCAATATTTAAAGGCGGTCGGCAGAGTCGCCGCTTAACGCCGAACTTTACGCCGCAGACACAAATAGTGATAACTGAGCCACGATTTTCCCGGCTTTAAAATGTCTGTTTTTATAGCAGGTTCAGCCTCGAGACGAGGCATAACTTAAATCTACTCCTTCTCCGAGAGCGGCAGCGCTCCACTTCAAACACGAGCGACTGACGCTCCAGGCTGCGCTCCCGTCACCCAGACTAAACATGCGACAAAAACCCAAACTCCACAGCAGTCTGGCCAATTCATTTGACTTATTTCTTAAATGCATTTCTTTATTCGTGCTTGAGTCATTTATCACACACACACACACACACAGACACACACACACACAGACGCAGACGCAGCTCTCAGACGGAGATATTGCGAGATCATTGGAGAACTTTGCATGAACTTTGCAGGTAAAATACTCCAGAATTTGGGTTCGGGATGCGATTTTTGAATTTCTGTCGTCCGGGTCCTGAATATCGGCAATGCCCAATATCCTGATACGGCTTAAGGGTTAAATTGTGGCATATGATTAATATTCATCTAATACAACCCAAAAAAAACAAGCTTTATTTATTTATTGTACAAGCCGCTTGTTACGTTTTTTTTTGTGTGTTCTAAACTTGTAATACAGCAAAATGGTAAATTTTTGACATGTAACCATGGATATATATATATATATATATATATATATATATATATATATATATATATATATATATATATATATATATATATATATATATATATATATATATATATATATATATATATTATCATTCATTCATTCACCACTCATTCATCTTTTTTACCGCTTTATCCGATCTTCCCCCGTTCTCCTCCTCGGGTCACGGGGAGTCTGTGTCTATCTCAGGCGTCTATGGTCATTGAAGGCAGGATACACCCTGGATGGAATGCCAACCCATCACAGGACACACACACACACACACACACACACATTCACACACACACATTCATACACTAGGGACAATTTTTTCCAAGGTGCCAATCAACCTACCGTGCATGTTTTTGGACCAGGAGGAGGAAACCGGAGAACCTGGAGAAAAAAAACCCCTGAGGCACGGGGAGAACATGCAACATGCAAACTCCACACACACATGGCTGAGACGGGAATCAAACCCGGACCCTGGCAGTGTGAAGCGATATATTTGATATATATATATATATATATATATATATATATATATATATATATATATATATATATATATATATATATATATACGGTTTCCTCCCGGTCCAAAAACATGCACGGTAGGTTGATTGGCACCTTGGAAAATTGTCCCTAGTGTATGAATGTGTGTGTGTGTGTGTGTGTGTGTGTGTGTGTGTGTGTGGTGTGTGTGTGTGCCCTGTGATGGGTTGGCATTGTCCATTCCATCCAGGGTGTATCCTGCCTTAATGCCCATAGACACCTGAGATAGACACAGACTCCCCGTGACCCGAGGGAAGATCAGATCAGCGGTAGAAGATGAATGAATCAATGAATGAATATATATATATTATGTTATTGTATTACAACCCAAAGTAAAGTATATTTATTGTTCAAACCCCCCCCCCCCCCCCCCCCCCCTTTTTTGTCGTGTTCCAATGTGGTCATTTTTAGTAGTATCACCAATGTGTCACCCTTGACCTATGTTTGTTTGTGTTTATTTGTTTCCCTGTTCACACTTTACTATTAAAGAAAATAACCGCTCACAAATCACCGTCCTATTATTTCTGTCCAATAAACATAAATGGTTCTTTTTCCCGACACCAAACACACTTTTTAAATAAATACTCAAATATGATGTGCGGCGGATAAAGATAAGGTCTTACAGAAAAGCTGTAGCTTCTGATAGTCTCGAAGTCCAGAGGCACCGCCACGCGCACTCGGATATCAGCTCGTCCCTGCACCGACGTCGGCGAGATGGTGAAGTGATCCGAGTTGTTCCCCATTAAGATCACCTCAAACATGCTGTTCACTCCCTGCAGAGAGGATGAAAAAAGAAACAAGTAATGCTAACGTGTGCCCGTAGCCATGGAGACGAGTTTCTTTCATATTTACGACACATAATTTGCAATTACAAAAAAAGAAATAAAAATAAATATGTTTTATAAGGGTTGCAAAAGGACAATTTTAGTGACGTGTGCAAAAGCATCACTATTATAACTTGTATTGTAACTCGTCCCACAGTTTTTGTCCGAGCGTCACGGATCGTACCTCATATCGTGCGGCCCGATGGTGTGAGGTGCGCTGTTACTTTTATAAGGAATCGCCCCGTGGAATTCCGAACCCAGCTCACTTACTTATTAAAATGTGGGTATATAATTAGACCCATCTGGTGTGTGTGGGTGTGTGTGTGTGTGTGTGTGTGTGGTGTGTGTGAGTGTGTGTGTGTGTGTGTGAGAGTGTGTGTGAGAGTGTGTGTGAGTGTGTGTGTTTCTACATCCTGATATTTTACCGAGTGAATGAAGATCTGTTTATTAGTGACGTGTGCAAAAGCATCACTATTATAATCTCTCTCTTGCTTCGGTCAAATTTTCGGCGTGTAACTCGTCCCGCAGTTTTTGTCCGATCGTCACGAATCATACCTCATATCGTGCGGCCCGATAGTGTGAGGTGTTCTATTACTTTTATAAGGAATCGTCCCGCGGAATTCTGAACCCGGGGACAAAAAGCGGGAATTTTTTCTCATATAAAATGAATGGGGTTGAATTTTCATGCCTCACAGTTCGGCCTGTGAGCGTCCGACATGCACATATGGCCAATCCACTCGTAGGGGGTCCGGAGTGGATCGCGATCATATACCTCCCGAACCTCAAACATGTTCGGAATTTTGGGAAATCCGAGACATTCCGGCCCCATAGAGAATGAATGGGGAAATTTGGCGTTCTGCTGTTCGACCCATGTTCTCCCGTCATTCACATTTGACATATCCACTCATAGGTGAGATGGAGTGGGTAGTGCTCATATGACTGCCGCATGGCGTCACGTGAAAAATCTGCGAAACTCGGACACAGGGACATGTGACATGTCTAAACGCTCGGCACATCGACGGGAGTTAGACGCTGGATAATTTGATGATGTCACTTGCGTCACTGGCCCCGCCCCCTCCCAAAAAGACACCCAAAATGGGCATTGTTTGGTGTCTAAACCCTCGTCTCTCCGAACGAGCTAGCATTTTGAAGTCAAAGCTAAATATTAAGAGGAAATGTCCCAAGTCTAGTTTCTTCTTCATCCTTCTGTTTGCTCCCATTAGGGGTCACAACAGCAGATCTGTATGACTCAGTCCGCAATATCCGCACGATGCTCCTCTTTTACTCCTGCCTGGTGCTCTTCTACCGATCATCATACCCCTCATCTGCACATCAAGCCATTACAATCGCTCCTCTCCTCTCTACTCATCTCTACTCGCACAAAAACTGTACAAAAAATGCACAAAAAAGTCATTTTCTATTGGTATTTAATGGCTTACAAAGTGTTTTAATATAGTAACCAAACATTTTTCGTGAGTGGCATCTAAAAAAAAATACATAAAAAAATAAGAAGCCTTCGCTTAGTTATCACAAGGTCGCTGGTTTGAATAGCAACAATTCAATGTGAGTAGAATGACCGAGAGAGCAAAATTGCCCCTGCATTTCCGGCATGGGGAATAAAAGGATGGTGTTACTCTCTGACCTGTCCATCACTCTGATACCAGACTTGAAGACAGTCTCAATGGAGAGTGCCGGGTCCGGACGACAGGAGGACGAGATAAAAGGAGGATGGAAACAGGTGGTTGAAGATGATGGACGGATGCTAAAAATGTTTCACAGTGAAATAAGACTTTTCCAATGGCAAAGAGAAGCACGGAATATATGTACAGTTTCTTTACATGTAGTGCATTGAAGAAGTATTACAGAGCAGAATACTGTTTACTTTATATAATCACTGATAATTACACGAGTTTGATTCATTATCATGGGGCACGGTGGCTTAGTGGTTAGCACGTTCGCCTCACACCGCCAGGGTCCGGGTTCCATTCCCGTCTCGGACATGTGTGTGTGGAGTTTGCATGTTCTCCCCGTGCCTCAGGGGGTTTTTCTCCGGGTTCTCTGGTTTCCTCTCCCGGTCCAAAAACATGCACGGTAAGTTGATTGGCATCTTGGAAAATTGTCCCTAGTGTGTGAATGTGTGTGTGAATGTGAGTGTGTGAGTGTGTGTGTGCCCTGCGATGGGTTGGCATTCCATCCAGGGTGTATCCTGCCTTAATGCCCATAGACACCTGAGATAGGCACAGACTCCCCGTGACCCGAGGGAAGATCGGATATAACGGTAGAAGATGAATGAATAAATGAATGATTCATTATCATGGGGCACGGTGGTTTAGTGGTTAGCATGTTCGCCTCACACCGCCAGGATCCGGGTTCCATTCCCGTCTCGGACATGTGTGTGTGGAGTTTGCATGTTCTCCCCGTGCCTCAGGGGGTTTTTCTCCGGGTTCTCTGGTTTCCTCCCCCGGTCCAAAAACATGCTCGGTAGGTTGATTGGCATCTTGGAACATTGTCCCTAGTGTGTGAATGTGTGTGTGTGTGATGGGTTGCCATTCCATCCAGGGTGTATCCTGCCTTAATGCCCATAGACGCCTGAGATAGGCACAGACTCCCCGTGACCCGAGGGAAGATCAGATAAAGTGGTAGAAAATGAATGAATGAATGAATGATTCATTATCAAATGTTTGTATTTATTCGGTCAAATACACTATTACGATAATAAAATGCCGTAGATTTTGTGTTCAATTATCAGGGGGGCGGGGGGTGGGGGGGGTTCCGTGATCGATGAGGGTCTAGGAGACCCTCATAACCGCTGTGATGGACGGGATTTCACTGTATTTGGGTAGGAAAGTGCATATGAACACACACACATACACACACACACACACACGCATATTACAAAGGCCCTCAGTTTAATGAAGTGCAGCAGACAATTACCGCACACTCAGACACACACACACACACACACACACACACACACACACACACACACACAACACACACACGCACACACGCACACGACTGGATCTCATTTGCAGACGAAGTCATTCGCGACCGCGGTGCGATCGATTGATCCGAAGAGGGAAAATTGTTTCGGAGTTCAATAAACATTTCACCTGGGGAGATCCGCTACGGAGCAAAATACCGAGACGAGGAAAACGGCAGCAAAAAAAAAAAAAGAAAGATTAACGGACAATAACTTCAGCAGTCGGCGATCGAGGTTAATCTATGCCCCCCCCCCCCCTCCCCCCCCTCCCCCTATCTCTCTTTTTTTTATCTCTCGTTTATGAAAATCGCTTCTCCGCGGGCTGTAGATTGTAATTGTGGGCATGAATGTGGAATCGCGGGCCTCCCTTCACGCCGAAAAGACTATGATTAGAAAGAAGAAGAGAAGAAGAGAGAGCCCGGTTTGAACCACACGGCGGCTCGTCTTCCTCCTGTCCGACTAAATGAGAAAACAAGAGAATGATGTTTTGGCAGGAAAACCTACTTATCAGAAGGTGTGGCCAAGCATCCACACTTGGGGCCCTTAAACAAGGCCCTTAATCATGTGTGCACCGGGGGACGAGATGATAACGGCTACACTTGTTGTTGTTGTTGTTATTATTATGTCTACAAAATCGAGAAAAAACATTCGAATTGAAAAGAAATTGTAATTACAGTAGTATTATCAGATATATGAACTACTAATCAGAAGGTGTTGCCAAGCATCCTCACTTGGGGCCCTTAAACAAGGCCCTTAATCCGGTGTGCACCACGGGAGGGGGGGGGGTGTAACATGGCACTCAGAATCTGACCACAGCTTCATAAGAACGCTGGAATTTCACGAGTAATATAAAATAATATCAGAAAGAGCAGTATAAAGCATTTGGCAGACGCCCTTATCCAGAGAGACTTACAACTAAGCAATTGAGGGTTAAGGGCCTCGCTCAAGGGCCCACTAGGGGAAGCTTCGGTGGTGGGGCTTGATCCTGTGATCTTCTGGTCCAGAGGCCAATGCCTTAACCACTGAGTTTCACACCTCCCTGAATATAAAGTAAGTAAATGTAATTTGCATATCCGTACTGCATTTATATATATATATATATATATATATATATATATATATATATATATATATATATATATATATATTATATATATATATATATATATAGATATATACATACATACACACACCTGGGGGCACGGTGGTTTAATGGTTAGCACGTTCACCTCACACCGCCAGGATCCGGGTTCGATTCCCATCTCGGGAATGTGTGTGTGTGGAGTTTGTGTTGCATGTTCTCCCCGTGCCTCAGGGGGTTTTTCTCCCAGGTTCTCCGGTTTCCTCTCCCGGTCCAAAAAAAAACATGCACGGTAGGTTGGTTTTGCACCTTGGATGCACCTTGCACCTATGAATATAATGCACTTCACCCTGCCGTGTTTGTTAGAGCCAGATGGGATGCTTTGAGTGTTTCAGAAACGGGAGATCTCATGGGATTCACACAAACAACCATCTCTAGGGGCTGCAGAGAATTGTGTAGGGAAAATACAAAATAACAAACTCAACGGAAAGACTTCTGGCGAGCGTGTTGGACATGTCATGGTGATGTGAGCGGGTCACAGGAGAATCGCATGCCGGGTTTTACACTGACAGGAAGACGACAACAACTCAAACTACTACTGCTTACGGAGAAGGAGTCTCTAGTGTCAGTGGTTTAACGATCAGAGCAAATAAAATGCTGCTTTTTACTGTTTGCAAACTTGGTGAGATGAAAAAGATTAAAAATAAATAAATAAATACATAAATAATAAGATGAATTGACACTTTAATGGACGATTTCTAGTTACATTGACAGTGGCGCATCCAGGGTCAGCGCTTTGTATCGATCAGAGTTAAAGCTCTCTGGCATTGGAAATAATGTAGATAATGGGGGGGGGGGGGGGGGGTAATTTAATTATAAAATAAACAGTAATTTGTTACAAATTAGTTACAAATGTGTAATTAAATTACAGTTACTTATGAAAATGTTAAAGATTACATATGAACAAAAACCTAGGATATGTTGAATAATAATAATAATAATAATAATAATAATAATAATAATAATAATAATAATAATAATAATAATAATAATGTTAATAGGGGCTTATAATAAAAGGTGGATTAGTGGTTAGCACGTTCGCCTCACACCGCCAGGGTCCGGGTTCGATTCCCGTCTCGGCCATGTGTGTGTGTGGAGTTTGCATGTTCTCCTCCCCCCCCGTGCCTCAGGGGGTTTTTTCTCCGGGTTCTCTGGTTTCCTCCCCCGGTCCAAAAACATGCACGGTAGGTTGATTGGCACCTTGGAAAATTGTCCCTAGTGTATGAATGTGTGTGTGTGTGTGTGTGTGTGTGTCCTGCAATGGGTTGGCATTCCATCCAGGGTGTATCCTGCCTTAATGCCCATAGACGCCTGAGATAGACACACAGACTCCCCGTGACCCGAGGGAAGATCGGATAAAGCGGTAGAAGATGAATGAATGAATAATAATAATAATAATAATAATAATAATAATGTAGTGGTTTAGCAGTTAGGTTAGTTCGTGTTGAGGGTTCGATTCCTGCCTCAGCCATGCTACTTGCCAGTGTGTCCTGTCACAGCTATGCCAAAGATTCATTCAGTCATTCATTCATGAAGTGATGGGTTTTTCACCTTCACGTCGGCCTGACGTTCCTCGCTGTGGGAAAAAAAAATACTGAAAGACCTACTTAGAAGACGACGACTTATTTTTTCGATGCGCCAAATGCCGGCTTCGGAGAAAAGAGCCGCTTGTGACGTTCTGGATCGATGGCCGTATTACGCCGGAGGTAGTTGTTTTTACTTTCTATTTCTCTCTCTCTCTCTCTCTCTCCCCCCTCTCTCTCTCTTTTTGTTTGGAGCTCTTAGGGAGCCATTGTGGCTGATGGGCGGCTATTTAAGGAGCCATCCAATATGCAGGGATGTCAACACACACCGGCCATAAGCGTAATTGCCCGTCCATTTCGCCTTCTGCCTTTCGAGAGAGGATAAAACCAGCCTGTCATACGGACCATCAAAGTTTCGTGTAGGGAAAGTTTAGATGTGTGTGTGTGTGTGTGTGTGTGTGTGTGTGTGTGTAAAGGGGGGGAGGTGGTGGTGATCTTCACACCTTCAGAACAGCATCTAAATTTGTGTATAAAGGTATGAAGCAGTCAACAGCATTCCTGACGAACAAAGACGTCTGGACATGTTGATAGGGACGAAGTGGTTTTAAGTGCGAGAACAAGTGTTAGGTTGTGTGTGTGTGTGTGTGTGTGTGTGTGTGTGTGTGTGTGTGTGTGTGAGTGTGGGAACATAAACAACTAGACAAAAAGAAAGCAAGATTCTGTCTTGTATAGCGAGTTAAGGGAGGCTGAAGCTCACTTACTTATTAAAACGTGGGTATATAATTAGACCCATCTGGTGTGTGTGTGTGTGAGAGTGTGTGTGAGTGTGTGTGTTTCTACATCCTGAATGAAGATCTGTTTATTAGTGACGTGTGCAAAAGCATCACTATTATAATCTCTCTCTTGCTTCGGTCAAATTTTCGGCGTGTAACTCGTCCCGCAGTTTTTGTCCCATCGTCACGGATCATACCTCATATCGTGCGGCCCGATAGTGTGAGGTGTTCTATTACTTTTATAAGGAATCGCCCCGCGGAATTCTGAACCCGGGGACAAAAAGCGGGAATTTTTTCCTATAGGAAATCAATAGAGTTGAAATTCCGTGCCTCACAGCTCGGCCTTTGAGCGTCCGACATGCACATATAGCAAATCCACTCATAGGGGGTCCGGAGTGGATCGCGATCATATACCTTCCGAACCCCAAATTCGGAATTTGGGGAAATCCGTGACATTCCGGCCCCATAGAGAATGAATGGGGAAATTTGACGCTCTGCTGTTCGGCCCGTGTTCGCCCGACATGCACATTTAACATATCCACTCGTAGGTGAGATGGAGTAGGTCGCGAACATGTGACTGCCGCATGGCGTCACGTGGCCGCAAAATCAGCAAAAGGCCAAAACTGGATGCTGGATAATTTGATGATGTCGTGTGCATCACTGGCCCCACCCCTTCCCAAAAAATACCCAAATAGGGCGTTTTTGGTGTCTAAACACTCGTCTCTCCGAACGAGCTAGCATATCGAAATCAATGCTAATTATCAAACAGACCAGGCTCTAAGGGGTCGCACCCGGAGCTGCGGTTTGTATAGGGAAATTTTCTTCAGGAAATATCCCACGTCTAGTTTAATTTGTTCATTCAAATGGTGAGCTGGGCATTCGAAACGTTTTTCCGAGGCAAGAAACCAAGTAAGCCAGATGAGCAGCCAAGAAACCATTTTAAATAGCAAACCTACATCGTCAAACCTACAATTTTCGTCTGTATTCTTAGCTGAACCCTTTCTCTTCAAACTCCCCCCCCCCCCCCCCCCCCCCCCCCCCCCCCACACACACACTCCTGCTCCGATTTCTAATCTGTAGCCGGTTCATCTTCCACTCTTAATATGATCCATTTTTCTTTTCTGTCAATTCCTTTCTTATATGTTGCTACTTTTGCCAGCTGTGTATCGCCCTCCCTTTTTCATTTTCCACTCCTTCCCAAAAGCAATGTTTCTGCCGGTGATTTTCCCGTCAACAAAAAAAACAAAGCAAACACGGTCTCATATTTCTCTACTTAAATACACAATTAGACTCAGATTCAGATTTCATTTGTCACATTCATATACATACACAGTACCACATGCAGCTTTCGTCCTTAATGCCATTTTTCCCTTACATTACTTTTATACTTTAAGTCGTTTAAAAACCTCTGCGTCTTTAAAACCTCTACTATCTACACTTCTACCTCTCTAAGACTTTTGGCCCCGGTGCCTTTTATACGTCCTCTACACTCATTCTATAGTGTCTCTTTCATGCTGGCTGTCTTTACTCCGCCCCTTTATCCTGTAAAACCCCCGAACCTCGATCCTTCATTCTTACACTGATTTACCTGCTACTTTTAAATTCAAGTCTGCGTTCTCTCTCTCTCTCTCTCTCTCTCTCTCTCTCTCTCTCTCTCTCTCTCTCTCTCTGTCTCTATAAGCGTTACCCTTCAAAATGCGTCAATTTAAATAGCGAATTGAAATAGAAACGCATCAAATTCGCAAAAACGTATCTCAAAAAAAGACGATGTGAAAAATTAATAATTCGCAAAACTGTACTGTAAACGTTTTTTTTTTTCCACGTCACATGATCGACCTCGCCTTGCCTTGGGCGTGATGCTGACTGTGCTACGAGACGCCCTATTGCACCGCACAGCTCAAAAAACGAAGACGTGTTCATCCGGAAATTGTTAATGCACACTGTTACCTCCCAGAACAAGCGCATATGTGGCCGGCGCATAAGTATAGCGGGATCGCCTCACCATTAATGCTTGTATAACGCGCCTATGTCTCCGATTATAAATAAAAACGCCTGATGCGTCGGCTGCGATATAAGTAAACCTGCCGATATCTGTCTCCGCGAGAGCAATAGTTTGAGCCGCGTGATACGATTAATGGCAACACCGACATTTCGCAACAGCTTTGTTATCGACATTTAGAAACGTTTTTGCATAAATTTGTAATGAAAACGCTCCTCCTGATCCGCTTTCTTCTTTTACCCCCATTGTTCCTTTTGTTCACTTCATGATGAGTGTCGAGGGGCATATATATATATATATATATATATA
>JACRUU010000015.1:20115053-20132553 GCA_030449085.1 Kryptopterus vitreolus
CCTTTCTCAAGTGTGGCAGATTGGTGGTGCCGTAATTTAAGGCTGAGATTTTCCGATTCCATAGGCCAACGCTTTAACCACTGAGCTCCCACATGTACAGTACTGTTTATGGCATAATCGTTTACGCAAATAACTTTTAACATATTGGTGTACAAAATATATACAAATATTCCAATAGGCTTTATATGAATTCTGCATCTGTACAAACAAACAAACAAACACTTATTTAAACCCAATTTGTGGTTTTAGAGGTGTCTAACCAATGAGTGATTTAGATTCAACTTAAGTGACATCAACATTGTGTGTGTGTGTGTGTGTGTGTGTGTGTGGCTTGTATTTCCTAGCTAGTCACCACAACAATATCTGAAACGATGAATCTTTTAAATACGGCCTACAGAGCGAGCGAGCGAGCGCGTGACAGGGAGAACGATCGGACGGAAAGACGGATCGATCACGACGCCGGCATGAAAGGTCGCTCCTCAATCTCACCCTCGTGTGTTTTTTATTATTATTAGATAAGCTGAGAAGGTGAAGGGAAAAAAAAAAAAGATAAGTGGGGTTAAACAAGGGCCAATGCGGCGAAACACACAAACACAATCGGATTTGAGGCGAGAGTCGGATCGGAATCTCGCTCGCTTCCGTCTCGTCCTCTGATGAAAAAGGAATACCGCTCGAACCCTGACCGGAGGGGGGGGGTGTGGTGTTGTGTGTGTGGGGGGGGGGGGGGAGTGGGGAGTGATTTGAGCAGAGGTTCAGAGGTATAGACGCGACATAGAATGTTTCCCTAATTCCTACTCGGAGATCATGAATGCGCTGACCTGGAGTGCGGCGTCTCTCGGCCCTTCAGAGCTACGTGAAGTTGAGAAATTAGTTTTATTACCGTCGCACACGAAATCAATATCCGAGCCAATGAGAACGGCTGCAGGAAACAAACAAACAAACAAACAAAAAAAAAAGAGCGGGAATGAGGCGAAGCGCGAATGAGAAAAGGAGTGGAAGAAAATCTATAACTTATGAATATGTTTTTGGAGCGCGAGTTCGCCAAGACTTTTTTTTTTTTTTTTCATGAGATCATTGATTTTAATTAAGAAGAAAGACGTCGGAGGGGGAGAGCCGGCCGGAATTCACGATTTCTGAACGGCAAATCGTACATTATGCGTTATATATCGCTACGCTGTGCGCGACGGAGTCGACTGCACAGAGAATTCTCCAGCATCTTTGCTTCACTGCTGTTTCAGATTTATTCCTAAAAAGGCAAATACAAAAACAAAACAAATCATAAAACAAAATAGTAAATACAAAAACAAAACAACGAATCATTAAACAAAATAGCAAATCATAAAACAAAATAGAAAAAAAAAAAATAGTAAATATAAAAACAAAATAACAAATACAAAAACATTAATTCATTCATTCATCTTCTACCGCTTTATCTGATCTTCCCTCGGGTCACGGGGAGTCTGTGTCTATCTCAGGCGTCTATGGGCATTAAGGCAGGATACACCATGGATGGAATGCCAACCCATCGCAAGGACACACACATTCATACACACACACACATTCATACACTAGGGACAATTTTCCAAGGTGCCAATCAACCTACCGTGCATGTTTTTGGACCGGGGGAGGAAACCGGAGAACCCGGAGAAAAACCCCCTGAGGCACGGGGAGAACATGCAAACTCCACACACACATGGCCGAGACGGGAATCGAACCCGGATCCTGGCGGTGTGAGGCGAACGTGCTAACCACTAAACCACCGTGCCCCACAATACAAAAACAAAATAGCAAAATTATAAAAGAAAATGACAAATCATCCTATTTTGACTTTATTCTCTTAATTTTGACTTAATTCTCAAAATTATTTCGTGCCTTCTAAGAATTTTACAGATTCTTTAAAAACATTTAAAAAAATATTTTAACATATTTTTAGAATAAAAAATAATATTTTAAAAATATTCTATACATTTTTTTTGGATTATTATTTTGTTTATTCAAATGGCACAAATACGCTGTTGCATTTTTATCTAAGAAATAAAATGACTTCGTCACGTCACTATGTAGAAAAAATACCATAAAAAGCGCTGACTGAGCGTAACGGTGATTGTGAATCTGAATATATTGGAGTAAAATGTACACAAACATATAAAATTATATATTTAAAAAAAATGACTTGTATACAGTATAGATGCACATTTACCGAAGTACTTTACGCCACTATAAGAAATAATCCGAAGTTGTGCAGAATAAAAGCGCCATATGGAAACAGCATATGTCTCTATTAACTGCAATCTTAAGCACTTATTACTAAAAAAAAAAAACAAACAAAAAAACAAAAACAAAATGCGTACAAATCTGCTCGTAGTTAATGTGAATAGTTATAAATATCGTCTTAGGCGCTATATTTGGCTGCGCTGAACGCCACTGACAGCGGCTCGGTGTTAATTTGCTGCCAAAGATGTGACTAAAGACCTCATTTTCAACTTCTTTCAAAGTCTTTTAAACTTCAGTGAAAGGCAGAACGAAGGAGAGATTCCAGACCCTGAGGTCGACACCGAGCCACAACGACAACACACACACACACACACACACACACACAGTGCATACACAAACACACACACACATACTTCCTTCAGCCTTGGGGGCAAGTGACTGTCTGGAGCATATAGTGATAAATTGTGAACATGAATCTTAAAGATATTCTTTCTATATATCTCTGTCTCACACACACACACACACACACACACACACACACACACACACACGGCTCTTAGAGTGTCCTTAATAGATTCCCGACCCTAACTGAATATTAGCTCATTCATACGTAACTCCAGAACATTACTTACACTAAGTGGACATTTATAAAATCCTCTTTAAAGCACAACAGACTTCATTCTATCTGCATTTTACTGTCCATTAATAACAGTAACGACGACGTTTCCCCTCACGTCCCCGTCCGTACGAACATGCTTTAATATTAGCCTCGTAAACACATGTGGTTGTGTGGGTAGAAATAAGGCTTTTATTATGCATCATGCCTTTTAATTACACACGCACACATACATATACATATATATATATATATATATATATTCATATTCTACCGCTTTATCCGATCTTCCCTCGGGTCACGGGGAGTCTGTGCCTATCTCAGGTGTCTATGGGCATTAAGGCAGGATACACCCTGGATGGAATGCCAAACCCATCGCAGGACACACACACACACACACACACACACACACACACACACTTACATTCATACACTAGGGACAATTTTCAAAGGTGCCAATCAACGTACTGTGCATGTTTTTGGACCGGGGAGGAGGAACCGGAGAACCTGGAGAAAAAAAACCCGAGGGGAGAGGGAACATGCAGAAAAAACTCCACACACACACACACACATGGCCGAGACGGGAATCGAACCCGGATCCTGGAGATATGAGGTGAATGTGCTAACCACTAAACCACCGTGCCCCCATATATATATATATATATATATATATATATATATATATATATATATATATATATATATACAACACAACAGCGCTGATTAACAACCTGGACTGGCAATCAATTCGAACTGACAGCGTGAATTGTCCTGGGTGGATATCCTACATGTAAACACACACACACACACACACACACACACACACCATACACACACCTTGACAGTGAGCGAGAATCCGGAAGCGTACAGAGGGTTCTCTCGGTCCAGCCGGCCATTCACCGTCAACGATCCGCTGATGTAGTCCAGCGCAAACACACTGTTGGTGTTCCCTAAAGCAAAACAACAATACATGAACACATGAACAACACAGTACATTTCCCTAAAACACACAGAGCTCAACCCGGAAACACCTTCAAGGCCAAAGATAAAAGCCTTTATTTAAGACATTTATCTGGATATTTATTAAAAATATCTTTAAAGCACAAAAGACTTCATGATATCTTTTATATTTATCATTTAAAAAAACAAATAAATGTGTCACAAAGAAGTAGATAAAGACCTGCACTCCACCAGGAGCCAACGCCAGGATACAGCGCCCCCTGGAGCACAGAAGGTTATAGGCCTTTCTCAATGACTTAAGGGTGGCAGCCCTTTAATTGTATTTATTTATTTATTTATTGATTTCATTCATGATTTGTTATATTGTTTATTTGATTTGTTATTTTGTTATTTTGATTTGTTATTTTGTTTTTTTGATTTGTTATTTTGTTTTTTTTTTTTGTTTTTTTTATTTGTTATTTTGTTTTTTATTTTTTTTTTTGTTATTTGTTTTATTGTTTTTTGATTTGTGATTTTTTTTTTTATATTTAGTTTTATGACTATTGTTATTTTGTTTTAAGATTTATTATTTTTTTTGGATTTGTTATTTAGTTTTATGATTTTTGTTATTTTGTCTTTGGATTTGTTATTTTGTTTTTGTTTTTGAGTTTAATTTGTTTTTTGATTTATTATTTCGTTTTATGATTTTTGTTATTTTGTTTTTGGATTTGTTATTTTGTTTTGGTGTTTATTTAGTTTTTTGATTTGTTATTTAGTATAATCATTCATTCATTCATTCATTCATTCATCTTCTACCGCTATATCCGATCTTTCCTCGGGTCACGGGGAGTCTGTGCCTATCTCAGGCGTCTATGGGTATTAAGGCAGGATACACCCTGGATGCCAACCCATGCACCACACCTCACAGGACACACCACACACACACACACACACACACCAATACACTTCACAGTAGGGACAATTTTACACAGGGACCAATTGCACACCATTTTACCAAGGTGCCAATCATGTTGACTTTGCCTTATTTGGACCGTGCATTTTTTCGGACCGGAGAAACCGGAGACCCCGGAGAAAAACCCCCTGAACACGGGGAGAACGGGGAGAAAACCAAAATGCCTGAGGCAAGGGGAGAACATGCAACACTCCACACACACAACATGGCCGAGATGGGAATCGAACCCGGACCCTGGCGGTGTGAGGCGAACGTGCTAACCACTAAGCCACCGTGCCCCCTTATTTAGTATAATGATTTTTGTTATTTTTGTTATTGGATTGTTTTGGATTTGTTATTTGTTTTTTGTTTTGATTTAGTTTTTTGTATTTTGATTTTAGTTATTTTGTTTTTTGATTTTTGTTATTTTGTTTTTTGATTTTTGTTATTTTGTTTTTTGATTTGTGATTTTTTTTTATTTGATATTTAGTTTTATGACTATTGTTATTTTGTTTTAAGTTTTGTTATATTGTTTTTCTGTTTGTTATTTTCTTTATGATTCGTTACTGTGTTTTGTCCTTCTGGGCCACCATACTTGAGCCTAGAAATCCCATAAAATATCCACACGAGCGACGGGGACTTTATTATCCCCTCAGCCAGTCAAATTTCTCTCTTTGTAAAATAAACGGGTTAATTAATCCTCACATGATTGATATTTGATCGCAGACTTGCTTGACGGTGTTTTTTTTGATGGTCTTAATTAAGATTTCTCAAACGTCTTGGCCATTAATAATCCAATCATCCTTTTAAGTCTTACAGGCTCGTTTTCCTTACGTCCCTCTTCTTTTTATTACCTATAAAGGATTTTTTTTGGTTGTAAATAATATAAAATAATATTTAAGCACGTCTAAACTCGTGCTGGGGGGCACGGTGGCTTAGTGGTTAGCACGCTCGCCTCACACCGCCAGGGTCCGGGTTCGATTCCCGTCTCGGCCATGTGTGTGTGGAGTTTGTGCATGTTCTCCCCGTGACTCAGGGGGTTTTTCTCCGGATTCTCCGGTTTCCTCCCCGGTCCAAAAACATGCACGGTAGGTTGATTGGCACCTTGGAAAATTGTCCCTAGTGTATGAATGTGTGTGTGAATGTGTGTGTGTCCTGTGATGGGTTGGCATTCCATCCAGGGTGTATCCTGCCTTAATGCCCATAGACGCCTGAGATAGACACAGACTCCCCGTGACCCGAGGGAAGATCGGATAAAGCGGTAGAAGATGAATGAATGAATGAATGAAGATGAATGAATGAATGAACTCGTGCTCACGACTTGCTGGTTCTTGGCCATACGGAGATGAAGCTACGCACACGTTCCCGGTTCTCCTGCTCCCGTTTCGTTCCTTCTTCTCTCCCATCTCTTCATCCCATAATCGTTTTCGA
The DNA here is from genome assembly GCA_030449085.1 of Kryptopterus vitreolus. Classification (NCBI taxonomy): domain Eukaryota; kingdom Metazoa; phylum Chordata; class Actinopteri; order Siluriformes; family Siluridae; genus Kryptopterus; species Kryptopterus vitreolus. The sequence continues at coordinate 20,121,206 of JACRUU010000015.1, forward strand.
TGGCAGCTCAAGTCAGAGCAATTGTTATGCTAAATTGGACATGACAAAATCATTTTGTCGAAGCGCTCCTACTGGATTGAGACTGTGCGCATTAGAGCATGCATGGCTTCATGCATTTCAATCCAAATTGCCACCATTGTGCAATGGGAAACCTAACAGACCGAGCGTGGTACAAGTGTGTGTGTGTGTGTGTGTGTGTGTGTGTGTGTGTGTGTGTGTGTGTGTGTGTGTTAGAGGAAAAAAGAGAAGAGAGAGAAAAATGACTAACACTCACTCTGAGCACTATTGACCTGGTCATTTTGTTTATGTAATAATTTGCAACTCAACAAATGATATTAAAGCACCAGATTGATTCGATTCAGTTCCATGTGGATAGAATCGTCCCTAATGCAGCTTTAATGAACAGAAATAAGTATTTTTGGAGTTAATTTTAGCCCTCATTTCAGGTTTGCATCCAAAAATGCATTTTTTTTGCCAGGTTTGTCCTCCTGTCCACACTGAGACGCCATTTTCAGTCGAGGAAAAGGCAAAAAATGCCCTCTTAAACAAGAGAAATCCACTTACATCAAGTTTAAATGGACTAAAATCAAGTAAAAAAACATTAGCAATGGGGTAAAAATGTAGCATTAATGTCTAGTTTATAGTAAATTCTACTAAATCCTATAACCAGATTAAAAAAAAACACAGTTTCAAGCTTTTTTCTTAACCTTTTTTAACCACTAGGGGAAACTTGGTGTTGGGATTGGAACCTGTAATCTCCTGATCCAGAACCCAATGCCTTAAAAACTGATCTCCCGCCTCCAACTGAACTTCTAGGTTTTATAAACACACGTTTCGGCCCATTTCTTACCATTCTTAATATAAGAAATGTTTCTGTGCAACATTAGTCTTAAAATCAGCACAATATTCAATTTTAACATCTACTTTATCCTTCCAGTTTTTTTTTGTGTTTGTTATTTTGTTTTTGTTTTTGGATTTGTTGTTTTGTTTTTGTTTTTGGATTTGTTATTTTGTTTTGGATTTTGTTTTATGATTTGTTTTTTGTGGCTTTGTTTTTGTTTTGTTATTTTGTTTTTTGATTTGTTATTTTTGTTATGATTTGTTATTTTGTTTTCTATTTTTTGTGTTTGTTATTTTGTTTTATTTGTTTTTTTTATGTTTTTATTTTCGTTATTTTGTTTTCTGTGTGTGTTTTGTTGTTTTGTTTTTGTATTTGTTGTTTTGTTTTTGTGTTTGTTGTTTTGTTTTAAGAATTGTTATTTACTTTTATGATTTTTGTTTTTGTATTTTTTTTGTATTTTATTTTTGTTTTTGTTTTGTTTTGTTATTTTGTTTTTGGATTTGTTATTTTGTTATTTTGTTTTTTGTATTTGTTATTTAGTTTTATGATTTTCGTTATTTTGTTTTCTGCGTTGTTGTTTTGTTTTTGTGTTTGTTGTTTTGTTTTAAGAATTGTTATTTACTTTTATGATTTTTGTTATTTTGTTTTTGTATTTGTTATTTTTGTTATTTTGTTTTTGTTTGTATATTTGTTATTTTTGTTTTTTTTTGTTTTCTGCTTTGTTTTTTGTTTTTGTTTTGTTATTTTGTTTTGTTTGTTATTTAGTTTATGTTTTATGTTATTGTTTTTGTACTTTTATTTTGTATTTTGCTTTCTTATTTTGTTTTTGTATTTTTTTGTTATTTTGTTTTTGTATTTGTTATTTTGCTTTCTGTTTTGTTATTTTGTTTTGTTGCGTATTTAGTTTTCCATGTTGGCCCTTGTTTTTGATTTTGTTTATGATTTCACTCCAATGATTTTAGAAGTACACATACACATTTTACTGGGTTAAGATTTCTTACATAGTCTAATGCAGTGGATGGGCAATTATATTTTCCAAAGGGCCACATGAGAATCCGTGAGGTGTGTTCGTGGGGAACCAACAATAACGTTGAACGTAACTTATGTTCAATATGAATTTTTTCCTCTTGTAAAGAGTGTTAAATATCATCATGTTCATTAGGCTACCCACTATCCTTAAGAATAAGGATATTCTATTTAAGGAAAAGAAACAACAAAAAAAATGGCTGTATTTTTGCCTTCATTTTTAACACTGAGCGTACTCCAACAACGTCAGCGTTGCTGTGCGGTTATACATTCTTCTCGTGCAGCAAAGAAGCCGAAGCAGTTCAGCGGGCCGGATTAAAAGGACCAAGGGGCCGGATGTTTGCCCACCCCTGGTCTAATGTGATTTTTAAAACTTTGTATCTTTCATGGTGGAGGGGCACGGTGGTTTAGTGGTTAGCACGTTCGCCTCACACCGTGTGTGTGTGTGTGTGGAGTTTGCATGTTCTCCCCGTGCCTCAGGGGGTTTTTCTCCGGGTTCTCCGGTTTCCTCCCCGGTCCAAAAACATGCACGATAGGTTGATTGGCACCTTGGAAAATTGTCACTAGTGTATGAATGTGTGTGTGAATGTGAGTGTGTGTGTCCTGCGATGGGTTGGCATTCCATCCAGGGTGTATCCTGCCTTAATGCCCATAGACGCCTGAGATAGACACAGACTCCCCGTGACCAGAGGGAAGATCGGATAAAGCGGTAGAAGATGAATTTTAGAAGATGATGATGAACGAATGTATCTTTCATGGCAAAAAAAATTTATATATATATATATATATATATATATATATATATATATATATATATATATTATATATAAAAAACATATTTTCTGGCTTTTATTTGCTTTCTCAGAGAACCGGTTTTGCAGTGTAGCTTTACGAAGACGCTCCCCAGAGTGAATAAATAAGCGAATACTTTTTTCATGGTCATTGTCACAACGTTTCAAGGCGACTGCAAGTAAATGAAGTGCAGATGGACGGATGTCCTTCAATGTAGATCAGCAACTTTTGGGAAATGATCGAAAACAAAAGAATTTTCTAGATAAAAAAAGGGGGGTTTTTAAAATACCTGGATTAGTGGAGAGACGTAGCCTGAGATGGTATCAGGAAAACACAGTGAGACTCAAAAAGGAGTCCTGTGAATATCCCTTCATTATATTTTGATCGAGGTTAGAATCAGTAAAAGCAATACGAACGCAGCATTTCGGAATGTAAAAGACGAGCAAACAATTTAATTCAAGATATATTTTAATTTAAATGGCAACATTTCTACCAGGTGGGGGGACACGGTGGCGTAGTGGTAAGCACGTTCGCCTCACACCGCCAGGGTCCGGGTTCGATTCCCGTCTCGGCCATGTGTGTGTGGAGTTTGCATGTTCTCCCCGTGCCTCATGGAGTTTTTCTCCGGGTTCTCCGGTTTCCTCCCAGTCCAAAAACATGCACGGTAGGTTGAATGGCACCTTGGAAAATTGTCCCTAGTGTGTGAATGTGTGTGAATGTGAGTGTGTGTGTGTGTGTGTTGGTATTCCATCCATGGTGTATCCTGCCTTAATACCCATAGACGCCTGAGATAGATACAGACTCCCCGCGACCCGAGGGAAGATCGGATAAGGCGGTAGAAGATGAATGATTGAATGAATGAATTTCAACCAGTTTGATCTGAAAACAAACTGAATTAGGATCAGTTCAGACGCCCGTTCGAAGCCTTTTACAACGGCTATATAATATTTACGGCGAATACGCTCCCGAGGCCTCAAATCCAGGATTCAAACATTTTATAAAGATGCTCTTTAAGCTATTTATTAAGAAATATTTCGAAAGTTTCTCTGGAATATTTCCATCTGCATCTAGAACATGTGACTGGGAACGCTATTTCAGATAAAAAAAAAAGATGTAGGGATTTGTTGTGAATGGAATACTTGGCACTGATTGGACGAGTTATCTGTCAATCAATGGAATTCAGGAAGTAAGGAAAAAAAAAAAGTCTCTAACTCTAGATGTTGGTACGGATGATGTGTGGAGTTTCCGGGGCACACGGTAAAACACGGCAAAACCAGTTTTTGTGTAGATTTATACCTCAGAAAATAGCCAAAAATTTCCATTAAAGCACTTTCTCCTGCTACGGGCTGGTGCACCTCCTGTATCTCCTGAGTGACGGGTGTCCCGTCCAATCAGCAGCGAGTATTTCATTCACGAAATCATTTTGTTTTCTCATTCATTCATTCATTCATCTTCTTCCGCTATATCCGATCTTCCCTCGGGTCACGGGGAGTCTGTGCCTATCTCAGGCGTCTATGGGCATTAAGGCAGGATACACCCTGGATGGAATGCCAACCCATCGCAGGACACACACACACACACATTCACACACACATTCATACACTAGGGACAATTTTCCAAGGTGCCAATCAACCTACCGTGCATGTTTTTGGACCGGGGGAGGAAACCGGAGAACCCGGAGAAAAACCCCCTGAGGCCCGGGGAGAACATGCACAAACTCCACACACACATGGCCGAGACGGGAATTGAACCCGGACCCTGGTGGTGTGAGGCGAACGTGCTATTTTGTTTTCTCAATTGTTATTTTGTCTTGTCTGTCAATCATCTGCTGCAGTATAACGCCCGAGAATTTGCAACACAATTTATTCGTAAATATTTGTTCATAAATAATAATATTATTGTTATTAATATTATTTATCGATTTTTTCGAGGTGTAAACAATAACAACAACATTTCACACATACAGGGACATTAAAACCATTCGATAATGATCTGGCAACAAAACGCTAACAGCAGCAGCAACTGGTGTCACTAGTGAAATAACCCAGCTTTGATCCAAGCGCACACTCGTACACGCTCCGCATCGCGCGTGTCTGCTTGCTAATGTGTCGGTGCTTCGGAATCAACGCGAGTCCCAGTAGATCATTGCTAAGCCGAGCTCATCGGCAGCCTTTAGCGGCCTTCCTGCGCTATCTCCGCGCAGCAGACCGATTTACTACACGAGCCACTCCGTCAACCCCGATCTCAGACAGTCTAACGCCGAGCAGCGTTAATTAGCCTACAGTTACGGGTTGGCAAATGCGCGTAGCCGATAGTGACGCTCGTCGCGTTTATCAAGTCAGCCGAGCGACAAATTAGCGGACACGTGCTGACATTCATTACGCTGCCGGATAAAGCTGTAGACGCTGAAACCTTAGAACAAAACAGGGACAAGGAAAGGGACGGAAGTGATGCAACAGATTCCGGACCAAGATATGGTTATTTATTTTTATATTATATTGCTTTATGATTTGTTATTTTGTTTTCTGTTTTGTTATTTTGTTTTTGTGTTTGTTATTTTGTTTTTGTGTTTGTTATTTTTATTGTTGTTTTTGTTTGTATGTTTTTGTTATTTTGTTTTTGTTTTTTATTTTGTTATTTTGTTTTTGTGTTTGTTATTTTGGTTTTTTATTTGTTGTTTAGTTTTATGTTTTCAGTTTTTTATTTTGTTTTCTGTTTTGTTATTTTGTTTTTGTGTGTTATTTTGTTTTTGTATTTGTTTTTGTATTTGTTTTTGTATTTGTTTTTGTATTTGTTTTTGTATTTGTTATTTTGTTTTCTGTTTTTTTGTTTTTGAGTTTGTTATTTTGTTTTTGTATTTATTTGTTTATTTTTGTTTTTTTTTTTTTTTTTTGTATTTGTTTTTTTTTTTTTTTTTTTGTTTTTTGTTTTGTTATTTATTTTGTTTTTGTTTTTGTTATTTTGTTTTTGTCTTTGTTATTTTGTTTTTTGATTTGAAAAAAATCAAAAATTGGATTTGATAGAAAAGGTTATTCCTGATGACAAATAGGAAATCTCTGAAAGGGGCAAAAGTGCGGATGATAAGGTTTACTAGTGCTACGTCTTTATGAACTGTCATGTGACTTTTCTCACAGTTTATAACTCTGACTCGGAGCAACGGCCCTTAAAGTGTTAATGAACTTGTTTAATAGTCCGAGTCTTCATGTGATTAGAACAAAACCTCTGGCTGAACTACAATACACAGTGTCCAATGTGATGCCTGGGTCTGATCCTCCTGACACACTTCTACTGCCAGAGCTCATCTCAACGTCCTGACCTGCCTGATCCTGATCCTGATCCTGATCCTGATCCTGATCCTGATCCTTTGGCCCTTCAGAGTGCTCTGGATTATCCCACATGGATATGTAGGTCTCAAAATCTTACCTTTGTTTTAGTGAATAATCGCAATTAAACGCTCTGTAACGCCAAACACTTTTATGCTCGCATCCCAAAACTTGTGATGCAGATGCGTTATTATGACCCCCATATTGAGAAAATATCCCAGGAGTCCCAGGTGTCTTATAGAATGGTGATCTGTACAAGGTTGCATTCTGTAATATGTTTATTATTAAACTAGGGCTGTCAAGGTTAACGCATTAATAACGCATTAATGCAAATTCGCATTTGGAAGGGTGTAGATCAGTGCTTTAAGACGCTGTGGTACTGATCGGAAGGTCAAGGGTTCGAGCCCCGGTATCACCAAGATGCCACCCTTGGGTCCTTGAACAAGGCCCTTAACTGTCCGTGCTACAGGATTCGCTGTATCATGGCTTCCGAAAAACAAGCTGCGAAGAAACAAATTTCCTTCACAGGATCAATAAAATATATTAAATAAATAATTAAATAATGTTATGAGAGCGTGATTAACGCAGTGTGCATTATTATGTGAGTGATCTGCTCCTTCACTCTGCGTTGTGTTGGCGAATGAACGAAACCCGAAACAACAAAGAACAAATGAATAAACAAACTTCAATCCATGTCTTCACGGAAAACAAAAAAAAAAAATGTGCATCCGCTCACATTTCCTAAATGTTCCCGAATTACACCTACTAGCTGCGTATATTCACAACAGGTATGACCTCCTCACTATATTACTGTATGGAACTTATACGTATCACCGGTTTATATGGAAAGCAACCAAACCCGGAACATAATTCTTAAAGGGGCCACGTGCCATATTGAACAATTAAAACAACCAGTACAAAAATGACAGCAATTAATAAGAAAATAATGAATTAAGGGAATTCATATTAAAAGAATAATGAATGAATGAAATAAATATAAGATAATTATTTTATGAAGGAATTAAGTGAAATGGATATATTTATAACATCTGTCAAAATTAGTTAGAGTAATAAAAACACGAAAAATATTCATTTATGGTACAATGAGAACAGAAAAAACGTGTGATTAATCACTCGTGGCAATGGTGCGATTAATCACGATTAAATATTTGAATCTATTAGTGTTTTTTGTTCCTTTGTTAATTTTTTGTTTGTTTGTTTTTTGTTTGCGTGTTCTAAGGTTGAATGAGAAATGTGATTTTGTACTGTTTACATTGTGATTTGTATATTTTACCAATACAATAAATATAATAATAATATATATAATATATATATATATATATATATATATATATCTATATATATATATATATATATATATATATTTGAGCTTCTCACTATATTACGTTATGGAACCTAAACGTATTACTACCAAACCGGAACATAATTATTAGGCGGTGGTCGTTGGAATTTGTATCTTCAATAGATAAACATGGATATATATATATATATATATATATATATATATATATATATATATATATATATATATATATATCTATATATATATATACACTATATATATATATATATATATATATATATATATATATATATATATATATATATATATATATATATATCTATGGGAGCTATATAATATATATCTATATCTATTGATAAACACTTTCACTGCAAATAATTGACCAAAATACCAATTATATCTATTCTGATGTGTAAACAATTTTACAGTATTTATGAACATATAGCATCGTACATGTCTTCAATTTTCACACATTTAAACAGCAGCCGTTCGCGCTGTGTTTTTTGTCGCCGTATGTCGCCGTGTCCTCCGGCTCCGCTAGTGTGAATCAAGTGCACTTGTGTTTGAACATAAGGTCTCATAATGGCAAAATGGGGTCGTGTTGACAGAAGTGAGGGCGAGCGAGATTAACCTTCGGGTCACGCTTGTTTTTGGTCTCTGTCCACTTGGGCCTTTTTGGGACCATTGTTGAACTGTGAGTGGGGTGACAGAGGGCCAGCGACAACAAACCGAAGCCGGGAGGGAAAAGAGAGACATGGCCCGCTTGATCATTTTTGTGAATTGAGGCCAGAGGTGGAAGCAAATGTAGTGGAGGGGGAGTGAGTGTGTGTGTGTGATGGGGGGGAGGGGTGGATTGGCTGCAAATTGAGTCTTGGCAAATGAGCGTGTTCGAAGGTGACATCGTTTTGCAAATGAGTGATGTGGAGTGTGTCTAAGTTGGTGTTAGAAATAAAATACAATTATTTTGTTGGCATTTGCATTTACGGCATTTGGAGACACCCTTATCCAGAAGGATTTACAACTGAGGGTTAAGGGCCTTGTTCAAGGGCCCGCTAGTGGAAGCTCGGTTGTGGGATTTGAACCTGCGATCGATGATCTTTGCCTTAACCAGTGACCTACCACCTCCCATTTGGCAGCAGAACTTATCTTTATGTTTATCTCTTTAGTTCATACAAATGGGCAGATATGGGGTTAGGGGCCTCGCTCAGGGCACCGCCTTAGTCATACAACTGGGGAGATATGGGGTTAAGGGCCTTGCTCAGGATTGAAATCATGAGCTTTAGAAAGTCCAAAATCGAATGCCTTAAACACGAAGCTACTGTGTCATGTCCCCATAAAATACAACTAGAAAAACAACACAATACCTGGTAGATAAAATGTCCTACATTTTTCCTACATATCTATCTACATTTTTTGATTATAAAATGTGTGATATTTGATGATAAAGATATATAAATATATATACCCAGGCGAGAATTTTTGCCTATAAGGAAAAAGGGGGTATAATGAACACGATACCTCATGAATTCTCGACAAAGTCATCATAACGAAATGGCATAACGTGCTTCCACTCTTGGCGGTCCTTAAGCAAGGCCCTTAACCCTCTGTCCTCCAGGGGGCGCCGTATCATGGCTGTCCCTGCACTCTGATTTCTAAAACAATCTGAGATATGCGACGAACAATTTCACCAATTTCTATTCTAGCATGGACAAATATCAATCAATTCATGAAAGTTATTAGTTATTAGTATCAATCAATGAATACATTTATACTTTGTTTTTCTAGTTTAATTTTACGGGGACATGCCACATATAAGTCGATTTTGGACTTTCCAAAGCTCATTATTTCAAATCTCAGCCACACCAAGCTGGACCCCTGAGCAAGGCCCCTAACCCCATATCTGCCCAGTTGTATGACTAAAGTGATAAACATAAGGATACATTCTTCTGCCAATGGGAGGTGGTAGCTCAATGGTTAAGGCATAGATCATAGATCTACATGTATACATTGGTGTAGCAATGTAGGATAAGGATAAATATACCCTGATGTTTATCTCTTTAGTCATATAACTGGGCAGATATGAGGTTAGGGGCCTTGCTCAGGGGCCCAGCTTGGCATGGCTGGGATTTGAAATCATGAGCTTTGGAAAGTCCAAAATCAAATGCCTTAAACACTAAGCTACTGTGCCATGTCCCCATAAAATACAACTAGCAAAACAATGTATAAATGCATTTAGATAGATATATAGATAGATAGATAGATAGATAGATAGATAGATAGATAGATAGATAGATAGATAGATAGATAGATAGATAGATAGATAGATAGATAGATAGATAGATAGATAGATAGATAGACATTTATTAATACTAATAACATATCTAGGGAGGGTGGTCTAAGGCTAAGGACCGAACCCCCGGTATCGCCAAGCTGCCGCCCTTGCGTCCTTGAGCAAGACCCTTAACCCTCTGTGCTCCAGGGGGCGCCGTATCATGGCCGACCCTGCGCTCTGACCCCAACAACCAACATCAAGCTGGGATATGCGAAGAAAAGAATTTCTCTGTGCTGTAATGTATATGTGACCAATAAAGGCTATTCTATTGTTCTGTTCTAGCACCATTCTCATCGCTATATCACAATTTACAGTAAAATGACGGCGCATAATCTGACAACAATAACAATTATTCATTCATTCATTCATCTTCTACCGCTTTATACAATCTTCCCTCGGGTCACGGGGAGTCTGTGCCTATCTCAGGCGTCTATGGGCATTAAAGCAGGATACATCCTGGATGGAATGCCAACCCATCACAGGACACACACACTCACACACACACACACATTCATACACTAGGGACAATTTTCCAAGGTGCCATTCAACCTACCGTGCATGTTTTTGGACCGGGGGAGGAAACCGGAGAACCCGGAGAAAAACCCCCTGAGACACTGGGAGAACATGCAAACTCCACACACACATGGCCGAGACGGGAATCGAACCCTGATCCTGGAGGTGTGAGGCGAACGTGCTAACCACTAAACCACCGTGCCCCTTCCAATAATTCCAATAACGACCTAATTCCAACTTTAGCTACTTTCATTTGCGCGTTTTTCTCCTCGCGATGTAAAGCTTGACCTTATATTTGCTTATGAAATGGCGACCGCGGCTTTGATGTTCTATAAACGAGTAAATTACACACTAATGTGCGAGTTGCAAACAGTTCGGGTGTAACGGCAAAGCTGACAGAATTCATTTTCGGCTGTCGGGATGCAAGAGTTTTATCGCAGACGAGACGAGCAAATATTTGATCTCGGCTGTCGTTCGCCGAAAACTAATTACAGCTAAAAGATGTTGTCAAAAGGCCGTGTCAGTTGTTCTACTGATATATCGCAGTGATCCTGAGACATTAAGTATAACACGTTTCTCAATGTGTAACGGTCATTCCGTTCTCAATAACGTAGATTGACTGGTGGTATTTTAGCGTTGTGACATCAAACAAAACAAGCTGGAATATGTGAAGAAAAGAATTTCCCTCATAGGAACAATAAAGCATGTAAAAATGAGGTTAGGGGCCTCACTGAGGGGCCCAGGAGTGGCCGGGATTTTTGGGCGTGGCTGAGATGGTTTATTTGTCTGTCTGTCTGTTTTTCTGTCTGTCTATGTATCTATCCTACCTATCCATCCATCCATCCATTCACGCCACCTATCTATCTATCTTTCTATCTATCTATCTATCTATCTATCTATCTATCTATCTATCTATCTATCTGTCTATCTATCCATCCATCCATTCGCCCATCCTTCCATCCATTCATCCATGCATCTATCAACCCATTCACCCGACCTATCTATCTATCTATCTGTCTGTCTGTCTGTCTGTCTATCTATCTATCCATCTGTATATGAGGAATTTGCTGAGTGACTACATATTTCTGTCGTTAACCCTGAGCATGAGCTTGAGCCGTATCGAACCCGTGCGTTGTTTTCCGGATGCTGACGTTCCTGATCACGAGTCCGAGTCTCACGTCCAACGGTGCGAAGTCA
>JACRUU010000015.1:20135053-20140053 GCA_030449085.1 Kryptopterus vitreolus
GCTTCAAAACATCATGCTAGCAGCGAACGAATATCAAACAATCGGTTGATGTAAATGTCAACGTCCATACTATAAAGAGTCCCTTTTTTGCCCATACACACACGTGCGCTCACACTCGGGGAGCTTGTAATCAGGCGTGACATCAGTGCAGCACTTTTTTCTTTTCTCTCCTAGCCCTCGGTCAGGCTAATGCAAGGTTTAGCGTGTATGTAATTAGCTCCGTTCCATTACATTTGGAATGGGGTAATGTGAATGGGTCACACGAATCTCGATCGTGTTCGTATTCGATGCGCGTCCAATTCATTTTGTGTTTTTCAAAAATGACAGAAATGCACATGCGTTCAGACAAGCAATGTTTCGTAATGATATTTTGGAGAAAAAAAAGGCGTTCCACTAATGATGGGAGTGAATCGGTTCCTCGAATCACGAATCACTAAATGAGTCATTTAGCTCATTTCGTTGTTCAGTAAGCGGAATCGCCAACACGTCTCCGTGCAGCTACAGATGCAATAACGAACGGTGAAGGATTCATTCATCTTCTACCGCTTTATCCGATCTTCCCTCAGGTCACGGGGAGCCTGTGCCTATCTCAGGCGTCTATGGGCATTAAGGCAGGATACACCCTGGATGGAATGCCAACCCATCGCAGGACACACACACACATTCACACACACATTCATACACTAGGGACAATTTTCCAAGGTGCCAATCAACCTACCGTGCATGTTTTTGTACCGGGAGGAAACCGGAGAACCCGGAGAAAAAACCCCTGAGGCACGGGGAGAACATGCAAACTCCACACACACATGGCCAAGACTGGGAATCGAAACCCGGACCCTGGCAGTGTGAGGCGAACGTGCTAACCACTAAACCACCGTGGCCCCAATACAGTGAAGGATAAATGATTATAATATTTATGTCTTCCGGTCCATGTTAGCATGAGTTCTTTTGTCACGTGACTCCTGTAATTGTTTTAACATGACTAAATAGACCTTGGTCAATAGTGGGGGTGTCAAACTCATCTATCTATCTATCTATCTATCTATCTATCTATCTATCTATCTATCTATCTATCTATCTATCTAGCATCTATCTTGGTCCTATCTATCTTCTATCGATCTATCTATCTTCTGATCTATCTCCTATTCTTAGGGAAACATTTCGTTTACTGCACTGTATATTATCTATCTATCTATCATCTATCTATCTATCTATCTATATAAATAACTATCTATCTATCTATCTATCTATTATCTATCTATTCTATCTATCTATCGTTGAAATGACAATAAAAGCCTACTTGACTTGCCTTGACTTGAACTATAAGACAGTGTATAGTGTTTGTTGGATACGCTGCACCCTAGTGGCGGGATGCCGTCACTTCGCGTGTAATGTAGTCGCATGCATTGCGGGAGTTTATTGTAAATGCACGCTTTAAAGCAGCGTAGCGCTGTTTAAAGACAATGTACACGTTTTAAGCTCTTGCAAACCGTAATAAAATGAATTTCGGACAAAAAAGGAAGATTTTGCGATATCGGTACTAAAAGAACGGATCACTCTTTGAGACTCTTCTGAGTCACTTTGCTCAGATTGAGTTTGGTGCTTTGATAAGGCCATTCATTCTCGCTGTATGTATATGTAGGTTCCCATGATGCAGCACTGACGGTTTCTATATCCGCGGATGAACACCAGTGACTGATAGACATTAAGCTATCCATGTATTTATACGTATACATTAAGACGTTTATACGCAAACGTTAAATCAATGTTACGTTTATACGTTTCTAATAGGCTCATTATACTAGGCCCATAGTCTATAAGCTTAGAACCACCTTAATTATTACAGACGGAAGTGGATTTTATACATTTAATGACCGTGTCGCTGACGAACCTGCTTTTTTGCTTAAATAAATAAACAAATATATATATATATAAAATAAACAAATCAAATCAGTTGTTTGAACGGGAATAGATTACACTAAACAAACCCAGTTAGATCAAGGCCATTTCTGAAAAGGCTTTTAGTCAAGAGCGACGCCGCCGTGGATGAATTGAAACGAGGGAAAACGCGGCCGCGCACGTCTGCCAGGATGTGGATTAAAAATGAAAGCCGTGTCTGTTTTTCGTGATCGCGATCAGAGAGAATCTGTAAGAGAGCGACAGAGAGAGAGAGAGAGAGAGAGAGAGAGAGAGAGAGAGAGTCTCTGCCATACAATTTATTAGTTGGGTCATAAGGCAACACTCTATCCAGAAGCCTCGAACCCTGGAGAGATAATCAAAGCCATGAAATAGACTGTGATCTTTGATCTGTTCTGAAAAAAAAAAAGAAAAGAAAAGAGAAAAAGTGTCGTGTGTTTTCTTGACGCGGACGATTTCGGCTCATCAGGACCGAAATTGTTGACCTGGATCTAGACGTCTGAATACATGTGACTTGTTCATGCTTCAGCAGACATCTTTTTTTTTCCCTACCATGGAGAGAGAACATTACCATGTTCCATGTACCATGTTCCGGTGTCGGAATCTGGATTTGATCACGATGCTTTGGCGGAAAGGAAAGGGCCGCTTTGGGAAACGAGCTAGACAAGATGTAACACGATTCTATTAAAGATAAAATGTAAAAAGAGAAAAAAAAAAAAAAAGGAAAAAAAAAGAGAAAAGCTTTTTCAGATATCACCCATGAATGCTTTCTGAGAAAGAATGGAAAAAGCGGATTTTCCAGATCACACACACACACTGCTGCCAGCAACAGTCACAGCTTACTGCCTCTAAATAGGCTGCACAAAGCAAGTGGCAAATGAGCCTGTGTGTGTGGGTGTGTGTGTGTGTGTGTGTGTGTGTGTGTGTGTGTAGGATTAGTGCAGCGATCAGGATTGAGTCCAGTTCTCCCGTAGCTAATTGAAAAGCTACAGAGTCGTAAGATAAAGATCCTGTTGATGAACATGACGGGGCTCTCGAGCCCGGGGTTACACTCTGCCACGGGAACGAGGGGCCCAAACAATGCAACGTATATACACATGTTTGTGTGTTTGTACGTCTCAGACTAAACGACACAAGCATATTGGTGACCGACGCACAATGTCACGATGACTTTTACAGAGTGGTTACTCTTTGGGTTGGATTTCAGTGTATCAGTGGTGTGCTATTCACACACACAAACACACACACACACACACACTATAGGAAAGACTATGTAAAATACTTATAAATTAATACAATATAGGAATTATATATATATATATATATATATATATATATATATATATATATATATATATATATATATATATATATATATATATATGACAAGTGGCATATGCTCACACACACACACACACACACACACACTCACTCACATGCATATTATCTATCTATCTATCTATCTATCTATCTATCTATCTATCTATGTATTTATTTATTTGGCTTCCACAGGGGTCCGCATATTAGATTTTGCCCTCCCCATCTATCCGGGCTTGGGACACGACACTAATGGCTTGGGCAGACTGAGAAAATGGCGGTTAAGGGCCTTGCTCAAGGGCCCATTAGCTCAGCTGGGACTCGAACCTGTGGCAATTCAGTCCGTCCAGAGCCAAACGCCTTAACCACTGTCGGTAGGTAACCACCTCCCCATAACATACCGTAATATACAATATACAGTAAGATAATATATGGTAATATAATATATAGTAACATAATTTTCATTAATATAATATATAGTAATACAATACATAGCAATACAATATATAGTAGCATACTTTTCTATAATATAATATATAGTAATACAATATATAGCAATATAATAGAGTATTATAATTTTCTATAATATAAATATATTAATGTAATATACAGTAAGATACATTACTGTATATGGGAAATGCATTAAAACTTTAAAAATGAATGTATTCATCACCATTTTCGCTTTATCAGACTTAAATACCGGATCTATGGTTCTGGAACACTGGGAGGAATCCGTCCCAGTACTGGGGTCGGTTGTGTATTTTGGTCTGTTTCTCGCTGATCCTAAGGCGTATAAAAACACAACAACATCGCTGCGAATCCTCGGAAGACACGGACGACGGATTAAGTAGCTTTGTACCTGTAGAAGTGCACTTCTGCTTGCTAAAAGGGGCAATTTGGTTTATAAATGGTGCTATCTGCTCTAATTGTCCACTTCTGTAATGGCGATGTAAGCACAGATGCCAGCGATTGTCTGAGGTCGCTCTTATCGAACAGGAGCGAGTGCGTCTATTTACCAACAAGGGAGCGCGGCCAATTACGCCCAATTAGACTCCGGGTCACAAATGGATGTGGCGTTATTAAAGCGTGCGATCTAAAAACCCCCGAGCAAATGTAAAAAAAGAATTATTATCAGTCATTAGGGTATGAAAATATATTTTTTATAGTTATAAAAAAAGCTATATATATATATATATATATATATATATATAGGGGGCATGGTGGTTATCACGTTCGCCTAACACCGCCAGGGTCCGGGTTCGATTCCCGTCTCGGCCATCGTGTGTGTGTGCGAGTTTGCATGTTCTCCCCGTGCCTCAGGGGTTTTTCTCCGGGTTCTCCGGTTTTTCTCCCGGTCCAAAAACATGCACGGTAGGTTGATTGGCACCTTGGAAAATTGTCCCTAGTGATGAAAATGTGTGTGTGAATGTGAGTGTGTGTGTGTGTGTGTGTGTGTGTCCTGCGATGGGTTGGTATTCCATAATGCCCATAGACGCCTGAGATAGGCACAGAATCCCCGTGACCCGAGGGAAGATCGGATATAGCGGTAGCGGTAGATAGAAGATGAATGAATGAATGAATACACACACACATAAATATATATATATACTATAGTAATAATTCAACGATACTGGATCAGAAAAGGAATCCGTTCTCGAAATTCGTGACATTGAGGAAAAACCTGTAGGCTTTTTCCTGCCGAGGCTGGGATTTGAACTCAGACCCACGTGGTCACTCGTGCAGAACTGTAAGCGCTCTGATACCAC
>JACRUU010000015.1:20145053-20157553 GCA_030449085.1 Kryptopterus vitreolus
CTACAAACAGGTACAAATAGCACACACATTTTCCCCCCAAAATATCCAAAAATCGAATTTTATCTAAAAAAATACTTTCTTTAATTTTCCTAATTTTACGACATGCATTTCATCGACACTATCACTGTGCCATTATATGCATTTCAAAAGTTTTAATACTACTACAAATAATATAATAATAATATAAATAATAATAATAATAATAATAATAACATAATAATAAAAATAAAATAATAATAATAATTATATTATATTATTATTATAATAATATATAATATTTAGAAAAGAATAATAATAATAATAATAATAATAATATTATATAATAATTATTAATAATAATAATAATAATAATAATAATAATCAATAATAATAATATAATATCAACAACAAACAACAACAATAATAAAAGAATAATAATAATAATAATAAATAATAATATAATAATAATAATAATAATAATTAATAATAATAATAATAATAATAATAATAATAATAATAATAATAGATATAATAATAATAATAATAATAATAATAATAATAATAATAATAATAATAATAATAATAATAAACAAATAATAATAATAACAACCACAAAAAAACAACAATACAACATAATACTAATAATAATAATATAAATAATAATAATAATAATAATAATAAATAATTAATGATATAATAATAACAACAATAGTAATAATAATAATAATGATAATAATAATATAGGTTAATCTGATACCCTGTGCAATATTATAACCCCATACATGTGCATGTACATATCATGTGCAATATTTCTTTAATTCCACAGCACATGTATTATTACTGTTTTATACTATTGTACTATTGCAACTTTTTCCTTATTTATTTATTCATTCATTCATCCATTCATTCATTTGTCTTCTACCACTTTATCCGAGTCTCTTGGGAATCTCAGGCATCTTCAGGGCATCAAGGCAGGATACACCCTGTATGGGGTGCCATCCCATTGCAGGACACTCACATTCACACACACACATTCACACACTAGGGACAATTTTCCAAGGTGCCAATCAACCTACCGTGCATGTTTTTGAACCGGGGGAGGAAACCGAGAACCCGGAGAAAAACCCCCTGAGGCACGGGGAGAACATGCAAACTCCAAACACACACATATATGGTGGACGCGGGAATCGAACCCCGACCCTGGAGGCCCCTATTATACTTACTTTATATGTAATATTTCTTTTAGGATTAATTAAGATCTATTTTATCTCATAAACACACTCGGTTCCCCCTCGGTTTAAGTAAAATACCAGGGTTTGGTTGATGTGTCAGAGTGCGCCTGTGCAGGAAAGAAGCCAACCCCCACCCCCACCCCTGCTTTCACACGCGCTTCAACACTCAGAGACACTATTTTCCACCTGAAATGCCCCAAAGCCGCCTGAACAGTCTGTGAAGCGGCTCGAGAGCAGCATGGGGAAGCTCTGAACGTCAAAACACACACGCCACTGAAGTCAAGTGCAATAAAACTCACAAACCCTATCCGGAATAAACGAGTGGGATTTAACACGCAGAGGAGACGAGGGATCCGATGTGAAGAACGCCGAGTAGTAGGAGATTAGCGAGGCGATTATTATTATTATTATTATTATTATTATTATTATTATTATTATTATACGCCAGACGGCTCGTGCGCAACCTCTTTTAGCTGCGCTCGGTGACGGAGAAGCAAGTGTGAGTCAGAAGGAACGCAAGGGTGCTGGATATGCTAATCTCCACTCTCGAGCTCATTAACACACATCACCCTGGCAATTAAAAACGCATTTATCTTAATTACTCAACTAATAATACGAGTCCCTGAGGACATGCACTCCCACAGAGGACACCCAGGAACAAACACGCACACACACACACACACACACCCACACACACACACATTATATCACATTAGGATCCACACCCTGTGATTATCTTTGGAGCGTCTGCACTGATGGGTGTATGTGTTTGTGTGTGTGTGTGTGTGTGTGTGTGTGTGTGTGTGTGTGTAGATCACACACGCGAAAAGCAACTCCATAAACAAAAACAAAAGCGATCTGGTGAATGCGGAGCTCCCAAATACACTGCTGTGTTTTCGGGATACACCCTACACATGGCACGTGTGTGTGTGTGTGTGTGTGTGTGTGTGTGTGTGTGTGTGTGTGTGTGTGTGTTTATACACTCATATATATATTCATTCATTCATTCATCTTCTACCGCTATATCCGATCTTCTCAGGTCACGGGGAGTCTGTGCCTATCTCATGCCTCTATGGGCATTAAGGCAGGATACACCCTGGATGGAATGCCAACCCATCGCAGGGCACACACACACACACACACACACACACATTCATACACTAGGGACAATTTTCCAAGGTGCCAATCAACCTACCGTGCATGTTTTTGGACCGGGGGAGGAAACCGGAGAACCCGGAGAAAAAAAAAAAAACCCCCCTGAGGCGCGGGGAAGAGGGGAGAACATGCAAACTCCACACACACACATGACCGAGACACTGGAATCGAACCCGGACCCTGGAGGTGTGAGGCGAAACGTGCTAACCACTAAGCCATATATATATATATATATATATATATATATATATATATATATATATATATATATATATATATATGTATATATATATATATGAGTTTTATTATTGTTTATTTATTATTTATTATGCGATATATAATATTTTCATCTTAAGTAAATCGAAGACACCATTTACTCGACCTGTTCCTAAAGCATGGGAAGGGGGTGTGGTTCAGTGGTTTAAGGGACCGGGTTACTGATCGGAAGGTCGGGGGTTCGAGCCCCGGTATTGCCAAACTGCCACCCTGAACAAGGCCCTTAACCTTCTGTGTTCCAGGGAGCACTGCATCATGGCTGGCCCTGCCCTCTGACCTAATTACTAATTACATAAGACTTAAAATCAAACAACAGGAGGGTCAAAACACAAGACTAAAACACCCAGTCTAAAAACACTGTGGCTAAAAAAACATGAACTCGTACCAGCAGGAAAGTAAAAACACCTATTACTAACAATATGGGGACTAAAAACCACCTACTCCGTCCAGAAAACGAGTACGACCGACAGACTCTCACTATCAGTACACTCTGGAGTCTAAGTCTTAACACCGCCTTAAAACCGATGGTGGATATAGTTTTAAGTCTTATATAAAGGTGAAGGAGGTGTTTTAAGTCTTATATAATGATGGAGGAGGTGGTTTTAAGTCTTATATGATGGTGGAGGAGGTGGTTTTAAGTCTTATATGATGGTGGAGGAGGTGGTTTTAATCATATATGATGGTGGAGGTGGTGGTTTTAATCATATATGATGGTGGAGGAGGTGGTTTTAATCATATATGATGGTGAAGGAGGTGGTTTTATTCATATATGATGGTGGAGGAGGTTTTAATCATATATGATGGTGGGAGGTGGTTTTATTCATATATGATGGTGGAGGAGGAGGTGGTTTTAATCATATATGATGGTGGAGGTGGTTTTATGGTGGAGGAGGTGGTTTAAGTCTTATATGATGGTGGAGGAGGTGGTTTTAAGTCTTATATGATGGTGTAGGAGGTGTTTTAAGTCTTATATGATGGTGGAGGAGGTGGTTTTAAGTCTTATATGATGGTGGAGGAGGTGGTTTTAAGTCTTATATAATGATGGAGGAGGTGTTTTTAAGTCTTATATGATGGTGTAGGAGGGTGTTTTAAGTCTTATATGATGGTGGAGGAGGTGGTTTTAAGTCTTATATAATGGTGGAGGAGGTGGTTTTAATCATATATGATGGTGGAGGACGTGGTTTTAAGTCTTATATAATGGTGGAGGAGGTGGTTTTAATCATATATGATGGTGGAGGACGGTGGTTTTAAGTCTTATATAATGGTGGAGGAGGTGGTTTTAATCATATATGATGGTGGAGGAGGTGGTTTTAATCATTATATGATGGTGGAGGAGGTGGTTTTAATCTTATATGATGGTGGAGGAGGTGGTTTTAATCTTATATGATGGTGGAGGAGGTGGTTTTAATCATATATGATGGTGTTGGATGTGGTTTTAAGTCTTATATGATGGTGTTGCATGTGGTTTTAAGTCTTATATAATGGTGAATCAGTTGGTTTTAATCATATATAATGGTGTTGGATGTGGTTTTAAGTCATATATAATGGTGGAGGAGCTGAATCAGTTGGTTTTAATCTTATATGATGGTGGAGGAGGTGGTTTTAATCTTATATGATGGTGGAGGAGTTGGTGTTAAGTCATATATGAGTACAGGCTCGGATTTAGATCTGATAGCGTGACGAGGCGATTCATTCATTCATTACACAGCTCCTTTAAATTGTACATTTTGGAGACTCCAGGTTTCACGTAGCAGATCTCGGGCGGAAAATAGCATAAATAGCTCGTAGCGCTTTTATCGGCCGGGGGTTCGGGATGCCGAACGTCATCCTTCAACATAAATCATCTGAAACAAAGTGTGTTTGAAATGCACCGGCGCACCGATGTCCTTGAGTGTGGACATTTGCAGCCACATCACACATATCAAATGCCTCATTCTGACTCGCACTTTGTCTGAAAAATAAATGCGGACCGGTCCGAGTGAAGGATGGAGTGCACAGGGTGCGAGCTGATTGATAGGAGTAATGAGTATGATGTGTAAAATCTCAGCGCTTTTACCCGCAGCGCTAAATCACCCGGCCAGGCCGAAAGAACAAACACATTCTTAAACTCGCTGGCTTAACCTTCTAACACGGCATGCATCATAGTAAAGAAGTGGTCTGCAAGTTGTAAAGCTCCACAGTGCCTACAAGGTGAACTGTAATGAGTACCCTGACAAGCCTTCACCTTCTTTCAATCAACCCCAATGACTCGCTTACAGCCGCTGTGATGGTGTAGGAGGTGGTTTTAAGTCTTATATGATGGTGGAGGAGGTGGTTTTAAGTCTTATATGATGGTGGAGGAGGTGGTTTTAAGTCTTATATGATGGTGGAGGAGGTGGTTTTAAGTCTTATATGATGGTGGAGGAGGTGGTTTTAAGTCTTATATGATGGTGGAGGAGTGGTTTTTAAGTCTTATATAATGTGGTTTTAGTCTTTATATGAGTTGGTTTTAAGTCTTATGTGATGGTGTTGGAGGTGTTTTAAGTCTTATATAATGATGGAGGAGGCGTTTTAAGTCTTTGTAAGTGGAGGAATGTGGTTTTAAGTCTTATATGATGGTGTAGGAGGTGTTTTAAGTCTTATATGATGGTGGAGGAGGTGGTTTTAAGTCTTATATGATGGTGGAGGAGGTGGTTTTAAGTCTTATATGAATGGTGTCTTATGATGAGGAGGTGTTTTTAAGTCTTATATGATGGTGTAGGAGGTGTTTTAAGTCTTATATGATGATGTGGTTTTAAGTCTTATATGATGGTGTTTACTTAGGAGGAGGTGTTTTAAGTCTTATATGTTTGGATGGTTTTAAGTCTTATATGATGGTGGAGGAGGTGGTTTTAAGTCTTATATGATGATGGAGGAGGTGGTTTTAAGTCTTATATGATGGTGTAGGAGGTGTTTTAAGTCTTATATAATGGTGGAGGAGGTGTTTTTAAGTCTTATATGATGGTGTAGGAGGTGTTTTAAGTCTTATATGATGGTGGAGGAGGTGGTTTTAAGTCTTATATGATGGTGGAGGAGGTGGTTTTAAGTCTTATATGATGGTGTAGGAGGTGTTTTAAGTCTTATATGATGGTGGAGGAGGTGGTTTTAAGTCTTATATAATGGTGTAGGAGGTGTTTTAAGTCTTATATAATGGTGGAGGAGGTGGTTTTAAGTCTTATATGATGGTGGAGGAGGTGGTTTTAAGTCTTATATAATGATGGAGGAGGTGGTTTTAAGTCTTATATGATGGTGTAGGAGGTGTTTTAAGTCTTATATAATGGTGGAGGAGGTGTTTTAAGTCTTATATGATGGTGTAGGAGGTGGTTTTAAGTCTTATATAATGGTGGAGGAGGTGGTTTTAAGTCTTATATGATGGTGTAGGAGGTGGTTTTAAGTCTTATATAATGATGGAGAGGTGGTTTTAAGTCTTATATGATGGTGTAGGAGGTGTTTTAAGTCTTATATAATGATGGAGGAGGTGTTTTTAAGTCTTATATGATGGTGTAGGAGGTGTTTTAAGTCTTATATAATGATGGAGGAGGTGTTTTTAAGTCTTATATGATGGTGTAGGAGGTGTTTTAAGTCTTATATAATGATGGAGGAGGTGTTTTTAAGTCTTATATGATGGTGTAGGGGGTGTTTTAAGTCTTATATAATGGTGTAGGAGGTGTTTTAAGTCTTATATGATGGTGGAGGAGGTGGTTTTAAGTCTTATATAATGATGGAGGAGGTGGTTTTAAGTCTTATATAATGATGGAGGAGGTGGTTTTAAGTCTTATATGATGGTGTAGGAGGTGTTTTAAGTCTTATATGATGGTGGAGGAGGTGTTTTAAGTCTTATATAATGATGGAGGAGGTGTTTTAAGTCTTATATATGGTGTATGATGGAGGAGGCGCTTTTAAGTCTTATGTAATGGTGGAGGAGGTGGTTTTAAGTCTTATATAATGATGGAGGAGGTGGTTTTAAGTCTTATATGATGGTGTAGGAGGTGGTTTTAAGTCTTATATAATGGTGTAGGAGGTGTTTTAAATCTTATATAATGGTGTAGGAGGTGTTTTAAGTCTTATATGATGGTGTAGGAGGTGTTTTAAGTCTTATATGATGGTGGAGGAGGTGGTTTTAAGTCTTATATAATGGATGGAGGAGGAGGTGGTTTTAAGTCTTATATGATGGTGTAGGAGGTGTTTTAAGTCTTATATAATGATGGAGGAGGTGTTTTTAAGTCTTATATGATGGTGTAGGAGGTGTTTTAAGTCTTATATAATGATGGAGGAGGTGTTTTTAAGTCTTATATGATGGTGTAGGAGGTGTTTTAAGTCTTATATGATGGTGTAGGAGGTGTTTTAAGTCTTATATAATGATGGAGGAGGTGTTTTTAAGTCTTATATGATGGTGTAGGAGGTGTTTTAAGTCTTATATAATGATGGAGGAGGTGTTTTTAAGTCTTATATGATGGTGTAGGGGGTGTTTTAAGTCTTATATGATGGTGTAGGAGGTGGTTTTAAGTCTTATATAATGATGGAGGAGGTGTTTTAAGTCTTATGTGATGGTGGAGGAGGTGGTTTTAAGTCTTATATAATGATGGAGGAGGTGGTTTTAAGTCTTATATAATGATGGAGGAGGTGGTTTTAAGTCTTATATAATGATGGAGGAGGCGCTTTTAAGTCTTATGTAATGGTGGAGGAGGTGGTTTTAAGTCTTATATAATGATGGAGGAGGTGGTTTTAAGTCTTATATGATGGTGTAGGAGGTGTTTTAAGTCTTATATAATGATGGACGGAGGTGGTTTTAAGTCTTATATGATGGTGGAGGAGGTGGAGGAGGTGGTTTTAAGTCTTATATAATGATGGAGGAGGTGTTTTAAGTCTTATATGATGGTGGAGGAGGTGGTTTTAAGTCTTATATAATGATGGAGGAGGTGGTTTTAAGTCTTATATGATGGTGTAGGAGGTGTTTTAAGTCTTATATGATGGTGTAGGAGGTGGTTTTAAGTCTTATATGATGGTGTAGGAGGTGGTTTTAAGTCTTATATAATGGTGTTTTAGTCTTATGATGGTGTTTTAAGTCTTATATAATGGTGTAGGAGGTGTTTTAAGTCTTATATAATGATGGAGGAGGTGGTTTTAAGTCTTATATGATGGTGGAGGAGGTGTTTTAAGTCTTATATGATGGTGGAGGAGGTGGTTTTAAGTCTTATATGATGGTGGAGGAGGTGGTTTTAAGTCTTATGATGGTGTGGAGGTGGTTTTAAGTCTTATATGATGGTGTAGGAGGTGTTTTAAGTCTTATATAATGATGGAGGAGGTGGTTTTAAGTCTTATATGATGGTGTAGGATGGTGTTTTAAGTCTTATATGATGGTGTAGGAGGTGTTTTAAGTCTTATATGAATGGTGGAGGAGGTGGTTTTAAGTCTTATATGATGATGGAGGAGGTGGTTTTAAGTCTTATATAATGGTGTAGGAGGTGTTTTAAGTCTTATATAATGATGGAGGAGGTGGTTTTAAGTCTTATATGATGGTGGAGGAGGTGTTTTAAGTCTTATATGATGGTGGAGGAGTTGGTTTTAATTCTTATATGATGGTGGAGGAGGTGGTTTTAAGTCTTATATAATGGTGGAGGAGGTGGTTTTAAGTCTTATATGATGGTGGAGGAGGTGGTTTTAAGTCTTATATAATGGTGTAGGAGGTGTTTTAAGTCTTATATAATGGTGGAGGAGGTGTTTTAAGTCTTATATGATGGTGGAGGAGGGTGGTTTTATAGTCTTATATAATGATGGTGGAGTCTTAGAGATGGTGGTTTAGTAAGTGGTTTTAAGTCTTATATGAGGAGGTGGTGTGGTTTAGGAGGTGTTTTTTTTAAGTCTTATATATGTGTGGAGGAGGTGTTTTAAGTCTTATATGATGGTGGAGGAGGTGGTTTTAAGTCTTATATGATGGTGGAGGAGGTGTTTTAAGTCTTATATAATGATGGAGGAGGTGCTTTTAAGTCTTATATGATGGTGGAGGAGGTGGTTTTAAGTCTTATATAATGGTGGAGGAGGTGTTTTTAAGTCTTATATGATGGTGTAGGAGGTGTTTTAAGTCTTATATGATGGTGGAGGAGGTGTTTTAAGTCTTATATGATGGTGGAGGAGGTGGTTTTAAGTCTTATATAATGATGGAGGAGGCGCTTTTAAGTCTTATGTAATGGTGGAGGAGGTGGTTTTAAGTCTTATATGATGGAGGAGGCGCTGTCTTAGTAATGGTGGAGGTGGTTTTAAGTCTTATATAATGATGGAGGAGGTGTTTTTAAGTCTTATATGATGGTGTAGGAGGTGTTTTAAGTTTTAAGTCTTATATGATGGTGGAGGAGGTGGTTTTAAGTCTTATATAATGGTGTAGGAGGTGTTTTAAATCTTATATAATGGTGTAGGAGGTGTTTTAAGTCTTATATAATGGTGTAGGAGGTGTTTTAAGTCTTATATGATGGTGGAGGAGGTGGTTTTAAGTGGTGGAGGAGGTGGTTTTAAGTCTTATATAATGATGGAGGAGGTGGTTTTAAGTCTTATATGATGGTGGAGGAGGTGGTTTTAAGTCTTATATAATGATGGAGGAGGTGGTTTTAAGTCTTATATGATGGTGTAGGAGGTGGTTTTAAGTCTTATATAATGATGGAGGACTGGTTTTAGTCTTATATGATGGTTAGTCTTATATGATGGTGGAGGAGGTTTTAAGTCTTATATAATGGTGGAGGAGGTGCTTTTAAGTCTTATATAATGGTGGAGGAGGTGGTTTTAAGTCTCAGGCTTGGATTTGGATCATATAGCTTGACGAGGTGATTTCCCAAAACGACATAAACGACGGAAATCTCCGACTTTTATTTTGAGGATCAATAAATCGCAATATCGTAATGTTTCAGATTAGCATCTTTTGTTCCGTTTGCTTATAAAAAAAAAGGCCCTGAATGGTGCAAATGCGGCCTTTTCATTGGTATGAAATGCGGCCTTTTCATTGGTATTAACGTGTTACGCAGCTGCAATCCCAGTCGCTAACTTATTTTAAAATCTATCTCAACCATAATAATACCAAAAAAAAAAAGATTTAAAAATATAGCTTTTAAAAATTTCATTCCGGTCCTGCTGTTGATGACAAGTTGACATGCGTCCGTGGCGTCCGAGCGAAGCTATTCAGCCGGCGTCTTTTTCAACGCAAACGTTACTAAGAATAAATAGACATTGTTAAAAAGAAAAGCCTGATATGTGATAATTATCCTAATTAAAGCCCCTTTTTCTCATTTCTTTTTCCTTTGGTTGTGAACAACGTGATATATTATTCCAAATGTGTAGTCAAAAGGAAATTTTATTTTTATGCCTGGTCCGGTTTGTCGATTTACTATGATTTTTTTCCCATATAGTATCCATAATAATTATATCGTAAAATGCTAATAATAATAATGTGAGGCACGGTGGCTTAGTGGTTAGCACGTTCGCCTCACACCACCAGGATCCGGGTTCGATTCCCGTCTCGGCCATGTGTGTATGTGCGAGTTTGCATGTTCTCCCCGTGCCTCAGGTGTTTTTTCTCCGGGTTCTCCGGTTTCCCCCCCGGTCCAAAAACATGCACGGTAGGTTGATTGGCACCTTGTAAAATTGTCCCTAGTGTGTGAATATGTGTGTGTGTGTGTGTGTGTGTGAATGTGTGTGTGTGTCCTGTGATGGGTTGGCATTCCATCCAGGGTGTATCCTGCCATAATGCCCATAGACGCCTAAGATAGGCACAGACTCCCCGTGACCCGAGGGAACATCGGATAAAGCGGTAGAAAATGAATGAATGAATGAATAACAGACAGTAAATACAGTTGACTGGGACAGAAGTACAGACGGTCCCTACATTATGAACGAGTCACGTTCCAAGACTTCAAGCACAAAGATTCAAACCAAGATTCATTTTAAGTTACTAAATAGCGTAAATAGTGTAGCTTTTATTACTATTATTATTCAATTAGAGGCCCTCGGGCTGAACCTGGGCCCCAAGGTAATTTGTTCTGGCCCTCCAAATAGCCTTATGTGACCTAAGACATATCTAGAATAAAGTTTCGTTTAGTTTCAAGGTTAAAGAAATATAGCGAGTGGCGCCCTCTCTGGTGAGACGCGATAACTGACAGAACGATGATATATTTTGTCCATTTCTTCTGTTTCTTTCTTTCTTTGTATTTTTACACGACAATAAATACAAAAAAAAAATAAAATAAATATACATATATATATATATATATATATATATATATATATATATATATATATATATACTATTTGAATGTAGAAGATGTAATGTAATTTTAATTCAAATTAAAGTTGTATTTGTCACATACTAAGGAAGGAAGGAAGAAGTAGTCTTATAAGTAGTCTTATGAGCCTATGCAGACAATATAAACAATGCGAATAAAATAAAAAATACAAAATACAAAAAAAAAGATACCTTATTCTAACAGACATTCTAACATTATTAACAGACAACAATTCTGTTTATTTTTCTATTTTTATTTTATTTGCATTATCTATCTATAATACACGTATTACTGTTATGCACTTTTTCAACTATGAACTTGTTTGAATGTCGAACCTTCTAAATACAACATATAAACATGTTTTAATGCAGAAAAACGCCGACTCGGTGTGTCTTATGTTGCTATATTATATAGTATATTGCTTTTGTATCATCACTCATATTGTACGCCCATATCTCTCTGGGCTTTGGCCCCCCATTTTAATTAAAACACTGTTATTCAGGACTAAATTGTTTTCCTTTTGAGTTTAAATATAACTTCATATAGTGTTCATAGCTATAAATAAAACGATGCATGGAATTGAATGAATAGAGAATTCATTATTCCAGCTTATTTAAATGACATAATCAGTAATTAATATAATAATCAATAAAAGTGAGTAAATGTACTTCTATATATGTTCTATATTTAAAACACCTTTTCGGAGGTAATTCACAAAGGATATATGGGGGGGGGGGTAGATATTGGCTAGAAACAGCGGAAATAATGTTAATGCAATGTGGAGCGAAGCCAAACGGTTTGCCAAATCTGCCAAAAATGATCTATCAAAAGCTTGTTTAGCGGCTTATGATTACCCCCCCCTCGGTCATGGCCATTAGCGCAGCATTAGCAAAGACGAGACATTAATTCTGTCTGGCCGCGGTTTCAGGAAAGGATCTGCGCGATACCGCTTCTGATCTGGCAGCCATTTCCCCGGTGTTGTGTTGTCCGTGCGCTAACTTTCTCACTGACCTGATAAAATGGTGTATCCGATGCCTCGAGGTTTTCCCAGATCCTGATCAATCGCTCTGATCTTACGCACCTCGAAACCCTGCAATACATGATGGGGATTAGTGCGTGCGCATTAGACACTTAACTACAGTTATAATTATATTTATATAATTCAGTTATAGGGGGGCACGGTGGTTTAGTGGTTAGCACGTTCGCCTTACACCGACAGGGTCTGGGTTCGATTCCCGTCTCGGCCATGTGTGTGTGGAGTTTGCATGTTCTCCCCGTGCCTCAGGGGGTTTTTCTCCGGGTTCTCCGGTTTCCTCCCCCGGTCCAAAAACATGCACAGTAGGTTGATTGGCACCTTGGAGAATTATCCCTAGTGTATGAATGTGTGTGAGTGTGTGTGTGTGTGTGTGTCCTGTGATGGGTTGGCATTCCATCCAGGGTGTATCCTGCCTTAATGCCCATAGACGCCTGAGATAGACACAGACTCCCCGTGACCCGAGGGAAGATCGGATATTTAAAGCGGTAGAAGATGAATGAATGAATGAATTCAGTTATAATTACTGCATGCATTAGA
>JACRUU010000015.1:20165053-20167553 GCA_030449085.1 Kryptopterus vitreolus
CACACACACAGCTTCAGGAAAAATAGTAAGAAGTGTCCCATAGGGGAAAAAATGAGGCATAAAGAGATATCAAACACTGTAATACAGAATACAGCAGCGCTGTAAAAAAAAAAAAAAAAAAAAAAAAGGAGTCTACAACCACGTGCTGGAGAACAAGAGGAAGTGAGCGAGAGCACATCTAATAGCCATTAAGAAGTGCAAATACAAGTGGGACTCCCTGAACTCTTTCAACTGGAGGCTTGCTGTATAATGTGAGTGAGATTATTCCTCTAAGCACTTTGAAAGACAGATAGGCAGAGGGAGAGAGGGAGAGAGGGAGAGGCGGCATAGAGGTAAAGATCTCAGTCTGCATTAAGGATGACGGATTTGCGAGCTTCACCATGGGAAAGCCTCGTGGGGGGAACGGCGGGCAGGAACACGCGGGGGTCATCGGGGTCGTATCAGACAGGCGAATCCAATCCACCGACTCCAAGGCGTGTGGCTTTGGAGCTGGAGAGATGCTTGGGCCGGGAGATGATGCGCTTTGAGGTTAGAAGGTTAGACAAGGAGGTGGGAGAGACCTCCGTCTTTATGGGCCTCACAACATCATTATAGAGACCTGCCTACTCACTGCTCTGTGCATTTATAGATCGGACGCTGCCCAGTGTACTCGCTTCATCATTACACCCGACGCCATTCTTCACCAACTTATTCGCATTATTAAAAGACAGCTTCAGGCTTTCCACGCCGATATGAGTTTAATACGAGTGCGGGACTGGTGCCATGTCTTTTTTTTTTGCCCTGATATAATGAAAATGCTGGTAATTTTCGATATAAAGACAGCACTCGGAGTACATTTTATATTTAGTTACCCAGTGGATAAGTGTAAAGCCTGTCAAAACTTTGGAAACACTTTCATTTCAGAGTCAAATACATAATCCCTTTATCTTTTTTTCTAGCTAAGAAATTTAATGGTATAAAGATGTATTTTCGGTCAAACCAACGTTCCACATGTTCTACATTATTTCCATTGAAAAACACTGTAGTGATAGTGGTGTAGGTCCAGGATACCATTGACTTTCCAGAATAACTCTCCAAATTAACACGTTCGCCTCACACCGCCAGGGTTCGATTCCCGTCTCGGCCATGTGTGTGTGGAGTTTGTGCATGTTCTCCCCGTGCCTCAGGGGGTTTTTCTCCGGTTCTCCGGTTTCCTCCCCGGTCCATAAACATGCACGGTAGTTTGATTGGCACCTTGGAAAATTGTCCCTAGTGTGTGAATGTGTGTGTAAATGTGTGTGTGTGTGTCCTGCGATGGGTTGGTATTCCATCCAGGGTGTATCCTGCCTTAATGCCCATAGACGCCTGAGATAGGCACAGACTCCCCGTGACCCGAGGGAAGATCGGATAAAGTGGTAGAAGATGAATAAATGAATGAATGAATGAATGTTCATCTCTTCCATCATTCACTGTATAATTCTAACAAGGTTTACTTAGTTTGTTTATAGAAAAAAATCATAAGTGTTTCTTTTCATAGTTGTCAAAAAAACATCTTTTTCTTCTCTTAATAAAAAAAATACTAAACGAAAAAACACGCAAATGAAAAATTCAACTCAACAGCGCATGCTATAGAGCCGGGGTCACAAACACCAACTACTGTATATGCTATCAAATATATGCTGTCCATGGTGCTGAAATATTAGTCAACACAAAACGTCTCTATATCACAAATGCTGTCCATGGTGCTGAACTATGTACTGCCGGCAGGCACCAGGTCGCCCCCGAGCATCACATGAGTCGCCCACAGGCATGTTCTAAAAAAAATGCATAACTCATCAGTGAGATGCATTCATTCATTCATTCATTCATCTCCTACCGCTATATCTGATCTTCCCTCGGGTCACGGGGAGTCTGTGTCTGTCTCAGGCGTCTATGCGCATTAAGGCAGGATACACCCTGGATGGGAATGCCAACCCATTGCAGGACACACACACACACACACACACACATTCACACACTAGGGACAAGGTGCCAATCAACCTACCGTGCATGTTTTTTGGACCGGGGGGAGGAAACCGGAGAAACCGGCGAACCTGCTATCCTTCTGTACGGTAGGTTGATTGGCACCTTGGGAAATTGTCCCTAGTGTATGAATGTGTGTGTGTGTGTGTGTGTGTGTGCCCTGCAATGGGTTGGCATTCCATCCAGGGTGTATCCTGTCTTAATGCCCATAGACGCCTGAGATAGACACAGACTCCCCGTGACCCGAGGGAAGATCGTATAAAGCGATAGAAGATGAATGAATGAATGAATCAGGAGACACAGAAGTAAAAACACTCCAACATTTTAACCACTGAGGTGTTTTCATCACTTCTTTCCCGAGAAAAGGAATGATTAAAAAAATACCTGTTAAAAAATAAATAGTCGTTAACAGTATTAAACCTTCAGATCTGATTAAATAAGACCACTGATGATAAAATGACCATCCATTTGAATGCCAAACAGGTACAGTTTTAAACAC
>JACRUU010000015.1:20172553-20175053 GCA_030449085.1 Kryptopterus vitreolus
TAGAATTAAAACAATGAAAAAGTCAAGTGGAATTAAATTTTATTGAATTTTTTTAATAAAAGAATAATAATAATAAAAAAAAAAACTAAAAAAATGTGTGTGTGTGTGTGTGTGTGTGTGTGTGTGTGTGTGTGTGTAAGAAAAGAATTTAATAAAGGTGTATATTAATTGAACAAAAATAAAAGAATTACTCATAGATTCGTTAATTAAACGAAAACCAATCAATGCATAGATTACAATTGCTAAATTGAGTGGAAAAGAGAAAGAGAGAGAGAAAGAGAGAAATTGAGGGAGAGAAAAATGGACAGAGACGGACTTTGCTTATGCTTATAACAGAGCAAAATGTAATGAACTGAAATAAAAATGAAACTTGAATATTAAGAATATATAAGGCAGATGGCGAGTGGAATAGGTATATTTAATGGTAATTAAATTATGGTTAAAAAATGGTAATTATTTAATTTAGTTTAAATGTAATTAAAAAGTTATAGTAAAAGAATAAAAATGTATAAAAATTATATAAAAATCAGGTTAAATTACATTTAAAAAATTAAAATTAAAATTAATGTAGTTTATTTAATTAATTGAAGATAAATAGATTCAGGGGCACGGTGGTTTAGTGGTTAGCACGTTCGCCTCACACCTCCAGGGTCCGGGTTCGATTCCCGTCTCGGCCATGTGTGTGTGGAGTTTGTGCATGTTCTCCCTGTGCCTCAGGGGGTTTTTCTCCGGGTTCTCCGGTTTCCACCCCCGGTCCAAAAACATGCACGGTAGGTTGATTGGCACCTAGTGTTTGTCCCTGAAAATGTGTGTGTGTGTGTGAGTGTGTGTCCTGCAATGGGTTGGCATTCCATCCAGGGTGTATCCTGCCTTAATGCCCATAGACGCCTGAGATAGGCACAGACTCCCCGTGACCCGAGGGAAGATCGGATAAAGCGGTAGAAGATGAATGAATTAATGAATGAATAGATTCACCTGAAGACTGATTTGCTAAATTGAGAAAATGTGGAAAAAGAGAGGGAGAGAGAGAGAGAGAGAGAGAGAGAGAGAGAGAGAGGAGAGAGAGAGAGTGAGAGAATTGCTTCTTTAATTTGACATGATTTCATATCTGTGGTGTATAAATATGTAGATTAATGCATGTAATTTAATTGATACAGCTGAGAGAACAACAACACCGTGAGCGTTAAAGCGGCACAAAGCGTTCTTTTCACTACGGTAACGTGGTATATAACGGTAACGCTGGGCTTTTTTTTTTATCACCTTAAAAACGCCACTCGCACTCGCTGATGTTAAAAGCATTACTGAGAGAATGTAGGCAGCTTTTACAGCATGCAGTTTCACACAACTTCACTGGCAGGATTTCAAAAGAGGAATTGTCTCTAGAAAGGACAATTTCAGCAGCTTCGGGACAGTCACTGATTTATTCTCCTTTCATAGCACGTTGGAGTTCCGAGAGAAAGACTGTACGGCAGATCATTTACCAAATATTCAATTATTACCTAACACACACTGTTTCAGATGGAGCACGGTGGCGTAGTGGTTAGCACGTTCGCCTCACACCTCCAGGATCTGGGTTCGATTCCCGTCTCGGTCATGTGTGTGTGGAGTTTGCATGTTCTCCCCGTGCCTCAGGGTTTTTTTCTCCGGGTTCTCCGGTTTCCTCCCCCCGGTCCAATAACATGCACAGTAGGTTGATTGGCACCTTGGAAAATTGTCCCTAGTGTATGAATGTGTGTGTGAGTGTGTCCTGCGATGAGTTGGCATTCCATCCAGGGTGTATCCTGCCTTAATGCCCATAAACGCCTTAGATAGACACAGACTCCCCGTGACCCGAGGGAAGATCGGATAAAGCGGTAGAAAATGAATGAATGAATGAATGAACACTGTTTCAGGAAAGTTCACTGCCACGGTGTATTATATACACTCTGTATTTATTTCACATTTTCATAAGGAGTCTCCTTTTTTTCTTGTCTCACTTCAAGAGAAATGTAAAAAAGAATTTCTAGTCTCACATCATGACAGACTTAAAGTTTCTTGTTCTTGTCTCTCTTCCTCTAGAGATGTAAAGGTTCTTGTTCTTGTCTCACTTGTTGAGAGATGTAAAGGTTCTTGTTCTTGTCTCAGTTCAAGAGAGATTTAGTTTTTTTTTTCTTGTCTCACTTCATGACGGACTTAAAGTTTCTTTTTCTTGTCTCACTTGTTGAGAGATGTAAAGGTTCTTTTTCTTGTCTCACTTCACGAAAAATCTAAAGTTTCTTTTTCTTGTCTCAATTCATGAGAGATTTAAAGTTCCTTTTTCTTGTCTCACTTCAAGAGAGATGTAAAGTTTCTTCTTCTTGTCTCACTTCGTGAGAGACGTAAAGTTTCTTTTTCCAGTCTCACTTCAAGACAGAATTAAAGTTTCTTTTTCTAGTCTCACTTCAAAAGAAATGTAAAAAAGAATTTGTAGTCTCACTTCATGACAGTCTTAAAGTTTCTTGTACTTGTCTCTCTTCTGGAG
>JACRUU010000015.1:20180053-20200053 GCA_030449085.1 Kryptopterus vitreolus
TTTACATTTGTTTTTTTAAGGGTCATGCTTTAAGCTGAGTTTGAAGTGAACCCCCAAGAACCACATGAGTCGCCCACATGGGGTCTGTTCTATAATAGATCCAGTTAAATGCGTTAAAATGTAAAATAGTTGAT
This sequence comes from Kryptopterus vitreolus, assembly GCA_030449085.1. NCBI lineage: Eukaryota > Metazoa > Chordata > Actinopteri > Siluriformes > Siluridae > Kryptopterus > Kryptopterus vitreolus. The sequence continues at coordinate 20,180,188 of JACRUU010000015.1, forward strand.
CATTATTATGAGAAATCATGAACATGATCTTCACTTAGATAAATAAATGTCAATAATCACTAATAATAATATATAACTAAAGGCGAATTTGTTTGTTTAAAAAAAACGTCGGTTTAAACTATATAAATAGACATTTATAGGCTTTTAAAAACAAAAACATCCCTCGCAAATTGTGAAAAAACCTGAATTTTTTCGATGTGGTAAAAATAAATATAAAATGCATCTTTTCATTTCATTTCAGGGATGGACGGCAGGTCCACTATTAAGGTCGCAAAGATTTCAATTAACATTCGGGTGGAAACTATGTGCATGTGATTGATAAGTACAATACGTTCCCCATTAGAATCGGGAAATTGGATAAATTCCCAGTTTAATCCCATTCTTTCCTGTTCATTTCCATATATTCCTGTTCAATCCCATATTTTCCCGTCATTTTCCATGCAGAGAAATGTTCAACCCTATGCGGAGTTCCAATCCAAATGCAAACACTAGTTTGTCGGGTTGTTTATAGTCCACAACAAGTGTGATTTGTTTACAAATATCGAGAAAGCAGACAACAGGAGCTCAGCGTGTGGGAACGTCTGCAAGACTGTAGGAAATGCAGCTGGTCGCCTCATGAACCTCCTGAGTAACAAATGCCAGGAGTGTGCAAAGCTGTTACTGCTAGGTAACGCTTTATAAGTGTTTATAAAACAGTCTTAATCAGATAATAACCATGAGATATTACATCATTATACAGCATTTTGCCTTTCACTTGTTGGTACGTTTTATGGCCTTTTATTTTGCTTTCTTTTGGGGGTGTTTATAAATGACAAACTCAGTCTTTTCTAGTTTTACACGTATCATCTTAAATGCAATAAAAGGACAATATAATTAATATGATATACAATATACATCCTCATTATTATTCATCTTCTAGCGCTTTATCCGATCGTCCCTCGGGTCACGGGGAGTCTGTGCCTATCTCAGGCGTCTATGGGCATTAAGGCAGGATACACCCAGGATGGAATGCCAACCCATCGCAGGGCACACACACACACACACACACACACACACACACACATTCATACACTAGGGATAATTTTCCAAGGTGCCAATCAACCTATCCTGCATGTTTTTGGACCGGGAGGAAACCAAAGAACCCGGAGAAAAACCCCCGGAGGCACATTGTATAATGTGTCCCGCCCCATAAAGATCACGGACAGAGTACACGCCGAAACAACAAGATCAAGCGAACATCCGGAATGATCCAGTCATGCACCACCACTGGATCCCTCTTCATTCTGGCATTGAACTTCTTTCCACTGTCTTAAATCTGTACATTACTCATAATCACACACGCCGGTGTTCGTGGTATTCCTCACTCTCCCGTGTTTTCTAATGGTCCCCCGTTCTGAGTCTTGTTCCTCTCAAGGTTTCTTCCTCATACCATCTTGTCACACTCGGCCCCAGACTCGCTCATCAGGGACAAACACACATAGTTCAATTCAATTAACATTTTTCGTTCTATAACACTTACATTCTCTGAAGCTCCTTCGAGACGATGGAGTGAAAATCGCTCTAGAAATAATCTGTTTTTTTCTTTTTTTAATTAGGTCCACGTGCATGGAAAACTGAGGACCTTTCACGTCATTCTTTTTTAATGGGGACCTTGAAATGTAGATAATCTTCAACATTAGGAATTTCATTCATTCATTCATTCATCTTCTACCACTAAATCCGATCTTCCCTCGGGTCACGGGGAGTCTGTGTCTATCTCAGGCGTCTATGGGCATTAAGGCAGGATACACCCTGGATGGAATGCCAACCCATCACAGGACACACACACACACACACACACACACACACACACACATTCATACACTAGGGACAATTTTCCAAGGTGCCAATCAACCTACCGTGCATGTTTTTGGACCGGGAAGGAAACCGGAGAACCCGGAGAAAAAAACCCTGAGGCACGGGGAGAACATGCACAAACTCCACACACACGTGGCCGAGACGGGACTCGAACCCGGATCCTGGCGCATTATCTTCTGAACCACCGTTCCCAAGTTCAGAAGATAATGCGCTATAATGGGACGTAATGTATGCAAAAAGAAAAAGACCGGGGGCTCACCAGTGCTTTGTGAACATGTAGCACTGTGTGTAATTTAGTTCTGCAGGTACTGTACAGTGTGTACACATGACTGAATCTAACCTCGCTAACACACACACACACACACACACACACACATTTTACACGCCACCCTGATGCTCCAATCCTGCATGAGAAACGGTGTGTGAGGGGTGTTGGGATGTATTTCTTTGGTGATTGCATTGCATGCCTGTTATCTGACAAAACCAAAGATGAATGGTGTGTGTGTGTGTGTGTGTGTGTGAGAGAGAGAGAGAGAGAGAGAGAGAGAGAGAGGAATATAGAGACAGAAAGAGAGCGTGTGTTGAATTTCCTGCCCCGTGGTGAGTGAAAGTTTACAGCTGTGGCACGAGACACGTCGGTGCCAGACACGTGATAAAAGAAAGTCTAAAAAGTGACAAGATTTCAGTGATTATATAAAAGTGATTAAAAACAAGACACAGGTGAGTAACTGGGAATGTATTTATTTATTTATTTATTTATATTTATTTATTTATTCATTTATTCATTCATTCATTCATTCATTCATCTTCTACCTCTTTATCCGATCTTCCCTCGGGTCACGGGGAGTCTGTGTCTATGGGCATTAAGGTAGGATACACCCTGGATGGAATGCCAACCCATCACAGGACACACACACACACACACACACACACACACACACACACACATTCATACACTAGGGACAATTTTCCCAGGTGCCAATCAACCTGCATGTTTTTGGACCGGGGGAGGAAACCGGAGAAAAACCTCCTGAGGCACGGGGAGAACATGCAAACTCCACACACACATGGCCGAGATGGGAATCGAACCCGGACCCTGGAGGTGTGAGAGAAAGGTGCTCCCTTTAAAATTTCACTTCAAGAAGATGTACTATTTATTTATTACAGTGATATTTATTAGTGACGTGTGCAAAAGGATCTCTGTTATAGCCTCTCTCTTGCTTGGCCATACCGGGGCTCGAACCCGGATCTTCTGAACGGAGGCATCAGCATCCCAGCGCATTAGACCACTGAGCCACACCCCCTCCCTACATGAGACGACATGAGATGGGAACGGCGAGAGATAACTGCAGAGAGAACCTCCGAAATGCCGATTTCATATATAAATACCCCCCCCCCCACACACACACACACCATCGCCTTGCCTGTCTGGATCTATAGTGTGTCTCTGTCTCTCTCTTTTTTCTTCTTTCCTTGTCTCTATCTCTACCCCCCCCCCCAGTGTTATCTCTCCATCTCCACCACCTCGCTTTTCGTCACTCATTGCGTATGTACCGCACGTTTATATCTTCGCCCATTTTTCTGCTTCTTTTCACACGTCTTGGCATGTTCTCTATATGTCCTTCTCTCGTCTTATCGCTTTGTCAAGATCCGTTCTTCGCTGTGTACCCGGGATACGCCGTTATCTCAGCTTGAGCATGAAACTCTATCGCCGTTCTGCATGTTAACCTCGCCACGGACCGTAAAAAGGAAAAGAAAAACGGAAAAAGCTACAGAGACGGATGTGTTTCCTTTTCACTCCCATACCACACACACACACACACACACACACACACACACGGAATACAAACAACTGGCGTCACCTGGAGAGCGAATGCTCCTGACGTCCAGTCGAGGCCAAAAATGCATGTCATTCTGAAATACGAGTTCCAAATCCATCAGCTTCTTTCTGGTTCTTTCACACAAGTCTTCCCTGCTGTACCATCTCTCCATTCTCTCCAGGGAAAAGGGGTGAAGGGGGGGGGGAGGAAACGAAACGGGGGGAAGAAGGACACGGAGCGGGGCTCAATTATACATCAAAGTGGGTTATGAATAACGTGGGCGTGAGGGAACGCAGGGAGGAGACGGCTGTAACTGTACGTGAACGTGTATCTATTAAAACGGCTACCAAGTTCTTCTAAGTGACTCTCCATCCATGACATGACATTTGATACGTGTTTGTGTCGGATAAAACATAGGCGGAGGAAATCAGCGACGCAAAACACCCTCGGGAGCAGAATTATCTGCGTCTGGAGAAGTGCTGAGGGTGAAAGGGTGTTGGATAGACGCATGAGGGAGGAATGAAGGAGGCAAAATGGAAAATGTGGAAAATGCTTCTCTTAACAAATCCACAAGAAGATCAGGACGACTTCACACGTCCACCAGAAGAGACGCTCATGAGGAAACTGTAGGGAGGCGAGAGATACGATTACGGGTTGGGAATCATTTTAATTTGATCAATTCTGATTCCGAGTGCAATTCCGTTTACTGATTCTCATTGTTATTGATTCCCATTCGTACCGAATCTGATTCATACCGATTCCGATTCGTACCGATTCTGATTTGTACCGATTCTGATTTGTATCGATTCTGATTTGTATTGATTCTGATTCGTACCGATTCCGATTCATACCGATTCCGATTCGTACCGATTCCGATTTGTACCGATTCCGATTTGTACCGATTCCGATTTGTACCGATTCCGATTTTTATTGATTCTGATTTTTTTCCATTCCAATTCTTACCAAGTCCGATTCAGATTCTTATTGATTCTGATTCGTACCGATTCTGATTTGTATCGATTCTGATTTGTATCGATTCTGATTCATACCGATTCCGATTCGTACCGATTCCGATTTGTATTGATTCTAATTCGTACCGATTCCGATTTGTACCGATTCCGATTTTTTTCCATTCCGATTCTTACCAAGTCCGATTTAGATTCTTATTGATTCTGATTCGTACTGATTCCGATTTGTATCGATTCCGATGCTTGCCTATTCCAATTTTTATTAATTCCGATTCTTACCGATTCAGATTCTTATTGATTTTGATGCTTACGGTTCTGATTCTTACCGATTCTGATTCTTACCGATTCAGATTCTTATTGATTCTGATTCTTACAGATTCCGATTTGTTTCGATTCAGATTCGTACCGATTCCGATTCGTACCGATTCCGATTCGTGCTGCTTCCGATTCTTATCAATTCCGATTCTTACCGATTTGGCCACCAGAGGGCCGGTCTGGGTTAAGTCAACAAAACAACGAAAAAACAAACAACAAAAACAACAACACAAGTCTACTGCCATCTTCTGGTGTATTTTATACTGCAATCCACAGAGCTGACGGGCAACATATTGTTGATTTTATTTACGGTGGAAATTTCAACACCGGCCACATTTGTCCACCAGAAAGCCGGTCTGGGTTAAGTCATTGCACTCTGGACCGCAAGGTCACAGGTTCAAATCCCACCAACCAACAAGCTGCCACTAGTGGGCCCTTGAGCAAATGCTCCGTTGTAAGTCACACTTTATAAGGCTGTTTGCCAAATGCTCATAAATAAAAATGTAATAATTATCCATAATACCCCAACACACACACTCAACTTCTGAGTCAACAATGTTTGTGTTGTGTGTGTGTGTGTGTGTGTGTGTGTGTGTGTTGGGGTAGGAGCTAAATCTATCCCGTTGGTGTTGAACCATAGACACCGTCTTTAAATGAAGGATAAAAACGATAAATGAAAGAAAAAAAGAAAAACAAAAACAGATATTTGAAGGAGGAGTGTTTAAAGTTTCGGTATGCTGGCAGCATGTCCCCGAGACAGAACGGAAAGCATGAGATAGAGAGAGAGAGAGAGAGAGAGAGAGAGAGAGAGAGAGAAAGTCGGAGAGAGTGCAGACTGTCTTTGTTGTTCGTGTCATTTCATTTTGCTCCCTCCCGTTCAGTGACTTTGCTCTGCAGCACCTTTCTCTCCTTTCATTCTATTCCGTCTCTCTCTCTCTCTCACACACACACACACACACACACACACAAAACACACACACACACACACACACACACACACACACACACACAAATATCTCTTCCACTGAGGGAGAAGCAAAACAGATTTAGTCAAATTGGGAAATAAATCATAAAGCTCTGTTAGGGAGTAATCTGGCCTGTAGAAGGAAAAAAAACAAACAAAAAAAAAACAACAACAACAACAACAAAACAAAACAAAAATGTGCTTTTTCAATTTGGTTTGAAAAATGGAAAATCTAAAAATTGTTCGCTATTTACACAACAGGAGTGTTTGTTTTCAGCGTAATTAGGCGATATTTTGTCATTTTGAATAAAATGCTCGATGTAGAAACATTTGTTAATTAAATTATTAATAATAATTATAATTAATTATAAATAAATTACACAGATTTTTTTTTCTTTTCTGTTTTTTTTTTTTTACTTCTTAACAAAATGATTGCTCCATTCATACAGATCTGGCAACCCGGGTCACAGTGGATCGAGACATTTCAGCACAGTAAACTGGACATTACGGACATTTCGGCTTTTTATGAAATAAAACGTTTGTTAATGTTTTTTTTCACGACAAACTTCAATCAATAATCATCCGCATTAGTGCTGGATTTAATTTATTATTTAAAAAATATTTGAATATTTATTTAATTTAATATTTAATTCCATTTCGACCTTTTGCGCCGCTTTAGCCGCTTTTCGTAAATAGCTACGGCTTTAGTAAATAAAACCGCAATTTAAGAAACAAACGTTCATTTATAATACACTATTAAAGCCTTAAAACTGTGTAAACGTAATCGTGCACACGCCGAATGTAACCAGGGCATTACTAGTGAACGTGCGTTTGTATTAACCTATATACAGTACTGGCAGCCCGAAAATAAATAAATAAATAAATGAGAGCGCATGATGGAGAGAGAGAGAGAGAGAGAGGGAGAGAGGGAGGAAAGTAAGTGTGGAAATGAGGAAGCGGCGATGCCAGGAAGCCGACACAACGACAGGTTGAATTATTCAAAGTGTGTGGGAGTGGGAGAATCAAACTTTAATGGCTTTAGGGAACACACCTTCTCCCCCCAAACACACCCCCCCCCCCCCCCACACACACACACACACACACACACACCGAACATCGACTATCACCATATGCACAAACACACACTTCCTATCTCGCTCACACACTCACGCACTTGTTCTGACAGTCTATAGCCACTTACGCAAAAAAACGCAACTTCTCCTGACAGGTGAGTTTAAGGGGTGCAAAAATGTGAACGCAAATCAGAGGTGTTCTTCATGCTCAAGCGCTTCAAGTCAAATGAGGGAGAGGAATGGAAAGAGGGCGAGAGAGGGAAGGAGAATGAGGAAAAAGGAGAGAGGAAGTACAGAGGACAGAAAAAAATAACTTTGAATTATGGCTTTGATTTAAGGGGCCTTGCTCAGGGGCCCAGGAGTTGGAGCTTGGGGTGGCTATGATTTGAACTCACCACCTTTGAATCCGCAGTCCAATGTCGCTAATTTACAGCCTTCTCAACATTTCACAAAACAACGTTTTAACTTAAATAAAATGCATTTTTTTTCTCCTTTTATCTTTCCAAATGTTTATTTCATATTCTATCACGTTACTTGTGCAGTAGAGCGATGTACAAAACATGCTTTAAGCCTCGTTTAGGGTTGGGTGTCATTTTAATTTCACCGATTCTGATTCCGACTGCGATTCTGTTTATCGATTCTCAGTCTTATTGATTCTGATTCTCACCGATTCTGATTCTTAATTCTTAAGTCCGAGTCTTACTGATTCTGATTCTTACTGAGACTGATTCTTACCTATTCCGATTCTTACTGATTCTGATTCTTACTTATTCTGATTCTTAATGAGTCTGATTCTTACTGATTCTGATTCTTAATGAGTCTGATTCTTACTGAGTCTGATTCTTACCAATTCTGATTCTTACTGAGTCTGATTCTTACCAATTCTGATTCTTACTGATTCTGATTCTTAATGAGTCTGATTCTTACTGAGTCTGATTCTTACCAATTCTGATTCTTACCAATTCTGATTCTTACTGATTCTTACTGAATTCTATTCTTACTGATTCTGATTCTTACCGATTCTGATTCTTACCGATTCTGATTCTTAGTGAGTCTGATTCTTAGTGAGTCTGATTCTTACTGAGTCTGATTCTTACCAATTCTGATTCTTACCAATTCTGATTCTTACTTCTGATTCTTACTGTCTGATTCTTACCAATTGTGATTCTTATTGATTCCAGTTCTTACTGATTCTGATTCTTACCGATTCTGATTCTTAGTGAGTCTGATTCTTAGTGAGTCTGATTCTTAGTGAGTCTGATTCTTAGTGAGTCTGATTCTTACCAATTTTGATTCTTACTGATTCCAGTTTTTACTGATTCTGATTCTTACCGATTCCGATTGTTAGTGAGTCTGATTCTTAACAATTCTGATTCTTACTGATTCCGATTCTTAATAAATCTGATTCTTACCAATTCTGATTCTTACCGATTCTGATTCTTGGTGAGTCTGATTCTTACCAATTCTGATTCTTACTGATTCCGATTCTTAATGAGTCTGATTCTTACTGAGTCTGATTCTTACTGATTCCAGTTCTTACTGATTCTGATTCTTAGTGAGTCTGATTCTTAGTGAATCTGATTCTTACCAATTCTGATTCTTGCCAATTCTGATTCTTACGATTCTGATTCTGATTCTTACTGATTCTGATTCTTACTGAGTCTGATTCTTACTGATTCTAATTCTTACTGAGTCTGATTCTTACCGATTCCAGTTCTTACTGATTCTGATTCTTACTGATTATGATTCTTACCGATTCCGATTCTTAGTGACTCTGATTCTTACCAAGTCTGATTCTTACCAATTCCCGTTCTTACTGATTCTGATTCTTACCGAATCAGATTCTTATTGATTCCTATTCTTACCGATTACGATTCTCATCAATTCCCATTCTTACTGATTCTGATTCTTAACGATTCCGATTCTTATCGCTTCCCAGGTCCAATTATATTTACATTTAGGGCATTTGATTAGATTCCAGAATCGGAATGGATTTTCGATTCCCAACCCTTGTCTGGATCTCTAGATTACAAAATTAAGATTTTATTGCAAAATGGGGAAAAAGTGTTCATTTAGAATGTAGGTGTTTCAGGAAGCATTAGGTCTTCACCTGTTGGTTGATCTACTGACGATAATAAATATATTATTATATCTATTATTTATGTATTATATTATCTCTATTACCTAATACAATCTATTATCAATATATCGTTGTATGTGTATTGAAAGTCATACCAAGGTCTGGAAACGAACCCCCAGAGTGACCAGGTATCATAAAACATTCAAGACAAGCACTTTTTGGGTAATTATATTCTATTTTCGGTACTTGAGCGTCACTTTCAATACCGAGCCCGAAATCGCAGGTAAAGCATCGTCTCCCTGGCCACGATGCGTTTATTCCTGTTAACGAGCGCATCATACTTATTAACAGTTCCGCGCTGTCGCATTGCGCCATGTGTAAAAACAATGTTATATTCATGCGCGGGTTTGTGAAGTAGAAAGACGGGTGTTAGGGGAGCGCCGGTGCAGGCAGGAAATGCGGAGAAAGGTGAGAACGTTTTGTCGCGATTTGAGCGGAATGACACGCGCGCCGGCGTCCGATCCGAAGGTCGAACGAGGACTCTTTGTCGCGTCGTCTGTTTGCTTATAATGCTCATTTATGAAGAGCACAAAACTGAACCAAGTTTGAGGTCAGGAAATTTCTGTACAGCAATTCCATAAATCACATTACCAATCCACTAGGACAGAAAGGGGTTTAGTGGAGTGTTTTGGGGGAGGGGGGGGGCATTGGGGGCTGGAGGTATGATTTAGGAGTTTGACAGGAAGGACCCAGATGTGCTGTTACGAGACCCCAGTGAAGCGTGCACATCATATCTGACAATACTCTACATCCCTGACAATGCATTCAATATCCATTTGTGCAGGTAAATGGGTCTTTACATACACACACCACGAACACACCACACACACACACACATACACACATATATAGATATATATATATATATATATATATATATATATATATATATATATATATATATATATGGAAGTACACCACAACACCCCTGACCACAGCAATCCTGTTTCTACACACCTAATGAAATTACACGTAATACAGTGAAATATAGTGTACATAACATATATATATGGTATATATATATATATATACTATATATATATATATATATATATATATGCACACACACACACATGTACATACATACAACTCTCTGCCCCAGACATATTTAAACACACAAGGCTTTGCACTATAGTTAAACCTGGAGCCTGTAAAGTGAACTCTGAACTAGTGTTAAGTGATATACCGGTACTAGATATGTATCGTGATACCCTGATTTTAAATATGATACAAATCCTTGTTTTATTAGTACCGGTATGTCAATACTGCTAGCTGTAGTTCTGACTGTTGAACAATAGGGGGCAGTGTGTGGGCAACATTGTTTCTCTACAAAATCTGAATGCAAAATTTGCACTCGGGCTTTCATTGTGAAGGGGCGCTTGTAATGAAAACTTTGTCTTTTTATTTAGATATCTTTTTATTTTGGTTTCTACTCCATTATTCAATAACTTTTATTTTATATTCTATTGTCATAGTGTCGATTTGGTATTGGAATTTAGCTATCGTATTGTATCGTTAGGTTAACACAACTTTGTCATGCATCACATGCCCAATGCATTATTCCATCCATTATAAGCACCTCATGACCTGCATCCGCAAGTCATGGATTCAATGTCATGTACATGCCTATGTCATGGGTGTGCACATTACCCTATGCACCTGATGCACACTATTGCATCGTAAACACTAAAACCCTAAACCTCAGCCCTACCCAAGAACACTCCAGATTTAATCCAGATATAATAAATTCATAGAGTCCAGTGCACCAACTCTACTCTACTCTCCAACCCCCCCCCCCCCCCCCCCCCCCCCCCCCCCCCGAAAATGCACGGGAAAACTTAAACACACATCGCTAAAGAGAAAAAGTAAACAGATAAAGCCAAAAGTTGTCTTATCTTTCTCGGAAGGCCTGCTTGCCTCTATGTTTGCCAATACTTTTCAATACATTTATATAGAGCATTATAGCAGGCGAATAAGCACTGGCTTCACCTTATCAAATTTCCATCAGGCTCGGACTTATCCGACAGAGATTGCAATTCAAATACTCATCTATCAAGCAGATTAACGACACCGCACGCATACAGCACCGGCGCCGACGCAAAGCGTGCGGATTTTAATTCGTTGGAATTAAAAGTGGGGGAAAAAAAAAATATATTATTTCGAAGACGTTTAATCAGTCGATATCATTAGATGCAAACAAAAAAAAAAGACAGCTGGATGCTATAACTGTGAAAAGGAGAAAAAGGAGGAAAAAATAAAAATGAGGGAGGGAGAGAGGGAGGGAGGGAGGGAGGAGTAATAAATCAGAAGCGTTCACGTAAGCGGACAGAAGTAGTGCATGATGTCATGAATGTTGATGCTTAAATCACGCTTTTGGGAACGGCGGTTGGGAGGGAGAGCAAATGAGCTGACACGAAACAAAAGCGAGACACTGCAAACACACACCTCATTAGCCTCGACTCCGAGGCATCGCAAAACTAGGCAGCGAGAGGCGTTTCGTACGTGAAAATTACAAAACTAGATTATATCCAAATTATGTGGAAAAGTGAATGTGGATTATGGGTGAGAGATTTGTAAAATGATGGATGTAGATAGGGGGGCATGGTGCATGTTCTCCCCGTGCCTCAGGGGGTTTTTCTCCGGGTTCTCCGGTTTCCTCCCGGTCCAAAAACATGCATGGTAGGTTGATTTGGAAAAATTGTCCCTAGTGTATGAATGTGTGTGTGTGTGTGTGTGTGTGTCCTGCAATGGGTTGGCATTCCATCCAGAGTGTATCCTGCCTTAATACCCATAGACGCCTGAGATAGACACAGACTCCCCGTGACCCGAGGGAAGATCGGATATAGCGGTAGAAGATGAATGAATGAATGAATGAATGAATGAATGAATGAATGAATGAATGAACGAATGAATGTAGATCATATATTTGAATTTTGCAAGGTATATTATCGCTGAATTACGTCATGAATATCGATTATATATCTTGAAAAATTACACATGTAAATTATAGCCGAATTATATGAAAAATTGGGGATTATATTTGAAAGATGTAAAAGTAAATCGTGTTTTATATCTGAATTATGTGGAAATTGTAGAAGTCGAGATGAATTACGCAAAAAAGGTAGATTATAGCCGAATTATGGGAAAATTCATGCATATTGTTTATATCTTAATTGTATAAATTAGTGGATGTATATATGAATATATGATCAGTATATCAGTATATTCCAGTAGTCAGCTGACTTCATTCCTTGGACACACAATATTGCTGAACCTAGACCTAAAGCAACCGCTGCAACCCCAGATCATCGCACCGCCCCCACAGACTTCTAGTATAGTCACTAGGTCTGACGGAGGCGTCGGTTCATGATGCGTCATGGGTAAATCTGGACTCATGACCTTTTTGATGCTCCCCTAGTGTACTTAGGTGCTTTTTTTCTGATTAGCCTCAGTGGCAAGTGGTTTGATTAAGGCTACACAGTGGTTTAGCCCTAAATCACCTCTGCCATGTGTGTGTGTGTGTGTGTGTGTGTGTGTGTGTGTGTGTGTGTGTGTGTGTGTGTGTGTGTGTGTGTGTGTGTGTGTGTGTGTGTGGAGTTTGCATGTTCTCCCCGTGCCTTAGGGTTTTTTTTCTCCATCCAAAAACATGATGAAAACTTGATGCCCGAAGACACCTGAGATAAGCACAGGTTTCCCCTCGAGAGAGAGAGAGAGGGAGGTTGGATAAAGCGCTAGAAGACGGATAGATGGATAGATGGATGGATGGATAGATGGATGGATGGATGGATGGATGGTTCCCGACTATCCCTCCAGTTTTTAATAATGCATTTTACAGTTCTTAACCCCATTTTTAACAAACTCCTTCGAAAATGTTTTCTTTGCCCGATGCACGTCAATAATGTAACCCTTCTGAAACACCACCACAGGATCTATCCATCAATCATCTTATAGAATTCGTAAACGAGAGGATCCATGGCAAATTTCATTTTAATAATATAATGCAACATTTATTACCTCGGTCAGATGTGACTTCTGTTAGACAAACGAGTCCCTTGTCTTCAAACAACGTATAAAGGTCTGATGAAGACGATCTACGTCGTAGCGCTTAAACTAGCAATTAAACTAGCACATATAAATCTCGCCACCGCCACCTTGCTGCCAGTTGTGTTATTGTTTTTATAGCAGTCATAGCGTATATCTTACAAACACAGTTAAGAGACATGCATAGTCAATAGCGGACAACTTAAAAACAACTTGGAACATAATTTGTGGGGACCGTCGGTCTTTATTATGCTTTTTTCCCTTCATACTTCTTTTTTTTCCCCTTTTGTTAACAATACCGATCCCCTGATGGCGTTGAACTTTTTATAACGACGAACCACCCGTCAGTAGCACACAGCTAGCACACAAATCTCAGCAGTGCCACCCAGCTGCCACTAGGGGGCCTTTGAGCAAGGCCCTTAATGCTCGGTTGTAAGTTGGTCTGGATAAGGGCGTCTGCCAAATGTAGTTTAGCTACTTTCATTGTATATATATATATATATATATGAGTGTATGTGTGTGTGTGTATCTGTGTGTGTGTGTGTATATAAAGACATATAGGCGGTAAAAAATATGAGACCCGTTCCACTTCAACTAATGGCACCACGCAGAGTCACAGGGGGCACCGACTTATGTCAACCAAAAAACGTCGTCCTGTGCCGCACAATAGAGCCCCTTCTTAACCCCTCTCCTGCCCTCTGCTGGGGACTAATAACACTACCTCTCGCAAAGTGTGTCTCACGCTCAACCCCAATCCCCTCCGAGAGGAACGAGAGGATCCATGGCAAATTTCATTTTAATAATATAATGCAACATTTATTACCTCGGTCAGATGTGATTTTCTTTTTTTTGAAGAAGAAGAAGAAGAATAAGAAGAAAATGCTTGTGCCCCTCTGGTCTGGAGCATTCATCATACATGTCCTTTAGAATTAGAGGTTACTATAGAAACTAATCAGTACTGTGTTGTAGGGTGAGATTTAGGGAAGTATATTTTAAGTGTTGGGGAGTGACCGGTTACATGTAACGGCGTTACGTAATTTAATCACGAAATAAAACTCATTCGTTACAGTTACTGAGGAAAAAATCGTTAAATTACTTACGAATCTTTACAAATAGGGTTCGTGTAAATTCAATGCTTTAGACGATGGCGCGATTTTCAACGGAAACTTTTTTGCTTAGAACGTTAACTAAAAGCGCCACCAAGTGGCCAAATGAAAGTAATCAAAAAGTAACCATTCAAATGTTACACTACTTATTAGTGACGTGTGCAAATGCATCACTATTATAATCTCTCTCTCGCTTCTCGCAAATTTTCGGCATGTAACTCGTCCCGCAGTTTTTGTACAATCCTCACGGATCATACCTCGTATCGTGCGTCCCGATGGTGTGAGGTGTGCTGTTACTTTTATAAAGAATCGCAGTGCGGAATTCCGAACCCCGGGCCAAAAAGCGGGAATTTTATCCCATAGAAAATGAATGGGGTTTAAATTTCGTGCCTCGCAGTTCGGCCTGTGAGCGTCCGACATGCACATATGGCAAATCCACTCGTAGGGGGTCCGGAGTGGATCACGATCATATACCTCCCGAATCCCACACCTATTCGCCATTTTGGGAAACCCGCGACATTCCGGCCCCGTAGAGAATGAATGGGGAAATTTGACGCTTCGCTGTTCGGCCCCGTGTTCGCCCGACATGCACATTTGACATCCACTCATAGGTGAGATGGAGTGGGCCGTGAATATACGACTGCCGCATGACGTAAAGTAACCGCAAACGCGAAAAATCTGTGAAACTCGGACACAGGATCATGTGACATGTCTAAACGCTCGGCACATCGACGGGAGTCGGACGCTGGATAATTTGATGATGTCACATGCGTCACTGGTCCCGCCCCCTCCCGAAAAACACCCAAAACGGGCATTTTCGGTGTCTGAACACTCGTCTCTCCGAACAAGCTAGCATTTCGAAGTCAACGCTAAATATCAAACGGACCAGGCTATAAGGAGTCGCGCCCGGAGCTGCGGTGTGCATCGGCAAGCATCACTCACATTTTCCTCAGGAAATATCCCATTATAATCTGTAATCTATTCCATGGGGGTACGGTGGCTTAGTGGTTAGCACGTTCGCCTCACACCTCCAGGGTCCGGGTTCGATTCCCGTCTCGGCCATGTGTGTGTGTGAGTGTGCATGTTCTCCCCGTGCCCCAGGGGGTTTTTCTCCCGGTTCTCCGGTTTCCTCCCCCGGTCCAAAAACATGCACGGTAGGTTGATTGGCACCTTGGAAAATTGTCCCTAGTGTATGAATGTGTGTGTGTGTGTGTGTGTGTGTGTGTGTGCCCCGAAATGTGTTGGCATTCCATCCATGGTGCATCCTGCCTTAATGCCCATAGACGCCTGAGATAGGCACAGACTCCCCGTGACCCGAGGGAAGATCAGATAAAGCGGTAGAAGATGAATGAATGAATGAATGAATGAATCTATTCCATTTTCTGAGTATTTCCTTAGTACTGCTTATAAATGTGTATTAAGCTTACATAAGGTTCAAATTGGAGACAGCACTGAGTAAATGCCGATATGCCACTGTGGGTATGAGTGAGTTGGAGCGTACCACGTTTCTTTTTTCCAAAAATACACACACACACACACACACACACACACACACTAATGAGCGTCATTCATCACACTCTCCCATTCACTAGCAAAAACATACAGACAATTTACTATGTACTGTTCATCTTCTCACCTCCGATTACACCATCTTCAGTTTGTTCATCACTACAGTGACCTTTCTTTAATCAGGAAACTCTCTCTCTCTCTATCTCTCTCTCTCTCTCCATCTCTCTTTCTCTCTCTCTCTTTCTCTCTATCTCTCTCTCTTTCTCTCCACAATGAGACCGAAAAGAAAGCGACAGGGATATAAATTTCTCCGACTCATTCTAGCTGTCACACAGGATGCTAGCCACCTGCTCCCCTAATGTAAAATGCCTCCCAGATTTTTTACGACCCCCCACAAATTAAACACGCAATTACAGCAGCGTACGCGTCGCAATCCTGCCTCGCACACTATTCAACAACCAATTACACCAGCGGACATAAAACCGCCACTATTATTCCGGCCCCCTTACCCCCCCCCCCTACCCCCCCCCCCCCCCCCCCCCCCCATGCTCGCTATTCGCACCTCTGAAAGTTTTTGGGTTCGCTGCGTCATTTTATGGGAAATAAATAAATAAATAATAAAAATGTTAAAAAAAAAAAATTGCAGACCAGGTTAGTAAATCATCCAAATGGCTTTGTTTGTGAAATCCCGATATTAAAGTAAAAACACGCGTCCTCTTCATGCCCCGCTGACTTCATCCCAAAGTATCAACGCAGGGTACGCTACCTCATTCAAACCATAATGTGTCTCCTCACACGCTGCTGCTGTTGTATCTTAATAACCTTATACGGGATCTCCGCATCAGCGTGTCTTATTGTCCCTTACAGCGACATCATGCTTTTTTTTCACTGATACAATTGCT
Source organism: Kryptopterus vitreolus (assembly GCA_030449085.1). Classification (NCBI taxonomy): domain Eukaryota; kingdom Metazoa; phylum Chordata; class Actinopteri; order Siluriformes; family Siluridae; genus Kryptopterus; species Kryptopterus vitreolus. Next base: position 20,196,883 of record JACRUU010000015.1, read on the forward strand.
TATCCAGAGCTAAGGGCTTTGCTCAGGGGCCCACTAGTGGAAGCTTGCTGATGGTGGGATTTTGAACCTTCGATCTTCGATCTTCCGATCTTCTGGTCCCCCTGGTTCCCTCGGGTCACGGGGATTCTGTGCCTATCTCAGGCGTCTATGGGCATTAAGGCAGTGATACACCCTGGATGGAATGCCAACCCATCACAGGAACACACACACACATTCACACACACACATTTCATACACTAGGGACAATTTTCCAAGGTGCCAATCAACCTACCGTGCATGTTTTTGGACTGGGGAGGAAACCGGAGAACCCGGATAAAAACCCCCTGAGACACTACTACTACAAACTACTACTTAGTAATGTAATAATAATACTAATAATAAGCATGGTGGCTTAGTCCGGGTTCGATTCCCGTCTCAGCCATGTGTGTGTGGAGTTTGCTTGTTTTCCCCGGTGCCTCTGGGGGTTTTTTTCTCCTGGTTCTCCGGTTTCCTCCCCGGTCCAAAAACATGCACGGTAGGTTGATTGGCACCTTAGAAAATTTTCCCTAGTGAATGAATGTGAGTGGCACAGAGAGAGAGAAGTCGGATAAAGAGGTAGAAGATGAATGAATGCATAAATAATTCACACAGTGGTTCGCTCACTGGCGCCCCCAGCTGGCGATAAGGAACAAACACGACTGCAAATTGAAAATAACCGTAGCCGAAGTGTCGCGGTGTGTCGAGTCTTAACAATCAGCAGACCAAACAAACAAGGTGAATATTATATCCTTTTATATCATATTAGAACCTTTTATATTATGTTATTTCATATTATATGATGTTATAATGCATAGTAAAGCTTCAGATAGACTTGCAAATTCGACGCCTGAAAGAGACGTGTTTCCATGTGGGTGTGTTTACATCTTATTCATCATCATCATCATCATCATCATCAGCATCATCAGCATCGCTAAGAACAACAAATGAATGCTTTGCATCCGGAATGCCTGTTTGAGGGAGTTTTATCGAGCGTCCCGCCTCCTCCATCGTCTTTCGATCATGAGAGAGCTTCATCATAACGTCGAAGGGACGCAGATCGAGTTAAATACATCTCTCGCTCTTTCTCTTCGTCTTCTTTATTTACCCGTCGTGACAAAAGAAAGAAAGAAAGAAAAAAAAAAAAAAAACGCCTGAGGCTTTGAAGATTTGAATGTTTGTGTGTGTGTGTGTGTGTCTTTAAATGCCAAATGGAGTGAATGAGTGGGATACAGAGAGGGAGAGACACTTCACACCCTGTTTGAAGTTCTCTGCTTAACTCATATCAGGGATAAGATGAAGGGAAGAGAGAGAGAGAGAAGCTGAGAGAAAGAAAGCGAAAGAGAGAGAGAGAGAGAGAGAGACTGCGGGGGAAAAAGGAGAGGGAAAAGGTGACAAGTGAAGAGAGAAGACAAGCAAGCAGAGGGAAAACAGACGATGAACTCGCAGCAGGAATCCCGGCTGAGGTTTCACTCAGTCATGACCACGAAGATACACGAACGCAAGACAGAAAAATAAAAACTCGCTGACTAAAAGGTTGTCTAAAAAAAAAGGGGGGGAGGAGGAGGAGGAGAAGAATCCTTTAAAGAGATTGGTGTTGCAAAGAACCTCAGAACTTGTTTTTGTTGTTTCGTGGCTTGAATTTTTAGTAGTTGCTGTATTATCATGCATCGGCCTGAAGTCAGACCAGTCTGGTCTGGTAACCTGTGAACTGGCATCCCTGACTGGCACCAGTGGGGCAAAGACACGTGAACGACTGAACGGACGCACCGATGAAAAGGCCAACATCGTTAAAGCGGATTGTTTCGATTGTTTTATAAAATAAATGGCATGATATTATTAGTAGCCGCATTACCGCAAGTGGCCAGAGGGGGAGACAAAGGAACAATGTTGTTGTTCTGGCACTTTTCCATTGGTCCCACTGTCTAACGAGTCCCTTGTCTTCAAACAACGTATGAAGGTCTGATGAAGACGATCTACGTCGTAGCGCTTAAACTAGCAATCAAACTAGCACATATAAATCTCGCCACCGCCACCTAGCTGCCAGTTGTGTTATTGTTTTTATAGCAGTCATAGCGTATATCTTACAAACACAGTTAAGAGACATGCATAGTCAATAGCGGACAACTTAAAAACAACTTGGAACATAATTTGTGGGGACCGTCGGTCTTTATTATGCTTTTTTCCCTTCATTCTTCTTTTTTTTCCCCTTTTGTTAACAATACCGATCCCCTGATGGCGTTGAACTTTTTATAACGACGAACCACCCGTCAGTAGCACACAGCTAGCACACAAATCTCACCAGTGCCACCCAGCTGCCACTAGGGGGCCTTTGAGCAAGGTCCTTAATGCTCGGTTGTAAGTTGGTCTGGATAAGGGCGTCTGCCAAATGTAGTTTTAGCTACTTTCATTGCATATATATATATATATATATATATATATATATATATATATATATATATATGAGGTGTTGTGTGTGTTGTGTGTGTGTGTGTGTATCTGAGTGTGTGTGTGTGTATATAAAGACATATAGGCGGTAAAAAATATGAGACCCGTTCCACTTCAACTAATGGCACCACGCAGAGTCACAGGGGGCACCGACTTATGTCAACCAAAAGAACGTCGTCCTGTGCCACACAATAGAGCCCCTTCTTAACCCCGCTCCTGCCCTCTGCTGGGGACTAATAACACTACCTCTCGCAAAGTGTGTCTCACGCTCAACCCCAATCCCCTCCCTCAGACGTTCGGTAGGACTTAACTTATGGACTAATAACAGGCCTAAACCATTAAACTGATAGACAAATGCTAAACTAAAGCACCACCTGGAGTTTTTTTTTTTAATTAGCTCTTAAAAAAATAAATAAAACGACTAAATATTACTAGGAGAAGGATCCGCATTCCCACGACCCTATTCGCCAGATTTGGCCGGTGCAGACTTCACCCGCTTCGCGAAGGTTCAAGGTCGAGCTCAAAGGTCGCTGTTTTGACACCGTTGCAGAGATCCAACACGAATAGCAGAAGGCTACCCATAATGCCCCAGACGTAACAGAAATGAGATGCCTGTGAATTTTCGGCAACTGCGAATTTACTTCCCCAGAACACGAAAACAAGCACTCCATCGCTTTCACTCATAAACCCGCCGCTAAAAATGTCCAG
>JACRUU010000015.1:20202553-20207553 GCA_030449085.1 Kryptopterus vitreolus
TATTTAATTATATAGATTTAATTAATTGAGTGATTCAATTAATATTTAATATCCATGAAAGAACAATGAAAATATCCTAGTGATGTTAGAAAGCTGGGGTTGGGTTGAAAGATCAGCCATGCAATACAGCACTACTGGAGTATTCAGGGACTTGCCCAGGGGCCCAAGTGGCAGCTTGGTGATACCAGGGCTTTAACCCCTAACCATCCAATCAGTAGCCTGAAGAGACTAAAGCGGCACTTTACATGAAAAAGAAGTGACACATGCTGGTCAGTACCTCTGGTATATTGACGGTGTACGGCTGGTTATGGAACGTCGGGGCGTTGTCATTCACGTCTCCGATCTGGATGTTCACCGTGTCCTTCACCACCTGCGCCAAAGACATTAACGAGCTCGGACTGTGCGCACGACTTGCGGTACAGGAGAGTGAGAACGTTTGATGAGTGTGTGTGTGTGTGTGTGTGTGTGTGTGTGTGTGTGTGTGTGTGTTTACCCCTTGACTGTCGCTGACAGAAAACACCACCTGCATTTCAGACTTCGCCTGGGAAAATAAGAAACGGAGCGGCATTTCAATTAAAGTTGTCGATATTTCTCCCAATGACTGTTCTTCCCAAACACCAGTACTGTGTGTGTGTGTGTGTGTGTGTGTGTGTGTGTGTGTGTGTGTGTGTGTGTGTGTGTGTGTGTATACCTCCCGGTCAAGTGGCTGTCGGAGCCACACCACCCCGGTGTTCTCCTGCACGGCAAAGAACCTCGAGGCCTCCTCTCCCACCACGCCGAAAATGAGCGGCTCTCCATCGGGATCTATAGCTGTGAGTTGAGTTATTGAAGAACCTACACACACACACACACACACACACACACACACACACACACACACACACAGACACACACACACATTTTAGATACTTGTTTCCTACAACAACAACAAAAATCAAGTGTTCGCCAATGTTTTACATTTACATTTGCGGCATTTGGCAGACGCAGGTATTTCTGTGTGTGTGTGTGTGTGTGTGTGTGTGTGTGTGTGTGTGTGTGTGTGTGTGTGTGTGTGAGACACAGATGTGTTTTTTTAGAGGCACCTAGTAAGGGGCTACCTGCTACATCCTGGCTTTAGATGAGATCAGAGCCATAATGGTTTCCTAAACTCTACTAATAAGGCTTGTCAAGAGACCCTCTCTTTCTCTCCCCACACACACACACACACACACACACACACACACACCACACACACATTTCATAAAAACACCACGCAGGTACAGAAACCCATGAAGCGTGAGCTCTCTTTACATCTACATCACATGCGTCACAAAGGCCAATTAAATTCACACACACACACACACACACACACACTTCCGCATTTTTTAATAATTCCCGTCGTCGTGCCGCAGCAAAAAAAAAAGAGGAGGAAAAAAAGGACTAATTAATAGAACGATTTATGAACCCTTCGATGTCCTTCTAATGAGATTTATGCAAATTCGCCTGCTTTCGGTGCGCGTTATAATTTTGTTCGAAGACGGTGCAAATTAAGCATTTTACTCGCCGCTCATTAATAACCGGCACTCCGCTCTCCCTCTCTTTCTACCACTCTCCTCGTCTCGCTGCCGAGAAGGAAACATCCATCGTCCGGATAACAAACGGACGCTTTGGCGAGCGATATCTTGTCTCGCAGCTCGGAGAATGTAAGACATTTCCCACGGAAAAGCAAACCACGGGGCATCAATTAAACCCTCGCGGGAGGGCAAACGGTCGGAGGAAATACGAATTATACGCGTTCGCGGCGTAGATGGGTTTGAACTTCGCATGTAAGCAATAAAATGTGTTTTTTTTCAGGATGCAGGAAAGGGTGTAGCTCAGCGGTCTGAGGCGCTGGGCTACTGATTGGAAGATCCGGGTTCGAGCCCCGGTATGGCCAAGATACCTTAACCCTCTGTGCTCCAGGGGGCGTGGTATCATGGCTGACCCTACTTATCACTGAACGCGTGGACAAGGAACAGGCGAGATGAGGACGAGATGGCACTGGAATACCTTCCCATATCAGGGAATTTTGTCCTCCGTCGCCACCGGATCGCTCGATCAGATCTGCCTCCAACAAGAATCAGATGCTGTTCTAAACATTCGCGCTTCCATGCTTCCACGACTTCTTCATGGAAAAATCCCGAAAACCCGGAAGAAGATCCCGAAGAACGTCGCTGAAACACCTTAAGCTTGTTCCTAAAGATCCGGACTTGAGCTTCCCAGAAGGTCCCACAGGTCTTACGTCATGAGGTTCTCGTTGTTGAAGCTCCAGCAGATCCCTCTAGTGCACATTGAACCCCGAGATATAAGAGATCGAGGTGATTCCTGTGCTTCTCCTAACTTTGCATCCACGTTTCCTGTATTTCTCCCCATAGACGCGATTCCTATGAATCTCCATATCAAGGCTCATGCGCTTCTCTTGATGCGGCTCCTGTGGATCCTTAGATGTGCTCCCCTAATTACAGCATGCCCCGCCGCTAGTTAATGTTGCATCCTAGTAGGGGCTGCACCATCCTTTGCTAAAATGTACATCACGAAATGTGAATTTTTCACTGTGGGGAATTCTCTCGCACACATTCTCATTTTTCTCAAAAAATAAACGGACAATCAGCGAAAAGTGCCGAAGTAACAAAAATAGTTTACCAATAATTATGTAAAAAAAAACAGCAATAACGTGTGAATGTCGCGAATGCCGTGAATGCCGTCGCACGCGTTTATACATCTGCGTCGCTCTGCAGTGTATATATATATATATATATGTATATGTATGTATATATATGTATATATGTATATGGGGCATGGTGGTTTAGTGGTTATCACATTCGCCTCACACCGCCAGAGTCCGGGTTCGATTCCCGTCTCGGCCATGTGTTTGTGTGGACTTTGCATGTTCTCCCCGTGCCTCAGAGGGTTTTTCTCCGGGTTCTCCGGTATCCTCCCGGTCCAAAAACATGTACGGTAGGTTGATTGGCACCTTGGAAAATTTTCCCTAGTGTGTGAATGTGAATGTGAGTGTATGTGTGTTGGCATTCCATCCAGGGTGTATCCTGCCTTAATGCCCATAGATGCCTGATATAGGCACAGGCTCCCTGTGACCCGAGGGAAGATCGGATAAAGCGGTAGAAGATGAATGAATGTATATATATATATATATATATATATATATAGATATATATATATATATATATATATATATATATATATATATATATATATATATATCTATATATAAATGTAATGTTGATACACCGCCGGAAATACTCCTCCGAGACCTTGTCAAAAAGCGAAATTCCGGAAGAAGATCCTGAAGAAAGTCGGAAGATCCAATTCGAAGGTCTGCAGTTTCTGCCGCAGCTCCAGAGCAAACCGATTTCCTTTTCTTCACGCGTAGCCTCTTTTCCAGCTACAGCATAGGACTAGAATAGCCTTTATTTGTCACATATGCATTACAGCACAGTGGAATTATTTCTTTCTCCGCATATCCCAGCTTGTTATTTTGGTAGCTGGGATCAGAGCGCAGGGTATCAGCGATGATACAGCGCCCCCTGGAGCACAGAGGTTAATAGGGCCTTGCTCAAGGACCCAAGGGTGGCAGCTTGGCGATACCACGGGGCTCGAACCTGGATCTTCCGATCAGCATCCCAGCGCCTCAGACAGCTGAGTTTCACCCTCCAGAGCGACGCTTTCCTAGAGTGGGCGTCGCCGCATAGGATACCCCGCAGCCTCGACGCAGAAGTTTGAAATGAGACCCCGATTGCTTGAACTCGTAAGTTCCTGCACTCTGACTCCACCGCGCTTTGTTATGGTTCTCCAGCTGCGGTTTCCAGTTGCATCAGAAATCCCCACTAAAACCCAGCTCTGTGACAGCGTTCCTGCCATGCTCTTACTGGTTATACCAAGGATTCGGGAAAAAAAACACCGTGTGAAAGAGGATCGAAACTCCTTGGTGTTTTCATTTTCCCCAGACAAAACAAAGCTGAGTAAGCATGTCAATAAATCCGTTCCAACAACAACAACAACAACAACAACACAGTGAACCGTTACACATGGTTATGGTTTAACTGAGTTATGGGCTTAGCAGCCATAGATCTTCATTTATTCTTGTTTTTTTTTTTTCTCTTATAACCCGTATAAACTGTGTGGGAGCTCCGGTTTGTGCACGTGGGTGTTTTCTTTTTTTTTTTTTTTATTCGGTGTGTGGTTATCAGCAGCCAGCCATGTCCTCTGTTCGTCTCTCCAGCACCCTGCTCATACTGACAAATGATGCCATTTAGGCAAAAGTGATGCCGGTATTAAGCTTATGAATGATACAGTGCACATTAACAGCCTCCAGAGCAGAGAGCCGAAGACAAGAGCAATGTGCTGCAGGACTCATCTATCTCTATCCTTCTCTCGTTTCCTTTTACTCCTTCTCTCTTCCTCTCCCTCTCTCTCTCTCTCTCTCTCTCGGGTTTGGTGCTCCACTCAACAAAGCCATGTCTTCCAGCACGTTTTCAATATGAACCTGTTGAACAACTTGGAAGCACACATTTCTTCATCTAGAATGCCCAAAGACGCCTGAGATAGGCACAGACTCCCCGTGACCCGAGGGAAGATCGAATAAAGCGGTAGAAGATGAATGAATGAATGAATGAAGATAAATGAATGAATATCCAAAGTACAACCAGTTATGGGTAAAAATGTGTTAAAATAAAAATAAATGTAAAAAAAAAAAAAAAAAAAAAGGAAAAGCTATTTAAGAACAAACAAAACTACATCTATTCCATTACTGCCCACTAGGGGGCAGTAATATAGCACATTAATATAGCAGAGTATAGCTAAAAGAAATTCGCTATAAAAGAGTTACTCCTGCAAGTGTTTAAGTATTTGGGAGGGCTGTCAAAGTTATTAAAGCATCACTTTAAATGTCACTAATGTTATTAACGCGTGATTAACGCAGTGTGCGTTACTATGTGAGCGATCTGCTCCTTCACTCTGCGTCA
>JACRUU010000015.1:20217553-20224417 GCA_030449085.1 Kryptopterus vitreolus
AGCCAATGTTTTAATCTTATAGAAAAAAAAAAAACGGACAGCTGGACTTTATATTCCTCCATAAACAGATGCCTCGCTGCTCAAAATGCTGCCTCCCGAAGCGTCCCGTCCCTCCATCTGCTACTCCGTCTAACTCTTCCTCTGCTGTCCTGCCAACAGCTTCATCTCACCCAGCCAGTGTGTGTGTGTGTGTGTGTGTGTGTGTGTGTGTGTGTGTCGTATTATATCAAATACTGGCTCTAATTTCATCACAGAGTCGTCGCTCTTTACTCGAATGCTGTTCAGTTCACGCGCTCCTGCTATTCTGTGCTTATTCGGACCAACATCACAGGAGAGATACGGAGAGATCAGTCAGTCTAGTTCTCTCTCTCTCTCTCTCTCTCTCTCTCTCTCACTCACTCACTCACTCACTCACTCCCAGGACTTTTTATTTAGTCTCATGCCATTTTAAAAGCTGGTTTTGATTAATTGATTTGTTAATTGATACACTGATTGGTTAATTGTTCAAAGGATTGATTGATTGATTGACTGACTGACTGACTGATTGACTGATTGATTGTTTGATTGATTGATTGATTGACTGATTGATTGATATATATGACTGTTGATGTGTCAATTGGTTGATTGTTGATCGGATGACTGATTTATTGATTGATCAATTTATCGATAATAGTTTGATTCACTAAACGTTGATTGATTTATCTAAAGTTTGGTTGACTCAATGATTGATTGATTGATTAATTGATTAATGTAACATTTGATTGAGTCACTGATTGATTGATTTAAAGTTCAATTGACTGACTGATTGATTGATTGATTGATTGATTGATTAAAGTTCAACTGACTGACTGATTGGTTAATTGATTGATTGATTTAAAGTTCGATTGAGTCACTGATTGATTGATTGATTGATTTATTGATTTAAAGTTCGATTGAATCACTGATTGATTGGCTGATTGATTTATTGATTGATTTAAAGTTCGGTTGACTCACTCACTCACTGATTGATTGATTTATTGTTTTGTTTAATTATTGATTGATTGCTTGGCTGATTGATTGATTGATTGATTGGCTGATTGATTGATTGATTGATTGATCGTTCGATTGAAAATCCATTTGACTCACTGATTCACTGATTGATTTCCTCCACTTTCAAGTAATCCTCATCGTCCTATCACAGAGAATGAACAGTGTGTGTCCATGATCCCACTGCTGAATGAAAACATGTACTGTTCATTTTGGAGAAACTTAAATCGTGTAATCTTTAACCCGAAGGACGCGATTTTCTCCGGTTTCCTCCCGGTCCAAAAACATGCACGGTAGGTTGATTGGCACCTTGGAAAATGTGTGTGTGTGTGTGTGCCCTGTGATGGGTTGGAATTCCATCCAGGGTGTATCCTACTTTAATGCCCATAGACGCCTGAGATAGACTCAGACTCCCCGTGACCCGAGGGAAGATCGGATAAAGCGGTAGAAGATGAACGAATGAAATCTCTGTCTTGCCATATTGAGTGTAAATTGGCTCTCGACGCATTTCCAAAAACACCTATTAATTGAAGTGGGTTTTCCTGCTCGAGTTTCGCACGTTTTACTTCCTCGACCTCGGAGCGAAGGCGCGAGCCTCGAAACGCGGCGATCACGATCTCCGTCGTAACTAAAACATTTACAACATCTGGCTAATACGCATCAGCGCGGCCTTTACGAGACTTTTATCCCTTATCAGCTTTGCACTTCCGAGTAAAATGGCTTTTACAATAATAACCCGCCGTCTCGTTTAGATCTCGCAGCAACGTGAGGGTCCTCGAGTGCGAGTTACGATCTGAGCCGAGGGGGGAGAAGGGTCACGTTATTCATTCTCGCGCTCATCCTATAACGGCGCGAGCGACGTCTGGTTTGTAGTCGAGCCTAATAAAAACTCGGAGCGGCAGCAAAGCGAGGACAAAATGGCGCGCAAAATCCCGTATACCGGGGTTTATTTAACGCGGCGCGTATATAATTTAAAAACGTATCCAAAATTCATGTGCGGCGTGCGAGCGAGCGCCTCCGGCTCACTTCCCTGTGCTCGCCGCTCGTTCGTTTCGGGAAGGCTCGGTCGCGGGTTTCTGATCCGCTAACAAGCCGCGGTTGTTTTTTATGGATTATAAATGAAGTAATTATCTGTGACGCTCATTAGCTCGCAGGTCCTAATTAGCAGGAAAATAAAAAATTAATATTGGTTTTGATAAAGATGCTGGCAGAGGCAAACTGGCAATTGACCTTCTCCAGCAATCTGGAGAGGGATACAGAGACATGAAGCGTTTGCGTGCGTGTGTGTGTGTGTGTCTGTGTGTGTGTGGGTGTGTGTGTGTGTGGGTGTGCGTGTAAACAGTTGGAGAAAAGCCTTTGGATGGCAGCTGGGCTCAGTGATTTGTCAACATTAATACATGGAATAACCACAAGCACCCCACACACACACACAGATACACACTTTTTATCGCCATTCATTAACAGACTGGAAATTATTAAGAGCGAATCACACATAAACGGAGCGTCCGAATAGACTGATAGACTATAGAGGAATAAAAATAAAGGGATCAAACAGGACGCCAGTCTCCCCCACCCCGTAGCCATTAACGTCAGTATTTTCACGTCCTGCGACTGAGGGCTCGCAACCTGCATGTGTAAGCAAACTGTTGAGCTCTTGATCCCTTCCGTGATCCTTTTTGGGAGTACGTCATTTAGCTGATGGTTATGAGAGAGGACGGAGGACTTCTTCTACGTCCAGGGGGAAAATGTCCTTCTCTCAATAGAGGCATTTCCAAGATCATCAAGACACCAACACCATCCCCCCCGCCCCCTAGGAAGGACCCCCACCTTGACTCTCACATTTGCACATCGTTACCCCGTTAAAGCCAGCGACGACGAGCCGACACTTGGCTATCGTGGGTAAGTTTTTTTATCCTCTGCCGCTTTTAGTTTTTCCGGGATGCTGATTGGCTGTTCGTTCAATCATTCATTCATTCATCTTCTACCGCTATATCCGATCTTCCCTCGGGTCACGGGGAGTCTGTGTCTATCTCAGGCGTCTATGAGCATTAAGGCCGGATACACCCTGGATGGAATGCCAACCCATCACATACACACATACACACACACACACACACTAGGGACAATTTTCAAAGGTGCCAATCAACCTACCGTGCATGTTTTTGGACCGGGGAGGAAACCGGAGAACCCGGAGAAAAACCCCCTGAGGCACGGGGAGAACATGCAAACTCCACACATACATGGCCGAGACGGGAATCGAACCCGGACCCTGGAGGTGTGAGGCGAACGTGCTAACCACTAAGCCACCGCGCCCCACCACTGATTGGCTGTTTGGATTAGCGAAAATAAATAAATAAATAAATAAAGCTACAAGGCTCTGTTAGAGATGGGTGTATTGACTGAGATGAGGCCCATTCCACCCTTTGGTCCTCTTAATCCAGAATATGATTAACATTAATGCCTTTTATATGTTTCGTTTTATATGTATGCATCTGGTGCTGACCCGGCCTGTCTGTCAAAGTCAATGCGGCCCCTGAGCAAAAAAGCCCCCCCCCTCCATTCTAGTGCAGCTTTTGTTGATGCTAGGTGATTCCACAGTGGGCTCGTTCTTTGGCATTATATTGGTGTATCCCAACCCCTCCCCCCCTTCCTCTCATTCGTTTAAACAGACTTTACATGGACGATCGGATCCTTGACCCTGGAGCATAACACATTTGTGGAATCCTGCCAGCTTCCCTCGGACTGAAGCAGCGAAACGCTTCGATCCAACCAGATAGGATTCCGTTTGACGTGAGTTTACCACAAGTGAACATGAAATGAGTGTGTATTAAGATTCACTACACTTTGCTCGATATAAAGGATTATCAAACATACACAGATTGTTGCAAAATTATAACCTTTGACTTTATAGATGATTGAGAAATGCAATCGATAGGCGTGTTTTTCGCAGTAAAGAAGGAGCCGTTCCAAACAGGAGCACAAATTCTTTTACACACTGTACTATGGATTTTCCTCACAGTTCAGGTCCTCATAATTCATAGTATTTATAGCAGTGTGTGCCAAACGTCTACAACCAAGAAGTGTCAATCTAATACAATGCAGCAAAATTGTGTTTGTAGCTATATATATATATATATATATATATATTATATATATATATACATATATATATATGTATATATAATATATATATATTATATATTCTTCTTAGGGTCCGGGTTTTCTATTTCCGTCTCGGCCATGTGTGTGTGGAGTTGCATTCTCCCCGTGCCTCAGGGGTTTTTTCCCCCGGTCAAAAACATACGGTAAGTTGATTGGCACCTTGGAAAATTGTCCCTAGTGTATGAATTTGGTATTTTGTGGTGGGGTGAGTGTGGTTGTGGTGGTGTGGCCTTATGGTGGCATTCCATCCATTGTATCCTGCCTTAATGCCCATAGACGCCTATATAGCACAGATCCCCGTGACCCGAGGAAGATCGAAAAGCGTAGACAATGAATGAAAATATATATATATATATATGACTTACAAATGTATGTTTTTTTTAAACTAATATATATTAAATAATTCCCAATAGTCTATACATTCCCTTCAATAGTGTTTCTCTTGTTTGCGCTGCTTCCTGTAGGGTAAGTTTAGTTTAGAGTCCAATCAGATTTCAGTCGTCACATCACGTGTTGTCAGATTATAAGGAATCTACATTATGTGTACATTAACGTCAACATTTTCACACCCTGCGACTGAGGGCAACCTGCATCTATAGCAAACTGCACAAGATCTAATAAATGCATGCGGAATTAAACACTGTTGTAACCAAAGTGTATTGGTACCAGATTATGCTATAAGATGTGCAACAGAACAGATGTTTACACACAAATACAAATCATTTAGAGCTGGAAATAAGAATACAGTAATTGACAGAGGAAGAAACATTTTTTTTCTAATACTGCCTAATGTCTAAAGCTGCATCAATATGTCCTCGCTGTATAATTCATATTTCTGGGCATAAGGGTTGAGAAATCATTATTCCTATTTTTTTAAATCCACTCAACAGTGTATGTGTGTGTGTGTGTGTGTGTGCCTTGAGTCAGAAATGCTGGCACCCTTCAAGTTCAGAAATCTAGAAATCTAACTGATGTGTAATCATTCATTCATTCATTCATTCATTCATTCATCTTCTACCGCTTTATCCGATCTTCCCTCGGGTCACGGGGAGTCTGTGTCTATCTCAGGCGTCTATGGGTATTAAGGCAGGATACACCTGGATGGAATGCCAACCTTTCGCAGGACACACACACACACAACATTCATACATAGGGACAATTTTTCAAGGTGCCAAACAACCTACCGTGCATGTTTTTGGACGGGAGGAAACCGGAGAACCCGAGAAAAACCCCTGAGGCACGGGAGAACATGCACAAACTCTACACACACAATGGCCGAGACGGGAATCAAACCCGGACCCTGGCGGTGTGAGGCAAACATGCTAACTACTAAGCAACCGATATGTAATCATCTGCTGTAAATTACTCAACACAAAAACAACACACACTGCACGTGCATGTTTGTTCACGACCGCACCAACTGTGGCTAATAAATCAGATTTGGGGACTTTATGAAGCATATTGTGATGCCTACATCCTTCTCTGCACCTCCATATGGTACACTGAATGTGAAGTAAATAAGTGCTGGTAATAAAATAAATAAATAAATAAATAACACAAATGATAGTTTGTTATATAATAGGAGAGACAGAGAGAGAGAGAGGAGACGGAGCACCGGGACAGAGAGAGAAAGAAAAAGAAGGACAGAGAGAGAGAGAGAAGAGTGTAGAGGCCAAGCGGGTGACAGAGGAGTGAATGAAGGCTGCTCTTCATGTTAAATGTCAGACACCTTCACCTGACAAAGATAAGAGGGAGCACCTCAATTTCCCTCTAGTAATTATATTTCGTCCCCACTCGGCCTTGTACCACACAAACACACACACACACACACACACACACACACACACACACACCACACACACACTACTCCTTTCTCTCCAGCTTAAAGTAAATTAAATACAGGGGATCACTGTATTTCCAGATACTGTCAGATGGAGGACATAATTGTCTGGGCTGAGGTCACCTATCCTGAATGACAATGAGAAGCACTAGAGTGAAGAGCCGGAGACAGAGGAGAGTGCAAGAGGAAGAGAAGTGAAAAAAGAGAGAGAGAAAAAGAGAGAAAATGTGTACGGGGGGGGGGGGTTACAAAGAGTGAAACGCGAAAGAGACTTCAAAGCGGACGGACAGTAGATTAAGTGTGACAGTGAAAAAAAGGAGGAGGAGAAAGAAAGAAAGAAGAGGGAACGAGGGAGCCGCGGAAAGAGGAATTGCGAAGAGGAAGAATAAGACAGAAAGAGGCTGAGTACAGCGGTGAGTTATAGGCGAGCATCTTGAAGAGTTAATGCCGAAAACGCGGTGCTCAGGCGGGGACGTGACTGGAGACATAAGCACTGTTCACAAGTTTATGCAACAGATGAGAGGAGACGGAAGAAAGGAAACAGAGGCGTGTCTTAGGATTTGGACGTTTTTGGACGCCTCGAGTGCGTTCAATGAAGTGTCCCCATTTAACCACATATTTTATATATATATTGTTTGTTATTTTTTTTTCTTCCCCAATATTTTTTATGTTTGCATGGGGGAGGGGGTTGTAGCACGGTGGCTTAGTGGTTAGCACGTTCGCCTCACACCTCCAGGTCCGGGTTCGATTCCCGTCTCGGCCATGTGTGTGTGAGTTTGTGCATGTTCTCCCCGTGCCTCAGGGGGTTTTCTCAGGTTCTCCGGTTTCCTCCCCCG
>JACRUU010000015.1:20226844-20239344 GCA_030449085.1 Kryptopterus vitreolus
TTGGGAATGGTCGGAATGAGTAGTCGGCAGTGGAGTAGTGCGAGCAGCTGACTGGCCGGAGAAAGCCGATCTGTCTTCACTCCTACGCCGTGTCAACACTCGCCATAGACACATCCCACACAGTGCTGATGAGAACAGTCTATCACACTCGCGCACACACACACACACACACACACCACACTCACAACACACACACAACACAACACACACACGCTTATTTCTATAGACGTGTAGAATTCATTCAGCCAGTCACTTCCTAAACAAACATATGAACAAAGCTACAGACACACCTGCTTTAAAACAAAAAAACACACACACAACACACACATACACACACACACACAAAGACATGCCTGTAGAAGACGACAAAAAAAAAAGTGATGAAGACGGATGAAGAAGAAGAAGAAAAGAATCAGAACCTGATGATGTCCTTGTGACCGTTGCGGGCCGCGAGGTGCAGGGGGGTGTTGTCTCTCCCGTTGCACTCCAGCAGAGCCACCACCATGTTACTGCTCAACAACAACTGCACCACCTGACTCCCCCCCACACACACACACACACACACACACACACACACACGCACACACAAGAAATTCTTTAAGTTTCATGAGGCAACATTACAATAGCGCAATTAAACACACACATCGTTCATCCGTACGTCAACAGAATTCCCTAGAATCCCGTCCGTTCCCGTTCCATACGCACAAAACGAGGAGGTATAAAAGTAAGCAAGTCCCCCCCCCAACTGTTATAAAACTAGAGGCGCACAATTATCTAGAATGGGGCACGGTGGCTTAGTGGTTAGCACGTTCGCCTTACACCTCCAGGGTCCGGGTTCGATTCCTGCCTCAGCCATGTGTGTGTGGAGTTTGTGCATGTTCTCCCCGTGCCTCAGGGGGTTTTTTTCTTTCTGGGTTCTTCGGTTTCCTCCCGGTCCAAAACATGCACGGTAGGTTGATTGGGCACCTTGGAAAATTGTCCCTAGTGTGTGAATGTGTGAGTGTGTGTGTGTGTGTCCTGCGATTGGTTGGCATTCCATCCAGGGTGTATCCTGCCTTAATGCCCATAGACGCCTGAGATAGGCACAGGCTCCCCGTGACCCGAGGGAAGATCGGATAAAGCGCTAGAAGATGAATGAATGAATGAATGAATTTCAACACACACACATGACCACATCAAAATAAAAGAACGTTAAAATAACGTTATTAAGCCGTCTCTTATGGCAACCAAAATCCTGCTGACACACACAGAGTGTATTTCTTACTGTGTACCTCGTCAACCATGAACTCAATTATAGACGGAACGCCCAAAGACTCGTGGTCTTTTTTTTCTCTCTCTCTCTCTCTCTCTCTCTCTCTCTCTCTTTTTTTCTTTTTTTTTACTTTCTTAACTGTTAAACTTTGAAAGTTTATTGTCCTTTGAACGGAAGCCTTGAAGTTTTTATGTGGAAACCTTTAACAACATGTTCTCAGAAACGGGAAACGTTTACAGAAGCGTCCCGGGAGAAAAAAAGAGAAAAGAAAGAAAGAAAAACAAAAATGGTGACCAAACACAACCGTGCGATGAAGTTTACAAAAACAGTAAATGTAGTAAAAAATAAATAAATAAATAAATAGCATATTAAAACTCCTCAAAGAATTTGCCTTCAAATATTTGTACTCAAGTATCCAAAGTACAAAGGATACTTATGACCCAAACACTGAGATCTATTCAAATTCATTCATTCATTCATTCATCTTCTACCGCTTTATCCGATCTTCCCTCGGGTCACGGGGAGTCTGTGTCTATCTCAGGCGTCTATGGGCATTAAGGCAGGATACACCCTTGGATGGAATCCAACCCAACACACAAACACACACAATACACTAGGGACAATTTTCCAAGGTGCCAATCAACCTACCGTGCATGTTTTTGGACCGGGGAGGAAACCGGAGAACCCGGAGAAAAACCCCTTGAGGCACGGGGAGAACATGCACAAACTCCACACACACACACATGGCCGAGACGGGAATCGAACCCGGACCCTGGAGGTGTGAGGCGAACGTGCTAACCGCTAAACCACCGTGCCTCTTCTCTATTCAAATTATTTATTATTATTATTTACTCGTCTAAAAGCGGGTTGGAAAGAGAGAGCGTGCTTTACTCATTGGTGGCTTGTTGGAGGCGGGAACTCTGGACAGGACGATTGCAGGTTCAAATCGTAACACCGCCACCAAGCTGCCACTAGGGGGCGCTTGAGAAGGGCAGCTACGTTAACGAATCACAATTACCTCGTTACTATCCACTACAAAATGTCCAATCTCCCAGCATGCCTCTGGATGATGTTCTCTTTGATTAGAGGCCTCTTAACCCTCCGGGCCGCGATTTTCTCCTCCACATCTGCCTATGACTCGGTCACATGACTTACCTCCGTCCGCTACCTTCGTAAAGGGGCCGCAAACACATAATACGTTACCGCTAGCAACATAAACAAAAACACAAACGTCTTTGGAGGGTAAAAGAGCCAATGAGGACACAGAAGAAGATCCTACGACTTTAAAGCTGCATTTAACACACAATACCAGGACATGACATATGGATTTTTGTGACAGGTTGTTCCCATGCTAAGGGCCTTGCTAAAGGGCCCACTAGCGGTAGCTTGATGGTGGTGGGGTTTGAACCCGTGATCTTCTGGTCCAGAGGCCAACACCTTAACCACTGGGCTACCACCTCCAGCATGGGTGGATGGATGGATGGATGGATGGATGGGAAGGATGGATGGATGGATGGATGGATGGATGGATGGATGGATGGATGAATGGATGAAAGGATGGATGGACGGACGGAGGGATGGATGGAAGGATGGATGGATGGTCGGACGGATGGATGGATGGATAGGTGGGTGAAGAAGGTCACCCAGGACACAGTCACCACAGGTTTCTACATCAGGGACAAACGTACAGAACAATGTGCTGAGATTTGAACCTGTGATCTTCCGGTCCGTAGGCCAAAACCTTACCCACTGAGCTACCACCTCCACCATGGATGGATTGATGGATGGATGGATGGATGGATGGATGGGCCTTGCTCAAGGCCCCACTAGTGGCATCTTGGTGGTGCTGGAATTTGAACCTGTGATCTTCCGGTCCGTAGGCCAAAACCTTACCCACTGAGCTACCACCTCGCGTGACCCCGCCCCTCGACGCCTTTTCCTACGTGATGTCACTTTTCAGCTGGTACCACGCGTCCATCTGAGTCTTTTTCAGGGCGCGAAAACAGTCGGCTTTGCCTGGGACTGCCGCTGTATTCCGTCGAAGGGGAGGATTAAACAGAAATAGCCGACCCGGGCGAATTAAACAAAGCCGCAGAAAAGCCCCCAGTAGAAACCTTTCACACAGAGACGGGCCTCGGCAGACAGTCGTTAAGAACCCTTTACTAAGCCTTTCCCAACCAC
This sequence comes from Kryptopterus vitreolus, assembly GCA_030449085.1. Taxonomy (NCBI): domain Eukaryota; kingdom Metazoa; phylum Chordata; class Actinopteri; order Siluriformes; family Siluridae; genus Kryptopterus; species Kryptopterus vitreolus. The sequence goes on from JACRUU010000015.1 coordinate 20,230,278, forward strand.
GGATTACACAATGCAGCCGCTCTGTACCCAAATATATCACACAGGCACCCGAATCCTCATCAGCAAAGGCTTCGTTTCGTTCAAGCAGCTGCTGCCTGAGGTGGGGGAGATATCCTCATAACATACTGTCATAGTCACACTACTGGATTAGACATTATACTCACATATACAGTACTGTACAAACTGTATGCTGTAAACAAAGCATATCCCAGCTTGTTTTTGGAAGTACAGGATTAGCCATGATACGGCGCCCCCTGGAGCACAGAGGGTTAAGGGCCTTGCTCAAGGACCCAAGAGTGGAAGCTTGGGGATACCGGGGCTCGAACCCATGACCTTAGTAGCCCAGCGCTTTAAAAAACCACTGAACTACACCCCCTCCCTACAAGACTCGGATGGACGTGTGGTGCCAGCTGAAATGTGGCATCACGCAGGAAAAAGGGCCGAGGGGCGGGGTAAACACAAAAAGACCTTTGAATGCCCTCGGATATGTACAACATGGGGAGGTGGTAGCTCAGTGGGTAAGGTTTTGGCCTATGGACCGGAAGATCACAGGTTCAAATCCAAGCAGCACCAAGCTGCCACTAGTGGGCCCTTGAGCAAGGCCCATCCATCCATCCGTCCATCATCCATGGTTGAGGTGGTAGCTCAGTGGGTAAGGTTTTGGCCTATGACCCGGAAGATCACGGTTCAAATCCAACCATCACCAATCTGCCACTAGTGGGCCCTTGAGCAAGGCCCTCCATCCATCCATCCTCCATCACATCCATGGTGGATGTGTACTCAATTGGGTAGGTTTTTGGCCTCTGGACCGGGAGATCCAGGTTCAAATCCCGCACCACCAGCTGCCACTAGTGGGCCCTTGAGCAAGGCCCTCCATCCATCCATCCATCCATCCATCCATCCATCCATGGTGGAGGTGGTAGCTCAGTGGGTAAGGTTTTGGCCTATGAACCGGAAGATCACAGGTTCAAATCCAAGCAGCACCAAGCTGCCACTAGTGGGCCCTTGAGCAAGGCCCATCCATCCATCCTCCATCATCTCCAGTGGGTGGTAGTCAGTGGGAGTGTTTGGCCTCTGACCGGAAGATCACATGTTCAAATCCCACCACCACCAAGCTGCCACTAGTGGGCCCTTGAACAAGGCCCATCCATCCATCCATCCATCCATCCATCCATCCATGGTGAGGTGTAGCTCGTGGGAGGTGTTGGCCTATTAACTGGAAGATCGCAGGTTCAAATCCCAAGCACTCACACCAAGCTGCAGTAGTGGCCCTTGAGCAGGCCCATCCAATCCATCCATCCAGTAATCCATCCATGGTGAGTGTGTATTCCGTGGTAAGGTTTTGGCCTATGAACCGGAAGATCACAGGTTCAAATCCAAGCAGCACCAAGCTGCCACTAGTGGGCCCTTGAGCAAGGCCCATCCATCCATCCATCCATCCATCCATGGTGGAGGTGGTAGCTCAGTGGGTAAGGTTTTGGCCTACGGACCTGAAGGTTCAAATCCCAGCACCACCAAGCTGCCACTAGTTGGCCCTTGATCAAGGCTCTTAACCCTCAATTGCTCAGTTGTAAGTCGCTCTGGATAAGGGCGTCTGCCAAATGCCGTAAATGTATGTAAATGTACATTGAAGCACCGATCACCTCAACAATTATAGGACTGTAACAATCGGACATGTGGAGATTCGAGTCTGGGTCCCGTAAAGCTTTCTTCCTCATACGTCAATCCCCCACGGAGCTTTTCCTTACCACACTAGCCAGTGGCTCCCTCGATAGGGATAAACGTATAATTATAAAGGAAAACAAGATTTCATACCTTCCAAATTGGTTACACAAACAAAGCGAAATGCAAACCTAGCGATCCATGAAAATCAACCTGTGAACCAAAGCAGATCCGTGAGGATTTACTTTACACGGGTTAGAGGGGGGAAAGATCTCAACCCTTAACCCCATCCAACACCCGTGTGACTCAATGAGCACAAATCTCCACTAAATCCAGTGGAACGTCTTCCCAAGATTATTATAACATAGACTGGGGGTGGTTTGTATTGTCATTTCAGTCTACTCTACATGCCTGACGCAGTACACAGTGAAATGAGATGTTTCTCCAGAACCTAGACTCAGTTGTCCGAGCTACATAAAGCAACCTCGTACGTACAAACAGCACAAAAACAAAACAAAAACAATATTTTGTTCTGCACTGCGTTGTCTTGTCTGTTCTACAAACACAAAATAACATCGACCCGTAACCTACTGTATAGCTGTATATAGATATTTTGCATATATATATATATATATATATATATATATATATATATATATAATAAATATATCTATATATATATGTTATGTGTGTGTGTGTGTGTGTGTATAACAAAGGGGGTCTTGTGGTATTTTGTGTGACGGCGAACAGGAGGAAAAGAAAAAGCCAGACACGACAAAGAACAAAAACCTTCCGGAGAAAAAAGATAAGGAATTGTGATTATCGTCCAAATACCACACAAAAACAAAACAGTGTGTATTTGTCCCTGCCCTGTGCACTCGTGTTGTTTGTTCTACAAATGTTCTAACAACAAAACATCGACCCGTAATCTACTTGTATAGATATATATATATATATATATATATATATAGCCACGTTTCGCCTCACACAAAAAAGCCCACCGGGATCCGGGTTCGATTCCCGTCTCGGTCATGTGTGTGTGGAGTTTGCATGTTCTCCCCGTGCCTCAGGGGGTTTTTTTCTCCGGGTTCTCCGGTTTCCTCCCCCAGTCCAAAAACATGCACGGTAGGTTGATTGGCACCTTGGAAAATTGTCCCTGTGTATGAATGTGTGTGTGAATGTGTGTGTGTGCCCTGCGATGGGTTGGCATTCCATCCAGGGTGTATCCTGCCTTAATGCCCATAATGAAAGACGCCTGAGATAGGCACAGGCTCCCCGTGACCCGAGGGAAGATCGGATAAAGCGGTAGAAGCGGTGTGATGAATGAATAAATGAATGAATGAATGAATGATATATATCTTATATATATATATATATATATATATATAGCTGATATATATATATATACTATATATTAAAAAGGGGGGTTTTGTGGTATTTTGTGTTCCGAGAAAAAGATAAGGAATCCAAATACAGTCCAAGTCCAAATACACAACTGTTGTGTATGGAAACGAAAATTCTTCAGAATGTAACAGAAAAAACAAACTGTAATCCAAGCAGTCCCGAAAATACGAGAAAATAAAAGAAATACATTAAGTTTTAAGATTAAAAAAAAAAGATTCATCGCACATGACTTGGATTCGCCATAAAATTAATACAAAACACCCCCGCATTTCCCGTTTTGGACACTTTTCCCCCCGGGCCCAAGCACCCAGGACTTTTGCAAGATGCCCGCAAGATCCTGAAGCTTGGGCCCCATAAAGTGTCCAAATGAAAAATTATAATATATATATAATATATATATATATATATATATATCCCCATAATATATATATATAGATATATATATATATATATATATATATAATATATAATGATAAAATAATATATATTTTTATTTTCCTACACATATACAGTGGTTTCCATTTTTTGTTTGTTTGTTTTTTGTTGTTGTTGTTGTTGTTGTTTGTCACACTAGAATACACCATATCATCCAACAAATGTAAATATTCGTCAAAGGATAACATGAGTAAACACAAAATGCAGTTTTTAAATGAAGGTAATTATCATTAAGAGAAAACATAGCCCGTATGAAAAAGTGTTTGCCCCCTAAACCTAATAACCGGTTCTGCCACCAACCGCAATCAAGCGTTTGCAGTAACGGTTTGAGTCTGTTACAGCGCTGTGGAGGAACTTTGGTTCACTCGTCTTTGCAGGATTGTTGTAAATCAGCCACATCGGATGGTTTTCCAGCCCATTCAGGATTCAGGACACTCCAAAATCTTCGTTTTGTTTTTCTTCAGCCATTCCGACGTGGACTTGCTGGTGTGTTTTGGATTATTGTCCAGCTGCAGAACCAAGTGTCGCTTCAGCTCAAGGTACATTCATTCATTCATCTTCTACCGCTTTTTATCCGATCTTCCCTCGGGTCACGGGGGATCTGTGTCTATCTCAGGCGTCTATGGGTATTAAGGCAGGATACACCTTGGATGGAATGCCAACCTCATCACAGGGCACACACACACACACACACACAACACACACACACACTCACACACATCACACACTAGGGACAATTTTTCCAAGGTGCCAATCAACCTAGTCCACCGTGCATGTTTTTGGACCGGGGAGGATGATAGATATATTGATAGATAGATAGATGGGTGGGTAGGTAGGTAGGTAGATAGATAGATACCGTAAATTCCGGACTATAAAGCACACCTGCATATAAGCCGCATCGGCTCTATTGAAAAAAAAAAAAAAAAAAAAAAAATCATAAATAAATAAGCCGCACCTGCATACAAGCCGCATCCGCTTTTGAATTGTAAATGTACATGTATGTACCTAAATAGATCCTTTCCTAACCTGTATTTTAACACGGTGTAACGGTGGACGCTGCACAGAGACGCGGAGATCCGGAATTCATACAAAACAGGATTTATTAGAATAAAGAACTCAGGAGACGCCGCTCATACGGAGCGGCCAGACAGGCTAGGGAGCCTTGCGCTCTGCGCGCCGTGGTACCGGGATTACCGGAGACTTGGAAGTCCGGGAATCGGGGAACAGACAAAGGTTAGGCATAAACATATATCGAGCGTCCGTGTCCGAGACACTAGGTATGTGCTACGAGCCCGGACGGGGATTGTATAGGAGTGAACCGGTCTTATTATCGGGAGAGGGAAAATCAAGAACAGCTGAGGCTGTATTGGTGTGTGTGTGTGTGTGTGTGTGTGTTTTTGTGTGTGTGTGTGTGTTGTGTGTGTGTGGTGTGTGCGGTGTCCGTGTGCGTGCGCGTCGCGCGCGCGTGCGCGTGGTGTGTGTGTGTTGTGCTGTGTGGGGTGTGTGTGTGTGTGTGTGTGGCGTGTGTGTGTGTGTGTGTGTGTAGGGGTGTGGGTGGCGGGGGTGTGGGTGTGAGTCGGGTCGGGTGTGTTGTGTGGTGTGTGGGGGGGGGGGGGGGGGGGGGGGGGGGGGGGGGGGGGGGGGGGGGGGGGGGGGGGGGGGGGGGGGTGTGGTGGGGGGGGGGGGGGGGGGGGGGGGGGGGGGGGGGGGGGGGGGGGGGGGGGGGGGGGGGGGGGGGGGGGGGGGGGGGGGAGGGGGGGGGGGGGGAAGAGCAGGCGAGAGAGAGAAGCACTTGAGTAGAAACTTTACTGATTAAAACGGGACAGAACGAAGAGAAAATAAGCGCTATTTACAGTATTTACCTTCATTTCCTCCTGTGTGTGAAATGACGTCACCTTAACCTTGTAAAGATAGAGTTTGTCCTCCTTCTATCCGCTTCTACCACACTTATATCTGCTAAAGAGGAACTAGCGCATTCTTCTTCTTTGCATTTATTTTGTGTTAGTTTTGATTCTAATTCCGGTTAGAGCCCCTAGCGGTCGGGAAAAAAATCTGCAGAATAGCCGCACCTTATTATTAGCCGCATGGTTCAAAACCTAGGAAAAAAGTAGCGGCTTATAGTCCGAAATTTACGGTAGATAGATAGATAGATAGATAGATAGATAGATAGATAGATAGATATAGATAGATAGATAGATAGATAGATAGATAGTGGGTAGATAGATAGATAGTAGATAGATAGATAGATAGATCGATAGATAGGATAGATAGATAGATAGGTAGATAGAAAGAAAGAAAGATAGATAAAAAGAAAGATAGATAGATAGATAGATGATAGATAGATAGATAGATAGATAGATAGATAGATAGATGATAGGGATAGATAGATAGATGATAGATAGATGATAGATAGATAGATAGATAGATAGATAGATAGAGAGATAGATAGATAGATCTAGATGATAGATAGATAGATAGATAGTAGATAGATAGATAGATAGATAGATAAATAGATAGATAGATAGATAGATAGATAGATGTTTTAATGGTTAAATATGGTGCGCGGCTCCTTTAAGAATTCTGTTCCGGTTTCGGTTGCTTTCTATATAAACTGGTATATTCCTATATATATATATATAGGAACCCTGCTTGTCTGCTTTTTCCTGTAAACTTTGGTACCGTACATCATTTGACTCACCTTTAGCCTGCCGAACTCACAGGCCAGGTCCAGCGGAGTCTTCTTAGCCTTGTTAATCGTACACACATTCGACTGGTGCTGGAGAAGCATCTCAGACTATAAAGACAGGGGTGTAAAAAAAAAAAAAAAAAGGTTATATTCAGCAGAAACTGTCACTGCTCGTATCAGATTTCTACGAAACACACGATGAAAGATGTCACGCATGGAAAAAGTCCCTTGCTTTTAGGCCGGGGCCATAAAAAACACAAATGTGTCAAAAATTCTTTTGGGGCTGTATGACGACATGCATTGATCACGGTGTCCTCTTACTTGTGTTGTGTGAACGCCCGGGACACGGGAAAGAGAACACCCTGGATGCTTTGTATGTGACGCAGCTAAGGTTTGGGTGCTAGCTCAAAAAACAAAAAAAGAAAGCTATTGTTGAGAAACAATGGGCGGCAGAGTAATGCCACCGGGACCGAGGACATTTCTTAAGCCGTGAGCGAGTGAGGACCTGTTCTCGCTTTCCGTTTTGTTTTCGCTTCCTCTTTCACTCCAACAACCAGCTTTAGGATACGAACAGCTAACTTCAAATCTACATCTTTATTATTGCATCTTTTAAAGAGCAGGAAAAAGAAAAGGGTTCGATATCTTTTCAAGAATCAATATGTTGATGAATAGCAGAGTACACAACGACCCGCAATACAACTCATTCATCTTCTACCGCTTTATCCGATCTTCCTCAGGCGTCTATGGGCATTAAGGCAGGATACACCCTGGATGGAATGCCAACCCATCGCAGGGCACACACACACACACACATTCATACACTAGGGACAATTTTCCAAGGTGCCAATCAACCTACCGTGCATGTTTTTGGACCGGGGGAGGAAACCGGAGAACCCGGAGAAAAACCCCCTGAGGCACGGGGAGAACATGCACAAACTCCACACACACATGGCCGAGACGGGAATCGAACCCGGACCCTGGTGGTGTGAGGCGAACGTGCTAACCACTAAGCCACCATGCCCCATATATATATATATATATATATATATATATATATATATATATAGTTTATATATATATATATATATATATATATATATATATATATATATATATATATATATATATATATATATATATATAGAATTATATATATATATATATATATATATATATATATATACCGTAAATTCTGGACTATAAAGCGCACCTGCATATAAGCCGCATCTGCTCTATTTAAAAAAAAACCCAAAAAAATTCATAAATAAGCCGCACCTGCATACAAGCCGCATCCGCTTTTGAATTGTAAATGTACATGTATGTACCTAAATAGATCCTTTCCTAACCTGTATTTTAACACGGTGTAACGGTGGACGCTGCACAGAGACGCGGAGATCCGGAATTCATACAAAACAGGATTTATTAGAATAAAGAACTCAGGAGACGCCGCTCATACGGAGCGGCCAGACAGGCTAGGGAGCCTTGCGCTCTGCGTGCCGTGGTACCGGGAGTACCGGAGACTTGGAAGTCCGGGAATCGGGAACAGACAAAGGTTAGGCATAAACATATATCGAGCGTCCGTGTCCGCGACACTAAGGTATGTGCTACGAGCCCGGACGGGGATTGTAGAGTGAACCGGTCTTATATCGGGAGAGGGAAAATCAAAAACAACTTTGGCTGATTTGTGCGTGTGTGCGTGTCTGTGTGTGTGTGCGCGATGTGTGTGTGTGTGTGTGTGTTTGTGTGTTTTGTGTGTGTGTGCGTGTGTGTGTGTGTGTGTGTGTGTTGTGTGCGTGTGTGTGTGTGTGTGTGTGTTTGTGTGTGTGTGTGTGTGTGTCTGTGTGGCTGTGTGCGTGCGTGTGTGTGTGTGGGGGGGGGGGGGGGAGCAGGGGAGGAAAGAGAGAGAAAACGTTTACTGATTAAAACGGGACAGAACCAAGAGAAAATAAGCGCTATTTACAGTATTTATCTTCATTTCTCCTGTGTGTGAAATCACGTCACCTTAACCTTGTAAAGATAGAGTTTGTCCTCCTTCTATCCGCTTCTACCCACTTATATCTGCTAAAGAGGAACTAGCGCATTCTTCTTCTTTGCATTTATTTTGTGTTAGTTTTGATTCTAATTCCGGTTAGAGCCCCTAGCGGTCGGGAAAAAATCTGCAGAATAGCCGCACCTTATTATTAGCCGCATGGTTCAAAACCTAGGAAAAAAGTAGCGGCTTATAGTCCAGAATTTACGGTGTATATATATATAAACTTGAAACTATTCGTTTTTATATGTAGAGACGTTTAAATTCAGTTTACAATTTGGTCAGAAGCTACTGGATGGATGGATAGTATTCGTTTTCCTCTATCCAGGCAAAAGTTTGTGGACACCTGACCATTCTGAACATCCCATTCCATATTTCGCTATTATATAACAATAACCTGCACAGTGGTTTAGTGGTTAGCACGCTCGCCTCACACCGCCAGGGTCTGGATTCGATTCCCGTCTCGGCCATGTGTGTGTGGAGTTTGTGCATGTTCTCCCCGTGCCTCAGGGGGTTTTTCTCCGGGTTCTCCGGTTTCCTCCCCCGGTCCAACAACATGCACGGTAGGTTGATTGGCACCTTGGAAAATGTATGAATGTGTGTGTGTGTGTGTGTGTCCCTGTGATGGGTTGGCATTCCATCCAGGGTGTATCCTGCCTTAATGCCCATAGACGCCTGAGATAGGCACACCAAGACTCCCCCCGTGACCCGAGGGAAGATCGGATAAAGCGGTAGAAGATGATGAATGAATGAATTACCTGCACTCTAATAGGGCGATGTTCCGCTAAATTTTAGAGTGCGTCACCACATCTCCACTATTAACCCCACAGACGTCCTGTACTCACCACATC
>JACRUU010000015.1:20249344-20254344 GCA_030449085.1 Kryptopterus vitreolus
ACTTTTTTCCTCTATTTTTGTCTATTCAATTTTTTTTCTCTATTTTTCTCTATTTGATTTTTTTTAATTTTTCTCTATTACTTTTTTCTCTGTTCGATATTTTTCTCTATTAGTTTTTTTTTCACTATTTTCCCCTATTTTGTTTCTCTATTCGTTGTGAGGTATAGTGAACAGTGAACACATGACGCTTGTCTTTTGTTGCGAAATCGTCTTTTACCGGTTGCTCTTACGCAGTCGCGCACATCCAGTGAAACAATAACAACAATAAAAAAATATAACAATAAAAAAAATAAAAAAATATTATTTCATTAAAAATTGCCACCGTCACAGTCCTGCTGGAAGCATTGACTAAAAGTGTTCTGTGATGAAAATTCAATAAAGAGACAAAATCCAGACATTTTACCTACAGGATAAATAAACAAATAAATAAATAAATACGTAAATAAATAAATAATTCCCGGCACTTACCCGTCTGTGTCCTGGTAGTTGATGTTCAGCTTCTTTGTCGAGCTCAGCAACTCTGCAAACACAACAAGGAGACGGAGAGAAAGAGAAAAGGATTCGTGGTTAACGGATATGACAGGGACACTGTAACACTTAGGCAAAAGCATTGGGACACATGACTTCTCCAGCCACATATACATAATGCCTAACTGTTCTTTCGTTCTTTCTTTTTCTTTCTCTCTCTCTCTCTCTCTCTCAGTTGAGCTACATGTTCTGAGCTGCCAGTGATCCAGACCGCCTCTACACTCCGGACCCCTCTGACCCCTCATGAGGACGCCTTCATGCGGCCTTAAACACTTCAGAGACGTCCATGGCTAAACGAAATTCACAAATCATAAACAAAAACACCCTAATGAGGACGGGGGTTCTGTGTTGAGTCTGGTTCCTCTCAAGGGTTCTTCCTGTTACCATCTCAGGAAGATTTTACACACACACACACACACACACACACACACACACACACACACACACACACACACTATAATTAAGTACATTATGTAAAGCTGCTTTGTGACAATGACAAATAAAACTGAACTGAAATTAATTGAATATAGAGCATGGGGTACGGTGGTTTAGTGGTTAGCATGTTCGCCTCACACCGCCAGGGTCCGGGTTCGATTCCCGTCTCAGCCATGTGTGTGTGTGGAGTTTGCATGTTCTCCCCGTGCCTCAGGGGGTTTTTCTCCGGGTTCTCCGGTTTCCTCCCCGGTCCAAAAACATGCACGGTAGGTTGATTAGCACCTTGGAAAATTGTCCCTAGTGTATGCATGTGTGTGTGTGTGTTGGCATTGGGTTGGCATTCCATCCAGGGTGTATCCTGCCTTAATGCCCATAGACGCCTGAGATAGGCACAGACTCCCCGTGACCCGAGGGAAGATCGGATAAAGCAGTAGAAGATGAATGAATTGAATATACAATCAGGAATTACATCATGGCTTAATATTGATATATAGCTTGTTTGTTGGATCGGGGGGGGGGGGGGGGAGGGGGGGGGGGGTTCTTGTTTTTCCCGCCCCGTATGTGTAATCGATGAGTCTCATTGGTCACTGTTTCACCGCTGTTCCTTTCTTGGAGCATTTTTGATAGTGCTCTGGGAAACGCCCACCAACTCATACCTCTGGATGCCACATGTCACATGACCCTGTGTCCGAGTTTCGCCTTTTCGCAGATTTTCCACATTTGCGGCCATGTGACGCCATGCGACCTACTCCGTCTCACCTACGAGTGGATATGTCAAATGTGCATGTCGGGCGAACACGGGGCCGAACAGCGGAGCGTCAAATTTCATGGATTTCCCAAAATTCCAAACAGGTGTGGGAGGTATATGATCGTGATCCACTTCGGATCCCCTTACGAGTGGATTTGCCATATGTGCATGTCGGATGCTCACAGGCCCGAACTGTGAGGCACGAAATTTCAACCCCATTCATTTTCTATGGGAAGAAAATTCCGGCTTTTTGGCCCCCGGGTTCGGAATTCCGCGGAGCGATCCATTATAAAAGTAACAGCACACCTCACACCATTGGGCGGTACGATATGAGGTACGATTCGTGTCGATCGGACAAAAACCGCGGGACGAGTTACGCTCCGAAAATCCATGAGAGAGATTGTAATAGTGCTGCTTTTGCACACGTCACTAAAAATGAATGAGTGTATCCAGCAAAATCCATTATCTCTGGATCCTGGTGACGAAATGTGATCCGTTCGTGATCTTTCCACGGCGTGAAGGCGCTTGTTTCTCATGTACGCCTCATCGACCCGGGTTTCCGCCCTGATGACGGCGCCGGAGCCGTGCTGCCGGTGTTACGCAAGCATTCTTTTTATTTATTTATTTATTTTCACGGCGATGTCTAGCCCTGTAACAGTTCCCTGTAACAGCCCCGCCATTGTGTTGGGCCTGGATTGATTCGTCGTGTGAAAAATAAATAAATAAATAAATAAATAAATCTTCCGAATGATTTAACGCTCATGGAATGCTGGGAATAAGAATGGGAAACTCAATATCGGTGTCGGAGAGATAAGTCAGCGCTCCGTGTCGGAGCGTAACGAACCAAATTAGGAGCGCTTTCCCTTTACACAGAGCCCCGAGACGGCTGCAGCGACCAGTAACGCGCGCGTTTCGCCCCGGAGAACGAACCGCTATGAATAGCCGGCTTTCTAAACCACACGGTGACCGCGGAGGCTGAAGGGAATCCAAACGACTTGGTTATATTTAGGTACAGTTTGTTTTTCTGTCAGGAACGGGGGTGGGGGTGGGGGGGGGGGTGTGTAAAAATACAAAAAATAGAAAACACCAAGATTCTTATCTTCTCTGTAATTTTCAGGCCCGGTCACTTTTGGAAACCCTGTTATTTTGCAGCAAGAGCATAGTTTTGGTTTCGTTTTGCATTGATGCCATGAACGTATCATATGTGGACCGAATTAGACATTTTCCCTTTTTAAAGCAGTTTAGATCAGGGTTGCTATATACACTGCAAAGAAAAACAAAACAAGATTCACTTATATCTAGTTATCTAATATTGAATCCATAATGAACTCTACGAGATCCTATAACCAGACATAAATAGCTTTATTTGTTTATTTATTTATTTATTTATTCATTCATTCATTCATCTTCTACCGCTATATCCGATCTTCCCTTCGGGTCACGGGGAGTCTGTGTCTATCTCAGGCGTCTATGGGCATTAAGGCAGGATACACCCTGGATGGAATGCCAACCCATCGCAGGACACACACACACACACACTCACACACACATTCATACACTAGGGACAATTTTCCAAGGTGCCAATCAACCTGCATGTTTTTGGACCGGGGGAGAAAACCGGAGAACCCGGAGAAAAACCCCCTGAGGCACGGGGAGAACATACAAACTATATGTACACATATGGCTGAGATGGGAATCGAACCTGGACCCTGGAGGTGTGAGGCGAACGTGCTAACCACTAAACCACTGTGCCCCTTTTATTTATTTATTTATTTATTTATTTATTTATTTGTCCTTTTGGAACCGCTTGGTGGTGGTGGGATTTGAACCTGCGGTCTTCCGGTCCGGTTGGACCCTTAAGATCATTGCTAAAAGATTCTTGCACGGGGGAGGTGGGAGGTCAGTGGTCAAGGCGTTTGGACCAGACGATCGGAAGAGAGCAGGTTCAAATCCTACCATCACCAAGCTGCCATTAGTGGGTCCTTGAGCAAGGCCCTCAGCCCTCAATAGTAAGTCGCACTTGAGTGATGGATATCTATCCATCTATATGTCTGTCCATCCATAGATATCTATCCACCCATCCATCCATTCATCCATATCTATCTATACACAGATCTACACATTTATCTATCCATATCCATCTATCCATCCATCCATCCATCTATCCATATCTATCTGTCATGCCATCCATAGACATCTATCCATCCATCCCTATATCTATCTATCTATCTGTCTGTCTGTCTGTCTGTCTATCTATCTATCTATCTATCTATCTATCTATCTATCTATCTATCTATCTTTTTACTGAACGCAATAAAGCGCTTCCGTATAACCTAAACACCGTATCACCAGTTTATATGGAAAAAGCAACCGGAACACAATTCTTAAAGGAGCCACGTCCCATATATTACACTTCAAACCAACACTAACATGCAATTAACAAGAAATTAATATTACAATTATCATTTCCAGAGTAAAATAAATATGACGTAATCAATCATTGTATTAAAGGGAAAGATTTTGAGAGAAATGTATATAATTATTATAACATCTGTTACAGTTACAGTATTAGAAACATGAAAAGTATTCGTTTATGCTATATTGAAATTGTACGATTAATAATAATAATAATAATAATAATAATAATAATAATATCCTATATTGGTCACATATACATTACAGCACAGTGAAATTCTTTTCTTCACATATCCCAGCTTGATGTTGGTAAGCTGGGGGTCAGAGCGCAGGGTATCAGCCATGATACGGCGCCCCTGGAGCACAGAGGGTTAAGGGTCTTGCTCAAGGACCCAAGGGCGGCAGCTTGGCCATACCGGGGCTCGAACCCGGATCTTCCGATCAGCAGCCCAGCGCCTTAGACCACTGAGCTACCCACGAGTTATATACGATTAATCGTGATTAAATACTATAATCTCCTCACAGCACTCATTTGCATTGCTTCCACATGGTGTATTGTCAGTTGAACGTTAATAACAGGAACGTTTCCTGCGACTCTCCACTGAGATATGCTGTATGGGGGAAAACGAGGGGGGAGGGAACAGAAGCACACGCGAGCGGCGGCGCCGTAAAGCACGATCTAGGTCACGCCGTGAAAAGACGCTGAACGAGAGATGCGTTTCGAAGCTGTCAGCACGGGAGTCGCCTCGTCGTCCCCCCCCCCCCCGCCCCCCCCCCCCACCCCCCCCCGCCTCGTCCCATCGTCTCTTGATCATGAAAAGACCTTCTTGCATTCCACACAGAGATCCTTAACGCTCTTATCTGCGAATGCGCT
>JACRUU010000015.1:20261844-20276844 GCA_030449085.1 Kryptopterus vitreolus
CCTTCGTCAGCTGAGGAAGTTCAACCTGTCACAGGAGCTGCTTGTTCAGTTTTACTCATCCATCATTCAGTCTGTTCTCTGCACTTCCATAACTGTATGGTTCAGCTCAGCCACAAAAACTGACCTCCGGAGAATACAACGGATAGTCCGGACTGCTGAAAGAATTATCGGTCGGTCTCCACCCTTGCCCACTCTTCAAGAACTATACTCCTCCAGAGTGAGCAAAAGGGCTCACAAAATCACTCTGGACCCCATCACACCCAGCACACTTTCTTTTTGAACTGCTACCCTCTGGCCGACGCTTTAGATCATTAAAGACCAGAAAAGACCAGCTTCTTTCCTCAGGCCACAGCCTCACGAACAGTTAAAGCTTCTTTTAGGCCTCAGCCTCACGAACACTCTCCTGAACTGTCCAATATAGCTTCTTTCAATACTTAATTTATGTATGTGAATTGTATGTTATTGTATGTGAATTGTATGTTATCTGTATGTATGTGTATGTAGTATGTATGTATGCCATCAGCCTCACGAACAGTTAAACGTTCTCCTCACTGTGTGCGTAATAATACTACTGGCAATAAAGCTCATTCTGATTCTGATTCTGATTCTGAAAACCCCCTGACACACAGGGAGAACATGCACAAACTCACACACACAACACATGGGCGAGACGGGAATCGAACCCGGACCCTGTCGGTGTGAGGCGAACATGCTCACCACTAAACCACCGTGGCCCCTCATTTGTTTACATACAAAATCCTTTTGTGTTGAGTGTTTGTTTAAAGTGTTAGACCATTGAAGACCATATATATATATATATATATATATATATATATACTATATATATATATATATATATATAATATATATATATATATATATATATATATATATATATATATATATTTTATATATATTATTATTTAAAAACAGGAAATGTCAGGAAATGAAAATGACTTCCACTTTCCAGTCTCTCGAGTAGAGCGGGGAGATTAATCAATTAATTAATCGCTCAATTAATTTTAACCGTTTAATTACTTGATTGCTTTCGTTTCCTTGGTTAAACCGATTAATCGTTTCATGAATTGCTCGATTAGGGGGGCACGGTGGTTTAGTGGGTAGCACGTTCGCCTCACACCGCCAGGGTCCGGGTTCGATTCCCGTCTCGGGCCATGTCTTTGTTGTGTGTGTGTGGAGTTTGCATGTTCTCCCCGTGCCTCAGGGGGTTTTTTCTTTTTTTTCTCCGGGTTCTCCGGTTTCCTCCCCCCGGTCCAAAAACATGCACGGTAAGTTGATTGGAACCTTGGAAAATTGTCCCTAGTGTATGAATGTGTGTGTGAGTGTGTGTGTGTCCTGTGATGGGTTGTCATTCCATCCAGGGTGTATCCTGTCTTAATGCCCGTAGACGCCTGAGATAGGCACAGACTCCCCGTGACCCGAGGGAACATCGGATAAAGCAATAGAAGATGAATATAATATAATATTTAATCTTGTATATCTGCACATTGTTTGTTTGTTTACTTCATCTACACCTCTTCTAAACTGTAAACCTCTCACTGAGTTAAGGAAGGAGGTTTTGAACATCGTCCATCCGTGGCCTGGAACAGTGCGCTTTCACATGACATTATCTCCAGCCAAACAGGAAAGTGCTATTATTCTTTCCCCAGCCTAAAACAATGGATCGTTCGTGATGAAAAGCACTGCTTAAGAGGAAACTCACATTTTCCTTCACTTTGCTATAATCTGAAGTGGCTGATTGACGAGCTGCACGCTAGCACGCTACGCAAGCGGTAACGTACCGCGACGCAGAGCGCACAAAGACCGTGTGAAAGCATTATAAAACGGTTCAGTCGGCACCATCAAAGGAGTTTGCGTTCGTTAAACGAAAACAACGGACGTCTTTTTCGTGAATGGTTGAACCTTCCCCACCTCGCGTATTTCAGCACAGGAAGGCGAGATGTTTGTTCTGCCAGACCCAGATGGCGTGTGTGCATAATGGCCGCGGTGATGTATGAAGCTAATGTAAACACGGCGGACTCTCCCCGACCATCGCTTCTGATGTGGTACGCTCAAAGCAGGAAGTACAGGGAATGAACAGAACGCACGGCTACGGAGAGAGAAGAAAGGATAAAGAGACGCAATCGAGAACGAAAGCGATAAGGCCTTGGGCTGCGTTTGTGACGGCAAAGGAAAGGAAATGGGCGTTTTGTTTGTAAATTTGTTTGTCACACGAGTAAAGTTTGTCTGTTAGCTTTTTCCTGCGCAAATACAAATAGATAAAAATATGAAACTTTTCAAAACATTTCAGATTACTCCAAAAATAAAAAAAAGTTGGATTTTTTTTTTTGGTAGAATTACGTGAAAACTCGGAGTCGAAATTGGGCGAACTTTTTTTTTTTGTGGAAACGGGTTTTACGTAGAATTCAGGCTCAAGAACGACAAATTTTGGGAACGTGCTTTTCGCAAACTAAAACATACTGAAAAATGCGTCTTATATACACACACACACACCATGCATCCATATATATATATATATATATATATATATATATATATATATATATATATATATATATATATATACACACCATGCATCCATATATATATATACATCATATATTCATATACAAATAATACCATATACCATATATATATATATATATACACACCATATATTCATGTACAAATATATATATATATGCACCATGCATCCATATATATATATATATATATAATATATATATACACCATATATTCATATACAAATATATACCATATATATATAGGGAATTGGTGTGACTCAGTGGTCTAAGGCGCTGGGCTGCTGATCGGAAGATCCAGGTTCGAGCCCCGGTATCACCAAGCTGCCGCCCTTGGGCCCCTGAGCAAGGCCCTTAACCCTCTGTGCTACAGGGGAGCCATATCATAGCCGACCCTGTGCTCTGACCCCAAACAACAAACAACCTGGGATATGTGAAGAAAGAATTTCACTGTGCTGTAATGTATATGTGACAAGTAAAGGCTCTTCTATTCTTCTTCTTCTATATCCAAACAGAGAATGTGGAAAGAGCCAACACTGGGAACACGGTATATAAAGTTTCATATGAGTGTTTTATTTCCGATGTAACATGCAGAAATGTCACGAATAGAACACGAATAAAACATGGGGAAGTTACTGTGTAGCTACGCTTTATTCTTTTCAGGATTACGTTATGTTTCTGTTGCACAAACACTGTCGCTTATTTAGTCCACTTCTGGTCTCCTCGCACCCGACGTCAAGTTCCGACATGTTTGTTGTGTCTCCACCGTTCTTCATCCAGGTTTTTTTTTTTTTTCCCCGCCAAACTCATGCGGCTTTCTTCTTCTCCCTGCCAGCCCAGCTTTTACAGACTGCAGGCTATGATTGTCCTGGGACAATTATAACGTCTAGCATCTGCGCTGCGGATCTCTCCGGGTCATTCAGGGGCCTCGTCTTCTCTCCGTCTTGCCACTTATGTCCTCTTTAAATAGCCCACCTTTGATGGTTGTTGTCCATTAAGAGGAACTGTGGATCTGCCATGTTCTTTACATTTGTAAACAACAACAAAAATATATATTGTTCCATCTTGGAGAAGTAAACACAGATCTTCTGTGGATGGAGACGTTCTCACATCCTTCTGTCTCCTTCATGTAAATCCCCCACACACACTCCATGATGTTGAGATCAGGGCTCTGTGGGGGGCGGGTGCCATCACTTACACTACTTCTAGTTCTTTTAAAGTCACTCACATCAAATATTGATTTCATTTCGATTTTTGTTTTGTAAATTGACAAAAATAAACAATTTATATTTCTGAAAACGTTCTCTCATTTTTTCACACCTGCGTAAAAGTTTTATTATATATATATTTTTTTATATATTTTTATATTATTATATATATATATTATATATAGCGATATATATATATATAAAACCTAAAAGTCTCAGCAGTTTATATGGAAAGCATCCAAAACCAGAACAGAATTCTTAAAGGAGCCACGTACCGTATTTAACAATTGAAAAGGGGGGAAAAAAACACCAAATTAACAATAAATAAATACTAAACTAATAATTTCCAGAATAAAATATATATATGAAATAATGAATAATGGTATTAAAGGGAGAGAAAATTTTGAGTTAAATGTATATAACATCAGTTACAGTTATACTGTTAGAAACATGAAAGGTATTAATTTAATTTTAGTTTCACTAAATGTGCGCGATTAATCACAAGTTAACTCCTGGCAATCATGCGATTAAATGCCCATTACATTATTTTAATATATATATATGTGTGTGTGTGTGTGTGTGTGTGTGTGTGTGTGTGTGTGTGTGTGTATATATGCACGTATGTATGTACATGCAAATGTATATATATATATATATATATATATATATATATATATATATATATACACACACACACACACACACACACACAACACACCACACACACACATATATATATATATATACATTATTATTTATTTATTTATTTATTTTGCCTTACAACTGATGGACTACAATTAAACATCTCGAATAACCTTTCCTGAACATCTGATGACCTCAGCAATAATGGAACGATAACGAATGGACATTTGGTGTCACCCAGATGAGGATGGGTTCCATTTGACATCCGGTTCCATCCGGTTCCGCTCAATGTTTTCCATCTCAAGGGTATTTTTTTCCTGGCTATCGTGACGGCTCGTTATGGATAAACGTACATACAGACACGTTTATGACATTCAAATCGATACTCTTAATCTATTAATTTAAGAATCTATCCATAATCTGTTACTAATTTTCAAAGTCTGCTTATTTATGACACACAATTCACGACTTAGATGATTATTAAGGGCTGGAAATTGGTGCACACAAACACACATTGTTTTTGTTCATTGTTGTTTTTTTTTCCCATGGCCTACTTTATGTTCACCTGGTTACATAACAGACACAATGGTAGGATGCGTATAGATGTGGCTGAGCCTCTATTCAGAGCCTCGTTTTTGCAATAACACAGGGGGAAAATGAGGCTGAAAGGCTGACGAGGATCAAAGCGATCGAGCGGGACAACAACAAAAGCAGACTTCGTTGCGCATATTCATTACAGCAACGCTGCGATTCCCACAGGACTCAGATCAGACTGCGGGGAAGAAAGAAAAAAAAACGCGTTTCGACAAGAGCACAGCGGAGAAGTGAGACGCAGCGAAAGCCTGTGCAGTTATCCCGAGTCAAATTAGCCGACGAGGCTCGCATTCATGCCGCTAATAAGACAGCGGCGGTTTAAAATGAGGCCAACCTGATCAAATATATTCATGCCTGCACGCACCGGGTCCAACACTGTAACTGTCTTTCCCGCTGGTGCAAAGTGAATAAATATTTCTTTTCTTTTTTAGGAATATGGGAATTTGAGTGTGATATCTGCCAGGACCTTTAACACGTCCAATCTGCCAGGACCTTTAGAACGTCCAATCTGCCAGGACCTTTACCACGTCCAATCTTCCAGGACCTTTAGCACGTCCAATCTGCCCAATCACAGGACCTTCCAATCTGCCAGGACCTTTAACACGTCCAATCTGCCAGGACCTTTAGAACGTCCAATCTGCCAGGACCTTTAGCATGCCCAATCTACCAGGACCTTTAACACATCCAATCTGCCAGGACCTTTGCCAGGACCTTTAACACGTCCAATGCCAAGACCTGCCAGGACGTCCGACCTTTCCATGACTTTACCACGTCCAATCTTCCAGGACCTTTAGCACGTCCAATCTGCCAGGACCTTTCCAATCTGCCAGGACCTTTAGCACGTCCAATCTGCCAGGACCTTTAGCACGCCCAATCTGCCAGGACCTTTAGCACATCCAATCTGCCAGTAAATCTCCAGGACCTTTAGCACGTCCAATGCAGGACCTGCCAGGACCTGCCAGGAACACGCCCAATCTACCAGGACCCTTAGCACGTCCAATCTGCCAGGACCTTAGCCACGACCCAATCTGCCAGGCGTCCAACCCTTGAGCACACCCAATCTACCAGGACCTTTAGCACGTCCAATCTGCCAGGACCTTTAGCACGTCCAATCTGCCAGGACCTTTAGCACGCCCAATCTGCCAGGACCTTTAGCACAGCCAATCTGCCAGGACCTTTAGCACGTCCAATCTGCCAGGACCTTTAGACCAGGACCCTTAGCACTTTAGCCCAATCTGCCAGGACCTTTAACACATCCAATCTGCCAGAACCTTTAGCACGTCTAATCTGCCAGGACCTTTAACACGCCCAATCTACCAGGACCCTTAGCACGCCCAATCTACCAGGACCCTTTAGCACGCCCAATCTGCCAGGACCTTTAGCACATCCAATCTACCAGGACCCTTAGCACGCCCAATCTGCCAGGACATTTAGCACATCCAATCTACCAGGACCCTTAGCACGCCCAATCTGCCAGGACCTTTTGCACACCCAATCTGATTGCCATAGTGGTGGAGATCTTGAAGGTCGGCTCCTGATTGGCGGTGACTGTGAGGAGGCCTGGGGTGCGGTCGGACGTTCAATAGTGTTGAGGGTCTGCGCTTTATAGCAACATCGGCACATGAATATGATGAATCCCGTTGCCTACTCTTTAATTAATGAACCCAGTTTATTTCGTTTATTTAGGCAGGTCACTTAGTGCTGTTCAAAAGTATCGGGATGCCCGAACTCACCTCACACGACTGTGTAGGACGTTTTTGCATGCAACCCGTGTAATGGATATGTTTATAACGCTGGCTTTGTGCGCATGTTTCTTTTTTTTTCAGCAGGAAACACTGACATTCACCGAGCAAAAGTGGTCAAACCTGTAGTTAGTCATCGGCCCTGTCACTCAAATCTCAAGTCTCTTACTGTAAAAACAGGACGTAATTTCTTTTTTTTTTTTACCTTTTATTTCGCCAACTATTGCGTCATCACACAACCATTACAAATCCAAGATCTTCGGCTCGCGAGATCAGCCTGTTCCCAACGTCTATGCGTAATGGTTCCTGTTTACTTTGGTAAACAATGCCGGATTTCACCTCTTACCCTAATGTTGACACAAAGTGATAGGGATTTTTTCTCTTCTCTCTCTCTCTCTCTCTCTCTCTCTCTCTCCCGGGGTTAAATGAAAAGAGGAAGCCGATAATGGTGTGTTAAAGACAAAGCCCCCGGAGTGACTCACTGAGGAGGTTCGTCCATCTGTTCGGGAGAGGAATGGGATCGACACGGTCCACCTCGCTCCTAATTGAGGAAAAAAATAAATAAATAAATAAATAAAAGCGGGCTTTGATCCGACGTCGCTGATCCTTTAAGCGGAGTAAAACACCGGCGTGCTAATATGCTAGGCGGCAGGAACAAGCCGGAACGCGCAAAGTGAACCCAAATAGCTGGGTGTTCGTTGTGATGGGAATCCCTGTAGATTGCAGTGTGAACTGGGACACACACCGTTATGTAAATATCATTCATTCATTCATTCATCTTCTACCGCTTTATCTGATCTTCCCTCGGGTCACGGGGAGTCTGTGTCTATTTCAGGCATCTATGGGCATTAAGGCAGGATACACCCTGGATGGAATGCCAACCCATCACATGGCACACACACACACAACACACACACACACACACACACACACATTCATACACTAGGGACAATTTTCCAAGGTGCCAATCAACCTACCGTGCATGTTTTTGGACCGGGGGAGGAAACCGGAGAACCCGGAGTAAAACACCCTGGTGCACGGGGAGAACATGCACAAACTCCACACACACATGGCCGAGACGGGAATCGAACCCGGACCCTGGCGGTGTGATGCGAACGTGCTAACCACTAAGCCACCGTGTCCCACCGTTATGTAAATATATAGAACATTAATAAGATAAAACATAAGTGGCCCATTCACATGCATGACTACACAAAACAGTCCCTATTCTTTAATTATTTAACCCAGTCGTTAAAAACGTCTATTTAGGAAGGTGACTTCAAAAGTATTGGGACACACGAACTCACAAACGACTGTATGGGACGTCTTTGGATTCAGGGGCGTTCATCGTCCGCAAACTTTTGGCCATAGTGTATGTACACAAGGGAACGTGCACAGGACGAGTGATTATTAAAATGATTAAAAGCGATATACAGGGAATGACCAAAAGTATGTGGACACCTGAGCAACAGACTTTTATTTCTTCCCCAAACACACATGACCCACACACACACACACCGAACACACACACACATATACCTGGCACTGGCCAAAAAAACACGACCTTAACCCCCCTCTGCGGGACGAACTAAACCCTCAAACATCTCCACATGTCCCAGAAAAGGATATTGTAATTGTAAATATGTAAAATAGTGTATTGTAAATATTGTCTTCTGGGAATATTCATGAGGAATATAAAGCTGTAATCTTCAAGTCATCCAGCATGTTTTTCTGAACTTTGTACTGCAATTTAGCGATGAGGTTTCGATTTCCGTGAAGCATAATAACCATGTTATAATTCTACTATTCATTCATGGAATTTATCAGATCAATTCGGTAAATTATATTATATATATATATATATATATATATATATATATATATATATATATATATATATATATATATATATATAAAAGCTGATGTGCATTAAAACTATAACGTGTCGCCTTCTGCTCTACTCGTTTTCTCTCTATCAAGTTAAACATCCCACTGAGATATCAATGACCAGTCTTAATGTCAATCCTTTCCTTCACTGAGATCCTCCTACACACTTACACTTACCACTTTATCCGATCTTCCCTCGGGTCACGGGGAGTCTGTGTCTATCTCAGGCGTCTATGGGCATTAAGGCAGGATACACCCTGGATGGAATGCCAAACCCATCACAGGACACACACACACACACACACACATTCATACACTAGGGACAATTTTCCAAGGTGCCAATCAACCTACCGTGCATGTTTTTGGACCAGGAGGAAACCTCTTGAGGCACGGGGAGAACGTGCATAAACTCCACACACACATGGCCGAGACCGGAATCAAACCCGGACCCTGGAGGTGTGAGGCGAACGTGCTAACCACTAAACCACCGTGCCCCCTTTGCTTTACGTGCAAATCTCGAATGGCCTCCTATAGAGCGCAACTCATACTCGGTCTCCGCACTTTATCTACATCAGTACCCAACTTTATACCTCTGGCACATATTCCCAGAGACGAGCGGCGGTGTTTATAATAGGGCTACGTGTAATAAGACTATATAATTTAGATAGAGCCACGTTGGGGTCCGGGTTCGATTCCCGTCTCGGCCATGTGTGTGTGGAGTTTGCATGTTCTCCCCGTGCCTCAGGGGGTTTTTCTCCGGGTTCTCCGGTTTCCTCCCCGGTCCAAAAACATGCACGGTAGGTTGATTGGCACCTTGGAAAATTGTTCCTAGTGTATGAATGTGTGTGTGTGTGTGTGTGTGTGTGTCCTGCAATGGGTTGGTATTCCATCCAGGGTGTATCCTGCCTTAATGCCCATAGACGCCTGAGATAGGCACAGGCTCCCCGTGACCCGAGGGAAGATCGGATAAAGCGGTAGAAGATGAATGAATGAATGAATGAATATATATATGTGTGCGTGTGTGTGTGTGTGTGTGTATGTGTACATATATATATATATATCCTCCTTTTTTGCTAAATCATTGTGAGAAGCACCCTAGCAAAACTAAATTATACTAAATTATACCCTGAACAATCCACAGAAGAGCACAGCGTGTCCTACAAGCATTTAATCGTTAAGTAAGGAATGCTTTGTTGCATCCTTAGCAGAAGAATATCACCTATACGATATGTACATCAACTTTTTAGGAACAAAACCCCACACAAATATATTATAAAATATTATTATATTACATTATATTCTATTGAAATATTACACAAATACATAATAAGACAGATTTGCGCCAATAACAGAAATCTGATTGGTTGTTGCAATTGTAATGTATGCGCTTATAGTCGTAATACAACAACGTATATTTGGACAAAACGGAAAAAAGACAAAAAGACAGGAGTATTTTAAAGAGGAAGCGTTAAATGGACAATGGGAAACCTGATTAAAATTATATAGGACTTTAAAACAGCAAATCAATCCTAAAATATGGATTTTTAATATAAGATGGTTTAACATAAGCACCAGCTTCCAATAAGGGCAGGAGATAATCACTTAAAATCAGTTTTCTGTCAAAGGTATAAAGTATTCATCTTCTTCTGTGCCTATCTCAGGCATCTATGGGCATTAAGGCAGGATACACCCTGGATGGAATGCCAACCCATCACAGGACACACACACACACACACACACATTCATACACTAGGGACAATTTTCCAAGGTGCCAATCAACCTACCGTGCATGTTTTTGGACCGGGGAGGAAACCGGAGAACCCGGAGAAAAACCCCCTGAGGCACGGGGAGAACATGTAAACTCCACACACATGGCCGAGACGGGACTCGAACCCGGACCCTGGCGGTGTGAGGCGAACGTGCTAACCACTAAACCACCGTGCCCCCTGTATAAAGTATTCATACCTCTTAAATATTTCCACATTATAACCACAAATTTAAATGTATTTTATATGAATTACCAGCACAAAGCGTCACATAATTGTGAAGTGGAAGGAAAATGATATATGATGTTTTTTCCACAAATAAAAATATGAAAAGTCTTTATTGTGCTCTGTTTACTCCGATACCCCTAAACAAAATCCAGTGCAATCAACTGCCCTCAGAAGTCACCTAATTAGTACAAGTCATGTAGAAGACACAGTAAACATGATGAAGGAGGTTCTGAGGCCTACATGCAAAACCCTATGTGTAGTAGAAAAATAACAGTGCACATCAGCCTGAACCCACCATCCCCACCACTGTGAAGCCTGGTGGTGGCAGGAGCATTCTGTGGGGATGCTTTTGTTCCGCAGGGACAAGAAAGCTGGTCATGAGATGATGGGATGATGGAGGGAGATAAATACAGGGAAGAAAACGTATTAGAGACTGGGGGCGGAGGTTCACCTTCCAGCACGACAACGACCCGAAACATACAGCCAGAGCTACAACTGAATGTTTCAGATCAAAGCACACGTCCAGTCAAAGTCTAGACCTAAAGCCTGTTGGCGAGACGTCCAATCTGATTCGACTGGAGCTGATAACGAAGAACGGGCGAAAAAGACAAACCCAAAACACACTCGCAGCTGTAAACTGCAGTGGTTCGACAAAAGGGGGGGGGGTGAATACATATGCACGCCATACTTTTATGTTTATACTTCATTCATTCATTCATCTTCTAGCGCTTTATCCGATCTACCCTCGGGTCACGGGGAATCTGTGTCTATCTCAGGCGTCTATGGGCATTAAGGCAGGATACACCCTGGATGGAATGCCAACCCACACACACACACACACACACACACACACACACATTCATACACTAGGGACAATTTTCCAAGGTGCCAATCAACCTACCGTGCATGTTTTTTTTTGGACCGGGAGGAAACCGGAGAACCCGGAGAAAAACCCCCTGAGGTACGGGGAGAACATGCACAAACTCCACACACACATGGCCGAGACGGGAATCGAACCCGGACCCTGGCGGTGTGAGGCGAACGTGCAAACCACATCTATTTTTCCCTTTACGTGAATTAGAAAACGCAAACCCGTTCCAGCATGACAACGCCCGTGTGCACAAAGCCAGTTTAACATAAACACGCCACTCCATCGCACACTTACTATTTCGGTTGGCCTTGATCTTGGCCAGGAGTTTGTTCGCCGCGAGAACGTCTCCATTCTTCACAGCCAGCAGGAGGTCCTGCTCTTTTCCCATGGCTTCTTTCCAGCCCCGGCGAGTTATAGTGTCACTTCAGACAGGCTTATTCCCGTTTCTCCACGACGTGCCGCATCACTCGGCTTTACCAGCATCACGCGGTAATAACGTTAATCCCACAAATATACAGTCCAGGTCTTCTTATACGGACGTCTCGGGCGTCAAGAGGTTCGGCTCCAGCCGTCCGGTTTATATGTAGCGAGTGCCATCGTCCGTCCGGAAAACTTGATCTGGGAAGCAATAAATAAATAAATAAATAAATAAATAAATTGAGATTGAAAACATCCTCCTAATATTAGTGGGGAAATTCAATGCGGGTCAAAGGGTTAGAGATCCCGGACTTGTGATATGAATCAGCCAGTGTATGACGCGTCAGAAAGGTAAGCAGCTTTGCATTAGCATGTTCAAGCGACCATAAAAATAAATAAATAAACAAATAAATAAATAAATAAAGGATGGAGGTTTCTATAAACCATTTTCGTATTGGTGAATTGAAGTGAATTTTTACCGCTTTTTTATTTTAATTTTTTTTCTTCATTTTTTTTTCTTTCTATTTTTCACAAGTGCTTTGGTTGTATTTTATTTGAATGTATTTCATTTTTAATAATTTTTTTTTAATATTTATATATTACAAACGTTGAGTGTGAACCGTTTGTAAACATTTATGTTTCCCTCCTTGGATTTGTTTATCAGCAGAATTTCCTTTTCCTTTTTTTTTTTTTTTATTGGACATGTAAACTTTTGTATTTTTTATCTTTTATTCACACGTGATCTGTCATTTCTGTCTTTATTAAAATTTGGAGAAATATTTCAATTTTTACATGCGATAATGCGTCACACGTACATATTTGCGTAATATATTGTTTATATATTTGTTTGCCTTGTCACGCATGTGCTATTTCACGTGACTTTGTTTTTTGCAACTTGAGAAAAAGTCCTAATATGTTTCAAAGTCGGCCTTTTAATAATAATAATAATAATAATAATAATAATAATAATAATATCCTTTATTTGTCACATATACATTACAGCACAGTGAAATTCTTTTCTTCGCATATCCCAGCTTGTTATCCCAGCTTGATGTTGGTAGCTGGGGTCAGAGCGCAGATACGGCGCCCCCCCTGGAGGGACCAACAGAGGGTTAAGGGTCTTGCTCAAGGACCCAAGGGCGGCAGCTTGGCCATACCGGGGCTCGAACCCGGATCTTCCGATCAGCAGCCCAGCGCCTTAGACCACTGAGCTACCCCCTCACAGAGAAAAGCAGTGTGTCCGTACTGTTTTGTCTCTTGTAGGTATGACATCATTCGTCTCCAAGATTTTGATTAAGACACGTGACATTGTGCGGCGATACGGAGTCACGTGAAACATATACGGTAAAACAGAGTTAAGTGTAAACGTGGACAATGAAACAAAGTCATGTGAAACAGCACATGCGTGACAAGGGAAACAAATATATAAACCATACCCGGAGGGAATGAAATCCCAAATATGTACGTGTGACGCATTATCACATGTAAAAATCGATATATTCCTCAAAATATTAATAAAGAAAGAAATGAGAGGAGATCACGTGTAAATAAAGAAATAAATAAATAAAAGTTCACAAGACCAATAATAAAAAATGGAAAATGAAAGTCTGCTGATAAACAAATACAGGGAGGAAACATAAAAGTCTGAAATGTTTACAAATGGTTCGCACTATAAACACAATATGAAAAAAAAAACATTCAAATTAAATACATTCAAATTAAATACAAGCAAAGCACGTGTTGGAAAATTTTTTTTAAATTAAATAAATAAAAAAAAAAAATACAAATAAATACAAAATAAATAAACACAAATAAATAAAAATAAAAAAGCGGTAAAAATTCACTTTAAGAAATGTTTTTTTGCAAAAAAAAAAAAAAAAAGAATGACGTAAACATAATACTACAACATGGTAAATAGGTGAGTGATATAATAATAATAATAATAATAATAATAATAATAATAATAAAATAACAATAATAATAAGCATTAGTGAATGACGTGAAAGATAATGTCACGTTATGCAGAAAACATGGACACATCAAATGCAGGTTTAAAAACAAACGCACACACACACACACACACACACACACACACACACACACACACACACCCACACCACACACACCTTAAAAAGGGATTACATTAAAAGAATAGCAGAATGTCTAAAGATCCAAAAAGCCACGTGTCAATTAACCACGTGATCTTTAAAATAGCGCATTGTGTTTGTTAAATAACGCAATACTTTGAAGGTGACGACGAAACTTCATTCCTGCTTGGATCTGTTGTCTTCTTACACACACACACACACACACACACACACACACATAGGCACGCACGCGCACGCACGCGCAAGCTAAACTCACCGCGAGAAGTTGATCCAGGCTGAAAAACGCGTTACAGGATAATAATAATAATAGTAAGTGTAATAACCATGTGTAATAACGCGCGATCTGCGCCTGGTCCGGTCCCAGAAGACGGAAGCGGACTCCGGGTAGCGCGTGAACGCGGTTTGACACGCCACCGTGCGCTCGCGAGTCAGCGGGGAAGCGCGCGCTCCCGTGCCTGCCGCCTCCTGGCTCCGCCCACAGGCGCATGCTGCTGCAACTCCAACACGTGGGTCGCGGGTCTTTTTATTCCTTCATTCCTTCTTTTCTCTCCGTCTCATAGTCGTGTTAAATAATACACACGTTCATATTTACATGGTCAAAAATATTGTGGTGTTATTATTAATATTCGAAGTACAAATACTTCCTTACCTTCCTTATATATATATATATATATATATATATATATATATATATAATATATACTCCTATTCCTTATATTTTCACAATTATCTATACTTTCTACTCCTTAAATGAAAAAAAAATAGCCCCTGTTACTCCTATTTCATTTCGGCTGGCATCGTTCATTCATCCATTCATTCATCTTCTACCGCTTTATCCGATCTTCCCTCGGGTCAAGGGGAGTCTGTGTCTATCTCAGGCGTCTATGGGCATTAAGGCAGGATACACCCTGGATGGAATGCCAACCCCATCACAGGACACACACACACACACACTCACATTCACACACACACACACATTCATACACTTCGGGACAAT
>JACRUU010000015.1:20284344-20329344 GCA_030449085.1 Kryptopterus vitreolus
TGTATAAGAGATGAAAGTAAGGGTAATATAAATATTAATATTTAATATAATATACAGGGGCACGGTGGCTTAGGGGTTAGCACGTTCGCCTCACACCGCCAGGATCCGGGTTCGATTCCCGTCTCGGGAATGTGTGTGTGGAGTTTGCATGTTCTCCCAGTGCCTCAGGGGGTTTTTCTCCGGGTTCTCCGGTTTCCCCCCGGTCCAAAAACATGCACGGTAGGTTGATTGGCACCTTGGAAAATTGTCCCTAGTGTATGAATGTGTGCGTGAATGTGTGTATGTGTGCCCTGTGATGGGTTGGCATTCCATCCAGGGTGTATCCTGCCTTAATGCCCATAGACGCCTGAGATAGGCACAGACTCCCCGTGACCCGAGGAAGATCGGATAAAGCGGTAGAAGATGAATGAATGAATATAATATACAACCGCGATTCCAAAAAAGTTGGGACACTGTGTAAATATGTTATTTATTTATTTCCACATTTTGTAGACATGTAGTCTATCACAGGTTGGTGAAGCTCTGCCCATCTTTACTACACTATCTATACACAATGTTACTGACCTGCTAATTGTACTAATTGTAATTAATAGAATAGAATAGACTTTTTGACTTTTAACAGAATTTTCTTGGCCTGTCGCAACTTTCATTAGACGTGTTGCAGCCATCAAACTTCTTTTCTTTTCTTTTTTTTAATGGTGTTTTTCCTTGATTTGATATTTGAGGGGAAATTGGTTTGCAAATCTGTTTTTAATTTACACATTTTTCATTCAATTTTTAATGTACTGTTTTTAATTTTCCAACTTTATGGAATTGAGGTTGTAATAATGTCGGTGGTTTAGTGGTTAGCACGTTCGCCTCACACCGCCAGGGTCCGGGTTCGA
Source organism: Kryptopterus vitreolus (assembly GCA_030449085.1). Classification (NCBI taxonomy): domain Eukaryota; kingdom Metazoa; phylum Chordata; class Actinopteri; order Siluriformes; family Siluridae; genus Kryptopterus; species Kryptopterus vitreolus. Next base: position 20,285,229 of record JACRUU010000015.1, read on the forward strand.
TTCCCGTCTCGGCCATGTGTGTGTGGAGTTTGCTTGTTCTCCCCGTGCCTCAGGGGGTTTTTCTCCGGGTTCTCCGGTTTCCTCCCCCGGTCTAAAAACATGCATGGTAGGTTGATTGGCACCTTGGAAAATTGTCCCTAGTGTATGAATGTGTGTGTGTGTGTGTGTGTGTGTGTGTGTGTGTGTGTGTGTGTGTGTGTGCCCAGCGATGGGTTGGCATTCCATCCAGGGTGTATCCTACCTTAATACCCATAGACGCCTGAGATAGGCACAGGCTCCCCATGACCCGAGGGAAGATCGGATAAAGCGGTAGAAGATGAATGAATGAATAATATAATGTAATGTAATGTAATATAATATAAGGGAAAGGGGTTAAAAATCAACCCTGTCCAGTTGATTGGCACCTTGGAAAATTGTCCCTAGTGTATGAATGCGTGTGTGAATGTGAATGTTGTGTGTGTGTGTGTGTGTGCCCTGCGATGGGTTGGCATTCCATCCAGTGTGTATCCTGCCTTAATGCCCATAGACACCTTAGATAGGCACAGACTCCCCATGACCCGAGGGAAGATCGGATATAGCGGTAGAAGATGAATGAATGACTAATGCAATGTAATATAATATAATATAATATAATATAATATAATATAATATAATTGAACAGCCTTCTAGCTGATCTTTGATGAAAAAGAAGTTTGCTTACAACATCACAGGTGTGAAGAGCTAAGAACAAAGCAAATGCTCCGTTGGTGGGTCTGAACAAAGCCCAGTACGACGTATCCAGATTTCTGGATGTCATGAATCTAAAATAGCAACAAACAAACAAACAAAATCCAATAATGCACATTAAACATACCAGTACCCTACATATAAGTACCCTGCAATACAAGTACCCTACATATAGGTACACTGCCATACAAGTACCCTACATATAAATACATACCAGTACCCTACATATAAGTACCCTGCCATACAAGTACCCTACATATAAGTACCCTGCCATACAAGTACCCTACATATAAGTACATACCAGTACCCTACATATAAGTACATACCAGTACCCTACGTATACGTAACCTTCCATACAAGTACCCTACATATAAGTAACCTGCCATACAAGTACCCTACATATAAGTACCTGCCATACCAGTACCTACTACATATAAGTAACCTGCCATACAAGTACCCTACATATAAGTAACCTCCTTTACAAGTACCCTACATATAAGTAACCTGCCATACAAGTACCCTACATAGTACCCTACATAGAAGTACCCTGCATACAAGTACCTTGCCATAAGAGTACCCTACATAGAAGTACCCTACATACAAGTACCCTGCTGTATAAGTACCCTACATACACGAACGCTGCCATACATGTACCCTACATACAAGTAACCTGCCATACAAGTACCCCATACAAGTACAAGTAATACAAGTACCCTACATACAAGTAACCTGCATACAAGTACCCTACATACAAGTACCCTGCCATACAAGTACCCTACATACAAGTAACCTGCATTCAAGTACCCTACATACAAGTACCCTACATATAAGTACATACCAGTACCCTACATACAAGTAACCTGCCATACAAGTACCCTACATACAAGTAACCTGCCATACAAGTACCCTACATACAAGAAACCTGCCATACAAGTACCCTACATATAAGTACCCTGCCATACAAGTACCCTACATATAAGTACATACCAGTACCCTACATATAAGTACATACCAGTACCCTACATATAAGTACCCTGCCATGCAAGTACCCTACAAATAAGTAACCTGCCATACAAGTACCATATATACAAGTACCCTACATATAAGTACCCTGCCATACAAGTACCCTACATATAGGTACACTGCCATACAAGTACCCTACATATAAATACATACCATTACCCTACATATAAGTACCCTGCCATACAAGTACCCTACACATAGGTACATACCAGTACCTACATATAGGTACCCTGCCAGACAAGTACCCTACATATAAGTACATACCAGTACCCTACCATAAGTACTACCATACAAGTACCTGCCTACATATACAAGTACCCTGCCATACAAGTACCCTACATATAAGTACCCTGCCAGACAAGTACCCTACATATAAGTACCCTGCCAGACAAGTACCCTACATATAAGTACCCTGCCATACAAGTACCCTACATATAAGTAACCTGCCATACAAGTACCCTACATATAAGTACATACCAGTACCCTACACATAAGTACATACCAGTACCCTACATATAGGTACACTGCCATACAAGTACCCTACATATAAGTAACCTCCTTGCCATACAAGTACCCTACATATAAGTAACCTCCTTTACAAGTACCTTACATATAAGTAACCTCCCATACAAGTACCCTACATACAAGTAACCTGCCATACAAGTACCCTACATAGAAGTACCCTGCATACAAGTACCTTGCCATAAGAGTACCCTACATAGAAGTACCCTACATACAAGTACCCTGCTGTATAAGTACCCTACATACATAAACGCTGCCATACATGTACCCTACATACAAGTAACCTGCATTCAAGTACCCTACATACAAGTACCCTGCCATACAAGTACCCTACATACAAGTACCCTGCCATACAAGTACCCTACATACAAGTAACCTGCATTCAAGTACCCTGCCATACAAGTACCCTACATACAAGTACCATACAAGTACATACAAGTAACCTGCATTCAAGTACCCTACATACAAGTACCCCACCATACAAGTACCCTACATACAAGTAACCTGCCATACAAGTACCCTACATACAAGTACCCTGTACATACAAGTACCCTACATACAAGTACACTGCCATACAAGTACCCTGTACCCTACATACAAGTACCCATATAAGTACATATAAGTAACCCTGCCATACAAGTACCCTACATACTGCATACAAGTACCCTGCCATACAAGTACCTTGCCATAAGAGTACCCTACATAGAAGTGCCCTACATACAAGTACCTTGCTGTATAAGTACCCTATATACACGAACGCTGCCATACAAGTACCCTTCATACAAGTAACCTGCATTCAAGTACCCTACATACAAGTACCCTACAAGCCATACAAGTACCCTACATACAAGTACCCTACATACAAGTACCCTACATACAAGTAACCTGCATTCAAGTACCCTACATACAAGTACCCCATCATACAAGTACCCTACATACAAGTAACCTGCATTCAAGTACCCTACATACAAGTACCCTGCCATACAAGTACCCTACATACAAGTACCCTGCCATACAAGTACCCTATATACAAGTAACCTGCCATACAAGTACCCTACATACAAGTAACCTGCCATACAAGTACCCTACATACAAGAAACCTGCCATACAAGTACCCTACATACAAGTAAACCTGCCATACAAGTACCCTGCATACAAGTACCCTACATATAAGTATCCTTCATACAAGTATACTGCATACAAGTACCCTGCCATACAAGTACCTTGCCATAAGAGTACCCTACATAGAAGTGCCCTACTACAAGTACCTGCTGTAAAGTACCCTATATACGAACGCTGCCATACAAGTACCCTACATACAAGTAACCTGCATTCAAGTACCCTACATACACAAGTAACCTGCCATACAAGTACCCTCCATACATACAAGTAATGTACCCTGCCATACAAGTACCCTACATACAAGTACCTGCCATACAAGTACCCTACATACAAGTACCCTACCATACAAGTACCCTACATACAAGTAACCTGCATTCAAGTACCCTACATACAAGTACCCTGCCATACATACAAGTACCCTACATATAAGTAACCTCCTTTACAAGTACCCTACATACAAGTACCATACAAGTAAGTACTCCTTCCATACAAGTACCCTACATATAAGTAACCCCTGCCATACAAGTACCCTATACATACAAGTACCCTAAATAACCTACAAGCACCCTGCTATACAAGTACCCTACAAGTACCCTACTATATACAAGTAACCTGCACCCTTCAAGTACCCTACATACAAGTACCCCCCATACAAGTACCCTAAGTACATACATACAAGTACCCTACATACAAGTACATTGCCATACAAGTACCCTGCATACAAGTACCCTACATATAAGTATCCTTACAATACAATGTATACTGCATACAAGTACCCTGCCATACAAGTACCTTGCCATAAGAGTACCCTACATAGAAGTGCCCTACATACAAGTACCTTGCTGTATAAGTACCCTATATACACGAACGCTGCCATACAAGTACCCTACATACAAGTAACCTGCCATACAAGTACCCTACATACATACAAGTACCCTACCATACAAGTACCCTATAAGTAACCTCCATTCAAGTACCTGCCTACAAGTACCCAAGTATACATACCTGCCAAGTAACCTGCATTCAAGTACCCTACATACAAGTACCCTAGTACCCTGCCATACAAGTACCCTACATACAAGTAACCTGCATTCAAGTACCCTACATACAAGTACCCCATCATACAAGTACCCTACATACAAGTAACCTCAAGTACTACCTACAAGTACCCTACATTCAAGTACCCTACATACAAGTACCCTGCCATACAAGTACCCTACATACAAGCATTCAAACCTGCCATACAAGTACCCTACATACAAGAGTAACCTGCCATACAAGTACCCTACATACAAGTAACCTCCATTCAAACCTACAAGTACCCCCCATACAAGTACCCTACATACAAGTAACCTACATACAAGTACATAATTGCCATACAAGTACCCTGCATACAAGTACCCTACATATAAGTATCCTTCATACAAGTATACTGCATACAAGTACCCTGCCATACAAGTACCTTGCCATAAGAGTACCCTACATAGAAGTGCCCTACATACAAGTACCTTGCTGTATAAGTACCCTATATACACGAACGCTGCCATACAAGTACCCTACATACAAGTAACCTGCATTACAAGTACCCTACCCTGTACCCTACATACAAGTACCCTGCCATACAAGTACCCTACATACAAGTACCCTAAATACAAGTACCCTACATACAAGTACCCTACATACAAGTAACCTGCATTCAAGTACCCTACATACAAGTACCCTACCTACAAGTACCCCTACCATACAAGTACCCTACATACAAGTACCCTGCCATACAAGTACCCTATATACAAGTAACCTGCATTCAAGTACCCTGCCATACAAGTACCCTACATACAAGTAACCTGCATTCAAGTACCCTACATACAAGTACCCTACCATACAAGTACCCTACATACAAGTAACCTGCATTCAAGTACCCTACATACAAGTACCCTACATACAAGTACCCTGCCATACAAGTACCCTACATACAAGTACACTGCCATACAAGTACCCTACATATCAAGTAACCTCCCATACAAGTACCCTACATATACAAGTACCTCCACCATACAAGTACCCTACATATACAAGTAACCTGCCATACAAGTACCCTACTAGCATACAAGTACCCTGCCATACAAGTACCTTGCCATAAGAGTACCCTACATAGAAGTGCCCTACATACAAGTACCTTGCTGTATAAGTACCCTATATACACGAACGCTGCCATACAAGTACCCTACATACAAGTAACCTGCATTCAAGTACCCTACATACAAGTACCCTGCCATACAAGTACCCTACATACAAGTACCCTAAATACAAGTACCCTACATACAAGTAACCTGCATTCAAGTACCCTACATACAAGTACCCTAAATACAAATACCCTACATACAAGTACCCTGCTATACAAGTACCCTACATACAAGTACCCTACATATAAGTATCCTTCATACAATTATACTGCATACAAGTACCCTGCCATACAAGTACCCTACAATATAAGTAACCTGCCATACAAGTACCCTATATACAAGTACTCTACATATAAGTAGCCTGCCATAAAATTACCATATATATATAAGTATCCTACTTAGAAGTAACATGCATAGAAATACCCTACTATACAAGTACCCTGCATACTTTAAGGAAAGCTCTGTAGCTCAAACCTGTTGCGAATGTATCTGAGGAAGTCTGGATGAAGGACGTAGAACCGATCCTCTCGGAGCTGCTTGCTGTAGTAGGTATGCGGCCTGAGTGAGATCAAGTTCATCAGGTTATTTAGGTTGTGCAAGTACAAAAATGACAGCTTCAGTACATTTACTCAGTGACGCAATACTTGAATCAATATAATTGTCTTGTCTCCGGCATCTACTTATCACACATATAAGCTGGGCAAATATTTGCTTGTCGTCTCTCTGAAACAGATGGTGCATTGTCTATGTGTGATTACCTGTGACCTCGGTATTCTGACTTTGTTACTCTTTTTTTCTCCAGGAGGCCCTCCAGCCAAACGAAATCCCGGAGACCCTCCGGAATCAGTACATATTTGATCCCCTTCAGGTTGCAACGGAAAAATGCAGATTATCTTTTATGCACAGTTATATGAATCAGAAAATGACATTTTATCTCTCTATCTCTCTCTCTCTCTCTCTCTCTCTCTCTCTCTCTATCTATATATATATATATTATATATATATATATATATATATATAGGGGGACACTGTGGCTTAGTGGTTAACATGTTCCCCTCACACCGCCAGGGTCCGGGTTCGATTCCCGTCTCGGCCATGTGTGTGTGGAGTTTGCATGTTCTCCCCGTGCCTCAGGGGGTTTTTCTCCGGGTTCTCCGGTTTTCCCCGGTCCAAAAACCGGAAGATCGGATATAGCGGTAGAGTAGATATAAAATTGTGCTTCGCATTGATATAAAATGATAAACATCTCAAGAGTGCAGAGACATATATATAAAATATATAAACTATACAGACAGACAGACAGACAGACAGATAGACAGATAGACAGGTAGGTATTTTCATTTCTACAGATAATGATATAATCTCCCAACCAGATAAACTGTATTTCTGTATCTGATGAACACAACACCTACCTTGTGATGTGAAGTGCAGTCGAAGCCGTGCTTCCCCAGTATGAAAGTAGACTGGGTTAAGGAGAAGGACGTGTGGACGTACACCGAGGTTTTATTCCCCACATCTTCCTCGAAGCCTTTAGTGACTGCTCCGTTCACTCTGTTCAAATCAGACGATAAAGAGGATCAGTCCCGGCGTGCGGGCCCTTCGCTCCGGACCAACGTTGTCAAGAAAGAAATGACAGGAACTTCTCCGACCGAAATACATAATCGTGAGAGTCGATCTCTTTGCCCATCCCGGAGCCGTACATAATGCCACCGGTGCCGACCACGGCGCAGCGGATACACCCGTCTCCGGATTCCTTCGGCACGTCGAGGAGCTGTTTGTGTTTCGGCTTCGGGATCAAATCCACTGCTGTTTTGATGTCTTTAGAGAAACTCAAATAAATAAGAAAAAAAATGAAGGCAAAATTAGTTTATTACACTCAAAAATGACAAATAAAATGAATACACATAATGGGGCACGGTGGTTTAGTGGTTAGCACGTTTGCCTCACACCGCCAGGGTCCGGGTTCGATTCCCGTCTCGGCCATGTGTGTGTGGAGTTTGTGCATGTTCTCCCCGTGCCTCAGGGGTTTTTTCTCCGGGTTCTCCAGTTTCCTCCCCGGTCCAAAAAAAACATGCACGGTAGGTTGATTGACACCTTGGAAAATTGTCCCTAGTGTATGAATGTGTGTGAAAGTGTGTGTGTCCTGTGATGGGTTGGCATTCCATCCAGGGTGTATCCTGCCTTAATGCCCATAGACGCCTGAGATAGACACCCGAGGGAAGATCGGATAAAGCGGTAGAAGATGAATGAATGAATTAATACACATGCGGGGCACAGTGTTTTAGTACGTTCGCCTCACAGCGCCAGGGTCCGGGTTCGATTCCCGTCTCGGCCATGTGTGTATGGAGTTAATGCATGTTCTCCCCGTGTCTCAAGGGGTTTTTCTCCGGGTTCTCTGGTTTCCTCCCGGTCCAAAAAAAAAGCATGCACGGTAGGTTGTCCGTAGCGGGTTCCAAGAAAAAAAAGGTACTTGGGTTTGGCAGGCCAAAGTCCCATTGGCAAAGTGTGAAGAAATTGTCCCTTGTGAAAATTGTCCCTATTGTATGAATATGTGTGTGTGTGTGTGTCCTGAGATGGGTCGGCATTCCATCCAGGGTGTATCCTGCCTTAATGCCCATAGACGCCTGAGATAGACACAGACTCCCCGTGACCCGAGGGAAGATCGGATAAAGCATGAATAGAGCACGTGTTTAATTAAATGGGTTATTTTGAACTACTCACCAGAATAAGTGTATTCCATAAACCCGAAAGGGTTGTTAAAGTGTGCGAGGCGGTTCCATTCGCTCACATTGAGCAGGCCGTTGTAAAACCAGAGCTGGATGTCCCACAGCACAGCCTTCTGAAACGCCACATCTTTGGAGTGGCGGAGAGATTGCGAACAGACCTATAAGCAAACACTTTATGATATTAGACGACACATCGTGGCAATAAACAAGCAATATAACTCATATAGGGAAGATCAAAGTCCACAGACATGTTTAAAAAAGAGGAATAAATCAGACCGGGTGATTGGTGGCTTCGCCACTCCGCATATAAACATCCTGGAAGTCCCATTTGGGCAGCTTTGTGAAGTTCCTCTTGTAGAGGATGGGGATGGGGGTCACGTCCAGCGCACGCTTAATCTCCTTCATGTTTGAAGGCTCGGGATTCTCCGGCGATCCTTTGGCGATTTGCGCGCGCAGAGACGAGTTCAGAGCAGGAACGTCGCCGGGAATGCTTACGAGTCTCTCTTTATCACTTTTCCAAAAGAATTCCACTTTCCTTAAACCAATATCGCTCGGCAACGAACTTCTCACTTTACTGTTTACAGTAAACAAACAAACAAAAACGCAATGCATATTTATTCCTTTAAGTTATTGGATTAGTTTGTTAGTCCGCTTAGTTTATCTATCTATCTATCTATCTATCTATCTATCTATCTATCTATCTATCTATCGCTATCTATTTCTGTAATCTATATCTATCTATCTATCTATCTATCGATATATCTATCTATATCTATCTATCTATCTATCTATCTATCTATCTATCTATCTATCTATCTATCTATCTATCTATCTATCTATCTATCTATCTATCTATCTATCTATCTATCTATCTATCTATCTATCTATCTATCTATCTATCTATCTATCTATCATACTATTTCTATCTATCTATATCTATCTATATATTATCTATCTATCTCTCTCTCTCTCTCTCTATCTATCTATCTATCTATCTATCTCTATCGAACTATTTCTATTCATCTATCCATCGATCCATCCATCTATCTATCCATCTCTCTATCCATCCATCCATCCATCTATCTATCTATCTATCTATCTATCTATCTATCTATCTATCTATCTATCTATCTATCTATCTATCTATCTATCGCACTATTTCTGTATCTATCTATCTATCTATCGCACTATATCTATCTATCTATCTATCTATCTATCTATCTATCTATCTATCTATCTATCTATCTATCTATATCTATCTATCTATCTATCTATCTATCTATCTATCTATCTATCTATCTATCTATCTATCTATCTATCTATCTATCTATCTATCTATCTATCATACTATTTCTATCCATCTATCTATCTATATATTTATCTATCTATCTCTCTCTCTCTCTCTCTCTATCTATCTATCTATCTATTGAACTATTTCTATTCATCTATCCATCTATCCATCCATCTATCTATCCATCTCTCTATCTATCTATCTATCTATCTATCTATCTATCTATCTATCTATCTATCTATCTATCTATCTATCTATCGCTTATCTATCTATCTATCACTATTATCTATCTCACTCTATCTATCTATCTATCTATCTATCTATCTATCTATCTATCTATCTATCTATCTATCTATCTATCTATCTATCTATCTATATCTATCTATCTATCTATCTATCCTATAACTGTAATACCAGGATGTGTACCAGACTTACCTATGAGATCTTTTAGGAACGTTGGTCCAGATGACGATATAAATCAGGCTACAGCAAAGCAGAAATGCCAAAACAGCGACCACTTGGCGCTGCATAGTTCAGGATCGCCTGTCCTACATGAGACTTGTTTGAAAAGGGTGTGTGACGCCGAGCGGCTTTAAAAGCGCCTCAGCTCGAGTGGTCTACACCAAAGTAAATTTGTTGTGAGTCACACGTGACCTGTGTTGCTCACGCCTTCTCGTTTTTGGGGGGATTAAAAGCACGGGTTGTTTTCGTCCATATTATACATTTATTTCCTGTAACAAGTTTACCCTTGGTGTTACTCACAGACACACGTCTGAATGAAAATCATGACGAGCAAAAAAGATTTTGTTAACACAAGAGGTGGGAATAGAAATGTTTAATAATGGAAGCTGTATTATGAACATATTTGTAAATAAACCGAACGTAGAATAATAAACTGCTATTTTAAAATACAATACTATCTTTACAAATATATATATATATATATATATATATATATATATATCTTTTTTTTTATATATATAAATTTTTTTTAATTTATATATATATAAATTTATATGATATTTTTTTTTTAATAATATTTTTAATATTTAATCATTATTAATCACACATTCAAAAAACATATTTTTAAAAATACCTTAAGTATATCAATAGTCTTCAAAAATACAGCATGTGGCAAAATAAACTGCTATCTTAAAATACAATATATATATATATATGTGTGTGTTTTTTATTATTATTATAATTTTTTAAAATAATGTTTTAACTATTTAATTGTTATTAATCACACATTTAAAAGAAAATAGAAAAATACCTTAAGTATATCAATAGTCTACAAAAAAGCAGATGTGTGTGTATGTGTGTGTATATATATATATATATATATATATATATATATATATATATATATATATATATATATACACACATACATATTTAATTGTGATTAATCGGACATTAATCGGACATTAATCATACGTTTTCAATGTACCGTAAATTTATACTTTTCATGTTTCTAATACTCGAACTAACTAACAAATATTATAATTATACCAATTTCACTCTCCCTCTTCTACAATTATTGCTTATATGATATTTCTTTTACTGTGGAAATTATTCTCTTAATATTCACTTTTTGTTTTAATGAATTAAATCCATTTAAATATTATTTTTTTAGTTATATTATTATTATATATTATTTTTTATATAGACACACACACATATTGTTATCTATAAAAACATTGTTAATTCATAATTGTATCCTAATTTAGTTACTATTTAGTGACAGAAACGAAATAAATGTGATTTGTTCCTGAACTTAATTATCTTTTCCGTATCTGATGTCGTCTTACGCATCGTGCATTTACATTTACAGCATTTAGCAGACGCCCTTATCCAGAGCGACTCTCCATCCAAGAATAAAATAGTGATAAAAGGAAGAAGTGCTCGTTTCTGGAAGACAACGATCTTCACTCATCAGGAAATGTAAACGCATCAGATCACATCGCTCCAGAGACCAAACGTCATGCTTTACTAGTTTTCTTTAGGCTGTGTGTGTGTGTGTGTGTGTGTGTGTGACCCAATGAATGCTTTTGAATACACTGTTAAAGGTAACCCTCAGCAGCCTCAGCAGCCTTTTGCCTGAGAAAGAATATCATCGTTCCCGTCATTCCAGATTACGTCTTCCCACATGGTTGGAAATGAAAAGCAACCCATTGCATCATTTAGGGGTAATTAACAGCGTTAATTCCAGATTAACAGCGTTAATTAACAGCGTTAATTACCCAGCGGTGATTATCTGTTAATTAGGAGTATAATACAATAAGCTCTCGTGCCAATTTGCTTAGTTAAATCCAGATTGTGACCTTTTATGCACCAAGCAGAGTGTGTACACTCGACATCCACTATATCATTTCTACCTCTCCGCCCAATGTTTACTTCATAATGGTCCTAACAACCGTACGAACTGTGTACAGGTTAAGTCTAAAGCACACCGAGCTTTATTAGTTTTTCCTCCCGCCGTGAGAATCACAGGTATTTGCATTTGTAACAGTGAGCAAAGATGAGGCACGGTGGCTTAGTGGTTACCACGTTCGCCTCACACCGCCAGGGTCCGGGTTCGATTCCCGTCTCGGCCATGTGTGTGTGTGGAGTTTGCATGTTCTCCTTCTCCCCGTGCCTCAGGGGGTTTTTTCTCCGGGTTCTCCGGTTTCCCCCCTCCCCCTCCTCCCCGGTCCAAAAACATGCACGGTAGGTTGATTGGCACCTTGGAAAATTGTCCCTAGTGTGTGAATGTGTGTGTGTGTGTGTGTCCTGCGATGGGTTGGCATTCCATCCAGGGTGTATCCTGCCTTAATGCCCATAGACGCCCCGTGACCCGAGGGAAGATCGGATAAAGCGGAGATAGAGTCTTAGATAGAAGCGCTAGAGATGAATGAATGAATGAATGAATGAATGAACAGTGAGCAATAGTGTTATCTTTCCATTTCCACCACGTCAGACGGAAAGCTTCTACCCTGCACTCGCACCCCGTCGTTTTATTTATTTATGTTTTTATGAGGTATACTTGTTCCCAACTGCGTTATACAGCATATGTTGTTTGTTCACGCCGATCTCCGAAAGTGATAAAGCAGATTATTTTGCAAATATATTTAGACATCCCATTTCTAAGGAGTCTTAAAATAAGGCTTTAATGTGTGCTATTTTACACGCGAAGTGATGGCATCCCTGTGATGGCATCGCCTCACACCGCCACGGACCGGGTTCGATTCCCGTCTCGACCATGTTTGTGTGGAGTTTGTGCATGTTCTCCCCGTGTCTCAAGGGGTTTTTCTCCGGGTTCTCCGGTTTCCTCCCCCGGTCCAAAAACATGCCCGGTAGGTTGATTGGCACCTTGGAAAATTGTCCTTAGTGTATAAATGTGTGTGTGTGGAGTTTGTGCATGTTCTCCCCTTGCCTCAGGGGTTTTTTCTCCGGGTTCTCCGGTTTCCTCCCGGGTCCAAAAACATGCATGGTAGGTTGATTGGCACCTTGGAAAATTGTCCCTAGTGTATGAATGTGTGTCTAAACCGGTATCAGAAAGGTATCATGCTTTAAAAAAAAAAAAAAAAAAAAAAATGATACAATTCTTCATTTTATTAGTACGGGTACTTTAAAAAAGGTTGTAGTTCTAATGTTGGCCTACAGGAGGCAGTGTGTGCGCAATGTGTTTTTTTTCTCACGTTCACGAGGATGGAACTAATTAATAAAAAAATAGTTTAAACAGTTGGATTGCAAACATTGGGTGTTTATTAATAAATACAAACAAATTTCCAGTATTTCATTTGCTATTTTTTTCCCCATAGTATCGATTTGGTATCGGTATCGTGATATTTAACCCACGTATCGTATCGGACCTCTGTAGCATTGTGAGCTTGTTTGGCTTCCCGAAACAAAGTACCATCTTGCATTTACATTTGCGGCATTGGGCAGATGCCCTTATCCAGAGCGACTTACAACTTGAGCAATTGAGGGTTAAGGGCCTTGCTCAAGGGCCCCCTAGTGGCAGCTTGATGGTGGTGCGGATTTCCGGTCCAAGTCCTAACACCTTTAAACCACTGGGCTACACCACCTCCCTATCTTTCCCTGGATATCGGGAAATGTCTTCCAAATGTCGCTGCATCAGAGAGGGATAAATAACTTGAAATGAATTACCCTATAGTAATTATCCTAGAGTAATTATTTGATCATCAACAGAATAATATGAAATAATGGTCATTATCCAATACAAACCCAGAGTCTCTCTTTTTTTGTGTGTGTGTGTGTGTGTACCAGGCAGTGTGTATACGCCAAACTAAATACACAAGCGTAATTAACAGCTCTACATCAAATATTTATTACTTAATCGTTTTCGAAAAGCATCATTAGTTGCTTCCTCGCGTCGTGAGCGTCAGAACGATATGGACTTGTAGCTGCGGCGGCAAACCGGGGCTTGGCGTCGGTGTTTTGTTTTTTTTTGTTTGTTTGTTTTAGATGGAGTAAAGCTTCAGCTGTTCCTCCATGTCTTTCTCCGTCACCTCGCCGAACGTGTCCTGGTTTTCTTTGAGGAGCCTGAAGATGGCGGCGAGTTGCTCCCGCTGGACTCTGGAACGCATTGCGGCGGAGAGACGCGTGAGATGCGCGAAGTGCAGGTTTTATCGTGTATACAAAAAACCTGAGGGAGGAGGTTGGGGAGGGGGGGTGTCGAGTATCCTGGTGTACGCAAGTATCCTGCTGTTGCTGTTTACGCTCACACCCGTGCAAACAAAGGGGTCATTAAAAGGGCACAGGTTTGTTTGCATGGTCTTTTTCTTTGCTCAATCATTATATAGATCTATACAATATACATATTATGTCTGTCAATAGCTTCAAATGTTTCATATTTCATTGTGATTAATCACAATTTCACTCAAAATCCATCCCTTTAAAAAAAATATTGATGAATTAATCATTCATTCATTCGTTCATCTTCTATCGCTATATCCGATCTTCCCTCGGGTCACGGGGAGCCTGTGCCTATCTCAGGCGTCTATGGGCATTAAGGCAGGATACACCCTGGATGGAATGCCAACCCATCGCAGGGCACACACACACACATTCACACACACACATTCATACACTAGGGACAATTTTCCAAGGTGCCAATCAACCTACTGTGCATGTTTTTGGACCGGGAGGAAACCGGAGAACCCGGAGAAAAACCCCCTGAGAACATGCAAACTCCACACACACATGGCCGAGACGGGGAATCGAACCCGGACCCTGGCGGTGTGAGGCGAACATGCTAACCACTAAGCCACCGTGCCCCTAGCTTAAAATATTTCATATTTAATTGTGATTAATCACACATTTGACCTAATTTTACCTAAAAATCTGGCTAACTGCAACAAATGTTATAATTATGTCAATTTCACACAAAATCCTTTTTAAATAAAATTATTGATGATAAAGTATTGATTTTACTCTGGAAAATCTTTTGATATTCATTTCTTGTTAGTTAATTAATGTATTGCTCATTTTAATGTTAATTGGTTTGTGGCTGACAGATAGATAGATAGGGAAAAAATATCTTACAAATAAATGCCATATGAAAAATGGTACGCGGCTCCTTTAAGAATTATGCTCCAGTTTCGGTTGCTTTCCATATAAACTGGCGATGCGTTTTACGGTAATATATGCTAATATATACGCAGCTGGTGGGTGTAATTGGGGGAAGCATGAGTGGACGAACGTTACTGGGTGTTTTTTTTTGTTAATAAAACACATCCATCGCCTCTTTTATATTGCGTCCTACTAAGCGCTACTGAGGAAAGATCAATGCTGAAAGAATCTGGGAAGAACACGGACTGAAGTTTATTTATTTGGGTTATTTTGTTGTTGTTATTTGTTGTCTGGGTTTCATTGATTTGCCAACACGAGGCAGAGTGAAGGAAATGCAAATTCCCGCTGCGTTAATAAAGAAATGTGTGGCGTTAAGGTAAATTTGGATTAACGTTAAAATACACATGTTTATATGCACAAGGAGGTGCATGTTTTAATGGTCATGAACTATGGAAGTTTAAATCTATTTGATTATGATAATATACAAAAAAAATCATCTGACCTTAAAATAAATAAATATCGGTTCTCTGCCTACACGACGCGGGGTTACATCAGTTCTCGATAGATTGACGTGTCGCAAGCGGGGGAGAAATGAAAGAGGGGTAAAGGACGAAAGGTTCACCTCTGTTCTTCCTCCAGTTCATCTTTACTCATCATCTTCTCCAGCTGGCTCGTCCGCAACATACCAGGCATGTACCTTAATGCTTCATCCTCGTCACACATCCTGTTTACTGTAACACACACACACACACACACACACACACACAAAAGAGTTTTATATAGACAGACAGACAGACAGATAGAGAGAGAGAGACAGAAATAGTGACAGACAGACAGATACAGAAATAGTGTGATAGATATATAGATAGCTAGACAGACAGACAGATAGAGAAATAGCGACAGATAGACAGACAGAGACAGAAAAAGTGTGATATACAGATATCACTAGGTAGACAGATGGAGAGACAGACAGACAGTAGATAGATAGATAGATAGATAGATAGATAGATAGATAGATAGATAGATAGATAGATAGATAGATAGATAGATAGATAGATAGATAGATAGATAGAAATAGTGACAGACAGACAGACAGAATCAGAAGAAGTGTGATAGACAGACAGACAGACAGATAGATAGATACAGCAATAGTGACAGACAGACAGACAGAGACAGAAATAGTGTGATAGATAGATAGATAGATAGATAGATAGATAGATAGATAGATAGAGACAGAAATAGTGACAGACAGACAGACAGAGTCAGAAAAAGTGTGATAGATAGATAGAGACAGACAGACAGAGACAGAAAAAATGCAATAGACAGACAGATAGATAGAGACAGAAATAGTGTGATAGATAGATAGATAGATAGAGAAATAGTGACAGACAGACAGACAGAGTCAGAAAAAGTGAGATAGATAGACAGACAGAGACAGAAAAAATGTAATAGACAATACAGACAGACAGACAGACATATAGAAAAATACATAGATAGATGAATGGATGGATGGATGCACAGACAGACAGAGAACGACTGACAGAGAGAGAAAAGAGAGACAGAGAAGATGAGAGAGATCTCATCTTGAGAGAGAGAGAAAGAGAGAGAGATACAGACAGAGAGATAGATAGATAGATAGATAGATAGATAGATAGATAGATAGATAGATAGATAGACAGAGACAGAAACAGTGACAGACAGACAGACAGACAGACAGATAGATAGAGAAAAAAAAATCTTACAAATAAATGCCATGTGAATTTTCCATAAATAATTATATAAACGTCTTTTCGGAAGCGTCTCTGTAATGCGGCTCCAGGACAGTTCATGTCAGATTACACGCCTGGCGTCTGTTCCTATAGCGCTGATGTTTGTGCAAGTTGTATTTGCTCTTTGAAGTTTTTTGATAGCGCCTCGGAGCAGCACATCCTGTACGGTATATTTAACCAGACAGTCATTTATGACTGTTCAATTTCAACTCGGAGGCAAACAAGCACCAGGTGTTGGTTACTCTGATCCCGACCCGACCGTGACTTTATTCACACAGGATCAATAAATATATTATTTACTATATTCTATTATTTACTATATCATTCTACACAGAGGACATTACTGTCCTGAATAATGTAGGACACGAGCACTTGCAGTACGATCTGAGGACCAGGTGGACATAGTTTATATATTTCGATGAAGCTGGATATGACGATTGTCAGGATCCCGCAGGTTCAGGATCGTACTCGCTTCCGGTTTC
The DNA here is from genome assembly GCA_030449085.1 of Kryptopterus vitreolus. Lineage (NCBI taxonomy): Eukaryota > Metazoa > Chordata > Actinopteri > Siluriformes > Siluridae > Kryptopterus > Kryptopterus vitreolus. The sequence goes on from JACRUU010000015.1 coordinate 20,302,650, forward strand.
GCCGCCGAAATCCGGGTGGGTGTCCGTCTTGGCGTTTCTCCCACGCGGCAGGGTATTTAAGGACATCGGCTCCCACGTGATCCCGAGGTTTACTCTTGCTACCCCGCCTGCTCTGGATTCCTGTTCCCTGTTCCTCTCACGCTGTTTCGGATCCTGTGTTCTCTGTCTGCTGCTCTAGCCTACGATACCCTGTTTACCGTGTCTGATTCTGGACTGGGTTATGGTTATGTTTAATGTAGCCAAACGATGGACCCAGTGGGTGGACCTAAACCTTGGGCTTGCTTCACCTCCCACCAGCAAGTCACAAACACACTCAAGACCATCAGGATTTTGAAACCCAGACCTCAGTCATTCAAAGAAGAGTTAAAGGCACTCGGTGTGCAAACTCTGGCTAATCAGTAGGCCTTAGTTGACCTCTTAAGCCAACTGTCCCTCCGGCCCTGGAGGCCTGCACGGGGGAGGTGCACAACCTCAGGCTTGGGTAATGCACAGCTCCAGAGTGCCGTCCAGCTCCAGAGTTCCTCCAGGGACGCCACCAGGCTCCACTCGGCTACAGTCTCAAGCCAAGGACGCCGCCAGGCTCTGGCTTCCTGGCAATTTCACCGCCGAGCACCAGCCTCCTGCCGAGGGCGCCGCCGAGCACCAGTCGCCTGCCAAGCACCAGTCTCCTGCCCGAGGACATCAGGCGTCGCCAAGCTTGAGGGCTGAGGTCAGAGACGGAGCGACGCCTTCAAGCTTGGCGACGCCCTCAGCAGGAGACTGGCACGCAGCGACGTCCTCGGCAGGAGACTGGTGCTCGGCGGCGCCCTCGGCAGGAGGAATAACAGGAATGTCACCCTCCAGTTCATCTGGCCCTTCCTGACCTCCAAGGCGTTCTCTACCCAGAGGCGGTCGACCTCAAACCTCGCTTAGTCCGCTGCTGGCACCAAACCTCCCTGGTCCCCTGGCTCATTCCTGACTCTAGTGACTTCTATTGTATTTCCACTGCAACAAACCTCCCTCCCCGTCATTCTGACTCTAGTGACTTCTATTCCCGTCTCGGCCATGTGTGTGTGGAGTTTGCATGTTCTCCCCATGCCTCAGGGGGTTTTTCTCCGGGTTCTCCGGTTTCCTCCCGCGGTCCATAAACATGCACGGTAGGTTGATTGGCACCTTGGAAAATTGTCCCTAGTGTGTGAATGTGTGTGTGTGTGTGTGTGAGTGTGAGTGTGTCCTGTGATGGGTTGGCATTCCATCCAGGGTGTATCCTGCCTTAATACCCATAGACGCCTGAGATAGGCACAGACTCCCCATGACCCGAGGGAAGATCGGATATAGCGGTAGAAGGTGAATGAATGAATGAATGAATGATGTAATCATACTCCACTCTCTTCACTCTGACCTCTTTAAAGTCTGGGTAAATGTTTGGCCAGCCTGAAAAAAACAAAAAAACAAATAAGGCTGAAGTGACGTCAATAAAGAAACCTTTCAGACACGAAGGTGAAGAAGAATCTGTTTGGTAAACATTTATTATTCACGACCGTCGCCCTCCTGAGAATGTCATTCTAAAACTGTACTCAAATGTACATTACACAGTCAACGAGTGATTTCAGGTTAAATGGAGTTCGGTTATAAGCAAATGGTATAAAATGTGCTCTATAAACAATATGGAAGGGAGGTGTGGAGCCCAGTGGTTATGGTGTTGGCCACTAGTGGGCCCTTGAGCAAGGCCCTTAACCCTCAATTGCTCACTTGTAAGTCGCTCTGGATAAGGGCGTCTGCCTAATACTGTGAATGTAAATATACTATTGGAATAATAGGCCTGGGATAAATACCGCTTTTATTTTGCTTTGTAATTACTGCATTAATTTCAAATAGAACTCAAACCGCTGTATGCAGAGGAGACCAACAGGGGGAATTTGCATTAAATAAACACCATTTAAACATTATTTACTTAGGCGATATCTGCAGATATCTTTATTTAACATGCAATGTTTACATCACATTGTGCCAAGGGCCGGAGGGTTTTCTAATCGTGGTTTGACGAATTGACTAATCGTGGTTTGAGTGTATTCGGGTAGACAAAGCGCTCACACGTCGGGTTCGCAAGTTATAGAAGCCATACGGCCCGAATTGTCCCATTCAGGATGTAGGTGCGGGCGGTAAAGCACGTGGGATGTGGGAGAATACAACTATCTGTGAGACTCCTGCAAAAATGGTAAGGATATATATATATATATATATATAGGAGATAGATATATATAGGATATATATATATATATATATACACATATATACATACATATATAGTATATATATAGCTATGATAGATATATACACATATACATATCATACAAGGATATATATATATATATAATATATATATACACATATATATACATATATATATATATATATATATATATATATACACATATACATACATATATATATATATATATATATATATATATATGGGGTCACTGGTGGCTTAGTGGTTAGCACGTTCGCCTCACACCGCCAGGGTCCGGGTTCGATTCCCGTCTCGGCCATGTGTGTGTGGAGTTTGCATGTTCTCCCCGTGCCTCAGGGGGTTTTTCTCCGGGTTCTCCGGTTTCGTCCCGGTCCAAAAACATGCACGTTATGTTGTTTGGCACCTTAGAAAAATTGTCACTAGTGTATGAATGTGTGTGTGTGTGTGTGAGGGGTAGAAGATGAATGAATGAATGAATGAATGAAACAACACCAATGCTGTGGGTATCTACACGGATGACCGGGATAGGCATACAGGAATGTGATGGAAACTCGCATGGATACTGGATTCTTATCTTTTAGCTAAAAAAGGCCCCCGCCGCCTTCTCGAGGGTACCAGGTCCCACTACACTACAATCCGGTACAGTTACTACAGGTCGACCGATTAATCGGATTTGCCAAATAATCGGCAACTATAGCTTATTGATGGAACAACCGGCTATCGGTAAAACCTGCGCTGATGGTTTTTCCGGGTTGCATCTGTTGCCTGAGAATGCCTGTTGTCATTATACAGTGTGATAGCGGCCTCTAGAGGCGAGTCACTGTAACCATGTGGGTTTTTTTGCGTTTTTTTTTTTTTGCCTCCGATTTATTTTCCTCTTTACTTTAGCACATGATTCAGTACTGTTCTTATTTTTGGAAAAAAAAGTTCGGTACTACGTTACATGGAGTTGCTATATTTATGTTGTTTTTTTTTTATGATCCTCAAATCCTATCCGTCGGTCAACCACCGGGTCAGAGAAGAAAACACCCCCCGGGCCCCGGGGCTCCGTAACGTCGTCTCTGAAATAATCCCTACGCAATAGTGTACGAAGAACGTCTAGGTCTAGCAGTCTGGGTTTGATCTTCGGGCGTGTGCTGTGTTAGCAGGACAGTGAACGTTCTTATTTGCTAAATGTTGTGTAATATAAACAAATGTAGATTGTTTATATTGTAAATATAATAAACGCTAAACCACTGGGTACTCGTACGCAGCTTTATCAGCAGCTTCCGCGTAACAACATGAGTACAACACCAAAATAACATCCTCTCGGCCCCCTAAAATTACAAAGAGGGTCCTGGGGCCTCCTCGCCGTCACCCTTCATCACCCCTCATCATCGTGAGGCTTGCTCCGTCTAGGTCTAGTAGACTCAGGTTTGATCTTCGGGCGTGTGCCGTGTTAGCAGGACAGTGAAAGTCCTTATTTGCTAAATGTCGTGTAATGAGCAGTGTGCGTGGCGTGTGTGAATAGCGCTGCAGCGCCATCTACTGTCAGTAGCAAGTAAACGCAGGACGTCGCCTCATAAACATCGCAACCCGACTACTGTAAATCATTTAACCTTTATTGGTATTTGGCTGGACAGCCTGATCCGGAGCGACTTTCATTTATTTTATTTGTACAACTTTATTTTATATGTACAAGTAGGGGTCGTATGGGAGTGGGAGTTTGGAATTTAATCTCATCACGTCTGGATCCAATGCCTTAACCACTCGATTTATTATTTGCTAAAAAAAAAAAAAATATATATATATATATATATATATATATATATATATAATAATACTATCACATTTATAGAGGTGATAAATAAACTGCAATAATACCGTGCCTGTGGGAAACACCGGCATGCACAATATAAACAAAAAAATATCAAAAACACAAAATAATTGCACAGTGAATGAAAATATTGTGTGGGGAAAACCACACTACTTGCGAAATTGAACAATGACACTTTAATCTGCACTTCTGTCAATATCTGTCTTATACATATCCATCCCTTATATAATATAATATTCATTCATTGTTCATCTTCTACCGCTTTATCCGATCTTCCCTCGGCTCACGGGGAGTCTGTACCTATCTCAGGCGTCTATGGGCATTAAGGCAGGATACACCCTGGAAATGCCAACCCATCGCAGGACACACACACACACACACACACACACACACACACACACACATTCATACACTAGGGACAATTTTCCAAGGTGCCAATCAACCTACCGTGCATGTTTTTGGACCGGGAGGACGGGACCGGAGGAAACCGGAGGAGGAGAACCCGGAGAAAAAAAACCCCCTGAGGCACGGGGAGGGAGAACATGCACAAACTCAACACACACATGACCGAGACGGGAATCGAACCGGTACCCTGGTGGTGTAATATAATGGTGTATATCCGATCTTCCCTCGGGTCACGGGGAGTCTGTGCCTATCTCAGGCGTCTATGGGCATTAAGGCAGGATACACCCTGGATGGAATGCCAACCCATCACAGGACACACACACACACACACACTCACACACACATTCACCGTGCATGTTTTTGAACCGGGAGGAAACCGGAGAAAAACCCCCTGAGGCACGGGGAGAACATGCACAAACTCCACACACACATGGCCGAGACGGGAATCGAACCCGGACCCTGGTGGTGTAATATAATATAATATAATATAATATAATATAATATAATATAATCTTCTTTCACTAGTTCACTAGTGGTTACGATGGTGACCAGGTTTTAGAGCAACAACCAATAAGGAAGGTGCGTTTAATAGGTTTTTTTTGGGGGGGGGGCGGTGGGGGAGAAAGTGTGAAAGGTGGCAAAGGTGAGAAAAGCAAACGTCTCTCAGGTGCGAAAATGTTCACAGCAAGAAAAGCACCGGGGATCGCTCACCATAGCAACAGGCTTTAAATGAAAAGTCTCCCTTCTTCGCGTCCACTGCGTCCTTTCTGACATCCGTCACGTTAACATCGGCGTACCCAAAGTGTTTTACTCTGGTACTGCACTCAAAACGACTTAATTTTAAAACGACTTAAAGTATAAAAGTAAAAATAGTCTAAGGGGGGAAATGGCGAGTTTAGGCCGCACTGTTCGCTAATTTCTTCAAACATGTCTCCCTACTGCACCGCCATTTGTGGAGGATGAAGAGAAAACACTCGTTTGATAAAATGCGCCAGAAATAATCACTTTTAAGAACTAATATATTTTTTGAGTAAACACCAAGTTTTAACACTGGTTATGTCCTCGCTGGAGTGTGATTGATCATTGACGTGATTCGGTTGTCGTGTGCAGGTTGCGATGGATCGAGTACAAACCAATAGGGTGTCGGAATGGTATATGTTTATATCTCGTCCAATCACAATCACTCTATCCGGATGGAGCCGTTTATCTGTTTTTTTGGGTTTTTTTTAACGATGACAAGCCAAAACGAAAGGCTATTTTTAAAATGCGTGATGAAAAAAATGAAAATAAAGTTTTAAAAATGAGCAATAATATGCAAGCAAAAAATAACAATATTTACTTTTGCTTTGAGTGTTCCTATTTTCTGTTTACTATTCAATTTGTGTTTGCGTAGTAATTCATAAACAGTCTTGTGTGTGTATATTTAATTTGTATATTTGTGAATATTAACGAAATAACAGATAATTGTGACTACCAAAATTCCTGAATATTGCACATAACTGAAAGTGTGTCCCCGGGTAATAATCTAGCGCTTTATCCGATCTTCCCTCGGGTCACGGGGAGCCTGTGCCTATCTCAGGCGTCTATGGGCATTAAGGTGCAGGATACACCCTGGATGGAATGCCAACCCATCACAGGGCACACACACACACACACACATACACATTCATACACTAGGGACAATTTCCCAAGGTGCCAATCAACCTACCGTGCATGTTTTTGGACCGGGGGAGGAAACCGGAGAACCCGGAGAAAAACCCCCTGAGGTACGGGGAGAACATGCAAACTCCACACAAACAGGGGAATCGAACCCGGACCCTGGTGGTGTGAGGCGAACGTGCTAACCACTAAGCCATCGAATGATGATGATATACATTTCTCTCAAAATATCTCCCTTTAATCAAATGTATTTCTTGTTAATATGAATGTTCATTGTTTTTTTAGTGGTTATTTGAATTGTTTAACGCAAACAAAATAAAAATCTTATTTTTCCTTTCTCTCCAAACAAAGAACAAAACAAAACAAAATACAACACTTCCACTCTGCAACCCAGAACATAAACACACTCTTAGACAAACAAAAACACACAAACACACACTCGCATGCACGCACACCCTACATCCCTCTGCTCGAACGGCAGGAAACAAAAAGGTACGTGGCTCCTTTAAGAATTATGTACCATTTTTGGTTGCTTTCCATATAAACATTTAGGTTCCATACGGTAATATAGTAGTATTTGTTGTCCGGGTTTCTTTCGTTCGCCAAACACAACGAAACAGACCGTTAGATAAAAATGTCCGTTGCGTTAATAAGCGTTCACATTAGTGCCATTAAAGTGAATTTGCCTTGACGTGTTATTAATCTTGTTTCATTTAAACATATGGTTGAAATGCCAATAAAGCCTACATGATTTTATTAACCCTAAGATCAGGTCGGCTCACGGCTCCTAATGCATATTTCATCACTTCTAGACTTCGAGACATGTTTACCTGAAGAGTATGAGGACTCGTCTGTCTCCAACTCGGCGAGCTTGCACTCGTCCTTGACCACGTCTGGTGCACGCGGCTCGCCCGGAAGGTCTTTGTCTGTCTGTGCTGTACTCTCAGATTCAGCCAGTCCAGTGGGTGCTTTCTAAAACACATCACGCATTCATACATACATACACATACATACATATATATTCATTCATTCATTCATTCATCTTCTACCTCTTTATCCGATCTTCCCTCGGGTCACGGGGAGCCTGTGCCTATCTCAGGCGTCTATGGGCATTAAGGACAATATTAAGGACATTAATGGACAAACCCTGGATGGAATGCCAATCCATCGCAGGACACACAGACACACACACACACTCACATTCATACACTAGGGACAATTTTCCAAGGTGCCAATCAACCTACCGTGCATGTTTTTGGACCGAGGGGAGGAAACCGGAGAACCCGGAGAAAAAAAACCCCTGAGGCACGGGGAGAACATGCAAACTCCACACACACACACACATGGCCGAGACGGGAATCGAACCCGGACCCTGGCGGTGTGGATTTGTTTGGGAGGCTGAGGCGAACGTGCTAACCACTAAACCACCGTGCCCCTGATATATAATATATATATATATATATATATATATATATATATATATATATAGAGATATATATATATATATATATATATATATATATATAGATATATATATATATATATATATATACCCACACACACACACACATACATATGTACTTTTGTACTGCACTATATACATTACACATGAATGTATAGTATACACTATATATTATACATTAAATATTTAGTTTGATCAAAATATTGCGAGTGGTGCATCAATCACTCCGAATACTTTGTTTTTATTTGTCTATTAACTAGTAACAGCGTGACATGGCACTGTAATTGTATTTGTTAATTAAAAATACAAAATTTGAAAGAGGGGGGAGCGGTGGCTTAGTGGTTAGCACGTTCGCCTCACACCGCCAGGGTCGGGGTTCGATTCCCGTCTCGGCCATGTGTGTGTGTGGAGTTTGCATGTTCTCCCCGTGCCTCGGGGGGGTTTTTCTCCGGGTTCTCCGGTTCAGTTTCCCCGGTTTCCTCCCGGTAGGTTGATTGGCACCTTGGAAAACTGTCCCTAGTGTGTGTGTGTCCTGCAATGGGTTGGCATTCCATCCAGGGTGTATCCTGCCTTAATGCCCATAGACGCCTGAGATAGACACAGACTCCCCGTGACCCGAGGGAAGATCGGATATAGAGGGTAGAGAAGATGAATGAATGAATGAATGGTTTTGAGGACTTGTGCATGCTTGAGCCTTTAGGTTCTATATAAATAAAATACTCAAGCATGTTTCAAACATCATTATTGGTTAAGAAAGTATTTTAAAGCATTCCTTTACCCCCTGTAAAATACAACCCTTTCTGTTCGCTCTATGGAGTAATTAAAGTGACTCTGAAAGTGCGGAAATTCTTATGCAAATAATTAAATAATAATAATAATAATAATAATAATAATAATAATAATAATAATAATGCATGGTGTGAAGGTAACACATCAGCAAAACAACCTTATGAAATTGGCGTGTTTTGTGTAACATTTTTTTTTACTTAATGCCTAAAAAAATCGTCATTTTACAAGTTGTTACAGTGAATAAAAACAAGTCCCAGAATAAAGGAAGTAGGTTTTGTTATTAACCAGGGTGTGACTTTATCTTTACAAAATGCTTATATATATATATATAGTATATATATATATATATATATATATATATATATATATATATATATGTATGTGTGTGTGTGTGTGGTGATATATGTGGTGTGTGTGTATATATATATATATATATAATATATGTGTGTGTGTGATATATATATATATATATATATATATATATATATATATATATATATATATATAAAGGTTGTGGGGGGGTGGAGAAGAGGGAGAACATGCATCTGCAAACACTTTCCCACCATTCCCTGGTCTCGTACCTGCAGCATGCAAATGGACCACTCTTACCTTGTGCTTCTTCTGCTTCTCTTTCCACGCTGGAAACGCCTCCTCTCCTGGTCTTGCATGTGTTTTCCCCCATCCAGATTGATTTCTTCGGTATAAATAAGCTGTGAGAACGCCAGCAAAGATCGTGGACACAACAGACAGCAGGATGAGCCACATGTTTATGGAGGCGTCCGTTAAACCCCAGCAGGGAACTTCTCCAGCTGGAGGACAGGCTTACGATGGGGGGGGGTTGTTTTTGTTTATCTTTAGATAAGCATCGGTGATATTTGAAAAGATAGAGATGTGATCTATTTAATATCCGCGTAAAAGGAAGACCGGTGATCTTGGGGATCTAGTGATCTTTTTTCCGCTCGATCCGTTACTTGTTATATACTAATGTAAACTACAGTCCGGAGATCTAATCCGAAATCCTACCAGGCGCTTTTGTGCGTCATGACAGCGCGGCGCTTGCGCAGGACACTGCGCTTCACTGCGCAGAAGCGTTTTCTATACTTCTGCCACACACACACACACACACACACACACACACACACACACACACACACACACACGCTTATTAAAATTCTAAGGCAAAGAAAAACGGCACAAAAGGCGTTGATAATCCGGGATTCTTTTATGAGGTTAATGTTAATGCTTATGATGATGCGTAAAGGTGGCGCACATTTGGCTTTATTGGGAGTGTTCCATTGTGCTGAGTTTATACTGTCATGAAGAGGTGGCAAATAGAATTCATGCAAGATATTCTACGTTTATTATAAAGGTATATCTTAGAATATCTAAACGTAGAATATCTTGAATGAATTCTATTTATTGTAAACGTAGAATATGTTGCGTAGAAATCATATGAATTCTATTTATTGTAAACAGTAGAATTTAGAATATGTTGCATGAATTCTATTTACTGTACACGTAGAATATCTTGAATGAATTCTATTTATTGTAAACGTAGAATATGTTGCATGAATTCTATTTATTGTAAACGTAGAATATGTTGCATGAATTCTATTTACTGTAAACGTAGAATATCTTGAATGAATTCTATTTATTGTAAACGTAGAAGGTAGAAAAGAATTCTTTCTTGATTCATGAATTCTATTTATTCTATTTATTGTAAACGTAGAATATGTTGCATGAATTCTATTTATGTAAACGTAGAATATGTTGCATGAATTCTATTTATTGTAAACGTAGAATATGTTGCATGAATTCTATTTACTTTGAGTTGCATATTGTAAACGTAGAATATGTTGCATGAATTCTATTTATTGTAAACGTAGAATATGTTGCATGAATTCTATTTACTGTAAACGTAGAATATGTTGCATGAGTTCTATTTATTGTAAACGTAGAATATGTTGCATGAGTTCTATTTATTATAAAGGTAGAATATTTTGTGAATTCTACATACATTCTCTCTCTCTCTACACACACACACACACACAATCTATCTATCTATCTCTATCTATAAACACCGCACCCTGCAGTCCAACACTCAGAAGTGCAGCCATAATTTTTTGCTGATATATACTTCTATGCTTATCAGATCGCACAGAAACCAACCCATGATACTCACCAGAACCCAGGAACAACAAGAGACAAGCACAGTTTTAGCACAAAAAGAAACGTTTATTAGCATTCACATGGAGCTTACAGCTGTGTACGTATCCACAGAGAACAAATGCTGCCATTGAAAAAAATGATTATGTTGGTGCACTACCTCCCAATGCGCAATTTAATCGAACGAAAGGTTTGCAGGAAGGACCCGCGCAGGTCATTCTGCTGCAGCGCTTAAAACCGTCAAATCAAGGGCGTTACACGGGAGCAATCAGGAGAATACTGGAAACAGCCAAGCACTCTGCACTGCAACACGCCACCTTAACAGCTAACCAGCAATACTCAACTGCTGCGCAACTGCGCCTAGTGCACAAAAGATACAAGGGAGAGCATTAGGAAAAAAATATAAAGAATCACAGATTCGCCAAATTAGCAGGTAACACACAAAGGAAAGAATATCCAAATTTAACAGGGCTTTTTTTTGTGTTTAATATTAAGCGTTCGTCCATTTTTTTTTTTATTAATATGCATCACTTGCATGTGTCTGGCCAAAGTTTGTGTACAGAGATGAAAGGATTTGCAACATTAGACACGTTAAAGGAAAAAAAAAAAAATAGACATAATGAATTGAATAAAATGAACTTACTTTATTGGCTGGGAGATTACTTACATGAAGTTACTAAACAAATGCAATCAAACTAGCAAAAAATTAAAAAGAAAGAAAAACTTTTCCACCTAAGAATCTCAACTTGAGCGCAAATATTCAATTCAATGGGATCACAGACACACACGCACACACACTTCAAAAAGACGGTACAGAAACATTCTGGTCAACTGAACAAAGGTGAAAAAAAAAAGGTTTTAAAAAAGATGTAGACCGAGTTTGCAACAACCTTTTGGTCTGATTAGATGAATTCAGAAATCCTCAGATGGGACTTTTCCTTTCGGTGTGATCCTCGGAATGAAGACTCATTCATCTGACATCATCTAGGAAAAGAAAAGAAACAGTGAGCTTTGCAAGAATTTTAAAGGCAGGGGAAAATGCAGTATACAAGCGCACTGGGGCTTGTATACGTCCTATTATTTCTGAGGGAGGAGAAAAGCAGTTGCTGACTAAGCACTTTTTGACCACCTTCAATTAATATATAATACATAAAAAAAAAAAAAAAAAAAGAAAGAAAAAAAAAAAAAAAACACGTATCTAGCGAGCAAAGAGGGCCGAGTTGCTCCACATAAATCATTACACTGGTGTTGAGCAACCTCAACGAAATGTCTAACTCCCGTGGGGGTAAAGGTGGGGATGCGTTTCTGAAAGCGACTAAAGACGTCAGCAAATACAAGTAATCACTGTAGAGCCTACGTGTTACGACGCTGACTCCTTGAACCGGCTTTGAGAAAGCATCCCGCCCCTCTTTTTTTTTTTTTTTGGCTCGTCCTGCTTTCGTGTGACAAGGAAGATGGAAAAAAGGCCTCGGTCCGTCGTCCTTCGAACGTACCTCAACACCACCTCAACACTCAATGAGACCGACCTGCTCCATAGCAACCGCCAAGCAGCAGCAGGCAGCCAACGGTCGGACCACACACTAACTGCTCTCAAACTGCCCCCAAACTCCTCTTTTGCATACAGGAATCAGCAGCTTGGAGGAAAGAATTCCACATTAAGGTAAAAACGTTTTACCACCCACAATCTATTGCTTGCAAATGAGAGACATACTTACGCCGTCTTTTTTTTTTTTTTTTACCACCTTCGGCCGTGATGGAACCGAACTCCGGGTGTAAAGCTCTTATTTAATTACAAACAATCGTGCATATATATTTTTTTTATTTAAATAGTGCACTGCCATGGCACCAAGTTAAATATATTAATTATTGGTTCTTGCCCCTTCAATGGCCTTTCTTTACACGCACATGCTGGTACTTAAATCTGACCATAACCATCAAGGTTAATTATCTGGGCCTAGAATTAAACTCATGTCCAAGGTTGTGCAAGAACTCCATTTCATGAGCATTTAGTGGCAGTTTTATACCCCCAGATAACCTGTGACATATCAGAGTGAGGATTTATTAAAATCACCCGCAATAAAAGGCCGGGGGGTGGGGTGGGGGGTTGTCACCTCCCTGCAGGTGCATGTTTACCTGAACTCGGGCTCACGACTCCTGCGTGGTTCCGTTAGCCTCGGGAGATTTGGGTCTGCTCCTGGACCTGGATCTCGACTTGGATTTGGACGCTCTGTTCGAGTGGGGGCTGCGACTCCTGGAAGGAGACTTGGACTTAGATCTGGACCGGGACCTGGAAGGAGATTTGGATTTGCTCCTGCGGGGCGTGCGGCTCTTAGAGCGGGAACGAGACCTGGAGTAGGACCTGGATCTGGACCGGCTGTAGCGGGATCTGCTTCTGGAGCGAGATCGACTCCTGCTGCGGGAACGGCTGTGCCTCCTGCGCCGGGGGCTGCGGCTGGAAACGGAAAAACACAGGTTGTGTCAGAATATACAAAAATAAACATCTGAAGGGGTGGATGGGAAAAAAAAAAAAAAAAAAAAAAAACACATGGACTACATGTATTAAAAAAATATTACTTCCAGACCTGCAAATTAAAAGCATTATATAAACAAAAGGCCACCGAACTGCCGAGAACGGACTCTAGGTTAGTAAATAATTAGCAGAATTGCAACACGCTGATGCGGCTCGGCCTTGTAGGCCGCAGCCGCACCGCGCTGGGAGTTTCTAGAACGCCGACCGAACAGCATCCTGCTGTGGGACGGCGTACTCAGGAAAACCCGAGGCTTGCGTTTGTTTACTGGGCCTCCGTTACAACGTGATACAAAAATACACTTACGTGTGAAAGAAAATTAAATAAAGATGAATAATAAATAAAAAATTACATTTGTGGACGGGTTTTGAATATAATTAAGGTTGGCACGCCATGTTCAACAGGCGGCCATTGAGGCTACACGCGCTTTTGTCGGGGTTGGGCAACACGCCATGGCGGCGACGACGACGACGCCGCGGAGACGCGCTTGGTTACAAACAAATTACTAAAATAAATAAAACAAACCACCGACCTGCGACTCCTGCGCCCGTAACCGCCATAACGGCGAGGCGGACCCCCGCGGCGGCCGTAGTGCGAGTCCGGCGGCCGGCCGTAGCGCGCCATCTGCACGCGCAGCTCGCGGCCGTCGAGCAGCGCGCCATCCATGGCGTCCATCGCGTCCTCGGCGTCGCGCTTGTCGTGGAAGCGCACGAAGGCGAAACCGCGGCTCTCCTTGGTGTAGCGATCGCGCGGGATGTAGACGTCGCCGACGCGGCCGTACTTCTCGAAGACGCGCCGCAGTGTCTCGGGCGAGGTGCGGTAGGTCAGGTTGTCCACTTTCAGCGAGGTCATGCCCTCGACGTCGGGCGGAGGTCTACCGTAACTCATCTCCGCTGCTCAGATTATTATATGTTATTAAAAAAAGAGGGTGAAATATGATTAAATTGAAAAGAAATAAGTTTAGGAGGGGAAAAAAAGAAATCCTCCGGAGCCGAAGACGAAAGCAACAAGACCTCCACACGCAGCCCGCCTAAACCTAAAATGGCGGCAAACACACTTCCGAGGCGGGGCTAACCGATACGCGGAAGAGCCTTCGTTTATATGACGTTCCTACTACGATGTAATAAATATAATTACAAATATGACAAATAAATAAAGAATTATTTTTAGTATTGGGAAGGAAAACATGTCATTTTAATCACTTTAATCCCAAATGTGTCCTAAAATGTGATTTAATCACATTTGATGTATTAGTCAATAAATCATTTTATCCGTGTTAATTTGTTGTTTTGTTTATGTTTCTGTTCAAATGCATTAGATTAGATTAAAGTTTATTGTCACTGCATATGTGGGTATACAAGGCATGCAGTTAGCATTCAACCACAAGTACATTTTTACTGTGCAATAATTAGCATATATAATCAGCATATAGCATATGTGTGTGTGGAGTTTGTGCATGTTCTCCCCGGGGTTTTTCTCCGGGTTCTCCGGTTTCCTCCCGGTCCAAAAACATGCACGGTAGGTTGATTGGCACATTGAAAAATTGTCCCTAGTGTATATGTGTGTGATGAATGTGTGTGTGTGTGTGTGTGTGTGTGTCCTGCGATGGGTTGGCATTCCATCCAGGGTGTATCCTGCCTTAATGCCGTAGAATAGCATATAGAATAGCGGTAGAAGATGAATGAATGAATGAATCAGCATATAGCTATAAACAATTATCATATATATCAAGATATAAAAGGGGCACCGTGGTTTAGTGGTTAGCACGTTCGCCTCACAACGCCAGGGTCGGGTTCGATTCCCCTCTCGGCCATGTGTGTGTGGAGTTTGCATGTTCTCCCCGTGTCTCAGGGGGTTTTTCTCCGGGTTCTCCGGTTTCCTCCCGCGGTCCAAAAACATGCACGGTAGGTTGATTGGCACCTTGGAAAATTGTCCCTAGTGTATGAATGTGTGTGTGTGTGTGTGTGTGTGTCCTGTGATGGGTTGGCATTCCATCCAGGGTGTATCCTGCCTTAATGCCCATAGACGCCTGAGATAGACACAAACTCCCCGTGACCCGAGGGAAGATCGGATAAAGTGGTAGAAGATGAATGAATGAATGAATGAATGAACAAGATATAGAATGTATAATAATTCTATATATTAATAGTATGTCTTTCAATTTAACCTCAATGCCGAATATGTTCATTATATTTCTATTAAATATCTATATATTAAATATCAGTATTTAATATTTTCTGTGTGTAAATATTTTGGCCTGGAATCAATCATAACTGGTCACAGCCAGGTAAGAATGCTTTCAGAAATGTTAATAATGATTTTTGTTATTTTACAAAATGAACAAAACAAAAACTGAAATCAAATCAATATTTGTTGTGAGTGACTTTTGAAGAGTAGTGGAAGTGATGGCACCCCCACAGAGCTCTGATCTCAACATCATGGAGTGTGTGTGGGATTCCATGAAGAGACAGAAGGATGTGAGAACGTCTCCATCCACAGAAGATCTGTGTTTACTTCTCCAAGATGGAACAAACAACCAGCCGAGTTCCTTCATAAACACTGTGTGTAAGTGTACATAGAAGTGTTACTTGCTGCTGTTTTGAAGGCAAAGGTGTGCACTAAATATTGATTTCATTTCCATTTCTCTTTTGGTTCATTCTCTGCATTTTATTTATTGATGAAAGTAAATAATTAACACTGGACACTGGAATTTTAGTAGAAGAAATATGTGTCTGATACAGGATTCCAGCTGCACAGCAGTTCTGGGTGTTCTTTGTTGTGTTTTTAGCTTGTTTCATGATGTATTAAATGTTTTCCAAAGGTGAAAAACTGCAGGCGGGCCAGTTCAGCACCTGTTCCTCTCTTTTTTAGTCTGGAGGAAGTGGTGTCGAAAAGGAAAGGTTCAAATCCCACCATCAGCAAGATGCCACTAGGGGGCCATTAAGCAAGGCCCTCAATTATAAGTTGCTCTGGACAAGGGGGTCTTCCAAATTTCTGTAAATGTAAGAATGGCAGGAATGTTATGGTAATTTTTTACAACACAAATACAGGAACTAAATCCCAGATTTTTTTTGCCCCATGTATATATATATATATATATATATATATATATATATATATATATATATATATATATATATATATATATATATATATATATATATATATATCTAGGGGCATGGTGGCTTAGTGGTTAGCACAATTCGCCTCACACCACCAGGGTCCGGGTTCGATTCCCGTCTCGGCCATGTGTGTGTGGAGTTTGCATGTTCTCCCCGTGCCTCAGGGGGTTTTTCTCCGGGTTCTCCGGTTTCCTCCCCGGTCCAAAAACATGCACAGTAGGTTGATTGGCACCTTGGAAAATTGTCCCTAGTGTGTGAATGTGAGTGTGAACGTGTGTGTGTTGTGTGTGTGTGTGTCCTGTGATGGGTTGGCATTCCATCCAGAGTGTATCCTGCCTTAATGCCCATAGACGCCTGAGATAGACACAGACTCCCCGTGACCCGAGGGAAGATTGGATATAGTGGTAGAAGATGAATGAATTGAATATATATATATATATATATATATATATATATATATATATATATATATATATATATATATTATTTGGTTTTAGCTTCTTTTCCAGACTAATTTTTAATAGCTTTTTTCTCCCATGACTGTATTTATGAATAAAGTATGAAGTTTTAATATTCTTCAGTACACCAACCTTTAATTGTCTGAACTTGTTTACCTGACTAATAAACATAGTGAGGTGCTGAAAGGAAGCCTCAATGACTTCAAGAAGCAAAAGGCAAAAAAGCCAAGTATATTTGTTAGAAAGACGTTTTATTGTTGTTTTTTTTTGTTGTTGTTGTCGTTGTATGTTTTATAAAAGTGATCAGTGTACAGACTCAGTTCATCTGATCTACCATGGATCACAGTCATTGTCTTTTCAGTGGTTGCAGAATAACAAGACAGACAGACCTGAAGTCTATGGGTGCTTTTTGAGAGCAGAAAAACGCACCATCGCTTTTTATTTATTTATTTATTTATTTTGTATGTGTGTTCGAGATGGAAGCTGCCTCTAAACACGACGCGACGTCTGGAGTATTCTTCATTCCCGCAGATCGAACCGCACTGCACCGATACGAAGACAAACTCGGCTAAAACCTGTAAACCCGACTACGTCACCGGCGTCACCTTCTCCTACGGTGAACTGAAAATACACTTCTTTATAGAACACATGTAGACCACCCCTGGCTAGTGTTTACATGCACCCGAGGTTCGTGGTCTAAGGAAAACGAACTAATCCACGGATAACCAACGTTTGTCGAAACGATGACTGAAACATCACATCGTTATTAACATTTCCTCGAACACTTGTTTCTTAGCTACGCTACCCGGCGACCGAGCATACCACGACGATGACAAAGCACTAGCCAATAGAAAAAACAGAACATTTTAATTACTGAAAGTGAGAGGGGCTAACATTTAGCATCGAATACCAGACAGTGCATAGACTATAGGCTATATGAACTAATCTCATTCTAACTGTACTCTCATAGAAATGTGTATTAAACTGGATCTTCCATTAATGCCGTAGTTACAGCCTCGATGATAAACCCTCATATAGCTTAGTACATGTTTAATTATCTGCTATAACACTGTAAAACCATTTTGATGAAGAATGTGGAATATCGCATGCTAAAAAGCTGTCGGGAAGAAGGTGAAATCGGACATCACTATCTGACTATCTAGCTCGGCAAAATACCCTCCAAAAATCGTATGGAAAATCTTCCCAGAAGTAACGGAATGCATACCAATCTCAGGATTCCACAAAACGTTTGTTCATATAGTGTACAAATCCAGGTCATACTAAGATATTTAAAGGTACAACAAAGACAAATGCAGTATAATACTGGTTCTCCTGAAAGTGTGTTTAGAACTCTCGCCAAGTACCTCGAGGTCCCCAATAGTACCCGGTAAAGATGTAAACGAATACAATCAGCTAAACAGGATGAGATAAGACTTTTATGAGAGAGGAGAGATATGAGATATGCTTTAAAGATGACATAAACAATACATTTACAATAATACAGTGGCTGAAGATTATATTAGGCTTCTAGTTTGCTTCTATTTTGGGATTAGGAGCAGTGTGATGGGAAAATATTATAAATATAAAGCAGAAAAAAACAACAAGAGAAAGTTGCCAATGGACGCCAAAAATAAAACATAAAAAGTGATTTAGGCCACACCCATTTCGATGTGAAATTCCAGAGAGATATATGTATATTTTGAGCATTAAATATATAAAAATGTAATTCCTAACTCCAAATAATGATATTTCCAGTTTAGTTCAAAATTTTGATACAGATTATTTATATTTTCATTCCTTAAAAAGTTCAGATTTAGCCCACACCCACTTTAGGCTGAAACCCATACTCAAATATAACTGTTTTGCACTATAGTAAAAAAAAAAAAAACCTTCTGATTTAGGTCACATCCATAGATACTGATATGTTTAGCTCTAACAAAAAAAAAAAAAAAGAGAGGTACTGATATTTTTAGCCCTAATTAGTTTTAGGCCACAAATGTAGGCCACGCTGACTTTAGATTGAAATACAGATTTAATATTTTTAGCACAAATAAAAAAATGTAAAAAATAAGAAAAAAAGGTCCTATTTAGGCCACGCCCATTTACGTCTGAAATTAAGATTGGAGTTACTGATAGTTTGAATTGGAATAAAAGTTCTGATTTAGGCCACGCCCACTTTACGCCCACTTGCTAGATTCTTAATATAAGTTCTGTTGTATTCAATAAAACAGGAGAAGCCAATACATAGCAAAAGTAAGAAATCATGACGTAATTTCCTTTCTTATTGTGCCCCCAATACTATAGTGTCTAATAACTTAAGTAGCAAATTGTTTCTATGATAACATTCGAACCAATCAGAAGCCAGCATTATATCTAGCTCCACCCATATGTTACTGTACTGAGCCATGGACTTTCCTAGTGACCCCTAAAATAATAATACCATCAATCTCAAATCTCACATTCCAAAAATGGGAAAGAATTACCGAGCAATGCACCGCAAAAGAAAAACACAGAGTAAATAAATAAATAAAATAACAGAGATGGAAACGGACTTCATTTGAAAATATCATAGAAAAGTCTTGACTTTTTTTTTTCCAAAACAAAAACACACACACACACACACACACACACACACACAATGGCACTTTTGCTTGGCGAATCCCTTGAACGACTTTCTGCTCCCTGCGATTTGTGAAAGATCGCCAGACGTCGTCCAGAACCAAGCCAACAACTTACTGGGTAAACATATATACGCCTGTACCTTTCGCGATACACGACAGTGGTGGTTTCGGGAACCGGGTCGGCCCGGTCGCATGTATGAACGTCATGGCGAGGCAGCTTTGTAGCTTTTAGGTGATTTGTGTGTCTTTGTAACATGCACGATGATAAGAGCAGCTCGGGCAGGACGTGTTTATTGCTCAAAAGTCCAGTCTGTCGATACAGGAAAGAGCAGCATGTTCGTACCGACATTCCAACACGGAATATTCCGGAGTGCAAGTGGATTAAGAAAAGGATTCATGCTAGTTACAGCCAATTCGGCGTTCGGTTTTACAGGTGACGATAGACACGTTTCCACCCTGCCATATTAATAACCTAGACTTAAAGAAGCAGTTTGTCATTTTTACAGCCCTCTGCTGCATGTAAGGTGTATTGCTGTCATTATACAGGAACAACCCTTATAAAGGACTTGACTTTTAAGGATAAGGTTTGGGTATACCTGAGCAGCTTTGTTGCAACTGAGGGTTGAGTTCATCTCCGGGTTGGAAAAATGTAAATAAAGATCATAAAAACATTAAATAAATAAATAAATAAATAAAATGTTTGGGAATATTGCAAATGAAATAGGGAATATTTCCAGGATAGAAACCCTTTTAAACATGACAAACTGCATCTTTAAGGTGGTGTGTGTGTGTGTGTGTGTGTGTGTGTGTATAGCAGGAAACTATAAATCCCACGAGATCATTATTCCCAGTACGGAAACAACAAAAGGATGGGAATTCTTGCGTGACGTGGTGGAAACGCACCTAAAGTGGCCTGTTCATGATGCGTCTTGAATCAAATCCTATTTCTCCGCATGCATTTGTAAAAACGAGCGCTCGGGAGAAAGACACTGACAGGTACCGTTTGAAATTTGAGACACGAGGAAGTTAATTGTGGTGTTTTTTTTTCCGGATGGGAAGACGAGGGCTCGGAATGGGAGTCAGATAGCCGGAGAGACGCCTTTTACACAGCTAGCGGTCCGTGGCGTGTTTTCGGTGAGTTTTTCGGGCTCGTCCCATTGGTGCTGAAACTCTGCTCGTCCAGACTGATGTTGCTGTTCGAGGCATGCTGAAGCAGAGACTCCTGGGAACGCCAGTTGGCATCCAGGTAGAGCAGCTCTGTAGATCACACACAAACGACAAACATTGTTATATGCTTTGGTGTTTATCGGCTAATATTGTTCTTGGGAAGGTTACTTTGGAAATGTAATAGATCACATATGACACGATTTAAAATTTAATAAGTAGTGTCACTTTTCAATGATGTTAAAAAAGTAAAGAAACTGGTTACATTTGATGACCTTTTGGGTTACTTTTCGTTTGTCCACTAGGTGGCGCTTTAAGTTAGCATTCTAAGGAAAAAAAACCCGAAAGAAAAATTATTTATTTTTTTAAATGATTAAAATCAAACGAAATACTGTAACGAAATACATTTACTTTGTAATTCAGTTACGTAACGGCGTTACATGTAACCAAGTACGAATGAAAGAAAACATAAAGTGTCTGAGAAAGGTGTTTTGGTGCCACGCTCGGCTTCTAAACCATCTCATATGGCATCAAATCTAGATGGAGATGTACTGGAGCATTGCTTCATCCCACATAGATAATTCAGTTCCATTACATTTACATTTGCAGCATTTGGCAGACGCCCTTATCCAGAGCGACTTACAACCGAGCTATTGAGGGTTAAGGGCCTTGCTCAAGGGCCCATTAGTGGCAGCTTGGTAGTGGTGGGGTTTGAACCCGTGATCTTCCGGTCCAGAGTCCAACACCTTAACCACTGGGCTACCATGTCCCTACCATGTCCCTACCATGTCCCTATCATGTCCCTACCATGTCCCTACCATGGGCTACCATGTCCCTACCATGTCCCCCCATTACAAACCAGTCAATGGTCCATCATGGTTAATTCCTGTTAAACCAGTCAGTGAGTCTCTGCGGTCTATTCCCAAACCAGAATTCATTCATTCATCTTCTACCGCTTTATCCGATCTTCCCTCGGGTCACGGGGAGTCTGTGCCTATCTCAGGCGTCTATGGGCATTAAGGCAGGATACACCCTGGATGGAATGCCAACCCATCGCAGGACACACACACACACACACACACACACACACACATTCATACACTAGGGACAATTTTCCAAGGTG
The DNA here is from genome assembly GCA_030449085.1 of Kryptopterus vitreolus. Classification (NCBI taxonomy): domain Eukaryota; kingdom Metazoa; phylum Chordata; class Actinopteri; order Siluriformes; family Siluridae; genus Kryptopterus; species Kryptopterus vitreolus. The sequence goes on from JACRUU010000015.1 coordinate 20,324,196, forward strand.
TCAACCAACCTACAGTGCATGTTTTTGGACCGAGGGAGAAAACCAGAGAACCCGGAGAAAAAACCCCAGAGGCACTGGGAGAACATGCACAAACTCCACACACACATGGCCGAGACATGGAATCGAACCCGGGCCGTGGCGGTGTGAGGCGAACGTGCTAACCACTAAACCAAATCTACTTGTCTAATCTACTTGTTTTATTTATTTATTTTTTTGCAATGTTGATCTGCATTTGGAAAAGGAAAAAAAGGGGGGGAACAAGATCAAAGCAGCCATAAAAATGGTTTAAAAGCAAACACAAATACATTTTCCCTTTAATTTGTCTCGTGTCTGGAAAGTTTCGGCCCATAATTTACATGGTAAATGGTGCATTAACAGTGATTTATGGAGGAAAAAATATAGCTCCAGTCATATATTGTATATGCTGCTTGAAAGTTTGTGAACCCCTTGGAGACGTTTCTATTGCTTTACCTTTCTTATTGTATCAAAGTCTGCTTTTTGAGGAATTAAATATCAGATGTCTGTCGATCAAATGTTTGTTTAGATGGAATTTTATGAGTAGCCAAAAAAATAAAAAAAGATTGAATGATTGTATGCGCAAAAGTAAGTAACTCCTGTGCTGAGGAGTCGCACAAATGCCAGGAGGAAAGGAGATATCCGAGGACATCGGGAAGAAGGTGGAGACGATCCGTCAGTCTGGGGAAAGCTATAAGACTGTCTTGAAGAGATTCCAACTCCATCCATCCACTGTAAGACAAATCATCAACAAACGGAGGCAAAAGACAACATGGAACTCCAGGAAAAGAACCTCCTCCCATCAGTGAAGCATGGTGGTGGTGGTAATTTGAAGGTCTGGGGCTGCTATTCTGCCTCCCAGTGGATGGATGGAGATTCCATATCCATCCATCCACTGTAAGACAAATCATCTACAAACAGAGGGCATTCAACTTGACCACAACGCTGCAGAGAAGCGAAAGTCCATCAAAACTATCATCAAGAAGCGGCAGAAAGGTAATAAACGAGGTAAAGGCCAAGCCACACATCTGGAAAACATCTGGATAAATCAGAAGTCTATTCTTTTGACAGATGAGTCCAAAATATTTATTTGGTCACTATCAAAGGCGCCATGTTGGGAGAAAAGCCTACACGGAATTCCAGGAAAAAGAACCTCCTCCCATCAGTGAAGCATGGTGGTGGTAATGTGAGGGTCTGGGGCTGCTATTCTGCCTCCCTGCCATATTATTCAGGGAAACTTAAATTTAGGGAAATCTCCTGAAAACAGTCACAGAGCTGAAGGTGGGCCGGAAATGGGTGACGCAACCAGACAACGACGAGTTTAAGCATATCACACCAAGGAATGGATTCAAAGGAAGAAGTTTCACACTCTTGATTGGCTCACAAGTAAACACACTTTACTTCATTAATTCATTAACACAAACAATCCTTCAATCTTTCATATCGTTTTTTTTTTTCCCGGCTACTAGAAAAATCCCCTCTAAACAAACATTTGGTTTAGAAAAAGCAGGTGATGATGAAAATAAAAAAAAAACAAACAAACAGAACAGTCTGAACAGCTCATAGGGGTTCACAAACTTTCAAGCAGCACCGTATTTACATACACACACGTTGTCTAATGCATTTGGCAAATTCCCTGCCGTCAGCCCATACCTATTCCTCAACGCGGACAGGACACGAGTCCTCATCTGTCCATTCCATGGACATCCAGGAAGAGATAGAGAGTAAGAGAAAGAGAGAAGAAAGAAAGAAAGGAAGATGGGGGGTGATGGAAGGGAAAAAAAATGTAAACACCACAAGAAAGAAAGAACACGTTTACAGAACAACAAGAATTACTATTAGACACACACACACACACAAAAGCTGGACTAAGAGAGAGAGAGGCTGAAATGTACAGAGATGACACAAGGGGTGGACTGTTAGTGATCGGACATGAGGCAAATCTTTCAAATGAAAGGAATACTGAGGTATTAAATAAGACTTATAGCACAGGGATGTTGGATTAATTATAAATAACAACAGCTCTGGCTTTAGATCCTGTAAATAACAGGTTTATATTAAAGCACTCTGCTGATATGACGTGATCTATTAAGCATTGATGATAAGCGCCCTCTACTGGCGGAAAGATGAAAATGCTAGTGTTTAGTCACAGGAAGGTTTTTCTTGATCAGTTTTACTGAGCTGCAAAAAAGACGAAGCTGCTATAAAGTAATATATATATATATATATATATATATATATATATATATATATATATATATATATATATATATATATATATTTTTTTTTTTTTTTTTTTACAAATGGCTTTTGTTACTTTTTAGAATTAGATTTAACTTAAGTAATCAGTTGATCTGTATGGAGCGATTTCCATGGGTAATTTCCAAGGGGTGCCAATAATTTTGAAGGTGCCAGATTAGATAAATAAATACATTTGTTTTGTTTTTTTTCCCAAGTAAAATATTGTCTAAAATAATATGGCATAAATAATACTATTAATAATATATATAATGAATATAATAAATAATATGCAACAATAATAATAAGTCTTTATAATAATAACTATATAATAATAATAATAATAATAATCCTATAATAATAATAATAATCCAAAAAAATAATAATAATAATAATATTTGTTGCAATTTTCCCATTAGTGCATTAGTGTAATTTTTCACTGAAAAGTGTGTATTATGAAAGACACTGATCGATGACGGTCCTGGCAAAATGAAGAGATGAAATGCAAAAGCAGGATGATGGATCGATGATGGATCTCCTGACTGTCCTCCTCTTTTTTTTTTTTTTTTTTTCTTTCTTTCTTTTTTTGGAATGAGTATTCAAGTAAGAAGAGCTCACTCAAGCCTCTCCCGTCACAAACGTTGCCACTCACCAGCGAATTGGCCATCAGGAGCCTGTTCATTGTCCAGGCCTGTCACACAGTGGGTGTCAGGCCGCCCCTGATTGTTATTGTCAAACTCTGGACAAGGCAACTCGCTCCTCCTGCGCCCACCTGCAAGCGAGGTCAGAGGTCAAACAGAGCAGCCAGAGGCACGGACGGCGGAGCACAGCAGAGTGTAGGGTGGGGGGGGGGTGGGTTATGGATGGATAAAGCAACGACGTGCAGGATGCTCCGGGGTGATCGCAGATGCACTCAGGGGTCTTTGTTTTATAACTATATATATATATATATATATATATATATATATATATATATATATATTCTTCATTCATTCATTCATCTTCTAACCGCTTTATCCGATCTTCCCTCGGGTCACGGGGAGCCTGTGCCTATCTCAGGCGTCTATGGGCATTAAGGCAGGATACACCCTGGATGGAATGCCAAACCATCGCAGGGCACACACACACACACACACATTCATACACTAGGGACAATTTTCCAAGGTGCCAATCAACCTATCATGCATGTTTTTTGGACCGGGGGGGAAACCGGAGAAACCCGGAGAAAAACCCCCTGAGGCACGGGGAGAACATGCAAACTCCACACACACATGACCGAGACGGGAATCGAACCCGGATCCTGGCGGTGTGAGGCGAAACGTGCTAGCCATACGCCACCGTGCCCCTATATATATATATATATATATATATATATATATATATATATATATATATATATATATATATATAATATATATATATTCGATTATAACTCTATATAACTATACAGGAAATATCTGGCAACCTAGGAGGCGTGAACAGCATGCAGGATATTTATTCCCAATCTGATTTACAGTATATTTGATCACCCATGTGACTGAATAGAATAGACTTGGGTACATATTGACGCACCTTTCGGAGCGCTCTTTCCGAATACAGCGCCTGGTTTGAGTGTGGGTGGGAATGTACTGCGAGACAATAGGACGAAGGGACGGCGACCGCAATGGAATGCCGGTCCGACCGACAATAAATCCCACACCGCACGCTTTGTTGAGAACTGAGCGGCGTTCTTGCCACAATAACGGCAAAACATGCTGTAAACGAAGAACGCGTTCAGAAATATAAATAATGATTGTGAAAATGGAAATCAAGTCAATATTTGTTTTTCCTTCATTTCCTGCATTTCCTTCATTGACGAAAGTAAATAATTAACACTAACATTCTTTGTTTACAGCATTTTTTTTTCACAAAGTAGCTGTATATCTAACTAAAGGGGACCAATTATAAAAGATGACATTAGAGTACACGCAGAGGACCTCGTGTGATTTCGACACTATATGGACACTGGATGTGATAGCATGAAATATTCCCAAACCTAAACCCAAACCTGTTCTGGCATGACAATGCCCCTGTGGACATCGGAGATATGATGAGATGGTTTTGATCGGATCTCCTGCTATAGAGCTCCATCCCTATTGAACACCTTTGGAACCCTGGCTTTTCTCACATCGCCTACATCAGGGCCGCACTTCGGAATGAGTGGAACACATGTCGAGTGGAACATCATCCCGGAAAAGTGGACGTGATTATATTAGCGAATGGGGAAAATATATGCAGTCTTATAGTCAGGTGTCGGGGCACGGTGGTTTAGTGGTTAGCACGTTCGCCTCACACCGCCAGGGTCCGGGTTCGATTCCCGTCTTGACCATGTGTGTGTGGAGTTTGCATGTTCTTCCCGTGCCTCAGGGGGTTTTTCTCCGGGTTGTCCGGTTTCCTCCCGGTCCAAAAACATGCACGGTAGGTTGATTGGCACCTTGGAAAATTGTCCCTAGTGTATGAATGTGTGTGTGAGTGTGTGTCCTGCGATGGGTTGGCATTCCATCCAGGGTGTATCCTGCCTTAATGTCCATAGACGCCTGAGATAGACACAGACTCCCCGTGACCCGAGGGAAGATCGGATAAGATTCACATTTAGCAGGCAAGTGCTCTTTTTGTTCTCACTTCTTGTTTGTATTTATCCTGCAGGTCAAATCGCGGTAAAAAAAAAAAAGCCTTTTAGTGAATTCAGTCAAATTCCATATTAGGCAATAATCCCATTACTAAGCGTGTGCTACAAAATCAATTGTAGGATATCTGGAGTAAAATCGCCAAAGACCACAGCGAGGGGAAAATCAGAGTGCAAATTCAAGCGATAATGCACCGTGCACACGAGCGGAGACGACGCGCCAGTCACGCG
>JACRUU010000015.1:20334344-20364344 GCA_030449085.1 Kryptopterus vitreolus
GAGTGAGATAGAAATAGATAGATGATAGATAGATGGATGGATGGATGGTTGGATTGCTCGATGTATGGATGGATGCATGGCAGAATAGAATATATAGATAGAGATATAGATAGATAGATAGATAGATAGATAGATAGATAGATAGATAGATAGATAGATAGATAGATAGATAGATAGATGGAAGGATGGACATATGACAGAGAGAGAAAGAAATAGATAGATGTGGATGGATGGATGGATGGCAGATAAATAATAGATAGATAGATAGATAGATAGATAGATAAGATAGATAGATAGATATAGATAGAAGATAGATAGATAGATAGATAGATAGATAAGAGAATAGATAGATGATAGATGGATGGATGGATGGATGGATGGATGGTTGGATTGCTCGATGTATGGATGGATGCATGGCAGAATAGAATAGATATATATATATATATATATATATATATATATAGATCTAGATAGATAGATAGATAGATAGATAGATAGATAGATAGATAGATAGAGACATAAATAGTATGATAGATAGAGATATAGATAGAGATAGATAGATAGAAGAATGGAAGGATGGACAGATGACAGAGAGAGAAAGAAATAGATAGATGTGGATGGATGGATGGATGGCAGAATAAAACAGATCAGATAGATAGATAGATAGATAGATAGATAGATAGATAAGATAGATAGATAGAGAGAGAGATAGTTAGATAGATAGAGAGATAGTTAGATAGATAGATAGATAGAGAGATAGATAGAGAGATAGTTAGATAGATAGTTAGATAGATAGATAGATAGATAGATAGATAGATAGATAGATAGATAGATAGACAGATTTACATTTACAGCATTTAGCAGAAGCTTTTATCTAGAGCGACATACAAAAAGTGCACAATAAGTAGATAGATGGACGGACGAATGGATGGATGGAGGAATTGATGGATGGATGGATAGATAGATAGATATATAGACAGTATACGACTCACTTGGAGCTGCTCTTTTTGACCTTGAGGCCTTGGTTGGAGATGATGGAGTGCTCTAAGTGGGAAAGTGAGGGCGTGGCGGCGTGGTGACCGGAGCCGGTACCGTACGCAGGCAGAGTCGTGGAGATGTGCGCTTTGGTCAGGCCGTGCAGTGCCGGAGCGCAGGGGGAGGGGTTCAGCGGGCCGTTTAAAGCCTCTAACAGAGACACGGCCTCGAATCCCTGCGGAATGTGTTCGGCCGCCTGAAACACAGCAGCAGCAGCAGCAGCTGTAAACACGGTAAACAATGTAAACACTAACAAATGCTCAATGTAAAGGACTCCCATGTGATATTTCAACATACATACATTTATGCACACTAAATGAATGTGTTTATAAACATATTATCTTCATTATCGTGAATGGAGATACATAATTCACCAAAACAGAAACATTGAAAAACCTTGATACAGAGGCGTGAGAAGAGCCCACTGTGTGTATACATTATACACGGTGTCACATTATACACTATGTCACATTATATACTGTGTGTATACATTATACACTGTGTGTATACATTATACACTGTGTGTATACATTATACATGGTGTCACATTATATATTGTGTATTTACATTATACACTGTGTGTATACATTATATACATTACTGTGTCACATTATATATTGTGTATTTACATTATACACTGTGTGTATAATGTATACACTGTGTGTATACATTATACACTGTGTCACATTATGCACTGTCACATTATATACTGTGTGTATACATTATACACTGTGTGTATACATTATACACTGTGTAACATTATATACTGTGTACACTGTGTCACATTATACACTGTGTGTATACATTATACACTGTGTGTATACATTATACACTGTGTGTCTACCATATACACTGTATGTATACATTATACACAGTGTGTATAAATTATACACAATGTCATATTACACACTGTGTGTATACATTATACACTGTGTGTATACATTATGCACTGTCACATTATACACTGTATGTATACATTATACACTGTGTCACATTATGCACTGTGTCACATTATACACTGTGTCACATTATGCACTGTGTCACATTATACACTGTGTCAAATTATACATTGTGTCACATTATACACTGTGTGTATACATTATGCACGGTGTCACATTATACACTGTGTCACATTATATACTGTATGTATACATTATACACTGTGTGTATACATTATACACTGTGTCACATTATACACTGTGTATACATTATACACTGTCACATTATACACTGTCACATTATACACTGTGTGTATACATTATACAGTGTCACATTATACACTGTGTCACATTATATACTGTATGTATACATTATACACTGTGTGTATACATTATACACTGTGTTACATTATACACTGTGTTACATTATACACTGTATGTATACATTATACACTGTGTCACATTATACACTGTGTGTATACATTATACACTGTGTGTATACATTATTCACTGTTTCACATTATACACTGTGTCACATTATACACTGTGTGTATACATTATACACTGTGTGTATACATTATACACTGTGTTACATTATACACTGTGTTACATTATACACTGTGTGTATACATTATACACTGTGTCACATTATACACTGTGTGTATACATTATACACTGTGCCACATTATACACTGTGTGTATACATTATACACTGTGCCACATTATACACTGTATGAACAACATATAAAGGGCTTTTACAGCCATGTGTATGACTTTTACCACAAAAACGAAGGCGCACGATTGGTTGGAGACGGAAACCTGTTTCATGTCAATACCAGGCTCCATGACGACACTAAATTGCGACTAAATATGGATCATAAAGCACAATGGAGCACAGAGGGTTAAGGGTCTTGCTCAAGGACCCAAGGGTGGCAGCTTGGCCATACCGGGACTCGAACCTGGTTCTTCCAATCAGCAGCCCAGCGCCTTAGATCACTGAGCCACAAACCCTCCCTACCTTTAAATATGAAATCTTTTCATTTGATGTTATGATAAGAAGTGTAAGAGCCATTGAAGCTATTTGTTAATTTGCTAATTGAAGTGTTGTGTTTTAGTATTTCTGATTTGTCTCTTTAGGGTGTGTGTGTGTGTGGGTTGGGGGGGGGGGTGTTTGGGGTTGTGGTGCTTTTCCAGTGAGAGATGGAAGATACATGTTTTGGGCAGAGAGCTATTCATTACCGAATGCTCTTCGGAGTCTGATGACTGGGAGGTGATGGTCGGGTTGAAGCCGGTAGTGGAGACGGGACTCAGCTTCCTTCTCAAGGCGCGAATCTGCAGCAGGGCTCGAAATGCTGCGGAAAGGCATCGAATGACACACGGCACCGAATCAATTCAGATCAGATACGGATAGGCTGATACTTTACGCCTGTAAAGTCTATGGGCATTAAGGCAGGATACACCCTGGATGCTAACCCATCGCAGGGCACACACTCACACACAAATTCACACACTAGGAACAATTTTCCAAGGTGCCAATCAACCTACAGTGCATATTTTTGGACTGGGAGGAAACTGGAGAACCCGGAGAAAAAAACCCCCTGAGGCACGGGGAGAACATGCAAACTCCACACACACATAGCGGAGGCAGGAATTGAACCCCGAACCCTGGAACCTGGGAACGTGCTAACCCCTAAGCCTCAGTGCCCCACATATTAAAATATAGATTATTAAAAAAAAAAAATATATATATATATATATATATATATATATATATATATACACGCAGGCCAGTGCAGGGACCACTAATCAAAATAGCAGATAAGTCCATGCATGCATTATATTTGATAATATATTTTATAAGGTGAAGAAGGCACGTCCTTACGCAGACGGCAGATAGGGCAGCAGTTGGCTTGGTAGCGCAGAGTGTCTGCGCAGGCGTTGCACAGGCACAGGTGTCTGCAGGGAAGGATGAGCGTGTCGCGTACGTCAGACAGACACACCACACACTCTGCACTGTTGTCACTGATCTCATCGTCGGCTACCTGTTAGACCATAAGTCCACATTTTACCTTCTAACCAGTGGATATATATTCATATATATATATATATGTATATATATATAACCAGACAAACAAATGAGTAAATATTTAATAGGATTTAATAGGAGAAAACACACTAATCTAAAGGACGTTGGAAAAAACAGTAACTTACTTTAGATTCCTGGCTGTTGTATTTGTTTTCAATGCCATAAATCTCCTGAAGTAGATAACTAACCCCGTCCACCTGAAACACCATCAAAAAAACGTTCATCTTCTACCGCTATATCCGATCTTCCCTCGGGTCACGGGGAGTCTGTGCCTATATCAGGCGTCTATGGGCATTAAGGCAGGATACACCCTGGATGGAATTCCAACCCATTGCAGGACACACACACACACAATCACACACATTCATACACTAGGGACAATTTTCCAAGGTGCCAATCAACCTACCGTGCATGTTTTTTGGACCGGGAGGAAACCGGAGAACCCGGGAAAAAAGAAAAACCCACTGAGGCACATGGGGGGGAGAACATGCAAACTCCACACACACATGGCCGAGACGGGAATCGAACCCAGATCCTGGCGGTGTGTATATATATATATATATAATGTAGAATGTAAACAAATGCTGTAGATGTGTAAGGTAATTACAGTCAGGACTCTTACCACTTGCTTCTGCTTCAAAGGTTTGACACAGTAACTGCCGTCCATGTGCTATAAACAGACAGAAGGTACAAGTCAATGCGCACGATTGCGTTTCGCACTCTAGAACATCGAACATGAACCGCGAGCTATAAATCACGCGTACCTTCTCGAAAGTGGCGAGGAGTATGTGAGCATGTCCTAAATGTTCTGTAGGAAAAAAAAAAAAAACGCATGAGCGTCCAGATTGGTGAGAAAATCCGAGTCATTAATGTGAAGATACCGAAGGCAGCAACACGACTTACCATCTCCATCGTCCACCACCGCCTGCACCACCATGGGGAACACCTCTTTATCCATGTCGAATAAAAGCTGAAAGATACATCAACGTATATAATGTTGAAAATGCTTTGAGAAAGGGATTATATAATAGGAATAAATATTAATGGGAACTCGGCCCTATATATACCTATATATATATATATATATATATATATATATATATATATATATATATATATATATATATATATATATATATATATATATATATTCATTTATTCATCTTCTACCGCTTTATCCGATCTTCCCTCGGGTCACGGGGAGTCTGTGCCTATCTCAGGCGTCTATGGCATTAAGGCAGGATACATCCTGGATGGAATGCCAACCCATCGCAAGGCACACACACACACACACACACATACATACACTAGGGACAATTTTCCAAGGTGCCAATCAACCTACCGTGCACGTTTTTGGACCGGGAGGAAACCGGAGAACCCGGAAAAAAAAAACCTGAGGCGCGGGGAGAACATGCAAACTCCACACACACATGGCCGAGACGGGAATCGAACCCAGACCCTGGCGGTGTGAGGCAGATCATATCAGCTAATGTAACTTCATCCCTGTCCTGTGCCATCTTTACACATCTGTTGCCAATATCAAGGGGAAAGATGATACACAGAGAGTGTACTGGCTGCCTGGCGAACGCTGTAAATATTGTTAAACATGGAAGGAGTCTCCAGTGTCAGCACTTTGTCGCTGTCAATACATTGTCCACCCCCAAAATGAGGCGTATAAACAGTATATTTTAACTCAACACACTGAATGAAGTGAATGATTCATTTTTTTTATTCGGAAAATTATTCCCCCCTCACACATAAATGCCCGTAAGGATAAGTATTCCTGATCGGAAGCTCACCTCCTCGTCTGACCACTCGGACAAGTTGACAGAGTGCGAGGGTAAGCTGAACTGCTGGCAGACGCCTCTCTTAAAATGCACCGTCTCCGATTTCAGAGAGCTGTCCTGTGGCAGGTATCTGTCCATATACAATAATAACACATTCAAGTTTTTTTAATCGATTGATTCCTTATGATAAAGAGAATATTTGGGTTACTCGACAATACCACCACATCACATTCTCACTGTATCTGTTTCTTCTTTATATACTTTTATACTTCTTTTATGATTTAATGTCTTTAACAGCAATTTTGGGAAGCTGGGGGTCCGAGCGACGGGTCAGCTACAGGCCCCCTGGCCCCCTTAACCCTGGAGGGTTAAGGTCCTTATACATATATGAAACCATTAACCCTTAATTCTATATATACATTTTTATTATATATATATATATATATATATATATATATAATAAAAATGTATATATCTGTCTGTCTATATATATATATGAAGTATTCTATCTATCTATCTATATATATATATATATCAATCTGCCTGCCTGCCTGCCTGTCTACCTGTCTGTCTGTCTGTCTGCCTGTCCGTCCCGTCCATATCTATCTATCTATCTATCTATCTATCTATCTATCTATCTATCTATCTATCTATCTATCTATCTATCTATCTATCTATCTATCTATCTATCTATCTATCTATCTCTGTCTGTCTATCTATCTGTCTATCTGTCTGTCTGTCTATCTACCTATCTGCCTGCCTGTCTATCTATCTACCTGTCTGTCTGTCTGTCTATCTATCTATCTATCTATCTATCTATCTATCTATCTATCTATCTATCTATCTATCTATCTATCTATCTATCTATCTATCTGTCTGTCTGTCTGTCTGTCTATCTATTTGTCTATCTCTGTCTGTCTGTCTGTCTATCTGTCTGTCTATCTACCTACCTGCCTGTCTGTCTGTCTGTCTGTCTATCTGTCTGTCTATCTATCTATCTATCTATCTATCTATCTATCTATCTATCTATCTGTCTATCTATCTATCTATCTATCTATCTATCTATCTATCTATATATATATATATATGTCTGTCTGTCTATCTATCTATCTATCTACCTGCCTGTCTATCTATCTACCTGTCTGTCTGTCTGTCTGTCTATCTATCTATCTATCTATCTATCTATCTATCTATCTATCTATCTATCTATCTGTCTATCTATCTATCTGTCTGTCTGTCTGTCTATCTATTTGTCTATCTCTGTCTGTCTGTCTGTCTATCTGTCTGTCTATCTAGCTGTCTGTCTATCTTTCTACCTGCCTGTCTGTCTGTCTATCTATCTATCTATCTATCTATCTATCTATCTATCTATCTATCTATCTATCTATCTATCTATCTATCTATCTATCTATCTATCTATCTATCTATCTATCTAAACTATGTATCTATCTATCTATCTACCTTTTTTGTTATATACTGTATAATATCACCGGTACTCTTGTGGTAATCTTCTACTGGTTTCACTCACACTGGCACACCGTTGTGGAATTCCTCGATAGCTTGGTAGTAAATAGTGATGGCGACTTGTGTATCAGCATCGAAAGTGAACTCAATGTTGTAGCAGCTGCGACTGCTTCCGGCCTCCTGCCCGGGCAACTTCATGTCCTCGCTACATCTGTAAATGAAATCTCTGTGTTTTCAAAAAAATGTAATCACTGCATCTGAAAAGCGTACGAGTGGTTAAAAGTCTCACCTGACCAGTCGGAGGGTGTCCTTGCGTATGTTGACGAGACTTCGGAGGGTCTTCACTGGTTCGTGAGGTGGCGGGGCGGTGTATGGGAACTAAAGGGAAACACAATAGGGCACAGCAAATAAGCTGCTTAGGATATAGGGTACTATTTATGTAGAGATTGTAGTCAAATAAAATATTCACTTGTGTCCACAATGATGATGTTTAAGTGTAGGTGTACATGCATGTGGGAAAACAGCATGTTTCACCTTTAAATAAATTAAAAAAGGGACTGGGTTAAAGGATCGGACTTTGGCTCAGAAGGTTGTGAGTTCTAATCCCAGAAACACCAAGCTGGCCCTCCTGAGCAAGGCCCTTATCCCCGTATCTGCTAAGTGGTTGGTATGGATAAGAGCACATTCCAAATGCCATAACTGAAAATGCTATACATTCATATAGCCATAAACAGAGCCTTCATGAAATCCCACAGATTAACATGAGAACCCCAAAAACGTCTAAAATGAGTTTATCTATGGCAAAATGCCACAAATATTCATATAAATGCTGTGAAGGTTTATTTCACAAGCGCTCCTAAGACTGGAGTCAAAAACAATGCAAGTTCAACTCTGTGGAAAAGTCTCCCAGACGCTGATGCAGACATCATAGCATCCGACTCAGGAAGGCTGCTCACTGATCAATAAAGATATTAATGGATAGAAGCTTTCATGCGGCGCACTTTCAACACTTTCATTGCGCCATGCCCGCCATGTCATCCATAGAAGCATCCGGATCATCCATTTTAGCACAATAATACAAGGAGCGTTAAAGTGTGAGGCGGATACAAGTGCAACGAGGCAATCAAATGTTAAATGTCCAAAACGGTGAAACAATCAAAGTTTCATAACATGCTTCATGGGCAATGGTGATGAAAAAGATAAAAAAATGTGAAATAAACTGTGGGCACACACACACACACACACACACACACAGCCACATAATTGTATATATATATATATATATATATATATATATATATATATATATATATATATTCATTCATTTATTCATTCATTCATCTTCCACCACTATATCCGATTATTCCCTCGGGTCACAGGGAGTCTGCGCCTATGTAAGGCAGGATACAGCCTGGATGGAATGCCAACCCATCGCAGGGTACACACACACTCACACTCACACACACACACTCATACACTAGGGGACAATTTTCCAAGGTGCCAATCAACGTACCGTGCATGTTTTTGGACCGGGAGGAAACCGGAGAACCCGGAGAAAAAAACCCCTGAGGCACGGGGAGAACATGCAAACTCCACACACACATTGCCCCCGAGACGGGAATCGAAACTCGGACCCCTGGCCTGGCGGTGTGAGGCGAACGTGCTAACCACTAAACCACCGTGCCCCATATATATAATCTATATATATATATATATATATATATATATATATATATATATATATATATGATATATATATATATAAAACGCCTCTCTCTCTCTCTCTCTCTCTCTCTGCTCTATCTATTATATCTATGATATATATATTATATATATATATATATATATATATAATATATATATATATATATAATATATATACACTGTATATAGCACGAGCGAATATATGATTAAGCACACATAAGGCGCACATTGTCAAGTGTAATGTTCCTCATTCCAATGACTCTTGTGACTCTTGTTCCAATGATCTGCTTTTTTTCACCCCACAATTCCAAACTTCCATTTAAAAAAAAATGATTTTATTGGACTTTACATGCTTTAATCGTATCTCCCAGTATTGACTTATCCTGACGCCTTTAGTCTAAATATCATACATTGTATTTCATCTTCCCTTTTTAAACAGAAGAACTGACTAATACACATCTGTAACATTGATTTGATTTTCAGGGCACACTGCAGTGAGATTTCATGATACTTACACGGGTCAGGACCGGTCAGCCTCTAAACCCTCACCCCCCCCCACCCCCCCCCAACCTCCCATCCCTACTTTCCGGGAAAGCACAGACTGAATGCGACTCTTGTGCGTTTCCCGAGTTAAGCTGCTACTTAAATAAACCTAACATTACTGGGATGTGTACTTAGAGAACGGGTAATCTGTTAACCCACTACAGCCATACAAACCATTAATACAAAGAACAATAGAGAACATACAGAATGCACATTATGCCAATTACAAACGCCAGGAGAACAACAACGTGTAGATATGATGTCACACTTTACGGTAATTGAATTCATTTCTCGATGAAAACCATATGATATCTAATTGCTTAATTGCAGATTCATTCGTTCATTCATTCATTCATTCATCTTCTACCGCTTTAACCGATCTTCCCTCGGGTCACGGGGAGCCTGTGACTATCTCAGGCGTCTATAGGCATTAAGGCAGGATACACCCTGGATGGAATGCCAAACCCATCGCACAGGACACACACTCACATTCACACACACGTTTAACACACTAGGGACAATTTTCCAAGGTGTCAATCAACCTACCGTGCATGTTTTCGGACCGGGAGGAAACCGGAGACCCCGGAGAAAAAAAACCCGGAGGCACGGGGAAAACATGCACAAACTCCACACACACATGGCCGAGACAGGAATCGTATTATAACAGGAATTGTAGAACTGGGACACAAATATAAATAAAAGTAGAATTTAAGTCTCCAGCTTGAGACGGAACATTTTACCAGGCCTTAAGTGTGTAGAAATGTATGAAATGTATAAATTAAAGTGAAAAAAGACGCCACTATATAGTGCTGGTTTCCCATACAATGATTACGCCTATTCCTAGAATAAAAGGAAAGTCAAATGAATCACGAGCGACAATTGAATTGAAATGTAATCTTAATCCACATCCAGGAAACCGTAACAGAGCAGCGGATATATTTACAGCTGGCTTGTGGGACTGATGAAATTATCACCTGCTCATTTCATTTATCACAGGCCACAAAACACCCTAGTATTGTGGATCAAGCCGGTTATTCCTGTTCTTTAGGGGGGAAATGACCAGTGCATCCAGTGCATAAATATTACCTCAGGAGTATTACCTCTGTTTACATTTCTAAACCAGCAAAAGTACTATTGTTGGTAGCTCAGTGATTAAGGTTCTGGGTTACTGATGGGAAGGTCGGGGGGTTCAAGCCCCATTACAGCCAAGCTGCCACTGTTAATCCTCTCTGCACCAGGGGTGATGTATCAGGGCTAACCCTCTGCTCTGACCACAGCTCCCTAACAAGCTGGGGTATGCAAAGAAGGAATGTAGTGTATTTATACGGGACAAGGTAAAGGTTTGTGCTTTCTTAAGGGAAATCTAATATTACATTCTCGTCCACATTAAGCCTTTTGACAAGATTTTTAATAGTCAAAAACATTTTATGAATTCTATAGTTACACATGTAACGAAGGAACGGTTTTACTGCTACAAAGCATCATTTGCATTTCCTCACCTGGACTGTTATGTAAACCTACAGTTACATTTACACCATTACAATCACCTGTAATTACCATTGCAATTATGAGCAGTTGGGGGTTAAAGGTGCTGAGTGGTGCTGAGATTTGACCTCATGAACTTCTGGCCCAAAATGCAGACTTAACCAATGATATACCACTTCCCCTAGTATTCCCATTGCTTTCTTCCTTATAACTGTCTAATGTAGTTTTTCCTTGCTATGGGCTTGGGGATAAATACACACAGTTATACAGGGCACGGTGGTTTAGTGGTTAGCGCGTTCGCCTCACACCGCCAGGGGCCGGGTTCGATTCCCGTCTCGGCCATGTGTGTATGTGGAGTTTGGATGTGCCTCAGGGGGTTTTTCTCCCCGGGTTCTCCGGTTTCCTCCCCGGTCCAAAAACATGCACGGTAGGTTGATTGGCACCTTGGAAAATTGTCCCTAGCGTATGAATGTGTGTAGGTATGTGTGTGTGTCCTGCGATGGGTCGGCATTCCATCCAGGGTGTATCCTGCCTTAATGAACTTCGGCTTTTATATTGTTAATCAGTCCCGGCTCTACATTCACTGTTGTTCGTAAGAAAACACTGTGCAGGCAGTGAAATCCAGCACAAAGCGATATTCACAGGGCGATTTCATATTCATTGCATGAATATGAAATAGCGCCCCGTACCGCAAATTCAATTCGGGTTTTAACCGTATTACGCACTTTCTTTTTTCCATTATTCTTTTCTTTCTTTTTCGAAAGACGAGCCACCTGCTGTGCTGCATCTTGTTTCGGTCAATACTGAGAGTCTTACTGTAACTGGTCTGTTTCCCAGGAAGTTGAGGTCTGTATTCTCTCCAAACAAGTACCCCTCGGGGTGGGTCGAATCGAACTTCTCTCCTCCCATGATGAAATGGCTGGCAAAGTAGCTTCCTGCACACACACACACACACACACACACACACACACACACACACACACACATACAATAAAACACAAGACACACGATAAATAAAACCTCTTTAAATATTAACGCTTTAAATTTCCCACATCCAACACAATACAGCAAACAGCAAAATTTCCCCAAATATACTTTCACCTGTAATTTATTCATTCATCCATCTTCTACCGCTTTATCCAATCTTCCCTCGGGTCACGGGGAGTCTGTGTGTATCTCAGGAGTCTATGGGCATTAAAGAAGGATATACCCTGGATGGAATGCCAACCCATCGCAGGACACACACACACACACAAACACACACACATTCATACACAAGGGACAATTTTCCAAGGTGCCAATCAACCTACCGTGCATGTTTTTGGACCGGGGGAGGAAACCGGAGAACCCGGAGAAAAACCCCTGAGGCACAGGGAGAACATGCACAAACTCCACACACACATGGCCGAGACGGGAATCGAACCCGGACCCTGGCGGTGTGAGGCGAACATAGACGCCTGAGATAGACACAGACTCCCCGTGACCCGAGGGAAGATCGGATATAGCGGTAGAAGATGAATGAATATATAAAAATAAAGATAATAATTAAAATAATAATATAATTGTATATTATTCATTGTAATATCACTAGAAATTAGATCCCATTTTACATCCTACCCTGTATATTGTTTTTATATATTTTATTTCTACACACACTGTAACACTAAATTTGATCGGAAAATATGGAAATCATCACTTTACTCTTCCTCGCGCTACTCTTATCGTATTTCCAATCGTCCGTCTAAACACATGTTACTATAATGAGATAGATGATATTGATTCATGTGCAAAATGAAGACTGAGATATGAGAACGATAAAGCTGGACAGATTTATTGACACTGCAGGCTGGGCTTAAGAGAGCCTTAATCTCTGTATGTCTTAGAGGAACAAAAACCATGCGTAAGAGTATAAAGGGAATGTCATAATAAGATTATTCATTCATTCATCTTCTACCGCTTTTTATCCGATCTTCCTCGGGTCACAGGGAGCCTGTGCCTATCTCAGGCGTCTATGGGCATTAAGGCAGGATACACCCTGGATGGAATGCCAACCCATCGCAGGGCACACACACACACATTCACGCACACATTCATACACTAGGGACAATTTTCCAAGGTGCCAATCAACCTACCGTGCATGTTTTTTTTGGACCGGGGGAAACCGGAGAACCCGGGGAAAAACCCCCTGAGGCACGGGGAGAACATGCAAACTCCACACACACATGCCCGAGACGGGAATCGAACCCGGATCCTGGCGGTGTGAGGCGAACGTGCTAACCACTAAGCCACCGTGCCCCCCTAATAAGATTATTAAGAGTTTTAATTTACGTTTCACCATCTGACACTGCTGTAGTTGCTTATAGTTGCTTATTGCTGTAGCAATAAGAGCAACAAAAAAAAGTACAACATTCAAGAGAATTAAACGATTGAAATATTCCTTACTGTAGGAATTTGGCCACTTAATGTAACCCTTTAACTTTCAATGGCATGTTCCTGCTTACAAGACATGACCCAAAGCACATATTAATAATATTACAATTAACTTAAATATCAAATTAAATGGTGGCTTAGTGGTTAGCACGTTCGCCTCACACCTCCAGGGTCCGGGTTCGATTCCCGCCTCGACTATGTGTGTGTGAAGTTTTGCATATTCTCCCCGTGCCTCAGGGGTTTTTTCTCCGGGTTCTCCGGTTTCCTCCCGGTCCAAAAAACATGCACGGTAGGTTGATTGGCACCTTGGAAAATTGTCCTTAGTGTATAAATGTGTGTGTGTGAGTATGTTTGTGTGTGTGTGTGTGTGTGTCCTGCGATGGGTTGGCATTCCATCCAGGGTGTATCCTGCCTTAATGCCCATAGACGCCTGAGATAGACACAGACTCCCTGTGACCCGAGGGAAGATCGGATAAAGCGGTAGAAGATGAATGAATCAATCAATCAAATTAAAGAGTTTAACATAAATTGTGTTATATTAATATTGTTAATATTGTTGGGCCCTTGAGTAAGGCCCTCACTTGCTCTATTGTAATAAGTGAAATAACAGTAAAGCCCCACAGGACAAGAGTGTCTGTCAGATGCCATAGAAAAGCATAAAGGTCCTTTTTACAGCACCGTGTTTAAGGGACTCGTTTAAGGGCCCAAGAGCAGCTGCATGGTGATACTAGGGCTTGAAATCCCAACCTTCTGATAGTAGTCCAGAGCCTTAAGCAATAAAAACAGAAGGCAAATGTATCACATGTAATCACATTCGTTATAATGATGTCATTCCAGGTTCATGAAAATGACTGTAATTCTGATGCTGCTTTGAGTTCGTGACTCATGCAATATAAAAATAGCGTTCCGACTTCAATAAGCACCTTCACAATACAGTACACTGAATACAAAACAAAAAGACCTCCCTATATTTTCAATAATAGGAATAATTCGATTATATTTATTTAAGTACATAAACATATAAACTCACACATAGAAGTATAAGAAGAAGAAAACGAGTGATACTCCGAATGCAGGCTGAAGAACGGGCTGCCACGGAGAAGAACAAAGAGACGGATGGACGAGCAGGTATAAGCGAGCACGCCTCAGTGGAGCATGTCTAGTAGCTACTAATTCACGTCTTTTATTTATTTATTTATTTAGTTTTATTATTGTGTGTACACCTTGTGATCTCTGCTAAGAGTAGTTTGCACAGGACAAGATTTGATTGCTGCAGTGTATTTATACCGGGCGTGCTCTCGAAACGTAACGCTATCCACACGGTGTGTGTGATTCAGTGGTGACCTTCGTGTGCAACGTGACACACTGCACTGCTGTCATAACAATGAGGAAGAGTGATGGCACGAAATCAGAAGTGGGTTGACCCAAGCATTTGTATGCGGTGTAGTATGTACACACACCGCACACACCACCACTGGTGCTGTTACTACTGAAGATCTGCACGTGCTCGAAGTGCTGGAATGATTCCTATCAGTGGAAAACAGGCCTTTTTGTGACAATCTGTAAGAATGGAGCGTTGCGGTGTGGTGCGGTGCGGTGTGGTACAGTGCAAGCCCGTGGAGTATAAAGCCAGGGGGTTGTAGCACATCTATTGGGGGGGGTTACGTTATCAAACTTCCAACCGATTATTTCCGGTGTGGATCTATTGCCTTCAATACCATTCCTTTATCTTTATTATTATTCTTAATATACAGGAGCGATGATGATTATTAGTAGTAACAGTATTACATTTTTTCCCCTTTTTTTTATTCATTAATACTTAATTAAAACAGTTTGAGGATCTTCATTCATACTAAATTACCACATGATACGAAATTACTTATTATTGAAATAGCATCGCTGTTCCAAAAAGTCTAGATATAGCATTTTACTATTACTAGTGTACTAGTGTATTGCTCCTGGAAACAATAACAGTAATAATAATAATAAAGATTGCAAAAAATGTATGAAAAGTACCGAAATAAATAGCTGAATGTTTTTTTGAATATGTTTACACGTTACTATTATTTTAGAAATGATTATCTAATAATAATTGTGGCAAAAATGACAATAAATGTATGTGAAATTATAGTCGGAAGGAATAAATGAACAACAATGAGTGATGCACTGAAGTGTTGTTTTATGCATATGCATGAATCCTACATATATAATTGATGTGCGAAAAAAACGTATATATTAGAATAAGTTTTTTTTTTTTATTGCATATTATTATAATTAAAAAAATGAATATCTATATAATGCATATATAGATTTTTGCAGCTCACCGCTTTTGGGTGGGTATCTGTAGACTGAGTTGGATGGGATATCCACCTCCTCCACTCCAGCATTCTGTCTGCTGGTTAAAGCTCCCATTTCTCAGCATTCAGGTGGAAGGAATAAGAGTTTTACTTTTGCTTCTGCGTCCAGAAAGAAAGATTAAACCCCTGATTGCTCGGGCTTGTGAGATTCCGGTGCGTTCGTGGGACTGGATGCGTCCTGAGCGCCCGGTCCCTGGTTCCAATCCTATCCTAAACCCCCCTTTCTTTCTTTCTCTCTCTCTCTCTCTCTCTCTCTCTCTCTCTCTCTCTCTCTCTTTCCGTCCTCTCTCCTCTATATTTTAGCTATCTCTTGGTGTCCGGCTGCATGGCTCAGTCCGGTTGCATGCGGCGGAACAAAAGCCGCACCTCGGTAACGCATCGGACGGGATTCCCGGGATCATCCGCGTCTCCTGGCCATGCTGTGCGGTGATGCTGAGGCTTTTTATTCCAGCGCTGTCTCCAAGCCCTAATGGCCGCTTCTTCTTCTTCTAATGACGTCACGCTGTAGAGCCGACCTTCCCAAATCTGTAGAGCACTGCAGTGCAGCCAAGCCAACACACACACCCGCACACACACACACACACACACACACACACGCGCTCATACATAAACATCCATTCATTATTGTACTGGCCCAATTTTCCATCAGTGATATAGTTTTACCTCTGATAGTGTTATTTCTTATTTCTATAACCAAAAGTATATGGACAGATGACCAGCACACCCGGATTGCTGAACATGCCCTTTCAGTATGGAGTCCTATATTTAATATGCTGTTATAATAAGAAGAAGCTCCAGTCTCCTGGGAAGGCGTTTTTTCAGTAGGTTTTTGTGTAGGAGGTTTGGGATGACGTGTGCTTTCTTTCCAGATATGTTTATTGGGGTTGACGGTGCAGAAAATCCAAAGTTCCAGAACCGCCCGATGCGTTTAAACCTTAAACTTTAAGAGGTGTGTTTGATCTGGCTTTGTGCACAGGGGTGGTGTCATGCTGGAAAAAGGTTTCAGGGCATCCAAACCAAACACAATGTTTACGTATATTAGTGTGTTATTAGATATATATCGAATATATTCGAATTCGATATATTATAGATATATATATATATATATATATATAGTATATTATATTATATATATATATATATATATATATATATATATATATATATATATATATATATATATATAAGATAGGAGGCACGGTGGCATTAGTGGTTAGCACATTCGCCACACACTGCCAGGATCCGGGTTCGATTCCTGTCTCGGCCATGTGTGTGTGGAGTTTGTTTGCATGTTCTCCCTGTGCCTCAAGGAGGTTTTTCTCCGGGTTCTCCGGTTTCCTCCCGGTCCAAAAAAAACATGCACAGTAGGTTGATTGGCACCTTGGAAAATTGTCCCTAGTGTATGAATGTGTGTGTGTGTGTATGTGTGTGTGTGTGTGCCCTGCGATGGGTTGGCATTCCATCCAGGGTGTATCCTGCCTTAATGCCCATAGACGCCTGAGATAGGCACAGGCTCCCCGTGACCCGAGGGAAGATCGGATATAGCGGTAGAATGAATGAATGAATATATATATATATATATATATATATATTCATTCATCTTCGACCGCTATATTCGATCTTCCCTTCTTCTTAGATTTCTATCTTAGATATATTATCTTATATATATTTAATATATATCTCTAATATATATTATTATTTATTTATAAGGCTCTATAATGTATATCTGCGAAAATTAAATCACTCTTTTTCACTCTAAGTCCTGGTGGGTCCAGAGACAGTCTGGGAATCACTGGGACCAGAAGAAAATGCATCATGGACTGGTGGATAGGATGCCAGGACGTCCATATACATGTGCCTTGATATAAATGTATGCTGTGGATAAGCATATCTAATCCAGAAGGATCTACAGAAAAGCCAATGCTTTCCTAAATCTATGTGAAATTGTGTGGATTTGTTGGCTGGGATTTAATATGAGGTTAATGACTATGAACAGTAATTTGGGGGGAAGCAACCACAGGAGGTGTCCGGGACCTCAGAGAATTTCTAAAAATGGGACAATATGGGGTTTATGAGCTCACTGGAAGAGGAGAATCGGGTTAATCAATTTCCAGACCGAAACTTCTACATTCGTGCATATATTGAAGAAATGATATGTCACTAAGAAATTCATACCAATTAATGATTGATTCAGACCGTATAAACTTCTACATTCGTGCATATCTGAAGAAATGTTGTCACTAGAAATTCATACAATTAATGATTGATTCAGTATATAATTTGGTCTGTTTATACACTAAATAACATGTCCTATGTAGTTTATTTTACAGTTAAAAGGCTCCAATGGTTTAAAAAAAGGAAAAATAAATTGAAGAATTTCTGGCAGAGAAGTGATCGTCTGGTTAATTAAACTTCATTAGAGTAAATGATAAATGTTTGCGATTGTGTAATTGCCTCACAGATGGCATTTTCCTAAAAACAAAGTATGTGGGGAAAAAAAACCCAAACTCCTCTTCATTACCCAAATCATTATTTTTCCAATGATGCACCAAAGATGCATATCCGTCTCATATAACACAACATAGAGCTACAAACAACATATAACACAACATAGAGCTACAACCGACATATAACACAACATAGAGCTACAACCGACATATAACACAATACAGAGCTACAACCAACATATAACACAATACAGAGCTACAAACAACATATAACACAACATAGAGCTACAACCGACATATAACACAACATAGAGCTACAACACAACATATAACACAAACAATGTAGATACATACATAACACAACATAACATAACACAAATAACACAACAAATAGAGCTACAAACAACATATAACACAACATAGAGCTACAAACAACATATAACACAACATAGAGCTACAACCGACAAAACAACAACACGACATACAACACAATACAGAGCTACAAACAACATATAACACAAACATAGAGCTACAAACAACATATATAACACAACATAGAGCTACAAAAAACAACATATAACACAACACATAGAGCTACAAAACAACATATAACACAACATAGAGCTACAAACAACATATAACACAACATAGAGCTACAAACAACATATAACACAACATAGAGCTACAAACAACATATAACACAACATAGAGCTACAAACAGACATATAACACAACGTAGAGCTACAAATGACATAACACAACATAGAGCTACGAACAACATATAACACGACATAGAGCTACAACCGACATACAACACAATACAGAGCTACAAACAACATATAACACAACATAGAGCTACAACCAACATATACAAAAAAAACACAACATAGAGCTACAAAGTATAACACAACATACAGCTACAAACAACATAACACAACATAGAGCTACATATAAACAACATATAACACAACATAGAGCTACATATAACAAAACAACATATAACACAACATAGAGCTACAAAAAACATATAGAGCTACAAATGACATATAACACAACATACATAGAGCTACGACATATAAACAACATATAACACGCACAACATAGAGCTACAAATAACATATAACACATAGAGCTAGACTACAAACAACATAGAGCTAACACAACAAACAACATATAACACAACATAGAGCTACATAGAAAACAACAACATACACATAACACAACATAGAGCTACAAATACAACATAACAACATAACACAAACATAGAGCTACAAACAACACATAACACAACAAAGAGCTACAAACACAACATATAACACAACATAGAGCTACAAATCAACATATAACACAACATAGAGCTACAAACAACATATAACACAACATAGAGCTACAAAACAACATAACAACATACAACATACTAACACAACAACAACATATAACACATATAAACACATAGAGAGCTACAAATACAACATATAACACAACATAGAGCTACAAACTACATATAACACAACATAGAGCTACAAAAACATATAACACAACATAGAGCTACAAAACAACATATAACACAACATAGAGCTACAACATATAACACGACAAACAACATATAACACAACATAGAGCTACAAACAACATATAACACAACATAGAGCTACAAACAACATATAACACAACATAGAGCTACAAACAACATATAACACAACATAGAGCTACAAACGAACATATAACACAACATAGAGCTACAAACAACATATAACACAACATAGAGCTACAAACAACATATAACACAACACAGAACAACACACAACACAACATAGAGCTACAAACAACATACAAACAAAAAACAATAACACAACATAGAGCTACAAACGAAACATATAACACAACATAGAGCTACACAAACAACATATAACACAACATAGAGCTACAAACAACATATAACACGATACAAACAAAATAACATAGAGCTACAAATAACAACATATAACACAACAACAACATATAACACGACATAGAGCTACAAACAACATATAACACAACATAGAGCTACAAACAACATATAACACAACATAGAGCTACAAACAACATATAAACACAACATAGAGCTACAAATAACATATAATACAACATAGAGCTACAAACAACACATATAACACAACATAGAGCACATATAACACAACATAGAGCTACAAAAACAACATATAACACAACATAGAGCTACAAACACAACATACAGCTACAAACAACATAACACAACATAGAGCTACAAACAAACATATAACACGACATAGAGCTACAAATAACATATAACAACAACATAGAGCTACGAACAACATATAACACAACATAGAGCTAATGAAACAACATAGAGCTAAAACACAACATAGAACTACAAACAACATATAACACAACATAGAGCTACAAACAACATATAACAACAACATAGAGCTACAAACAACATATAACACAACGTAGAGATACAAATGACAAACAACATAACACAACATAGAGCTACAAACAACTAACACAACATACAGCTACAAACAACATATAACACAACGTAGAGATACAAATGACATAACACAACATAGCTACAACAACATATAACACAACATAGAGCTACAAATAACATATAACACAACGCTACACAACATAGAGCTACAAATAAGCATATAACCCAACATAGAGCTACAAACAACATATAACACAACATAGAGCTACAAACCACTAACACAACATAGAGCTAAAAAACATATACACAACATACTACAAAAAAATATACAAATATAACATAGAGCTACAAACCGACATATAACACAACATAGAGCTACAAACAACATATAACAAACAACATATACACAGCATGGATCTACAAACAACATATAACAAACTAACATATAACACGACATAGAGCTACAAATAACATATAACACAACATAGAGCTACAAACAACATATAACACAACATAGAGCTACAAACAACATATAACACAACATAGAGCTACAAACAACATATAACACAACAAAGAGCATAGCTACAACAACATATAACACAATATAGAGCTAAACAACATAAACAACATATAACACAACATAGAGCTACAAACAACATATAACACAACGTAGAGATACAAATGACATAACACAACATGCAGCTACAAACAACATATAACACGACATAGAGCTACAAATGCCATATAACAACATAGAGCTACAAACAACATATAACACAACGTAGAGCTACAACCGACATATAACACAACGTAGAGCTACAAATGACATATAACACAACATACAGCTACGAACAACATATAACACAACATTACCCTTCAAAATGTATACATTTAAATAACGAATTGGAAATACGCCTAATGGAAACGCACCAAATTCGCTCGCATAAGGTGGATTTTTTTAGACGATGTGAAAAAGGAATAATTCACGAAAGTATAATGGAACGTGATATACTTGTGATTGGCTGCGATATAAGTAAGGCTGCGATAATAGGTAGGTGGTGGAGTAGTGGTAAGGTGTTGGCCTCTGGACCAGAAGATCGGGGTCCAGGTTCGATTCCCATCTCGGCGATGTGTGTGTGGAGTTTGCATGTTCTCCTCGTGCCTCAGGGGTTTTTTCTCTGGGTTGTCCGGTTTCCTCCCGGTCCAAAAACATGCACGGTAGGTTGATTGGCACCTTGGAAAATTGTCCCTAGAGTATGAATAACATGTGTGTGTGTAAAGAGGTCACAAATATGCATTTTAAATGTGTATTGTTGTTCATGTTGATTGTAGTCCTAAACCATTTTAAAAGGCTTGAAATATTAATTATTAACAAGTATGCTGTTTACACCATCACTATCATAATTTCTCGAACAAGTCAAATTCCTTGTGTGTGTAAACGTACACGGTAATAAATTAAATTCCTTCAATGGCGCAAACAATTCGGCACTCCATCGGCATAGTCGATAACCTCAACACACTATAATCAATGAATATTCTGGAACATGTAACCCGTGAGAGCCTACCTGCCTTTCGACCCCAGGTGGTGCTTGGAAGTTTTACCCCAAGAGGTCGCACCATCAGGGCATTACCTCAAGCTCTTAAGATGGACTATTACGGACAATACAGGATAGGAAGGTGGGAGATCAGTGGTAAAGGCATTGGAATCTGGACTAGAGTATTGCAGATTCAAATCCCACCACCACCATGCTGCCACTAGGGGGCGTTTAGGGGCAAGTTGTAAGTTGCTCTGGATAAGGGCGTCTGCCAAATGATGTAAATGTATCTTAATGATAAAAAAGGGGAGAGGATGGCATAAAAATTGCATTTTTCTTGGTTAAAACTCTCTCTTTAAACACCCTTATGATAATCTGGCCATTCTGGGCTAAAATAAGCATTTCCTTGTTGCTAAATCGAAGAGCAAAGTAAAGTTTGATTAGATTCTATTCCAGGAATGAGGCAAAACAAGTGACGTTTGTCCAACCCTTGCAAAGTGTTCCACCCTGGATGGAATGCCAACAGGATACACACACACACACACACACACATTCATACACTAGGGGCAATTTTTCCAAGGTGCCAATCAACCTGTGCATGTTTTTGGACCGGGAGGAAACCAGAGAACCCGGAGAAAAACCCCCTGCGGCACGGGGAGAACATGCAAACTCCACACACACACATGGCCGAGACGGGAATCGAACCCGGATCCTGGCGGTGTGAGGCGAACGTGCTAACCACCGTGCCTCTGTATTAAAATCAATGGAATGAAATTCATTTTCAAAGCATTAACTACAAATAAAATGACAAACAAAATCTGGATAAATAAATGTCATTAATTGTAAATAAATAAATTATAATCATCCTATTGACTATTCAAAGTTTAAAAAAAAACAAAAACATGCTGCTCCATACCGATAGCTGGCACTATCGTCTTAGTCCCTCTGGCGCATGCGCAATAATATGCACGCCGAGCCTTCGATAGCGGTGTCTCAGCAAAGGGCCGCGATCCAATCCAGCCTCCGGTCGAACGCGTAGTGCACTAACTCCACCGAGTCGCACGGCAACGCAGTGCGCTCGAGTAAGGGCGTAGCACAGGCGTTTGTATCACGGCCGCAGCGGGATAGCTCGCCCGAGTGAATGAATGACGTGGATTTCCACGTCCTGCGTGTCCCCCGCTAATCCCGAATACACGTCCCCGCGGCAGCGACATGTGAGTTGATCATTTAACGTGTCTGTACACATTTATTTAGGGTTTTTATTTTTATTTGTAAAAAAACACCGCTACCTAGCACAGCTAGCACGTTTGCTAAGAACTTGTTGATGGTGTGCTAGTCACTGTAGTTTTCTTTTTTTCTTTATATTATTATTATTATTATTATTATTTTTATTTTTATTATTATTCTCTCTCTTCCTCTCTCATTTCTACTTACGCAGAATGAATAAAGCAAAAGTGGAGAGTCTTCGAGACAAGGTGGACGGAAAGGAGCTGGATCTCAGCCTGTGTAACCTCACAGAGGTCCCGGTCAAGGAGCTTGTAAGTCTCAACATGCATGAAAATAAAAAATAATGCGTAAATATAGTGAAGTAAAAATCTACCTGCAGTAAATATTCCAATAATCTACCATTCCATACATTTTGAGGTATTTATAGTAATGACTAAATGCATCTATGTTTACAGAAGTCCACTAGTCATTAAAACACACCTAGGTGGCATTATAGTAAATTAAAGTAAACATGCATCCATGTATTAATACAAAAACATACTACTAAATGTTGTTAGTTGATATAAAACTCTTTTACGATGGTATATATGGGATTGTCTCATTCATAGCCAAGGAGCTATATTGCCTTGCGATATAGCAATAAAAAAAAATACATCATTATATTCATTCATTCATTCATCTACCGCTTTATCCGATCTTCCATCGGGTCACGGGGAGCCTGTAGGCGTCTATGGGCATTAAGGCAGGATACACCCTGGATGGAATGCCAACCCATCGCAGGGCACACACACATCACATTCACACATACATTCATACACTAGGGACAATTTTCCAAGGTGCCAATCAACCTACCGTGCATGTTTTTGGACCGGGGGGAAACCGGAGAACCCGGAGAAAAACCCCCTGAGGCACGTGGAGAACATGCAAACTCCACACACACATGGCCGAGATGGGAATCGAACCTGGATCCTGCCGGTGTGAGGCGAACGTGCTAACCACTACGCCATCGTGCCCCCATACATCATTATATTAATACAAAATATCCAAGAACAATATTCGTAAATGTCGTTATATTCTATATAAATGGAGCAGCCAGTGCAGTAATGGAAATGGACGTAGGTGTCATTCTAGTAAAGAGTGTCAATACATTTATATACCTGTAAATACGTCTGTAGTAAATCTAAAACGGTTATATTTATTGCGTTTTGCATTTTACTGTCTTATGTGCAATGATCTCATTTATAGGTAAAGGGGTAAAAAGTCTGGCTCAGGGTTCGGAGAAGTGTCAGTGTAGTGAATTACGTC
Source organism: Kryptopterus vitreolus (assembly GCA_030449085.1). Lineage (NCBI taxonomy): Eukaryota > Metazoa > Chordata > Actinopteri > Siluriformes > Siluridae > Kryptopterus > Kryptopterus vitreolus. Next base: position 20,359,140 of record JACRUU010000015.1, read on the forward strand.
ATTCTAGTAAACAAAAAAACAATAATCCTTCCATGTTTACACAATTTGACAGAATAACATATAATGAACTCGTTTATACGCCTAAGCAAGGAAGAGGTTAAAGGCCTTGATTAGGGGTCCAGAGGTGGTACAACTGAGCTCCCACTGTTATAGAAATAATAATAATAAAATAAAACTATATATATATATATATATATATATATATATATATATATATATATATATATATATATATATATATATATGGCATTTTTATTTTGTGAATATTTCACTCACCAGACCATAAATCTTGTGTATTTCAGGCTGCTGTTCCCAAAGCCACAGTCCTGGACCTGTCCTGTAACAATCTCACAACTCTGAGTGTAAGCTTTAATGCATGCATTATACATGATCACATGGGTCTTCAACCAGGGGTGCGCTAATTAATGTTTTGTCCCGTAAATCATTTTGGGCGAATAAATAAATAAATAAAAACCGTGAGTAAAAACATCATTTTTTATTATTATTACATTAAATTTCTATTGAAATTAAAGCATGTACATATAATAGACCACCTGACAGTAAAGAGAAGGGGGAAAAATGGGTATTAAAAACTTTAAACTGTTATTTTAATGGTAAACTGTTTATGATGTGTAAAGATTTTAAAATATATGAAAATATACAGACAAATATTCCATAACGTAGTTCTAATGGTCTTGGCATAATATAACTGGTGCAATATGAGTGTTTTCTGTCCATATCCATAGCTATGTTTGACAGATTTTGTATCAGGGGACCTCTGACCCATGATTCTATCACTAAAAAGTAACTGTACACTATTTGGACATCCAGCATGACAAAAACAGCATATGAGCGATCACAAACCTGATTAAGCACAAATCATTTCCTCCCAGAAAAGTGGAGTTTCTTACATTTATTAAGGGCCTTGATCTTTCGGTCCAAAGGCCTTAACCACCAAGTTTCCACCTCTAATTATTCATTCATCCATCTTCTACCGCTTTATCCGATCTTCCCTCGGGTCACGGGGAGTCTGTGCCTATCTCAGGTGTCTATGGGCATTAAGGCAGGATACACCCTGGATGGAATGCCAAGCCATCGCAGGACACACACACTCGCACACATTCATACACTAGGGACAATTTTCCAAGGTGTCGATAAACCTACCTGTTTTTGGACCGGGGAGGAAACTGGAGAACCCGGAGAAAAATCCCCTGAGAAACAGGGAGAACATGCACACTCCACACAAACACATGGGCGAGACGGGAATCGAACCCGGACCCTGGCGGTGTGAGGCAAACGTGTTAACCACTAAACCACCATGCACCCCTTCCTCTCATTGTTATATCTGCAAAATGGGACTAAATGTCAAATGGGATTTTAATTAAATTTAATCATGTGCTATTAAGACGAATTATCCCCCCCTTTTTTCCCCCCCCAAAACAGCCTGACTTCTGTTTGCTGTCTCACCTGGTTAAAGTCGACCTGAGCAAGAACCAGCTGGTGAGCCTGCCTGAGGAAATCGGCCAGTTGTGCAGCCTGCAACATCTGGACCTTTACAACAACAAGCTGACCATGCTGCCTCTCAGCTTCTGCCAGCTCAGGGTGAGTTCAAGAGCGCGCTGCGTTTCGGGAAGTGTTTTACGAGCGGCGTTTCATAGCATGGACACGCATGGTGTGTTAGAAATATTGCAGTGCTGAAACAGTTTTAAATCATAAATCAGCGAAGTGAATTGAGGTCTTTTTATGAATGAATCTACACCAGAATGATGACCAGAGCACAGAAAATAATCATGATTATGGATTGTTGCGATTCCCAGAATCGTAAATAAATAAATAAGCCTCATCGGGTTTCATACGTTGTGACGTTCTGTATTCTGAAAAAAAAAAATTCTAAAATGTTCGTCTAGTTCGTCTAAAAAAGAGGGCGAGGAAATTTGTAGAGTACGGTGGGTCCGGGAGCGAGATCATGTGATTGTTCGCCGATGATCATCATGCACGAGTTGCCGGGTCTCTCAGCGTCTTTCAATGATGCCGTTCTGCTCGTTATAGAACATAGAAGGGAGGGGTGTAGATCAGAGGCTGATCATTGGAAGGTCGGGGGGGATTCGAGCCACAGTTTCACACTTGGGTCCTTGAGCAAGCTACCTTAACCCTGTGTCCTCCAGGGGGCGCTGTATCACGTCTGACCCTGTCCCTTCCAAACAAGCTGGGAATTTCACCGCGTTGGAATGGATATGTGACAAATAAAGACTATTCTATTCCATAGCAGCAAAAGTAAAAGTAACTGATTACATTTTCATTTGTCCACTAGGTGGCGCTTTTAAACGAACGTTCTAAGAAAAAAAACGGGTTATATTTTGTTTAAATGAAACCGCAGCAGATTGTCATCATGAAAATCCAAATCATGCCGTTGTCTATTTAATCTTTAACATTTTCATAAGTAATTTAATTACACTTTTTTTTTTTCCTGTAACAAATTAACTGGTACATTTATTTTGTGATTAAATTACCTAATGCATTACATGAAACTATTTACTCCCCAACACTGCATAAGGTACACTCATACACACACACACACACACATAACTGACTGAAGGCCAGTGTGGTACAGATCTTGTCCTCATGTCTGCTGTTTGCGTGAATGTCCGTGTCTACAGAGTTTGAAATGGCTGGATCTTAAAGACAACCCTCTGGAACCGACGCTGGAAAAAGCTGCAGGAGACTGTCTGAATGAGAAACAGTGCCGGCAGTGCGCGGGAAGGGTGAGCGCTATCACGCACATGGAGACATTTCCCCGTTACTTCCCCATTAACGGCTCCCTTCCGTACCGTTCCGCTCCAGGTTCTCCAACACATGAAGTCGCTCCAGGAAGAGGCGGATAAGGAGCGGGAACGCCGGCTGCTGAGGGAGAAAGGTAGATAAGCTGGGGGCGCTCGTGTACAAATACGACGACGCGGATACGCGTGACGATGATGGTTGTTGTTGCCCTGCAGAACAAGAAAAGAAGAGGGAAGCGAAGCAGAGGGAGAGAGAGGCCCGCGAAAGGGAAGTACAGAAAAAGAAAAAGGCGGAGGAGAAGGAGAGGAAAAGGAAGGAATATGAAGCACAGATGGCCACTCAGGCCGCACAGGAACAACACAAGAAGAAGAAAGAGGACAAGAAAAAGAGAGCCAGCCAAAATCAAGGTGGGTCACACCATCATCTCTGGGAGCAGATGGAGTGATGAGGGACTAATACGAGGTAGGGGAGGGGGGTGGCGGCAGTTGCAGTTAAGGTAGTAGGGAGGTGTTAGCTCAGTGGTTAAGACTTTGGGCTCTGGACCAGAAGGTTGTTGGTTCGACAGCATTACATGGACATTGGAAAAATGTATGTTTACAATTAAAGCCTACATTAAGAAAAAAAAATTAAAGAAGCCGTATGGACACCCTAATAGGTGTGGCCTAAGAGTTGGTGTTCTGCATGCAAAATATATATATATATAATCTTTTTCAATTTTATTATAAAATGTCACTATGACCTCTATAGATAAATAAAGCAGCTTCATTCATTCATCTTCTATCGCTATATCCGATCTTCCTTCGGGTCACGGGGAGTCTGTGTCTATCACAGGCATCTATGGGAATTAAGGCAGGATACACCCTGGATGGAATGCCAACCCATAACTGGGCACACACACATTCATACACTAGGGACAATTTTCCAAGGTGCCAATCAACCTACCGTGCATGTTTTTGGACCGGGGAGGAAACCGGAGAAAAACCCCCTGAGGCACAGGGAGAACATGCAAACTCCACACACACGGCCGAGACGGGAATCGAACCCGGACCCTGGCAGTGTGAGGTGAACGTGCTAACCACTAAGCCATCGTGCCATATATATATATATATATATATACATACATACACACACATATACATACACATACACATATATATAAACGCCTCGGTGCCCCCCCCACAGGAGGAGTTAGAGGAGAACATGCAAACTCCACACACACGGGAATCGAACCCGGACAGTGGCGTTGTGAGGCGAACGTGCTAACTACTAAACCACCGTGCCCCATAATAAAGCATAATATATCTGTCATTTTTCCCCCTCAGTACAGCAGCTTGGTTGTTTCTCTACTTAAATAGGAAGTCATAAGAAAACACATCTGAGATCACCTTGCCTTTCTCCCCCTGCAGATAAAAAGAAGGCCTCCGTCGGCAAACCTCAAACCAGACGCTCCGTCTGCTCTCGGCTCTTCAGGATTCTTCTCCTGCTCGTCATCAGCACTGCAGCGGTGGTCGGTGCTTGCCGGGTCGCCGAGCTGAAGAATCAGGAGTTCTGCGCTCCTGTAAACCAGTACACGGACAAGGCCCTGAGTTGGGCCCGAGGCCTGGACGTGGTGCAGCAAGTCATTCAGAAAATCGCAGACCTTCAACAATGACCTTTCGATCGGCAAACGGACGGCGTCGGTCTTGGCCCAGGGTTCAGTCTGAGTAGGATCATGTGTACTGGGGGAACTATGAGGAATGTCTTTCCTCTGTACATGTGTGTGTTTGTTTTTTTTAAAGCGTTGGTATGACTGACGGGGGGAAAAAAAAGTGACCACATTGTCCGAACAGAAAACGTCTGGCTGCTTTGGAGCTCCTGAACAACGAGGCTTGCTTTCAACTGTGACCTTTCAGAGCCTTAAGCACTGTTCGGTAAAAGTCTTATTAAAGCGAACAGCTTGTGTATTGGGAGCATGCGAACATATCATGTAGGATAACACACGACGTGCCATTTCTCTCTCTCTCTCTCTCTCTCTCCCTCCCAATACAATGCAGACACAAAACTTCCTCGCTTACATCTTCGACTGTAATCATCTGTGCCGCAAGCATGGTTACACGGCGACCGTCTTCCACCTCACTGTATATTAACAAAAATGCTGATTTGTATACGTTTGTAATTTTTTTAATGGATTTTAAACGTTACTCCGAGAAATCGGGGAGAATTAACCGCAAGAATAAACGTCATCCGATTACAAACACGTGTTCCTCCGTGAAGCTGTTTTGCGGGTTCGGAATTCTAATTCACTATCAGTATATATATATATATATATATATATATATATATATATATATATATATATATATATATGTATATATATATGTGTATATATATATATATATATATATGTATATGTGGTTAATATTGTGTATATGTATATGTATGTATATA
>JACRUU010000015.1:20371844-20374344 GCA_030449085.1 Kryptopterus vitreolus
TTAGAGAGGTTTAAAACGTGTAAAAACATTTACCGTGTCGTTCTTTAATACGTTTTTTAATCGCTGATTTAGAATATATTTAAGGAATATATTTCTCGACTTCTTGTAATTAACAATAACCCAGTTTTATTCCATACAAACACATTTGTATTTACAGAAAAACTCACAAGAGCGTCTTCCTTTATGCCTAATACCACGTTTCGGAGTGACGGAGCTCATCAGCATTGACCAGCCAGCGTCATCACATCCTCTGATACAACACAGTGTTAAAACCCAGAATATTATCATCCTTTCGTTCCTCTTGTCAGCAAGCGAAATAAGGAAGAGGCTTGACATGTGTCACGGTGATTAGCTATCTCCACACACAGGCGTCCTATTTACACACGCAAAAAATGTACATCCTGCAGATACAACACAAATAACGCTACAATTGGAAGAGACGGAAAGGAAAAAAAAAAAAGAATTCTTGGGTCACTCTTTTCCTCGATAGGTAATGTTCATGAATGTAGACGTAGCACCTTTGTAGAGAGGATTGTGACTCTGAAATGTAGAAAGCATTGGAAGAATTTAAGAAATAAATAAATAAAAACATCAAAATAATGGGCACTCGTTAAAATCACTTTCAGTAGAAATGAAAACAAAATATAACTCGACATTTTCCATATTTTTCCAAAAGTAGAAATGTGTCAGAAAGGATTAGGGGTTAGGGTTAGACAATACTGAAAATATTACATGGCAAAAAGTATTTTTTCCTAATTTTCCCCCATAAAATCTACATATAAAAATCGATCTATCTATCTCGAGGAGATGAGAGAGAGGATATTGGAAAGTCTAATCTATCGATATATCTATCTATCTATCTATCTATCTATCTATCTATCTATCTATCTATCTATCTATCTATCTATCTATCTATCTATCTATCTATCTATCTATCTATCTATCTATCTATCTACTGTGTATATATATACATACATACATACATACATAGCATATATATATATATATATATATATATATAATATATATAATATATAATATATATATAAATCAGCTATCTATCTACGATCTATCTATTTATCTATCGTATCTATCTATCTATCTATCTATCTATCTATCTGGATCTATCTATCTATCTATCTATCTATCTATCTACTAGGATCTAATATATATATATATATATATACTATATATATATATATATATATAGATATAAATCATAAATAAATAAATAATAAATCTATCTATCTATCTATCTATCTATCTATCTATCTATCTATCTATCTATCTATCTATCTATATATCTATATACTGTATATATATATATATATATATTTGTTGTTCTACATTGTTGTTCTATCTACCTTTACCATGAGTTTTTTTAAGCCGACGCAATCGCACATGTGGTTGGAATAACGTTGTATGAGTGCCAGCCTACAGACCTCACCAGGAAAGCCTAATTAGCAAGACAGCAACTAAAGCCAAGCGTGCCTCGGGGAATGGAGGCGTTGCTTTGTTCTGCAGGGAAAGCAGCATGCCACAGGGACAATAAAATCATCCCGCCGAACCGCCCACATCTATGATTTACCAGCTACATTTTAAAACCAAACTAAAGGAAATATTGACTTGATTGTTATTAGGGCATATGTGTAGCATAATACATACAGCACCGGTCACTGCAACGCAATGGTAAATGCTACAAGGGCGTCACGGCTATGTGTTTTACCGTCCCAGACTCACCGTTTCCCACTTGGCACGCGCTCGCTCCTCTTCAAACCTGGCGAACTCGCGACGGTCGTGAATCGTCACCAGGAGCTTCCAAATGAGCAAGGAGACGAGACCCAGGATTAGGATAGCTCCCGCAACAAACAAGAGAACCACCAGGATGTCAGGGCCTTTAGGGCAGTCTAAGACACAGCAGGGTAAAAGGAAAAAAAAGTAAAAAAAAAAACAAGTCAAAATATCACTTTCTCTGGGTATGAAAATATAATTAATATATAGTATATATAGTATAATAGGAATAAACCTAAATGTGGTAAATTGACATACTAGTAAATAACACAAATAAACACATTTGAAGCACTTTTCTATATTGACTTTAATATAAAAAAAGAATAGTTAAAAGGAAATAAAAATAGAAATATTATTGCTTTCAAGACCGTCACATGTGAAATGGTTAAATCTTTGAAGAAGGAGTGATGTGACTGTTTTATTGGGTGTGTTTTATTATTAAACATTATATATATATATATATATATATATATATATATATATAGATTATGTAAAAATCTGATTTAAAAAAATGCAAAAAAAACATTTATTTATTTTAGGAATTATTCAAATTGAATTTTCTCTCAACTCTTGCAAAATAAATAATGATTAATGATATTATTCATTCATTCATTCATTCATTCATCTTCTACCGCTTTATCCGATCTTCCCTCGGGTCACGGGGGGAGCCTGTGTCTATCTCAGGCATCTATGGGCATTAAGGCAGGAT